>LR990625.1:14967280-16167280 GCA_905147815.2 Phalera bucephala
GACGGAAACGTAACGTCAAATAGGTCAGAGGTGCTCAGGGAGATAGAGAGGTTCTATGGATATACCTCAGTAGCTAAACCTGTTGTTGACTTGGTAAAAGACCCAAGAGCCAAGCTAACCCGACACTGCACTGAAGATATCCCGGACATCAGCCTGTGCGAGATTAGGATGGCTCTCAAACAACTAAAAAACAACAAAGCGCCGGGTGAAGACGGAATTACTGCAGAACTTCTGAAGGCGGGCGGATCGCCGGTACTTAAAGTCCTTCAGAGGCTATTTAAGTCCGTCTTGCTTGAAGGGAAAACGCCGGAAGCATGGAACAGTGGTGTGGTGGTGCTGTTTTTCAAGAAAGGTGATAACACCTTATTGAAGAACTATAGGCCCATCACACTGCTGAGCCATGTTTATAAGTTGTTTTCGAGAGTCATTACGAATCGTCTCGAACGAAGGCTTGATGACTTCCAGCCTCCCGAACAAGCCGGTTTCCGGAAAGGTTTTAGTACCATAGACCACATACATACGCTGCGGCAGGTTATACAGAAGACTGAGGAGTATAATCGGCCACTATGCTTGGCGTTTGTGGACTATGAGAAAGCCTTTGATTCGATCGAGACTTGGGCGGTTCTTAGATCTCTCCAGCGATGCCGCATTGACTATAGGTACATCGAAGTGTTGAAGTGCTTGTATAATAACGCCACCATGTCAGTCCGAGTACAGGGGCAGTGCACGAAGGTGATCCCCATAAAAAGAGGAGTAAGACAGGGAGGCGTCATTTCTCCGAAACTGTTTACGGCCACCTTAGAGGACGCCTTCAAGCTCTTGGAATGGCAAGGACTTGGCATCAGCATCAATGGCGAATACATCACTCACCTTCGATTTGCCGACGACATTGTGGTCATGGCGGAGTCGCTGGAAGATCTAGGACGAATGCTCGGTGACCTCAATAGAGTATCCCAACAAGTGGGTCTTAAAATGAATATGGACAAAACAAAAATAATGTCTAACGTCCATGTCGTACCCACCGCACTCACCGTTGGGAACTCTACTCTTGAAGTTGTCGACGAATACATTTACCTGGGACAGGCAGTCCGGTTAGGTAGGTCCAACTTTGAGAGAGAGGTCAATCGACGAATCCAACTCGGCTGGGCAGCGTTCGGGAAACTGCGCAACATCTTCTCATCCAAAATACCTCAGTGCCTAAAGACTAAAGTGTTTAGTCAATGTGTGTTACCAGTGATGACATATGGATCAGAGACGTGGTCTCTTACAATAGGTCTCATAAAAAAGCTCAAGGTTGCTCAGCGAGCTATGGAAAGAGCTATGCTCGGCGTTTCTCTACGTGATCGAATCAGGAATGAGGAGATTCGTAGAAGAACCAAGGTCACCGACATAGCCCTCAGGATTAGCATGCTGAAGTGGCAATGGGCTGGCCACATAGCGCGAAGATCGGACGGGCGTTGGGGCAGAAAGATTCTAGAGTGGAGACCACATATTGGCAAGCGCAGCGTAGGACGACCGCCTGCCAGATGGACCGACGATCTTGTGAAAATCGCAGGAAATCGTTGGATGCAGGTGGCATCGGACCGGTTACGCTGGAAAGCGATTGGGGAGGCCTATGTTCAGCAGTGGACAAGTATAGGCTGAAATGATGATGATGATACTACCCAATGCTTTTTAATAAGAAACATTAAGCTTTCGTTTTAAACATACTTGTATATCGATGGTGGTAAAACTGTAAAGAAAGTAAAGAATAACTACGGATTCTTGAATTATTAAATACATAAAAATGTAGTTAAAAAATAGTACATCAGCAATAAAATGTTAAGTATCTACATAATTAAATCATCAGATGGTACAGGCATAAAAGAACCACTTGGACTACATAGCAAAAAAAGAAAAATAAAACCTTTTTAAGAGAGCACGAGAGCGTTTTGTAAAATGCTTAGAAAAGAAGAATGGAAACTAAAGGAACACCGTTTAAAAACACACTAGGAAATGGATGTTAAAAGACCTGAAAAAAATATTGCTTTTATGGCGCTTAGACACCGTGAGAGCTTAGAATAAATGTTTATTTGTATTCCAAGCGTGAGAGTAAAGATGCGAGGGTTATTCCGATCCGATCCCGCAGTTCCGATCTGATCCGCCCTCCATAAATGGAGGAGAATCCGATCGGAAATGCAAAATGTATTAAGTGGATCAGACCGGAATTCAATTATAATAATAAACAGCACGGGATCTGTTTTGGGGATCGGACCGGAATAACCTGATGCAATCTACAAGCGCAAGCAGTGGGGCCTTATTCGCTATATGCTGGGCTCTTATTCGCTATGTATTAAACACGTAATGTGGTGCGTTAGGATAACTATGGAAACTGAAAATGATCGATCGATACTCTCATTTCACGAAGCGTTTAGTAATAGTGAATATTGGCCCTGGTTAAGCCCTTTGGGCTACATTTAGTACATACATCCGTTGAAATCAAGCTCTTATATATATGATCGTTTATACGACTCGAGTACCGGGCTAGGGTCTCAACTTGTTTCAGCTTGCATCTGTGATAGATAGACTAGTCTACATTGTCCTTCTATACCGCACAACTAGACAGCAGAAAATGTAAATCTTTTATTTAATAAAAATCTTTAAAAAAACAGGCAAAATTCAAAAAGCAAATAATAAATATTTGAAGTCGGTACCGGTTATTGCAGTCGGTTTTGGCACTATTTGTTTGCTTTTTGAAGTGGGTTATATTTATTTTTTTAAAGATTTTTATTTTACAATTTTAAGTGGCAAGTGAATTATTTACTAATATTTATATACCTATATTATATAATTTTGCTAAGTTGTACTGCAAGGTACCTACATGGTTGATATAATAACCATAATAATGGAATATATACATGCGTGCTGTTCGCCTTTAGGGAGTCCCTTGATAGATCTTCAAAGTCCAAAGTTTAATACTGATTTCATTAAAATGGGACCACCTCGAAACTATGCTAAACCCAACGCAAAAAGAATCATCAAAATTAGTTCATAAACAAAGACGTTATATAAAAACACAGACGAATTGTCGACCTCCTACTTTTTCGAAGTCGGTTAATATTCTGATTAGTTACCTATGATATCTCAATCTACGCATTCGTATTGTTTGTCGTTAAGGAGATCCCTGGTGTATCTTCCAAGTTCAAGGACCCAATGCAAAAAGAATCATCTAAATCGCTACATAATTGGCGGAATGATTGCGTTACATACATAATAATATCAGCCTATACTGCCCACTGCTGGGCAAAGCCTTCTCTCACAAATCGAGGTGAGAGAGATTAGGTCATGCTTTTCCACGCGGACCCAGTGCGGATTGGTGGAGGCAGGTTCGTGGCTATCTACTGTTGGAACTTATCAAGCCGCCTTTAGGGCTTCAAACTCGGCTTAACGACTACCACATTAAGTGGTAACCGGGAGCAACGGCTTAGCGTGCCTTCCGAAGCACGGAGACGCTAGAATATGAAAATGCCACAAACGGTCACCCATCACAGGCCGACCGAGTCGAACGCTGCTTAACCTTGGTGATCGGTAAGAACACCGTTGTCGCACAGCGCTACGAGCGCCTAACATACATACAAAAAAAACATATAGTCCAATTGAGAACCTCTTCCTTTATAGAAGTCGGTTAAAAATAGCAATCGTGGTGTTTCTTGCCTTTCTTCATCACAGAATTTACATTCCGAAGTTACGATAGAGTCATTGTTACTTACTTGAATATTCATAAATACTATAATGGTTTATATAAATAAAATAGGCACATTATGACTCTGTTTTCAAAATTACTATGTACGCTTCTGTATACCTTTTTGGCGGGAGCAAATATAAGAAATATTTAATTTATTATTTTGGAGTTAGTTTAAAAGGCTTGTTTAGGGCATGATGTTCTATAAGTCACCAAGACCAAGGGCAGTTGTTTGAAAGTTAATAATATTTCTTGTCAATTTTTTTACTGACGTCTAGAAGACAGACAGACGTTGTAGAAGCATTATGTTCAATACGTTACTAATACTTACTAAGGGCCGCTTACTTAACGTTAAACTAATGAAATCGTAGTTGTATTTCTATCGGTTGTCTGAAGTTGATAATTGATTATTGTTCAAAGTTGATAAGCACAATATGGTTATGCCCTAATTTGTATATTGACGTGTTGGTCAGTTGTTATGTGCATTGCGTTGTTTTCTGCCATGTTATTAAGTTGATTGTAATGCATCATTATTGTATGCATACATTAGTGAGGCGTTGCGCAAACAAGCCTTAGAACACAAAAACACATAATAATATTATTGTATTGAACGAATTTGCTCAATCGCTTAAATGATAACTTTAAAGTGTAGACGTCTTTCTGCACACTCGTTATCTCGAGCAACATAAAGTATCCTTTTCAAGAACTTTTCCAATTTGTCTTGTATTTTTCTACGAAAGAGTGCACGGGAATATGACTTCGCGTTGCGAGTGGAGCGATGAAAATGCTTCATATTGTTAAGAGTTTTATGAGTATTGATTTAGTTGTGAAGTGCTTCAAGTTGATTAAACAACAGTTATTTAAATCAAATAATTCAGCCTATTTTATTCTACTGCTGGTAAGAGATTTGGTTTTCCTAGCTGCTTCCTTTTGGAACTTATTAAGCCGCCAGCAATGCGGATAATTTGGCTTAACGATTACCGCATAAAGTGGTAACTGAAAACTACGGCATTACGTGCTTTCTGATATATTAAGACGTTGGTAAATGTAAATGTTACAAACAGTCACCCATCTCGCACTGAGCGAGCCGAACGCTGCTAGGTATTTGTTCTTATCTAACGAAAGACGTCCATAGCGGAACATAGGCCTATGTTTTATCTTAGAAATACTCCAAAGCCGCGGCTGCGCATCAAATTGAAGCAACAATTACTACTTGCAATGCTAGTAGTCACACGTTCACGCGAGTAGTCACTCTGTGACCGTCGCACGAAATAACGTGCTCGGCACGTATCAAATTAAATTGAATTATGCCGTTTTCCATTTTCCGTATTTCCCTATTGTCATTTTCCAGGTCGTTCCTGCCTTAACTTTGCTGTTGAGCTCAAAAAGAAACATGATGGGATCACATTTTATAACTAACTAACGCATTCAGGTATTATTTTTATTATTTAAATATCGAACTAATTCTTTCGTCTGTAATTACCATGGTTAAAGACGCGTCCACTTTGTTAGTGTTGCGAGATTACAATTTTATTTTTCCTTACTTTTATTTGCTGAGGACTTTTTTAGTTCTAGCATTAAGTGGTATTAATTTATTTAACTACTAAGTCGTGGTTTTAATATTTAGTTAAGATGATAAAATTATATTTTCCCTGCATTAAATGACTACAAATATCAATTTTAAATTTATATTTTTTTTAAACTCCTACACACACTCGAACTAATTCTTGTATCGTGGGTGCGTTTACAAACATGAAAATTCACATACACAAATACCCAGACCGAAACAAATAATTGTGGGTCACACAAAGATTTATCCCGTGCGGGAATTGAACCCGTGACTATTCGGCCCATTGGGCGGAGCAGAATAAGCTCTTAACTACTAAATCGTCCGTTAATAGTTCAAGTATATCCATTTGTTAAGTTCAAGATGCATTAAAATAGACTTTACCGCAACAATGATTTTATTATCATCTACTCTAATGCCATCAACATTTACCCCAAAAAGAAATCTTTCCTGGCTGCCAACATTACGTGGGTGGGAAGTGCAGTGAGTGAGGCCCGTTTGTTGAATTTTTGGCTTCATCGCACGGCGTTCAATTACGACTGGACGCGGCTTCTGGATTCTATTCTAAGATTCTCTACTATGGACGTCTTTCGGCCTCCAACCAATGCTTAATTTATTTTACTTTATATTTTATATTTATAAAATACCTACATTGTCCCACATTAGTTTTGTGCAGTGG
Organism: Phalera bucephala; assembly: GCA_905147815.2. NCBI lineage: Eukaryota > Metazoa > Arthropoda > Insecta > Lepidoptera > Notodontidae > Phalera > Phalera bucephala. Next base: position 14,973,248 of record LR990625.1, read on the forward strand.
GTGCGTTTACAAACATGACAATTCACATACACAAATACCCAGACTGAAACAAAATATTTGTGGGTCATAAAAAGATTTGTACTGTGCAGGAATCGAGCCCGCGACTATTCGACCCAGTGGGCGGAGCGGCTTAAGCTTTTAAACACTGCGCCAAATTGCCTGTCAGACGTTCGCATACTCGCGACCTTTATCGGGTTATAGGGGTCGACGCGACCTTTTTGTAGGGGGACCTGCCTACTGTACGTCTTTCGGTACGTGGTCGCCACTCGAGTAGGTATACCTATTTTCTATAACAGTAGTCTTATGTGTTATTTTTTTTATTTCCATACTTTCGGTAAATATCGTAAAAGGCGATCCAAATGCCACATATGTGCTCTCTCTCCACAACATGAGGTATTTGTATATGATCATTTTTGTAATATGAATACCAACCTTTCGGAATACCAGGGTTGCAATTTTGTCCTAATACAAAGCCGCAATATTTTAAACTTCAAAGGGTTTGATGACAAAAATATACATACGCCATTATTTGAATAACTTTATAAAATTGAGCTTAGTTCTTCGAAATTTTCCAGCTAAATTGCGTTTTATGGCAGTTTCGTGTTCTTACATATTAAGCAATAGAAAGTTTTGTTAAATTTAATTAGGCGTGAGTAATTTTAAAGTTATGGCTCATTTGGTTAAGCATGTTTGTACGAAACGTTTGGACTAAAATTAAATTTAGAACAAGTTACTCTACATTAAAATTATGTCCTACGTTGTGAGGCATTATACCTTGACATGCTCAACCATCCAGACCGGCAAAAATATAATTGTCCCCCTCCCTACAATAAGACAAGACATTATTTGACTGTAGTAATAGTAATTTGTTTGGTAAGACTAGTTACAATGGAAATATGTTAGTAGGAGTAGATAGACCGCTAGATAGTCTAATTTCAAAGCCACCGATTGCTGAATACTATTTTAAAGACGTTGCGATACATGACATGAACAGTCATGAATTTCTCTGAATAAAGAACCAGACTTAAACGAACATTTTCCGGTTCCTCAAACATTTGCATCATGTAGGAACGCACTCGCACCTGCTCCATCCAGTGAGTCGAGCGGCATACGCTACTGACTACTGGAACAAAGCATCGTCAAAAAAGGTCGTAGGTATATTTTAAGCCCTAGAAACACTACAGATAGCATTGAAAATAGCTGTTTGTGCCACAACTAGCACCATCTAGCGCACGGCCATTAAAGACCTTGACAGGAATTTCGATTTAAATTGTAAAATTAAATTTCTCAATTTGGATGCGTCTCCAGCTCAAACACAACACGAAAAACCTACATATGAAGAAAAATACGAAAATATTCCTAATAAATGAAAAGAAGAAGACTGGAGCCCTCCTGCCGGTAAAATAGCAAATAGCATTAAAACTCGTCTGTGATGTTAGGATTATTTCCATGCTTAATGTGCAGAAATATGAATATATGATACACCTCGAGTGGTATTTTCACTGAAAATACATAATTATGATTGACGTTAATTTCGCCTATAAAATTACCCGTATAATTATGCAAATACACTCTTCAAGTGCTACATTAAGCGTCAGCGAAATAGCATAATTATTCCGTATCAAAAGGATTTCAAAGCAACTGAAATTATATGCTGAGATAATTTTGGCTCCGTATGTAAGTGCACTGTACGAGGCATGCCTTTTAAGTTTTGTCGTTTGAAGAAAAAAACACAACTAGAACCTTATAGTACTTTTTACTGTTTTTCAAAGTATTCACCACGTAGCTTAATACACTTTTCCATTCGCTCAAACCAGTTATTATAACATTTATTCCACTCTAAAGTGGGGGTGTTCAAAATGGCTGACTTGAAAGCGTCGACTGCTTCTTCACCGGACTGGAACCTTTGACCACGAAGACTTTTCTTAATTTTAATAAATATAAAGAAATCGTTAGGGCTTAGGTCAGGACTGTATGGAGGATGGTCAAGAATTTCTACTTTTTCCTGCTTCAAATACTCAATCGTTTGACCAGCGCTGTGTGAGCTTGCGTTGTCGTGGTGCAGAATGATGCGTCGCTTTGAATTAGATTTTCCAAGTTCGGCGATGACTTGTGGTAAACAAACTATGGTATACCACTCTGCGTTAACCCTTCTATGATCTTCAAGTGCAATAGTCGCAACATGGCCGGTTTTTCCAACGAACGTGCCAACCATCTTCTTTGAAGTGCTTCGAGAACGAACAACTTTAGTCGGCTTTGGCTCGTCTTGAAAGACCCAGATTGTAGATTGGTGTTTGGAATCAGGATCGTAGGCATAGATCCAAGATTCGTCACCACTGATGATGTCGTAGACGTGATTTGACTCTCCTCGGTTGAACCTTTGCACAGTTTTTTTACACCATCTGACGCGGGCCGCCTTGTGATCGTCGGAAAGCAGATGCGGTATCCAACGGCAAACTAGCTTTCTCACACCAAGCGCTTCATGCAAGATCTTCTGAATGGTTGTCCCTGAGATGCCTAATAGAGCCTCTATCTCTGGATACGCCACATGACGATCTTCAAGAATTAGTTGTCTCACAGCAATGATGTTATCTTTAGTGAAGGCGGATTTTGGGCGTCCTTCGCGAGATTTGTCACTAACACTAGTATGTCCACGTTGGAATTCTAAATACCAGCGTTCGACAGTCCGCAGACATGGGGCTTCATCACTGAACACAGACGTTAGCTCTTCAAAACACTGAAGCCGTGTCAGGCCTCTACTAAAGTCGTAGAAAATTATTGCACGAACATTTCCCTTAGAAAGATTCATTTTCGTTCGTAACCTGAGAGATTCCCTATCGACGTTGTGACTAAACAATAGCATTAATCCTAATACTTTCAACTGTTTTGAGATTCAAAATTTAAACCCATTCGAATATAGAACAGTTCCAAATTCAAAATTGCCGGGAAATATGGAAACGACAGAACTTAAAAGGCATGCCTAGTAATTACTTACTAACGTGAATTAATTTAATTCTAGACTTAAACTAATAAAGTTGTCACGCCTTGATATGTCTACGTTAATTAGAGGCAAGATAACCACCCATTATTCAGTAGGGGTTTTTGTGGGCATGAAATATCCTATACATTGTTTATTGTAAAAGTTAGCTCCACGTTTGTTAGCGCACCTACGACACAAGAATAATTCTTTTTCTTGTGTCGGAAGTGGCGTTTACAAACGTGTGATTAATACACAAACACCCAAACCGAAGCAAATGTTAGTGCGCCACACAAAGGCTTGTCCGTGCGGAACGGCTTAAGCTCTTAAGGAGCTGCCGCGAAATACTTAGGTTTTGTACTCCATGCACTTCTAAAAGTATATGGATAAGAGATTTGATTTCGAAATATGATTTTTGTCTTTATATTTTAGACTGTCTTGTTGGTCTAGTGGCAAAGCGCATCGCTTTGTTATCATGAGATCTTGGGTTCAAATCCTCGGAGTCGGAGCCGGAGAAAGTCAGAGAAATATAAGTTTTCTATCTAAAACTTCCCAGTATGTGTCCGAAGTCTGAAATTATGCCTGGTATATGGAAATAGGTTAGCCCCCTATTACATGGGACCTAACATCTTCGACAAAAAGTTGGTTTACTCAGTACGCCTATGCCACCTCCGCTTGAGAATTAAAGGCATGGCGGTGTATTTTTTTATTTTAGAATCTTAAAAAAAAATCTGAAGTCATCATAGAAATGACGTCATAGAGGTGGTGTTTTACATTTTCTGATTCCAACGCGAAATGCCTAAAGACTAATCAATAGAATTAACTTAAAAACATAGCAAATAATTGTAGCAAAGTTCTCGTAAAGCACTTTTGTATTTAATAGTGTAGTTTTTTAGAAAATGATAATATTTTTATTCTTGAAATAAAACTACTTTTTCGGATTTTATCGCGGTTTATTTTGATTTTTAAGTTCCCGACGTTTTGAGTGCTTTGCAGCACCCATGGTCACGGGAAGGACTGAGGTGGTAGACGTCCAAAAGGCATAGTTGTTCCGGGGTACCCTCAAACTTCTTAATTATTTTTGTTGGTCCGATCTACGCAGAATGAGCTCACGGTGTCTTGAGGTCTTGCAGTCTTATGCTTGGTTTTGGATTTGATTATATTAATTACTGGATCCCAAGTCGATGGAAGCACCCAGCCATCTTCTCTATTGAAATTAGGATTTGAAGATGTGCGATGTATACATCTTCAAATCTACGCAGATAATAATCCAATCTCTAACCATCACACGGATGATAAGCACGTACAAGTCAAAAAATTCCTCCCTCGTACGATATTTCAAGAATCATAAGTAGTTCCTTCAGGTTTTTTTTTATATAAATCAGTATGACGAGGGGCTAAGCCCAATACTCCAACATCTAAAAGAAATATTATATTATTCGCTTATTCGCTATGAACAAACGCGGCGCGTTATGATAACTTTGTGGAGTGACAGATAGACGGATAGAGTATTCTTTATTGAACACCAGCGAAGATACAACAGAGAAATACAAAATATTATCTTAAGATAAGGCTCTAGTTGGCGGTCTTACTGCTAAGACAATACTGCAATCTCTTCCAGACAATCGGTACATTAGAAGAAGCAACAGATGTAAATTATAGTAAAAAAAAAAACATTTTTAAAAATTGGTTTACTGTTTGCCCACGGAAAACTACGAAACGATCATTTCAAAAAGTTATCGTAACGCGCTGTGTTACGTGTTTAATTTTTAATATGAAATAAGGAACTTGTTTCGGGTTATACCCTGGGAACATTCAGGATAGTATAAAAGCTACGTGACGACAGCTTTATGAAGTAAATGGAAGACAAACGGATTCGTCCCTTGCATTTTTTATAATGTTCATACCATGAATTTTTGTTCTGCAAGACAATTTTTTTTTGTTATGAAAAGGGAATGTGTTATGTTTTTATATTTTTACGGATACAATTTTAAATAGTAGTTTTGGAGTTAGTATTTTTTTTTTGCTTAAGAGTGTGGTCTAGGGGCATAGAATTTCACACAACCGTTTCTTGTATAACGTGTGAGCATTTAGAAGGGATTTTTGAAAATTTACCTCTGAAGGCAGAAGGATTTTTATATTTTATTTATTCAGGGGCATACGTCAATGTTTAAGGGATTAAAATGTTATCGATTTTCTCAAACACATGGTTAGTTGATAGCCGTACTAAAGTCAAATAGCTTGCGCTGAGCCTTCGTACAGATTGACGATATTATAACACTATAGCGTAGATATGTCATCCTCTTTACAGTACGAATTTACTAAAAAAAGTTAAACATGACAGCCCGTTTTCTCAAAAAATTTACTAAAACGTCCAATGGAGGGCTTTGCGTTCAGAAAGTAGTTTGTTCCAAATCAGTAACCCTCAACAGTACTCCATGATCCCCACGCAAATAGAGGGGTTTTATAAGTATAAGTGTGTATATGTATATCTGTGACATCGTAGCTCCTAAACCGAAAAACCGATTGATTTAGTCTTTTTTTGTGTGAAATGTGTTAGTCGAGTACGACCTTAGTTATGATTCGTTCGAATCCGGGTTTGTTAAATTTAAATCTAAGTTTTACTTGTATTTATGGTTACACTTTCAAAGTGAGAAACTGACTTCGGTATTGTATATGTGTAGCACGCGGAAGTGGCAGTGGGCTGGCCATATTTACCAATGTACCGAAAACCATTGGGGTAGAGTGCTTGAGTGGAGACCGCGGCTCGGCAAACGTAGTGTAGGACGCCCTGCAGCTAGGTGCTGCTAGCGACGATATAGACATGATAGCTGACAGCGGTTGGACAGAAAGAGCCGAGTTTGGTGAGGCTTATGTATCAGTTCACTACTGAGTGAACTGATATAGGTTGATAATGATTGAATTTGTGAAGCTATAATCTAATTGGGATATCTGAGTTCTTGCGTTATTTAAATAACCCACAAATTGTCGGTCCTCTTCTTATCTAATCATCAGCTACGGAAAAGTTGGTTGTACATTTATAAAACACCTACCATCTTTTTCGCGTCAAAAAAACTTAACCGCACACAAGGAATAATTCTATGCCGTGGTGGGTGCGTTTACAGACATGAAATTCACACACGTAGACACATCATCGTGTGGATCATATAAAAAAATGTCTGGTATGAGGATTGAACCCGACACAACTCCATTCAGCGGGCGGAACGGCCTACACTCTTAACCACTGAAACAAGCCGTAGTCGTTTCCAAAATATCATTATTATACTTTAAATGTTATTTATTTTACATCAACGTTTTAATAATTCGTAATTAAAACTTAATATAGGTAGATAAGTGTATTTAGATGTATATAAATAAGTATATTTCATTCATTAGAGACAACCAAGAGACATTATTGTTTAAATAATGTCTCTTGGTTGTCTCTAATGAATTCAATGTTGAACAACATTAAATAAAGTTTTTTAATTACGTGAACTCGTTAAAAACTCGGTAAATTGAATTTCCGATGCAGAACCTTACATACAAAATATTACTTTTTCAAACTATTTAATAACATGAATAGCGAATGAGCTGCAAAGGAAAGAGATAGAATACAGATTAGTCACCCCTTTTAATTATGGCTAGCATAGTGAAACATGTAAAATCATTAAAAAGACTACCTCATAGTCGTTTCCTGGGACGTATATTTTTCGTAATATAATATTGTATTGCTACTGAAATGAGGATAACAATAATAATTTAGACAAAAAAGACAATCCCGCTGAGTTTCTTGCTGGATCTTATCATTATAGGCCGATTCTTAAGATAAAAATATGAATGTTACAATTTGTATATGCTCCCGTAGGGTCTAATATTTGACTAATATTATAAATGTGAAAGTTTGTATGTTTAGATGTTTCTTACTGAATCACGCAAAAATGAGTGAACGGGTTGGGATGAAATTTGGCACACAGATAGTTACCGATTATCAAGATTAGCACATAGTATACTTTTTATCACGGAAAAATATAAGGTTCCTGTTTAAAAGTTAAAGTCAACGCGAACGAAGTCGCGGCCAGAAAGTAGTAGAGTTGAATTTAGGTTAGTATCATTAAAAAAGTACTCGCTTAGGATATTAAACCCCAAGCAGAGCTAATAGAGATGTATCGTGTACACCCACATAATGCCAAAGATGGTAGGTACCAACGTAATAAGGGTTGAGCTTTTACAGGGCATAAATCTATATTATGATTTTGATATATAGATAGCCCACACTTTGTCCCATATAGGATTTGAAGTCAGGATCGCGTCACCGTATGCCGCATAATACTCAACGATACTGTGAAACAAAATTATGAACTCTACATATTAGAATCATCATAACAAACATATTAATACATATCTAAAAATATCTCTCAAGTGTTCCCCAAATCTTGATTATTTAAGCAAATACCTTTCACGTGCTGCCCAACCAAACAACAGATCGTTTATAACCGCTAATGATTTATCAATACGATATTTATCACCAATTTACAGAATTCGTGACTCGCTAACATCTCCGTCACGACGCCGCATTCCAAGGCACTTTCGGTTTCACCACGGAGTTACGCACAAAGCGGGCTACTATCATAATAAGTATTCGGGCGAAAGCTTATTCACTATCTATCTTCCGAAAGATATCCTTTGTGTGTGTACACACACAAAGGATATCTTTCGGAAGATAGACCAACCAACCTGCCTTTACAACTTCACCAAACAAGAGGGCGAGCGAGCAACGACTACACTCGAGCCAGAAGGGCAAGGCGGCAACTAACTCAAGGGCGCCTCAAGGAGAAACAGCTTTGGCTTGGGCCGGCACTATGAGGGAGGGCATGTACTAGCTGTCTGGCCGTGGTGCTTTGCACTGTCCGGCAGGCAAAGAATTCTTCGACCTCGCCGGCGAGGACGGTGCCTGATCCTGTGTGCGGTATCTGTACTCGAAAGAAGGGAAGTAAGGGCATCAGGAGGGTAGGTAAGAATATGCCGTCAGATGCGTAGTCCGCGGTGGCTACGATTAAGAGGTTCTGATGGATGGCCGCGTTCGGGAAGTAGCGGGTTGTCGCCTTTTTCAATTTACGGATAGTTTCGGGACCGAAATCGGAATAGAAGAAAGACGTCCACTGCAGGACAAATGCCTCTTAAAAAGACCGCCACAATAACCGGCTTTGAGCTATATGCATCAACCTTCTACGCGACCTTCACGAGGTCATCGGGTAAAATGTGGATTATTCTACTACTATACAATAATTTTAATTTAAAAAGACCTTTTTAAAAATAAGCTTTCATATATTGAGTTCTTAGAGTTACGCGAATATTACACATGAAATAAAACTATTTTACGGATTTTATCGCGGTTTATTTTTTTTATTTTTAGTTTCCGACGTTTCGAGTGCTTTGCAGCACCCATGGTCACGGGAGGGACTGAGGTGTTAGACGTCCAATAGGCATAGTTGTTCCGGGGTACCCTCAAACTTCTTAATTATTTTTGTTGTTGTTGGTCCGATCTACGCAGAATGAGCTCACGGTGTCTTGAGGTGAAAGGTATTTGCTTAAATAATCAAGATTTGGGGAACACTTGAGAGATATTTTTAGATATGTATTAATATGGTTGTTATGATGATTCTAATATTTGGAGTTCATAATTTTATTTCACTGAATCGTTGAGTATTATGCGGCATACGGTGACGCGATCCTGACTTCGAATCCTATATGGGACAAAGTGTGGGCTATCTATATATCAAAATCATAATATAGATTTATGCCCTGTAAAAGCTCAACCCTTATTACGTTGGTACCTACCATCTTCGGCATTATGTGGGTGTACACGATACATCTCTACTAGCTCTGCTTGGGGTCTAATATCCTAAGCGAGTAGTTTTTTTAATGATTCTAACCTAAATTCAACTCTACTACTTTCTGGCCGCGACTTCGTTCGCGTTGACTTTAACTTTTAAACAGGAAACTTATATTTTTCCGTGATAAAAAGTTTACTATGTGCTAATCTTGATAATCGGTAACTATCTGTGTGCCAAATTTCATCCCAACCCGTTCACCCGTTTTTGCGTGATTCAGTAAGAAACATCTAAACATACAAACTTTCACATTTATAATATTAGTCAAATATTAGACCCTACGGGCGCATATACAATTTGTAAAATTCATATTTTTATCTTAATAATCGGCCTATAATTATAAGATCCAGCAAGAAACTCAGCGGGCTTGTCTTTTTTGTCTAAATAATTATTGTTATCTTCATTTCAGTAGCAATACAATATTATATTACGAAAAATATACGTCCCAGGAAACGACTATGAGGTAGTCTTTTTAATGATTTTACATGTTTTACTATGCTAGCCATAATTAAAAGGGGTGACTAATCTGTATTCTATCTCTTTCCTTTGCAGCTCATTCGCTAAAACACCGTCGCTCAAAGAAGTCTGCAGTCTGTGACCGCACCCGCCATAACATCAGATTTGATAGACCACAAATCCTCGTGAAAGAACACCGATTCCTACCAAGGATGGTTCGCGAGGCTATTGAAATTAAAAAACATCCTAATTTCAATAGAGAAGATGGCTGGGTGCTTCCATCGTCTTGGGATCCGGTAATTAATATAATCAAATCCAAAACCAAGCATAACACTGCAAGACCTCAAGACACCGTGAGCTCATTCTGCGTAGATCGGACCAACAACAACAAAAATAATTAAGAAGTTTGAGGGTACCCCGGAACAACTATGCCTATTGGACGTCTAACACCTCAGTCCCTCCCGTGACCATGGGTGCTGCAAAGCACTCGAAACGTCGGGAACTAAAAATAAAAAAAAAACCGCGATAAAATCCGTAAAATAGTTTTATTTCATAAGCTTTCATAGTAAAACACAACGAATATATCTTGGTTAGTTAAAGAGTTCAAGACAAATCCAACGAGCCCAAACACTACGGGGTTATATTAAGTAGCTGCGTGGTTTTAATGGCTAACTTTTGGTTTCATCATCAAACTTTAAACACTGCCTGGTTGTATAGTGCTTGTCAATACCCATCTATTACGCCTACACGGGAGTTACGTTGTATAGTTCACATGTTCCTACGGCCACCTTCCGACTTCAACGGTCGTCGTGGCGATCTTTGGAAGTGGATCATGATGATCATGATGATCATGATGAATCAAAAATGTATTTAGAAAGGTTTGTAACCAAACATTATTTTTGTACTATAGTCTTTTACACGAAGCATGGGTACGGGGATGTTTGATCAAATTCCATTTCACGCATATTGTATTAAGGATATTAAAAATAGGAAATCCGAAACATAAACAAGAATATCAAAATGACACCGTCACACCTATATTCCGCAAACGGGGGTGGCATAGGTGTACTGAGTACACCCACTTTTCGCCGACGGTGTTAGGTCCCATGTTATAGGGGGCGGCACAATTTCAGACTTCGGACTCATACTGGGAAGTTTTAGTTAGAAAACCTACTTTTGTCCGACCTAGTATTTAAACCCAGGACCTCGTGTTCACAAAGCGATGCGTTTTGCCGCTAGACCAACAGGGTAGTTTATGAATACAAAAATAAATATAACGAATACAAAAATAAATCAAAAATATACTTTAATTTCCATTTAGATCATATACTGTTTATAAATTTGCGTAATTGCATATTTAAACACTCAAACATTTATAAAATTCTTACTCAATTATGTAAATTGGAACGGTCCGTGGTTTAGGGACTGTCACCACATTTTTATAAACGTGAAATTACAATTGTCATAATTTGGTCATAATATATTTCTCTGTCCAAATCATGTTTTTCTTAAAACTGACATTAGACTTACGAACGCTTAAGGCTTGGTCAAATAGCCAACGGAGCGCTACGGGAGCGCAACGGAAGCGCTCGGCTACGTTCGGTCGTGACGTTTACCGTCGCGCCGAGTGTGGCTGCGCTGTGTGGCGTCTCCCGTACATTTCAACTCCCCAAGCCGAGCCACCGTCGCGCTGTCGTCACGTTGCGTCCGCTATGTGGCGAAACCTTTAATCATGGACTGTCAAACTGACACCAGAGTGACTTTTCCAGTAGAGTAATTCCTTTTTCTTCTCTAAAGTAAATTAAATCGTCAATTAAGTTTCGGGCATACGTTGATCCTAAGAAGCGGTTGTTTTCATCCGCAAAGCGGATCTTTATGGCTTTTAAAGTGATTTTAACGTCAGCGGTTTTGTTCTTTGCTTTTTATTCAATGCATTTAAGTCTTGTATACTTTTGTATATTCCGCATAAAAAAATATTTCCATATTTAATTGGTGTAATGTGGAAGAAGATTTCAGCAACTGATTAATATAATTGTATAAATTAATGATATGAAAAATATGAATGCATCAAATACTTAAGAGAAAAATATTTTTCAGTATCATATTTCGCTACAATTTAATGACTATTCTAACGTTAGCTAAGATTCAGTTATTTACTTAATTGTTATACAATCAATCAACCCTTGAATAGCGAGCAGATTAATTGTGACATCTTAACTACTCTAAACAAAGATTTCTTCGTAGTTCTCTTCCTTTTGATTGTTCTAAATATTCGTAAGTTTTAAAACTTTAATCTGCTTTGAAATATTTAAACAATAGTTAGAACTAGTTAAATAATGTTTCGTTTTAAACTCAGTCAATTTTAATTACTCATTTTGTACCCGTCTTATAAATATTCTATCTAAATATGAAACTTCAGTTTAAATTTTACTCCAAAATAAATATAAGCGATATTAGCTTTTGAATTGACAGAGATGAGGAAAGAAATATACCGGCAATGCAAGAATGCCACTAAAACTTTAGTGAAAGAAAAGCTTGAAAGAGCCAGTATGATTGAGGAGGAGAGGCTGGCGAAGAACTTCGAGAACAACACCAAACTCTTTTGGAGCAAGGTGAGAAAGGCTCGAGGTGATTCGTCAGGCTCCAGAATGAAAAGGATAAAATCTAAAGATGGTGACATTCTTGCAGACACACAAGCTGTGCTAAACCGGTGGAGTGAATATTTTGGAGAAATGTATGGAGATGACCCGGATGCTGATGCCGCAGACGTGCCCAAAGGCGAAATTGCGGCACCAGAATCAACGGAGGACATCACTATGGAAGAAGTTGAATGAGCGATAGGAAGTATGAAAAACGGTAAAGCTGCGGGAGTGGACATGATATCTGCCGAGATGATCAAATATGGTGGAACTTGCGTCCGGGACGCTTTCCGGGCCCTTGCAAACCTTTGCTGGAGGCCCGGTAGAGTCCCTACAGATTGGCGCCGCGCAGTCATAGTACCCTTGTATAAAGGCAAGGGTTCACAATATGACTGCGCCAATTACAGAGCCATCAGTTTGATCAGCTTGGCAGCCAAGGTGTATGGTAAAATTATTGAACGGAGAATGCGCGTGAAGTCCGATGGAATGTTGTGCGAGGCACAAGGGGGTTTCAGGTCTGGAAGAGGATGTTCGGATCAAGTCTTCTCACTCCACAACATCGTAGAGAAGCATCTGGCAGTGGGGCGAAAGGTTTTCTGCGGTTTTGTAGATCTGGAGAAGGCATTTGACAGAGTTGTGCGTAAGAGACTTTGGGACATTTTGCCAGAGTATGGTATAGATGGCACTCTGTTGCGAGCCGTCCAGTCCACTTATGTGGACTGCAAGGCATGCGTACGGGTGGGTGGTAACAGGTCACCCTGGTTTGACGTTAAAGTCGGCGTCAAGCAGGGTTGCGTGTTGTCCGCTAGACTGTTTATAATATATCTAGACAAAAGTCTTCAAAGACTGAAAGCGATGAATGAAGGTGTACAAATGGGTGACTTAGGGGTAAACCATCTACTTTATGCAGATGACGCGGTTTTAATAGCGCCAACAGCCACTGATCTGCAAACACTAGTCACAGTTATGAAAGACGACTGCATGATCAATGGCTTACACTTGAATGTGAAGAAAACCAAGATTATGGTTTTTGAAAGGGAAGAAACCAGAACGAATGTAAGGATTGTGGTTGGTAACGATGTGCTGGAGCAAGTGAATGAGTTTGTATATCTTGGATGCGCCTTCAGTAAGGATGGGAAATACACCGCTGACATAGAGAGAAGAGTGAGTGCAGGGAACAGAGTGAATGGTGCGATGGGAAAGCTACTCGGGAGCCGGCACTTAAGCCATAAGGCGCAGCTGGCCATACATAACGGAGTTCTTGTCCCAACGCTGTTATATGGTAGCGAGAGCTGGGTATGTAAGAAGGAGAATGGAAGTAGGATAAATGCGGTAGAAATGCGAGCTCTGCGGAAGATGTGCGGAGTGAAGCTGACCGACCGCATTAGCAACAGCATAGTAAGACAGCGAGTAGGTATGAAAGATAGTATCGGTGTAAAGATGAGAAAGGGCATGCTCTGTTGGTTCGGGCATATAGAAAGAATGCCAGAGGAAAGAATGACAAAACAGATATACAATGTGAAAGTGGAAGGATGCAGGTACCGGGGAAGACCTAGACTATCTTACCACGACCAAATAAACCGAGTCTTATCTGATGGAAAAGTCAAGAGTCTCCGTAACCGGCGAGTGTGTATGAGACGAACTATGAGAGTCGAGGAAGCCAGAGAGGTATGTAAGGAAAGAACCTGTTGGAACTCTGTACTCTCTGCCTACCCCGCAAGGGATCTGGCGTGAGGTTATAGATAGATAGATAGAGCTTTTGAATGTTAAAAATCTATTGTAACCTTTCCTTTGAATATAATTTTGTTAATATGTAATTTTGTACTTAAAATATCAAATTAACGCAGAATAGTGAAGACATGTCCAAGTTTATGTAACTTACATTATTCAAATTATCGCAAACTTATATAATTTTAAAACTTTATTTTGATACTACTTTCTGCCCGCGACTTCGTCGGCGTTGACTTAGGCAAGACCCTTACATTTTAACAGGATAAAAGGTGTCTTGTGTGTTAATCCAGATAATGAACTATCTCTGTGCTGAATTACATCCAAATCCGTTCAGCCTTTTTTGCGTGATTGAGTAACAAACATCCAAACATCTAAACATTAATACTTTCATATTTATATAAGAAGGATTATGAAATAAAAAAAGTTAACTCTCATCTATCTATCTCTATTTATCACAGAGAGTACACAGTTCCAACAGGTTCTTTCCTTACATACTTCTATGGCTTCCTCTACTCTCATAGTTTGTCTAATACACGCTCACCGGTTACAGACGGTTAACTCTCATATTATCGCCGAAAATACTTTGTAACGAAGGAAAAAAATGCGCCTCAGCTACCTTCTTCGTTACTTCAGTGCGTAACCAATAATTAAGAATACGTTGTTGGCATGGCGGATGGCGCAGTTATATTTATGTGTTGTTGTTAAAATAAAAATCTTTAAAAAAAAAGGAAAACCGATTCCGAATGGTGCAGTCGGTTACTTGGCACCGATTTCTAATATTTATTTTTTTATTTATTGAAGTCGGTCTTACTTTTATCAAAAGGCTTTTATTTTACAATTTTAAGAGATGAGTGAATTAATTATTAATATTTATACACCTGTATTATATTATTCTATTTAGTTATACGGTAAGGTTAATCTACAGGATTGATATAATACTCGTAATAACTGAATTTACACATTATTGCTGTTTGCCGTCAAGGAGTCCCGTGGTGTATCTTCAAAGTCCAATATCCAATACCGATAAATTTAAAATGGCACTGCCTCGGAGCTATACTGAATTCAATGCATTAAAAAATCATTAAAATCGGTCAACAATGGGGAATATGCGTGTATTTTTTTATACGATAGATTACATCAATATATAACTGCAAAAAAAATGTAATCGTCAAAAACAAAATGTAAAGGGCACAAAAAAATGTTGAAGATAGCAAACAGATAAGACATTTTAAACGCCCGCCATTTAGGAGCGCTTGGCGTGACGTCAAAGTCTATAATAACAATCAATTAGTGAACAGCTGTAGAAGTATTTTATTCTGTAATTTATTTTTATTTTGTATTTTGCGACTATTATAAAATGGAACAACACTGTGTTGTGCCTAGGTGTAAAAATACAATAAGAAATGCACCCGATAGGTGCGGACATAAGGCGTAAAATCAGAAAAAGAGACATGGTATCTCCATCAACTTGTTTATATTGCTGCGAAGATCACTTTAACGTAAGAATTATCTTAAATAATTTAAACTAAAATTTTGTCTTTGTGTAAATCGACAACAAAAAGTAGCAATAAAACTAACTCAATAGCAAACTTCCAAAAAATATGATCTTGTTGACATTTGTATTGTAGACTTTGACGTCTAATTCGATTTGACCAATAGCGTGGCGTTCCCGCTACTTTGAATTTCCCATTAATTTTTTATACTTTCAGTAATTATTTTCTTATTAAAAAACTTATGTTATTAAAAAAATATTGGTATAGACATTATACTATTGCGATAAAGTTTGTAAAAAAAATATTTGACCCTTATTTGAATTACACGCATATTCCCTATTACAAAAAAAAACATACATATAGACAATACATAAGATCATGGAACCTCCTCCTTTTTTAAGTCGATTAAAAATGAAAACATCTCCAGTGAAAACACGTTCCAAATTATCCAACAAAAAATTCATAATAAAGCTACCGCCTACAATGAATACTCGTTAACAAGCTCACAATATCCAAAAGGTACTGTGAGCTTGTTAACGTGAAAGGTTTAAATATTTAATATTTACGTTTACTGTAGAATGAACGAGTGGCATGTTTTCACTACCTGGCAAAGATTTTAATATGTATAAATTAGAACCAAACTATATACCACAAATTTTCTCTAGCGGAAAAACCTGCTATTAAGGAAAACTTTTGTACCAAACAGTTTTCTTTATTTTACCAATGAAATAAAACTTTTATTGTTCTAGTGCTGGAAAAACCGTATCGTATCGAAAAAATTTGTAGATTGACGTCATCGAGTGGATATCTTTAGCCTTTAAAGTTAGACTTACCTATGTTTAACCTTAGCAATAAATTCCTGTGGTGTTTGGAACGTCTGGTGGGACAAAGATTTATACAAGGGCTTTGATTTTACGTATTTCGGTTTATTGCCAGGCATTCGTAGCACTGTGGTACCGCGGTATTTGAGATCAAAAAGTTTAGCAACGATCGGCTCGGCCAGACTATGATGGGTGAACGTCTCTGAAAATCCCATTTTAAAGCGTCTTCTCCGTGCTGTGGAAGGCTCTCTAAGTTGTTTTTCGTGGCTGCGATTTCATGTGGCAGTCTTTTAGCCAAGTTGGAAGGTTTATTTATGGCTTGATAAGGTCCATGTGCCAAGAGCAAGTGTGCCATAAACCTGTTTCCACCAATCTGCCTAGAGTCCGCGCAGCGGAACGAACTATAGATCTTTATATCCCACATCGATTTGGAAGATAAGGCCTTATAAATAAAACCCTCAAATCATATTAACTGTTTGTGCAAACTTCTGTAAGGCTCAATCTCAAATGGGCCATATAGCGTTTTGAAAAACACAAATATCTACAATAATAAGTCATAAATAAAGCTGGAATCAATTTACGGTAAAATAGCGTCTTTGTAGATAAAGAATAACAAGGATAAAGGAATCGATTTTCTTACTAACAACTATTGCCGCGATTTGGCTAAACGATCAGAATTCGAGTTACTTGGAAAAGTCTGAGGTTTTTGTCGTAACGAAATACAAGTGGCTAAAAATAACGCCATAAACGAACCATATGGAGGCTTACCGAAGATAGTTTTATGATCTTACCAGATGCAAGCGCTAAACACCGTGATTGGTATATAAGTTACTATATACGAGAAGTAATATTGTTAAATTTTAAAAATTGGGTGACACTCATACTGTAAATACTTAGAGTAAAAATAATTTTGCTGTACATGTCACGCGTCTCCGCAAAATTAGCAATTCGTTGATGGGCCAGTGTATACGCTTTTATAACACTCCCCTACGATATTCGCAATTTTCCTATTAATAAATTTAAAACCACAATTAAGGCTAAGTTATGGAAGAAAACCTATTACAAAATCTCGGATTACATAGAAGATAAGACCGCGTGGGATTGACGTGCCATGTTATTAATAGTAGAGATACTATTTACTTTTTCTTGGAATTATATCAATGTTAAAGCTGCTGTAACAGCGTACCGTGTTGTACTTCACGAGGTTCGGGTATTGCTGCTTTGTAGACACAATCTGACTATCGTCTTTGGGGTTCTGGTTTGGTCATGCTCACTATAATATCTTTGCTTGCGGTGGCTGTCTGGCGCGGGTCACTCCTTTCCCTCCAATATGGTCGAGGCGAGTGATGGCTGGTCCAGTACGCATACTCATGAACGGGTGCTGCTTGTGGGGACTAGCACACCTGGAATCCTTTAGAAATTCTTTACAAATAACACCATTAGGTTCATATGACGCTTGTAAGGCTATTGGAGCTAGATCGTAAGTTATTTAATTGTAACCTAAACATTGTATCCACACAATATGATTGAGAAAAAAGAATAGAAAAAGAGCAGGAGAATTCAATAAAAAAGATAAGTCTGCTAAGTTTCTTTGCTGGATCTTCTCAGAGGAGGCCGCGTTCCGATTTGGTGGTAGATTAGTTAAATTAGATTAAAAAATGTATATTGACCATTTGTAAGAGCTGCGGGGGCCCTTAAAAATAGGCAATATACATAATAAATACTTTGAGTTTAAGTTTATATAAGTATATAAGTAAGCATGTTTCTGCGCTACAGATAATGACGTCAAGCATAGGTGAGGATGTCCGATCTAAGAGTTTAGAATGAACAGTTTGACGTTAGCGTAACGTTTTCCAGCTGATATGTCATCCTTTTCACACCGTAAATTTAGTCAACACAGATCAACGTGACAGCACGCTTTCTTGATAGTTCTCTAACGTCAATCTGTTAGTGCTAAGCCTTCTGAGTGTTCAGCATATGGACTAATTTTCAATAAAAAAATGTTGGTTAGGCACTAACCATAAATCGTGGATTCTATAATACAGGTTTTGTTTATAAGGCAAATACAATTTTTTTTAAATGTATATCATTGATAAGATGTCGATGTTGTAGGTCCATTCATTCAAAACAAACGTCACATGGACAAACACCTAGACCCAAACAAATATTTGACGTTTATGCATATGATTTTTGTTTAGTTATTGTTAAAAAATTGTTGCGCTAGAAATACATCAAAAAAAGATAAACAAACACCTAGACCGTAGCAAATATCTGTGTGTTACATAAAGATTAATGCCACAAAGGGATCGAACCTGCGACTATTCAATTCAGTGAGCCGAATAGTTTCAGAACACTAGATTAAGCCGCGTGGTCGTTATATTTGCGAATTCATCTAGGACACAAGAATGGTTTTCAGATTTTTTAAAAATGAGTAGGATGTAGTTTGAAGGTATTCCGAGAATGCTAAATAAGTTTATTGCTATTAAAATTAATTCAAACCGATGTATTTAATTGCTGATTCTTCAAATTAGGAACATCGACCTGCATGCATAATTTGATAACAGCACAAATATCAAGGCAAGATTCAAGTTGAGTTCAGTATGAATATGAAATACCTACTAAGTTAGTTACCATAAATTAGTTAATTGCATGCATGAAATATGGAAGTGGGCAGATACCTGGATAAAAATGCCGAAAAAATAGATACTGATAAATTCAAACAAAGTTGATAGGAACTTAAAAATCACAGTTTTAAAACAAAACAAGATCAATATTTTAAATGGTTCTCTTTTTGTACCGCTCTGATTTAAGTAGGTATTATATACTTATATTCTTGATAGACCCACAGATTATTTTACGATAGAAAAAGGTAGTATTTTGAATATTAAAATGGAAGAGTTCTTTTAATCCGAAATATTAGCATATATTTTGTATTTGGTCATGGCAATAGCCGTGTACAGCTTTTAAACTTTTTCTGTTGATCATGAAAAAATTGTTAATTTAAGTTGCATCGGTAATGCAACAGTCAGTGCAACAAAAACAGTCACCTCACTTTATTTTATGTTGATTCGAAATATATATTCATAAATAATCTTGGGAAATGCTTAGTTATATGAATACAAGGTGCAAAATAGTAAACGCAATACCTGAAAGTAGTTTGTTCTAAATCGATAATTGAATTGTTTCCAACAATTTTTAATGTATATAATTCTTTTTTAAATTTTCAACAAAGCTGTCACTCCTTTAGTGCGCTATAATTAATTAATTTTATTCTTGATTCAAAGTAATACGGTGATTTCACATGATTTCTTAAGCCTATTTCTCAATACGCACACATACGTGTACAAGTTTTATTGTTAATTGAGGTATAAAAGTGCTAAAAAAGGGGTTAAACATTTTAAATCTGGAAAATTGGTTTTCGTATTGAATTAGTGAAACAATTATCTATATGCCTAATCGGCGTGTGTGAGGTTTGCGATATTTACGATACACCTTGTATACAAAAAAATCTCATTAATGCTTCTGAATACGGAGATTACGGAACCTTATATGACAAAACCTTTTTGATAAATGAATTTTATTGAATATATAATTGGTAATGTGTTGGCGAACTTCACACACGTTCGAGAAGTTATACGATGTTATACGCATATGTTTTCGAAAAGACAGAGGTGCGTGCCTGGGTTTGAAACCAAGACCTCTGACTTTGCAGTCTAACCACTAGGCTATCACTGCTCCATCACATTGTATGGATGTATACATGTAAGAAAATATTCCAATTTGACAACCTGAAAAAAATATTGAGAAATACAAACGACGTGATTTTTTTTGACAGGTCTATTAGTTTCGAGATCATAATACTAATAGAATAATGTCCCTGTTTTTGTTGTTCTCAAGAGACAAGAGCACGTATTAGATCTACTGACATACATATTATGTCATTAATTTTTTTCTTTGAAAAGGGGCCTGGACCGGGGTAAACATTTATAAAAAGATACGTAGAAAATGTCAGCTCTGTTTCTTTATAAAGATCTGAACACGTACACGCAGGATCAGCACTCCTAATGGTTTTTTTTTGTATGCTACAGTTTTGTTTGGATTTATTTTCTCTTGACAGTTGAGATTTTTTTGACAAAATATTAGGCTTAGGTAAATACTTTTAAAAAAGAGTTTTATTTGTTAAGAGTTGTAAAAAGTTATGTAGAAAATGTTCAAAATGGATTTAAGGCGAAATATATGTGATGGACTGAAGTAACGCCGTGAAGGCGTAACATTATTTTGTGATCAAATTATAATCTATCTATATCATCACGCCAGATCCCTTGCGGGGTAGGCAGAGAGTACAGAGTTCCAATAGGTTCTTACCTTACATACATCTCTGGCTTTCTCCACTCTCAGAGTTCGTCTCATACACGCTCGCCGGTTACGGAGACTCTTGACTTGTTCTTCAGATAAGACTCGGTCTGTTTGGTCTTGGTAAGATAGCCTAGGTCTTTACCGGTACCTACATCCTTCCATTTTCGCAATGTATATCTGTTTTGTCATTCTTTCTTCTAATATTCTTTCTATACGCCCGAACCAACGGAGCATACCCTTTCTCATCTTTACACCGGTACTATCTTTCATACCTACTCGCTTTCTTACTACGCTGTTGCGAAAACGGTCGGTCAGCTTCACTCCGCACATCTTCCACAGAGCTCGCATTTTCACCGCATTTATCCTACTTTCATTCTCCTTCTTACATACCCAGCTCTCGCTACCATATAACAGCGTTGGAACAAGAAGTCCGTTATGTATGGCCGGCTGCGCCTTTTTACTTAAGTGCCGGCTCCCAAGTAGCTTTCCTATCGCACAATTCACTCTGCTCCCTGCACTCACTTTTCTATCTACGTCAGCGGTGTATTTCCCATCCTTACTGAAGGCGCATCCAAGATATACAAACTCATTCACTTTTATTGGTTATTTTATTTATTATAATAGAAATAATATTCATTTTAATTACAGCAATATAATATATTAGCCTATACTTTCCCACTGCTGGGCAAAAGCCTTACAAATTTGTGTAAAATAGCTTAGGTTATGCTCTCCCAAGTAAGCCCAGTGGTTATTCACCAATCAGCAGGTTTGTGGCCTCCTTTTCTAAGAAATATTCTGCTAGGTTCCATAGCTTAACGACTGCCACATTAAGTAATAACCGGGCCTTCCGAAGCACGGAGACGCTCCCACAAACGGTCAACCATCTCAGATTTACAGAGCCGTCCGTCGCTTAACCTTGCTGATCGCAAAGAACACCGTTATCGCAAAGCGCTATGAGTGCTTAAATTAATAACAATATCGGTAGGTATTATATAAGATGTTTTTACAAATCGTGCCAAGATGGAAACTTAATTCATCTTCAAATCTAAGCGAATAGATTACATTTTTTTAGTTTGGACGGCTGACATCTGCAGATGCCCCTATCCCACTGCGATGCAAACAAAACTTTTAGTGTCTTACTAATCTTACCTGTACTTGTACCTGTAACTAAGTATTTACTTAGTTACATATTTCCTTTGTATTTCGGAATCCGTTCTTACATGATATAATTATTGTGCGACTGTCTAGACACATGATATATAATAAAGACTAACTATGTTCTCTCTGCCCACCCCCCGAGGTGCTTGTCGTAAATAGATACAGGTCGACTAGATTTTTTGTATTGAAAAATATCTAGTATCAGTCTTGTTATAGTAGCAATTCTTCTATCCTTGTTTTTTTACTTATGTTGCTACTCCACTCAGCCAGTGATATATCTACACATCTGAAGGACCATTTATCTTACTGACTCCACCTCCTCAATTTCACATTCATATACATGCTCTGCACCCTAAACCATCAATAACATTTCTATTTGTAGAACGTACTGTTACATCCCTAACTCCCGCGGGTATATTACTGAATTGCAGTTCCCACATTATTCAAATTCCGTTAAAGCCAATTAGCAATATATGCCTTTATAAACCCTATTTTTTTTAAAAAGGCAGTCAGTTTTCATTTGGTAATAAGTCTAATTGCTGCTCAACTACGGAGCTGGTTTCTGCCTGCCGTTCGGCTCAGTCTTGAAAACTAAGTTACTAAAGGAGTCTGAATTCGGTAACACTGTCAGGAGGTCTCGCGTGTGTACGACAAAGTACCGCGTTACCAGTGTAGTTAGTTATAATAATTGGAAAACAAATAGTAAATAAATTTCTAGCAATCTAGTTGATTTTTTATGACAACTGAGTGCCCGGCCCTAACAGTACGAGTATACAAAAATTCGACAAATCATCAGAGGGTCTATCCAAGTGGGAAGCGTTTTGATTATATTCCCTTACTGCATTATTCTGACACATTTTCGCTATACAGTGTAGTTTCGTAGCGCTGTGCGACCGACGTGTACTAACGTTCACTAAGGCCTGAAATGGGGGGCCGGTTGTGACATTTTTATATTCCGGCGTCTCCGTGATTCAGAAAGCACGTTAAGTTCTCAGTTATCACTTAATGTGAGAGGCGTTAAGTCAAGTTGAGAGTCTTATAGGTGGCTTAATAAGTTCCAGCAACAGGTGACCACAAATCTGTCTCCACCAATTCGCCCTGGGTCCACGTGGTGGAATATGACCAATCTCTCTCGCCTCGATTTGTGAGAGAAGGCCTTTGGCCAGCAGTGGGACAGTACTCGCTAATATTATATCTATAAGAAAGCTAAAGAGTTTGTTTTTGTTTATTTTTGGTTTAAAAACCCTAATATCTGGATCTACCAGTCGAATTTGAAAAATCTTTTGCATTTGATAACCCAATTCTTAAGGAAGGTTATCTATGACCTTTAAGAGTAGAGCAAAAAGAAAAACAAACGTTAGAAAGAATGCTAAGCTAAAATGAATTATTAGCTCCAGTGATGCGTTG
This sequence comes from Phalera bucephala, assembly GCA_905147815.2. Lineage (NCBI taxonomy): Eukaryota > Metazoa > Arthropoda > Insecta > Lepidoptera > Notodontidae > Phalera > Phalera bucephala. The sequence goes on from LR990625.1 coordinate 14,996,177, forward strand.
CGACCGATTATTATCTTGGTCAACGGCGGGATACAGCTAGTTATATTATACAACGATAATAGAATATTCACTTGGCTACAAGCCCTGTCGTTTCACACTTATCATCAACTTACAGCGTTATGTAAATCAAAGGGATCCATTTTCCGGGGTGTGACGTCACATATCATGTTGGGGGTTAACAAGGGGGTACCCCCTTGTTAAGGTTTATTGGGCGGTGGCAAATATTTGATAGCGTGAATAATGGGCACGCGAATATACTACTTGATCTCACGTTTTCCCCTTCACGCTTCTATCACGTAAATTGGGGGTTAAGTGAAGTGAAATCAAAATGAATTTGACTACTTTTTTTCAATAGGGGATTAAAATTATGAACTGCCTCGTTCTCTCGTTCGTGAGTCTAGTGGGAAAGCGCATCGCTTTTATGATCACGAGATCCTGGGTCCAAATCCTAGGTCGAACGAATGTAGTTTTTTTACCGAAAAATTCCTAGTATGAGTCCGGAGGCTGGTATTGTACTCGGTATATGGCAATAGGCTCGTCCCGTATAACATGGGAACTAACATCGTCGGCGAAAAGTGGGTGTACTCAGTACACCTCTGCCACCCCCGCTTGGGGAATATAGACATGATGATGTTTATAGTTTATCTATCTATATCATACCGCCAGATCCCTTGCGGGGTAGGCAGAGAATATAAAGTTCCAACAAGTTCATTCCTTACATACCTCTCTGGCTTCCTCCACTGTCATAGTTCGTCTCATACACGATCGCCGGTTACGGAGCCTCTTGACTTCTCCTTCAGATAAGACACGGTCTGTGTGGTCATGGTAAGATACCGAAGGATGTAGATACTGGGGAAGACCTAGGTCTTTCCCGGTACCTACATCCTTCAATATAAGTTCATACCGCAGTTTTGGGGGTAGGTAACTGAGATATTAGTAAACTTTGTTGTTATGTTATAATTATTAGCATATCATTGTGTTCAGTACGGACTCACATATAATATACAATTTATCTAGCACAATAAATTGCTATACCGTTTAAGTTAAAAGGACCATTATTAAATTGAATATATCGACTCTATATTTTGTCGATATCAAAATGAAAATTCGATGACTGTAGAAAATTGCAAGGACATTTTAAAAATGGGTTATCCATTATTCATTTAGATATTTATTATTCCGATATAAATAAAGTTTTATCATGAATATAGAGTAGCCAATGTGTCTTGTCATGGAAATATATCGAGTTCAGAACTTCATTAACTGAATATTGGGCATAAAGTAGGCTGCTGGGTCATAAAGGAAAATTTTGGAAACGGCCATTTGTAATTTGGGTTACTGGGATTACCTCATAATCTATTTATGCAATAGCTGCTCATGAAAGGAGTTGCTTAGTTTGTACGATGGATTTGGTATATATGTCTCGCGATTTGTACACAAGATGAGGAAGTAAGATATTTTTCCATGGTTTGTTTCTACTTATTCAGCCTCGGTTTAATTTTTGTAATTGAGCTTGCTTGTGAGGTTCCAGATTTTGTGTTTAATATATACATACATTAAACACAAAATCTGGCCTTACGTAATAGTGGCATAATTCAAAAATATGATTATTCCAGTAAGCAAGACAATAAAATTCATTTTTCTGCTCATCATTCTTAGCTTTAACTGTGTCGCTATTTCATTCGCTTAGCAATATATTGACTTTATTTTCCGACTGTGGATTATTCTGCACAAGCTATCTATAATTTAAAAAATAATGGTTTAAAAATGTATTCAATTTATGTTTAGCTTTTAGACGGCAAAGCTCGTTTCTGAACGAAGTTTCACCGACATCGCTCGGTTCCAAGTAGCATCCTCCCTGCCTTCTTTCGTTTACTATTTCTTCCGTTTCACTTAACAGATTGAATATTACGTTTTATTATTTATCAGTAATTAAATATCTGTTTTTATTACTTTTTAAATACGCGTTTTATGACGTAGGGTTTCATCAGGAAAATGCTTTTGAAATGTAATATGAGCAAAACATAACGGATTCCTGGATACATGAAAGTTCTTTTACACTAATGTGTTTACTTTGCAGGTAAAATACGATTTTTAAATAAAATAAATATATTACAGGTACTTGGGTACACGGCACTAAAGTCCATTCAAAATTGGCTTAGTGGCTTCTAAGTAGACGAAGAGTTTGATTTTTTAAATTATCTTTAACTGCCTCGTTGGTCTAGTGGCAAAGCGCATCGCTTTGTGATCACGAGGTCCTGGGTTCACATTCTAGGTGGGACAAGTGTAGTTTTTCTAAAGAACAAAGCCGGAGTCTGGAATTGTGCCCGGTATATGGCAATAGGCTCGCCCCCTATAACATGGGACCTAACATCGTCGGCGAAACGTGAGTGTACTAGTACACCTCTGCCACCCCTGCTTGGGGACTATAGGCGTGACGGTGTAAATCTTTAAGAGTCATACACGGTATTTCCCTACATAAAACGAGACATAATAGAAACTAAAGTGGTCTACAAAATATGTGCCTGTAAATGACGCGAACTAAGTTGCGGGTACATCTAGTTTTTAATTGAAATAATTGGTATTAATAATAATTTAACACATCTATATATCAACCCGCATTGGGCCAGCGTGGTGGACTATGGCCTAAACCCTTTTAGTTTGAGAGGAGGCCCGTGCCCACAGAGGGTTTGAGGGAGGGAGGGAACAGTTTCTTAACAGGATTAATATTATTTATTTTATTATATATTGTTGCCTAACTTAAGATGCAGTGGGCGGGGTACATTGCTTGTAGAACTTGGCAAAAACTTTGAGGCAAAAAGGTTTTCGAGTGGCGACCTCGTACCGGAAGGTGGACGCGGACAAGGTGGACCGAAGACTTGGCTAAGGTCACGGGTAAAAGCTGCATGCGTACAGGACAAGGGCGGTCGTCGTGGCGATCTTGGGTTTCTTTGTCCTGCAGTGGACTTCTTTCAGCTGATCACGATGACGATGATCTATACATTTAGGTCAACCCCGATTATGTCTAACAATAACGTTTTCTTATCGAAAAAGAAGAATAATCTTATTATAGTGTAACAAGGACATTTTGGCCCTTGGATGACATTGACAGTGGGGCATTGGTGTGAAATTAGTGCAATAGTCATAAGGAAACGTTCCCCTTGTAACCACGAGGTTCACGGTTCAAATCATGACTCAATGCCCTAAGTTGGTAGATTCTAATCTAGAAAAAAATAGTCATCAAGCGTCTTCTTTGAAGCAAAGGGGAAAGGAGATTCCACTCTCGCGTTGCACTCGCCATCCGAGGTATGGAACCTTCACACATTTGAAAAGTAAAAATTGCGGTACCGATATCGATAAGAAATTTTACTAAACTGGAACACCTCATTCTACCAAATTCGAAACTGTAGACCTTTAAAGATCTTCAAACGAAACGGTCTCGATTAAGGACTTCTTGGGAAATCAAAATATGTTCCCCCTCAGTCCCACACTGTACCATCTACTGGACGCTAGCGGTGTACGCCCCCAGACTTCTGCGAATCATTGAGTGTTTTCTTTTTAACCCTCGGGCAGAAGGGCTGACAGGCATCTACGCCTACGTCGCTTGTTTTTAATCTTAAAAGGACAAGCATTAAATACCATAAAAAATGATAACAACGGTCAAAGTGCGTATAAACAGTACGGCTCATAGCATTTTGTGCTAAAATACGTATTTGCTTTTGAAAGAGATAGTACTTATAGAGAGAAATGGGTTTCCATTTAAATGTGTAACGAGCGTATAACAGGTATTACAAGTATGTTATACTTGTGTGTTATTGTCGATATTTTTATACGTAAATTACAGTATTTTGAAAGGCCACTTGGAAATTAACTCGTTACCTGTTTGTTACATTATTTGCTAACCCGGTGATCGCACTGTTTTGATGCTAAAATATATAGGCGTAGTGAATATCATGGAAAGCAACGTAGGCAACCCTAAGAATGTTTCCTGTGCTTAACCTGATAGGTTTCAAAGGTTAGATGCAAGATAGAATCTAACGCATAAATCACCCTATTTATAGTTAAGTTATTCAGATATCGCAATTTCTCGGTTTCTCAGGTCAGTTTAGTGGGCTAAGCATACACCATTTCACGTTATCGTAACGCTGTCGAGAAAGCGTGCTGTTACGTTCATCTTTATTTTGTATATTTGTACTGCGAAAAGTATGAAGGCAGGAGTTTCTCTAACATCTCCTATCTTGGGGTGTACGTTTTGCTATAATATTTTGGTTTCAGTACGGGAGTTAATGTGCATGACACTATTCTTCGCAATTATTCTTGGCTTTGTTCCCTTTTAATCTTTGTATTTTTTTTCTTTTATTATTTTTTGGAAGTGTATCTTATCGAACCTGATCTCAAGCTCATTTTTTCCTCTTCCAAAAATTAGTTTCCAACTCCTATAGAATAAATATCTAGAACTTCTTATGACGACGTTCAATTAATTCTGAATCTTCAATCTTATATCACAATCCCACCAACTTGCTTGCCAGATAATAGAACTATTCTATTTGGTGATTACTGACTTCTGCCAAACCGATATCACATTCATTCAAGGTTGAAGTTAGTGAATTATTGGAAACTATTAATGAAGTTTATGAATCTAGCGCTATTGCAAGACGTATCTCTGCAAGACCTATGTAGAAAACTTAATTAAGAGCAGTCGTATATAAGCTTTGTTTAATACTGCTGATTGCTGATTTTTCAACCATCAACGAAAAGTTATCCATGAACAACATTACAACCTGCCTGTAGCAATTATTATCTCGCTGAGATTCACGGGCTTTACCCGGACCTTTGAAAGGCTTGCATGGGGACATGGGTCCAATACGTAGAGGCCCTTTGCAAGAAGTTAATGTTATGTAAGCCACCTGCTGAGATCACTATCAATTATTATAATTTTTTTTTTTTTTAAACGTAACCCCACACTCGGATTTATTACTGTATCGTGGGTGCGTTTACGAACATGAAAATTCACAAACAAATACCCAGACCGGAACAAATAATTGTGGATCACACACAAAGCTTTTTCCCGTGCGGGAATCGAACCCGCGACTATTAGACACAGTGGTCGGAGCGGCTTAAGCTCTTAACCACTGCGCTAAATCGTTCGTCAATTATTAATATTCAATTAATTCATACAACTGTAGTTTTCAAAGTATTTATGTTGTATCTTATGCTATGAAAAAAAATCATCTCCTGATTAAAATATCACTCCTAAGTTATTTAAATTGAACAAGCCCAACAAAATTTTAGTGACTTTTTGAAATGTTTGTTTTCGTGCTTCTCAATCATCGTCGCTACACAATAAAGAATACTAGACTTCTTTGTTTATGTGGTTATACCTTTGCGCTGCATAATTTACATTCTATAGTCACTCAATAATTCCCGCACAAATCTTACATAATATCAACAAATATCAATGAAAAAATGCATCAAATACGCGTCATTACGTTCGATAATCGCTTACACAGAACCAACGCCCAACGCGAAGATCCTCTAAACCCTATCCTCCACATCAAACATCTTATCCCTAAAGTGGCCTAAAAGCCCACTGCCCGATGCCACAGCTAAAGTACAATCCACTTGGCATGGACCGGAAGATAGCAAAATTGGGCTCTGTCGCCTAACAAAGCCAAAATATATATAACATAACGATGGCAAAATAAATATCATGTATTTCGTGTTTGCACAGAAGATTTGCGAGACGTGTGTTATTATGTCTATTGATATCTGGTATTACACAAGGCAGAGGCACGCGAACACTATGGCTCAATAGCTTTGCGATAGACCTTTATGCATGACATTTTGTTTTCTAACTATATATTAGAGCTATACGTGTCTCTCTATATGTATCTATCTATCTATCTATAACCTCACGCCAGATCCCTTGCGGGGTAGGCAGAGAGTACAGAGTTCCAACAAGTTCTTTCCTTACATACCTCTCTGGCTTCCTCGACTCTCATAGTTTGTCTCATACACGCTCGCTGGTTACGGAGACTTTTGACTTTTCCATCAGATAAGACTCGGTTTATTTGGTCGTGGTAAGATAGTCTAGGTCTTCCCCAGTACCTGCATCCTTCCACTTTCACATTGTATATCTGTTTTGTCATTCTTTCCTCTGGCATTCTTTCTATATGCCCGAACCAATGGAGCATGCCCTTTCTCATCTTTACACTGATACTATATTTCATACCTACTTGCAAGCAATAAAAGCAATTAGAACAAATTGATCACCTGTCAACCGGGGATCAATAGCCAATTCAGATTGACCTAAAACACGGCTCGTTATAATAGGATACAGCAGTAGACATCGCTCATTTGTTTGAATTACCATGATGTACGTGTATAGGAAGAAATGGGATAAGAAAGAAATGGGATCGGGTAGCTTTTCACCTTAGATGAATTACTTGGCTAGATGGAATTTCCCGCGCGGAAATGACATTAAAAGTATCTACCCAACGGGTAAATAAAGTTAAAAAAAATTTATAATAATATTAGCCCTGTTAAGAAACTGTCCCAGAGTTGGACACGGGCTTCCCCTCAGACTGAGAGGGAATAGGTCATAGTCCACCCCGCTGGCCCAATGCGGGTTGGCGAACTTAACACATCTTCGAGAAACTCTAAGCCATGCAGGTTTTCTCACAATGTTTTCCTTCGCCGTTAAAGCAAGTGATAGTTTATTTTTAATGTGCACTATAATGAGTTAAAAAAGCTTGTAAAAATCATAGCGTTTACTCACCCTTAATTAATGCCGAAAATCAATCAATTTGTTCCAGCTACAATCAATCACTGGCACTGTCTGACATTGTACCACATCTCGTGTATAGATTAACTCTTTTTATAAAGTCTAGAGTAGGTATAATATAGTAATACCAGCCTATACTGCCCATTGCTGGGCAAAGTTCCATACCTTCTTACAATACGAGGTAAGAGAAATTAGGTCATACTCCATCACGCGGACCCAGTGCGAATTGGTAGAGGCAGGTTTGTGGCCATCTGCTGTTGGAACTTATCAAGCCGCCCATATGCTTCCAACTCGGTTTAACGACTACCATATTAAGTGGTAACCGGGACCAACGGCTTAACGTGCCTTCCGGCGCACGGAGACACTCGAATATGAAAAAGCCACAACGGCCACCCATCTTAGGCTGACCCAGTCGAACGCTGCTTAACCTTGGTGATCGGTAAGAACACCACGGTTGCACAACGCTACGAGCGCCTTGTAAATGAGAGTAGGTATAAGGCTGGTAATATTATGTGCGTCCTTAAACAGAACACTATGGGATCGTAGTTCATTAGTTGTACAATAAGCAGGTGAATTGATCTTCTACGAAACGTTGTATCATATTGTTTATGAGAGAAGGTTAAAACTTTGACGGACCATTTGGTGCAGTGGTTAAGAGCTTAAGCCGCTCCGCCCAGTGGTTCGAATAGTCGCAGCTACGATTATCATACGAACACATCTTTGTGACCCACAATTATTTATTCTGTCTGGGTACTTGTACATGTAAATTTTCATTATGTAATTATCCCGAATACCACAAATCTAGTATATAAGTATAATTTGTGATAGTTTAGTTTTAGTGTATGTAGTTATTTAGAAAACAAAACCACACCAATCTATCTATCTATATCATGACGCCAGATCCTATGCGGGGTAGGTAGAGAGTACAGAGTTTCAACAGGTACTATGGGCTGGTTCAAAAGCCCTAACAATAATGAGAAAATTGTGGTTTTCCGAAAGTTCCGGTGTCAATATTTTATGCGAAGCTCTTTTTATACTTTTTTCGTTTAATGGGAAGCGGTCGGAAGTGCAGCACGGAAGTGATGTCATAATGGCGGCGCGTCGTGAGGGCGTTTAGTAATATTTTATTGTGATAATGTCGGGGCCGTGACGACTGCCCCTCGCTTAATGTGTATCGACGAGAAATAGTAAGTTTTTAAATCTTTTCGCAAATGTATTTACATTTGCATGATCGATAGGAACCAAAAGTATCTCTACTTAGTTATACTTCATAAAAATATATTTTCCACCGATGAGTGGAAGATAGACGGCTACCACATTATGCTAGATAAACGACTAAAGAATTATATACTACGTGACTATAAAAAGTGTAACATAATTACTTCAAGACTTGAAATTAGTTTGTTTGAAAACGGAAATCAATTTGATTCTATTTATAATACACAAATAATAAACAAATAAACACCATCACACCTATAATCCTCAAGCGGGGTCGGCAGAGGTGTACATTGTACCCCCACTTTTCGCCGACCATGTTAGGTTTTATGTGATAGAGAACGAGCCTATTGCCATAATTCCAGTCTCTGGACTAATTCTGGGAATTTTGCAATAAAAACACGAAATTTATTTGACCTAGGATTTGAACCCCAGACCACGTGCTCGCAACGTTCATTTCTCGCCACTAAACCGATATACCAATAGACTTATAATATATGTCACAATTAAAAAAATGGTGGGGCTCATTCTAATCGTTCCTAAGTCATCTATATTCGATACCTTTTACTGTGATTAAAAGTAATTCAGCGATTTCAAATGCGCTTGCTAACATTAGGCCTGCAAAATATTGTATATGATAAGTACATATTATTATCTGAAATATTTGATGTGTCTACTTGATGAAAACAAACCTATTTGTCAAGAGGTTATAGCTGCTCACACAGAAAAATATTTTTCTACAAAATCATGTTACATCTTTATGCGTTTCTGCACTGCTTTCATAAATCACGTACACTGTATATACAACTAATACGAGTAGATTTTATAAATTAATGCAAAATTGATATGTACTAAAATTTTAAATTCGATTTTAATTTAAAGGTTCAATCGATTTAATCGAATGAAATCGTGTAATAAAAAACATTCAATTTGAATCAAATCAAATCGAATAAACTTTCTATTCTATCTACTTTCATACGTCAAACTGACAGTTTATAGTATTTTAGAAGCGTTCGAGATAAATCGTGTATTTTTATAAGAGTATTTTATGTACTCTTTACTGCTTTATAACATCTTCTTAATATTTTTATTTTTAATGCGATTTCGGAAAAGTGGTTTAAACCTTATCTCTTCAGACAGTCGTTTGGTTTTTGATAAATGATTAGATGAGATGATTGTGATTAGACAAAGAATGAATTCCACGTTTGGTACTAGCTTCGTTAGCGGTAACTTAGATACGTATATATGCAAAGATGATTATGAAAGCCTCACTTTAGCCAATGGTTGTACTCTCGGTATGAAAAGGTGTGGATCTTTTCATGATCCGAGTAAAATCTGAAGTAGATTAATCGACGATCAAAGTTGCTAGTAAGTCTATGTACGAATTTCACCATCTTCACATAGCCGTATCTGACGATTAACTGGCCAGTTTTCGATCGAGAAGTACCTAACCAGTAATTTACTCGGCCGTGGTGATAGAGGTCCTAAGAATGATAAATTTATAGATTTGTCACTGACTTTATATGAACTGCGGTCGTCCGTCTAACGGAATTTATGATTTAGCAAACACAGGCCAAAACGCATTCTATCTTTTTTATAATAAGTGTATATCTCTATTCAATTAGACCGTGCCTTATCTAGAGTCTCCGTAACTGGCGACCGTGGGGGAGTCAGAGAGGTCTGTAAGGAAATAACCTATTGGAACTCTGTACTCTCTGCCTACAGACCTCTTTACATCATATCAATATACTCACGCCATTTCTGATACTAATCCAATTATTTATAATAAGAATAAATTTCGCTTGGATAAACACGTAAGTATCTCGCATAAAGTTTGGAGGGTGGTACAAGTATATTACGACCAATTTTCCCACCCCCACTCGCAATGTTTGCTGTTGATCTGAAACTAGGGCTACCACTTATTTATATTAAAATAATTACAATTAAAATACCACATAATGTTTGACTGTTTTGCTTTTTTTGGAAGAACTGCTTGTCGCCTAAAATAAAAAAAAACGGAAAAAATGGTTTCACGTAATGTATGACTGCTTTACTTAGCGAAGATCTATTTGTCTATTAAAAAAAGACATCAAGAAAAATGTTATCAAATGATCACATGTACTGCTTTAATTTAAGAAGAATATCAGACAAGCCTTTTGATTCTACTGAAATATTGTACAATTTAGCTATCTCGAAAATAAAAACACTTGAAACTTGTTGAAATTTCATATCGTTTGAAATCGGAATTAATGGTATTTATACTGAATTCTTCTTAAAAGTTTCCTTATTTCGGCGCGTGCAGTTCACACGTTTCTTCGTATTATGCCTGAGTACTCCTATTTATTCAACAATCCTGCTACAAATTACAAAATACTTTAATGTTAGTAAAACATAGCAACTAAACGGATCAAAGAACAAAATAAATGTTCCCTAACTTCTATCAATATAAGCACTAGGCGTATCTGTATTGCAGAAAACCTCGAAGGATAAAACAAAATAAGAACTGAGTTCTTAGATTTACGCGAATATTACACATGAAATAAAATATTTTTCAGATTTTATCGCGGTTTATTTTTGATTTTTAAGTTCCCGACGTTTCGAGTGCTTTCCAGCACCCATGGTCACGGGAAGGACTAAGGTATTAGACGTCCAAAAGGTATAGTTGTTAGGGTACCCTCAAACTTCTTAATTATTTTTGTTAGTCCGATCTACGCAGAATGAGCTCACGGTGTCTTGAGGTCTTGCAGTGTTATGCTTGGTTTTGGATTTGATTATATTAATTACCGGATCCCAAGTCGATGGAAGCACCCAGCCATCATCTCTATTGAAATTAGGATGTTTTTTTAATTTCAATAGCCTCGCAAACCATCCTTGGTAGGAATCTGTGTTCTTTCACGAGGATTTGTGGTCTATCAAATCTGATGTTATGACGGGTGCGGTCAAGGTCATGTTCACAGACTGCAGACTTCTTTGAGCGACGGTGTTTTAGGTCAGCTATGTGTTCTTTAACCCGAGTTTTTATCGATATTTTTGTTTGTCCTATATAAGAGAGACCACATTCACAATCAAGATTGTATGGCTCAGCACGTAGCGAAAGTGCTCTCGCCACTCAGAGGACACACAAGAGCACATGTCAAGGATTCATAACATTTTGTTAGTGAGATCAAAAATCTACATCTTACTGAGAATGAAACTATGGTCAGTTTCGATGTCCAGTCACTATTCACATGCCTACCTGTAAAAGACTGTGTCGAAATTGTAGAAAGAAAACTAGCGGAGAATAACATCCCACTGGAATACTCAGAACTATTAAGTCGCTGCCTTACATCTGGCTACTTACTTTGGAAGGAGCAGTTCTACAAGCAAATAGATGGGGTGGCGATGGGCTTCCCTGTATCTCCCATTGTTGCCGATATATTCATGGAAGACTTTGAGGAGACAGCCCTTCGTACATAACCTGTAAAGCCAAGTTTCTACAAGCGGTACGTAGATGATACTTTCACAATATTACCATCTGACAAAATAAATGTATTCCTAAATCATCTTAACTCCATTAACCCTAAAATTCAGTTCACAATGGAGTTGGAGGCAAACAATTCCCTAGCTTTCCTGGATGTCTTAGTAATCCGTAACCCCAACAACACCTTAAGCTATACGGTTTATAGAAAGAAGACCCATACTGATACCTATCAGTATGAGACCAGTACCTATCAGTACGGTGAGATTCACCGTTTAAGTACCTACTTAAACGGTGAATCTCACCACCATCCAACACAGTTAGCTACTGTGGGTAAATCTTTATTTCAGAGAGCACAAGGGATCTGTTACAAGAAACATCTGGCTGCCGAGCTTCAACATGACAAGCAAGTCCTGCACGACAATAAGCTTCGAGTCCCACGCCAACGTCACAGTGACCGAGTGAAACCAGCCACAGTCAAGCGTCTCCCTGCTGTGCTACCTTACATGAGAGGAGTCACGGGCAAGATTGGCTACATCTTGAAGCGTGCTTCAATTAAAACATTTTATAAGCCGCCGAGAAGATCAGACAATTTTTACCATCTGTCAAGTGTCACATCCCTCTACAAGATGCAGGAGTACTACCAAGGATGGTTTGCGAGGAATTGAAATTAAAAAACTTCCTAATTTCAATAGAGAAGATGGCTGGGGGCTTCCATCGACTTGGTACTACGATAATACCTACGATTTAGTATCGTACTATAACTGACAACCCTATGTGAAATTTAGTTTGTATCCTAATAAGGCCGACCGGTCGTTTTGTGGCTTATAGATAACATTCCAGGAGGTAACATATTAGTTTGTTGTGTTGTTTGCTTAATACAGGACATAATACACGATAAACAAAATAATTCAACACCTCTTAAAACTTAACATATTTTGCAGAGGAAAATATGCCACCACGTAGTAGACATAGTGAGTACATAGAATTGTATACTAGTGGTAGACAAATGTGCGTAGGGCAACTGGACAAGATTTTTATTAAATTTGTAAATTATTTTTTAGTGTGTCATTGTTTTATGAATTTGAGTTCAGTATTTACAGTACAATTACTCCTGTCAATTCCACGAAAATACAAAACAACACCTTTCACTATGTATCAACTCTCTCGACGACCTATCTATTAGCATTTAATTACTTAGTCTTAAGGAGTAATGTCATGTGTTTAAAATTCTATACAAAACTAACTTTGACATTTCTTACTTATGACAGTTTCTCAACTACAGAGCAAAAATAATGTGGTAAGTAAATACTTGAATAAAAGTAGCTTAGACATGTTTAACTTCTTAGAGATGTTTATAGATACAGGTGTAAAACTTGTCTTAACTGAGCATTGCTAACAAAAATGTCGCCAAAAGCGGTATCAGTTACGCGCTAATTATGCGTGATGCTAGTTCTGATTTTTTGAAAATTTATTTGAAAGCTGTCAATGTGTGCGTGCGCATGCGTGTGCGTACTACAATGTATGTACCATATGTATGCTTATGTATCTGCGCACGCGCTGCTCCATCTACACAATTAGTTAAAAATAAGGAAATTTTCCATCACAATAATTTTTGTTCCTTGTCGGGACCTTTGAAAATTTAATAAAAATGATTTATTCTGAAATGGTTAGGGTAACCTCTCTGTAGTATTCACATTTCCATATGTTATTGTATAATAAAATTGAAACAGATAGAAATACTGGTAAAAGCTTGTCCTTTATATCTATAATAAATAAATCTGCAATACCTACAAATACACTGCCCTACATTATTATTGAAACCAATTAATAAACCCTATCTTATCGATATGAAAATATATGAAAACTAATATTTTAATGCAAACTTATTTAATCATACAAGACATCGTAATATAATAATAATATATTGATATTAGTTCTGTTAAGAAATTGTCCCATCGTTGGGCACGGGCCACCTCTCAAACTGAGAGGGTTTAGACCATAGTCCACCACGCTGGCCCAGTGTGGGTTGGCGAACTTCACACACCTTCGAGAAACTCTTAGGCATGCAGGTTTCCTCATGATGTTTTCCTTCACCGATAAAGCAAGTAACGTTATAATATTATAAATAATATTTTCTGAATAATAAAATTAAAACCACGCGGATCTACACAAAGCGTATATTATATGATAAACTTTGCTATTGATTGGCAAACTTTATGACATAACTGATAGCCGTAATCTTAACAGATACTTCACAATTATTAACGCATAAAATACGGTATTAATATAATCTGAGGTTTTATTAATTTTGTTTAGAGTATCTCTTTCACCTCGATTTGTGAGAGAATGCTTTCGAAGGTCCGGCAGAGGGAGAGTAAAGGGCGATTAATTATACCGTTACGCCTAAATTTCCCATGCGGGGGTGGCAAAGGAGCACTGAGTACACCCACTTTTCGCCGACGATGTTATCTCCCATGTAATATTTGCCATATAATTATTCGTTAGAAAAACTAAATTTGTCCGACCGGGATTTGAACCCAGGACCTTGTGATCACAAAACGATACGTTTTGCCACTAGACCAATGAGGCAGTCATTTATTTATTAATATGTATTTTTTCTTGTGTGGAGATCATGGACTGACAAACGTAGCGCAGGACGCCCTCAAGCTAGGTGGAGTGATGATCTTCGTAGGGTGGCTGGCAGAAATTGGGTGAGGGTAGCCGAGGAGCGTACTCAGCGACGTGCAATTGGACAGGCCTACGTCTAGTAGTGGACTGCTATAGGCTGATAATGATGATTACTACGTACGAGTATACTACTCGTGTATGATATATACACGAGTAAACGTGTATCCAAAAATGTCTAAAAGTATATCGACCTTATATTGGCCTTTGTAAAGTATTTTTACTGTATCTAGCTGAAACGGGTCTAACAAAAACAGGGCCTGAAATATTATTTCTCTATCTAAACACGACGTTCATAATTCGACCGACAAACTGATAGGTCCCAACTGTCAAATATATATAAAAAAATGTTTGCGGCTTAAGGTAACCAGTGTACAGCTAACAATTTAAATTATCGACACATTAAAAGTTTATTGATCTTCACTATCTATATCATCACGCCAGATTCCTTGCGGGGTGGGCAGAGAGTACAGAGTTCTGTGTTCTGAGATTTTTGTTGTGACGAATTTACTTCAGGATTTTTAAGTATTTCAGATTCTGAATAAAATATTAATGATAGCTACTTTATACCTGTCTTAACATTAAAACAAATTAAAAATAACTTTTATAAGATGTTATGTATATCTCACGAAACGATGTTTACGATTTTCTTTCTAAAGATTCAAATTACATATTTAATATTATGTTATAATAATAATAATATTAGCCCTGTTAAGAAACTGTCCCACTGTTGGGCACGGGCCTCCTCTCAAACTGAGAGGGTTTAGGCCATAGTCCACCACGCTGGCCTAGTGCGGGTTGGCGAACTTCACACACCTTCGAGAAACTCTTAGGCATGCAGGTTTCCTCACGATGTTTTCCTTCACCGTTAAAGCAAGTGATAATTAATTTTTAATACGCACATGCTTTCGAAAAGACAGAGGTGCGTGCCTGGGTTTGAACCCGAGACCTTTGACTTTGCAGTCCAACAGTCTAACCACTAGGCTATCACTGCTTGCTTGCTGCTATTATGTTGTTGAAATTATATTAACAAACAACTATTACGTCGGGGAAAGTTTTGTGTTATTATAAGTGTCACAACTATTATTATGAATCCATTAAATAATAAAAAATACAATGTATCTATGAATTGTGGCTGCGTAAACAAAGTACTTCATAGTGTTTGTTATATAATTTTATTTCCAAACAAACTAAGTATAAAGACGCCCCGTTTAACATAATATTGAAAATAGCGAGATAATATGAGGAGAATTAAAGTGTGTGTAATTCTTGTGTTAAAGTTAAATCAAGAAATTATACTGATTATGAGAACTTGAAAATTAAAACATTACATTATAAATGCTGAAAAGGATCTGGTGTGATAACACAGATGGACAAATTCTTAAAGGAAGCATCAGTCTCAAGAACGGACGTCCAGCTGCTCCCAATAAACCAATACCACGTCACACAGACAACAAAAACATTAACTAAGGTGTGATTATTTCAATAAATAAGTTTATTGTATCCTCGGCAACGGGAAGTGCTTCGGTTAACGAGGTCTGCGCCACTTTTACGACTATTTTTACGGTGTTGTGTGACTATATCGAGTCACTCACACTTATCTTTAGTAGGACACATCAGCGCTAGTAGAATGATAGAGATTTCTAATAAAATGATTCGATAAGTGGAGTGTATGCATCAGTAGCTGAATGCATCGGGTGGAAGGTTTGAATTTTTTATTTCGTTTTTCACGAATTTTAACTTAAAAAGCCTTCTTAAAACAAGCTTTTATAGCAAACACACATCGAAAATATCTTGCTTAATTAAGGAGTTCCTATGGCTTCCTTCTGGCTCCATCATCAGACCTTGGACACCATCCGGGTCTTAAGTACTCGTCCAGACGCAAAAAATCCAACGAGCGCAAATGCGGTGAGGTTATTTTGCGTGGTCGGGTGGTTCCATTGGCCACCTTTCATCTTTATCATTAGACCCTGAACACTATATATATCCAAGCAATACGAGGATATCAAAGAAAAAATTGTCGAAATTGAACGTGAACGCAATGAAAACTACTAATATCTGAACGTACTCGAAACTAAAATTGATGACTTTCAAAGACGTCTGAAGTCCACAGTTATTGAGTTTCGTAATGTACCGGTTGCCCACCTCGATCGGCCGGAGACACAACGAGACCTATACAATATTATTCAAATCGCTTGTACGACACTTAACGTCGACCTCCAACCGAACAATATAAAAGATATTTACCGCCTAGGAAATAAAAATGGAAAATCTATGATTGTCATTGACTTGTCTTCCAGTATACTAAAAAATTCAATTCTAGAAAGTGCGAAGAAATATAATAAGGATAACCCTACTAACAAATTAAACTCCTCATCTCTGGGCCTAGCTGGTGAACTAGTCCCGATCTACGTCTCCGAGAGCTTGATTCCCAAGGATCGAAGGTTGCTTTTTTTGGCCCGCGATTCAATAAAAATAATCAACTACAAGTTTTGTTGGGTGAAAAATGGAAGAATTTTCATTAAAAAGGATGAAGGAAATAAAAACCGCATACAGATAAAAAGTGAAATGGATTTAGAGGCTTTAAAAAAGCAAATAATATGACTCAATCTCCTTATTATTTCATGTGTCAAGTTCATCTATTCTTTAGTTATAAATATTTGTATCAGTGTACCTCATACCTTACAGAAAAATATTATTAAATGTATGGGTCGTGTTAATATCTACAGTGCTAAGGTTTTACAAATACCGCCAATTGGTGTAATTATTTTATTTTTGTATAAAATTGATCATTTATGTTCTAAAAATAATCTATTGTATATTATTCTTACTAATAGTAATGTAAATTTATTATATCGTACAAAATACACAATTCCACACTACATACACTTCACACAATTAATTCTTCATCATTATGTTTGCATAACCATTAAATTTAATCAGGTATCGGTGGTGACTTGGATGCCTTTTGATATTTGGGTGAGTCTTTTTATAGTTCCTAAAGGTGTGCTGTCCTGGTCTGTGTACGTATTTCTCTTTATTACTTAGTATTCGCGTCCATTAATGATTTGTTGGAGGACATTGATCAGATTAAAATCAGTGAGCATATTAACTGTGATTCTGAACACCTAAGCCAACATTTATTAACCCCCAATAAATACCTAAAGATTCTATCTCAGAATATTCGTAGTGTCAATGCCAATTTTAATGGATTAGTGGTATTATTATATAGATTAAAAGTGCAATTTGATGTAATTATCCTATCTGAATGTTGGTTACGGTCAGTCATTGTTGTGCCTGGTATGGAGTTTTATAACTATCACACTTCCAGTGATAATTACAATCAAAATGATGGTTTAATATGCTACATAAAATCAAATATCACGAGACTGTAGAACCCATATTCCCAGAAACAAATTGTCTAGTTATAAAAATAGCAAGGAAAACTGCAATAATCGCTATGTATCGACCACATTGTTTTAGGCATAATATTGTTAATTTTACCAATAATTTAGTTACCTTACTCAGCTCCCTCTCACATTTCCAAAACATTATTTTAATAGGGGATATCAATATTGATATTTCCCTCAATAACAACGAAAATGGTTCGACTGATTATTTAACCATACTAGCGTCACAGGGTCTTCTACCTACACACATATGTCCTACAAGACAAGAATCATGTCTTGACCATATAATGCTCAAAACCAGATGTTATGCTAAAAGCTTTACCATAAATTCTTCCCTAACAGATCATGATGCCATCAGCCTGTTTCTTCATACAAAACATTCTCCAATTTCATCTACGCGCTCTTTCCCCAAAATTGATTACACTGGAATAGAACATTCCTTGGGCAATACTGACTTCAATCCTGTCCTTAACTCTAACGATCCAAATGTAGCAGCCACGACTCATATTCAACTGCTAAATACTGTAGTTATTTCTAACACTATCACTGTAAAACTAACTTGTCGAATGAGATTGGTCAAACCCTGGATGACCGCGGGTCTGCTTAGGTGTATCCGCAATCGTGATAGGATGCATAATCGACTAAAGCTTACTCCTGATAATAATGTATTAATGACAACATACCGTAGATACCGCAACTATTGTAATAATATTCTAAAAAAAGTCAAAAGAGAATATGATAAAGCAGATATTAAGAGGGCCTCTTCTAATAGCTATGGCAAGTAATTAAGAAATCCACAAACCTGGCCAAACCACACGATACTTCTCTAGATTTACTATCAATTTCATCAACGGCTCATCAATCCATTCAGTTGATTAATGAATACTTTGTTAATATTGGAAAAACGTTATCAGAGCAAATTTTAAAAGATACGCTACACCATAATCTTAATAACCCTTTATTATCATCTTTTTCTCGACGACACTCATTTACGTTACTAGACACCGATGAAAGAGAAATCGAAAGTATTATTCTCTCCCTGAAATCCAGTAGTGCGGTTGATTATGATGGCATACCCCCAAAAATGCTGAAACTATTCAAGGATAAACTTGTACCAATAATAACCCATGTGTGCAATCTCAGCCTCACCATGGGCGTATTTCCTGATGCCTTCAAGGAGTCTCTTGTTATACCTATATATAAGACTGGCAGTAGTAGTTGTTTAAACAATTATCGACCAATATCTATCTTACCAACTCTATCGAAAATATTAGAACGAATCATGAATTCCAGATCAACCAATTATCTTGAAAAAAATAAACTATTGTCTCCCCAACAATATGGTTTCCGATCAAGTAGATCAACATCTGATGCCGTTCAAGACTTAACTGATTATGTTGTGACTAAAATTGATACCGGCAAGAAAACGCTTGCTATATTTTTGGACTTAAAAAAAGCGTTTGACACGGTCTCGATTCCTCTTCTTATTGGCAAGCTTAACCGTTTAGGTGTCAGGGGAACCCAACTGGAATTATTCAATTCGTACCTAAATAAAAGATTCAACGTGTTAAAGTGGGAACACATACCAGTGATGACTTATTGGTATCTTGCGGTATATCACAAGGAAGTGTAGTGGGTCCATCCCTATTTTTAGATTTTATTAATGACTTGTGCCAAATGTCACTAACAAATGACAAAATTATTTCATTCGCAGACGACACAGTCTTAATATTCTTCCGAAATGATAGGAATGAAACATTATATCATGCCCAAGTTGGTCTTAACATAGTAATACAATGGTTAAAATTAAATCTCTTAACCATTAATACAACTAAAACAAATGTCCTTACGTTTGCACCTCGTAATTCAACACTTCCACCCCATAATTCTTTATACATTACAGCACATACCTGCGCGATGCAACCTAATACTAAATGCCTTTGTCCAAAATTAAATACCGTCCCCCTTCTCAAGTACTTAGGAGTATTCATCGACCAAAACCTAAATTTTCAATACCATATCACCCATCTCGCTTCACGTGCCAGGAAATTACTTTATCTTTTTAAAAATTTACGACATATTTCTGATTTCAACGTAATCAAAATGGTCTATTTCGCGTTGTGTCAGTCTATACTGTCTTATTGTATCACCTCTTGGGGCGGCACAACCAAAACATCTATCATGAAATTAGAAATTGCACAACGCGCTATATTGAAAGTTGCTTCTTTCCGACCAATGCTTTTTCCTACAACAATGCTTTACAAAGAATGGCAAATACTTACTGTTCGTCAATTATTTATCTTACATACAATATTAAAGAAACACTCGTTGACTCACTTTGATCATTCTGCTTACCAAAAACGTCGATCTGATATTGTATGCAGAAGTCCTTCTTTAAAAACAAGTTTTAGCCGAAGATTTATCTGCTTTATGGGGTCTTACCTCTACAATAAGTGCAATAGATTCACCGGCATCTACGCCCTTAATTACGATCGTTGTAAAAAAATTGTTACAGACTGGCTAATCAACATGAACTATAAAGAGACAGAACATCTTTTACATGTAATATCATGAAACTGTTCTCTCCCTCTCTCTTTTCGGCACATACCAACACCATACACACACCGTTACACTCTATCACAATACACATACACGCATTCACACACTAACACACAACAAACATACACATGAATATGAGCATTCTTAATAATTATTATTTTTGTTCCTGTTTATTTTTTTTTTATTTTTTCTGTTTTTTCATTTTTGTTTAATAACTATATATGAGCACAAGCCGATCCGTGGCTGGAGACCTGGTGATCCGAAACACAAGGCTTGCCTTAGCTCGGGCACCAGTCTCCACAATGTATGTAAACTTATTCTATGTGTGCATGTCAATTTGTACCTATTGTGGAGAAAATCAATAAAGAATTATTATTATTATTATGTATATATTTATTAAGTATAATTTCTTATAAAATATATATAAAATACAAATATTCTTATATATATTGTATAAAAAAATGTGCTCCACCGACAGCAAGGTCTACGACCCAAGCTACCGGTGGTTAGGGCTCCAAAGAGAGAAACCTCCTCACAATGCGTGCCGTGTCCAACATTACTGCGTTCTGTATCAGGCCCTTCACCCAACTGCCTAGCGAGAGCTTCTCAAGGTGTTTATCGAAGCTCTTCGCTATAAGGCCGTTGACTGAAACGACCATCGGGATAATGATAGTTGAATCAAAATTCCACATGGCGGTAACCTCATGGGCCAGGTCCAAATATTTAGATAATTTTTCTTTTTCGGCCTTCACAAGGTTCTCATCATGCGGAATGGTGACATCTACTAGCATTACACGATGCATCGATCGATCTATTATTACGATATCAGGTTTATTGGCTACAATAGTCCTGTCCGTGATAATAGATCGATCCCAGTAGAGCGTGATATGACCACTTTCGAGAACTGGAAGAGGCTGGTACTGGTAGTACGGTATTTCAGAGTCCACAGGTATTATTATTACTATCTGGTTGTAAAGTACTCTACAATACCAATTTAAGAAGTCTAAACACGAAGGGGTTACGTTGTGTAGTTCAAATGTTTATATGGTTACCTTCCGAATACATCATCAGACTAGCTCCATGGTAGCATATTATTACATTGTCATCGCCTTTACATACGTATGCCAAATTTCAGATCAATCGAATATCCGCAAGTGCTTGAAAAATGAATCATTAGATTTGAACCGGATAGACTGACAGACAGGCAGACCGGTAGACAGATATACAGACATACAAACATTGCAAATTAAATAAAAGATTGTAAAAATAAATTTCATTAAATATTTTACATTCTCTACTAGATTTCCCAAGCGAGGGTGCCAGAAGTGTACTATATTCACATTTCGCTGATGATATTAGGCTCCATGTAATAGGGGGAGAGCCTATTGGCATTATACCGGTCACAATGCCAGATTCCGGACTGATATTGGATTTTTTTCAATCGAAAAATTAAAATTTGTCCGACCTAGGATTCGAAAAAGACCACGTGATCGCCATGCTGGTCGTTCGCCACTAGACCAACTAGGTAGTGCGTGTTTTCTAGTTAGAAAAATTCTCAGTACCAGTCCCAAGTCTGGAATTATACTCAAGATAATAGCAATTTGAAAGAGAAGGCTTTTTCCCAATAGAGGGACAGTATAGCCTGATTTATTATAATTATAATGGCAATAGGCTTGCTCTTTATTGCATTGGGACCTTATATTGTCGGCATATCGTGTATGGTGACATGGGATATAGGCGTGACGTTTTCTTTATTTCTCATATAAAATAACATAATATCCATCATAATAATACTTGATCTGTAAAATACTTGATGTAATATAGGTATAATACTCGGTATAATCCAAGTATAGTTACTAATACTCGATTTTGATACTAGACGGTGTCTTATTCGAAGGGAAAGTCAAGTCTCTGTAATCGGCGAGCGTGTATGAGACGAACTCTGACTTGGAAGAAACCAGAGAGGTGTGTAAAGAAAGAACCTATCTCGCAAGGGATCTGGCGTGATGATGTAAATAGAAAGAGATACATAGATTTTACACAGAACAATATGTAACTACTTCAAGTCCCGTCGTTTGATGATAGTTCTTATGCAACGTTTTGGTAATATCTGCTAAATTGATGTTCTGGATAAATGCAGAAAAGTCCTGATATATTGAAAGTCTACGTTATTGTATGTTGACGAATCTACACTAGCGGTATTGAAGTGATTATAAAGATTAGGAAAACAGCAAAATGTAGTCAATAGATAGTTCATAATTACACACATACAAATTGAACACAATGATGCATTAGCAACACTTCATAAACTGGTAAACGTTGTAGAAAAGTTTCCGGTTCCTCCAATTAATTTACAAGAACGATATATGATTGAATTTGGTAATGAAAAACATCAAAATCTATCTATCTATATCATCAAATCCCTTGCGAGTTAGGCAGAGAGTACAGAGGTCCAACTGGCTCTTTCCTTACAGACCTCTCTGGCTTCCTCCACTCTCATAGTTCGTCCCAGACGCGCTCACCGGTTACGGAGACTCTTCACTTGGCCTTCAGATAAGTCATAGTAAAATAGTCTAGGTCTTCCCCGGTACCTACATCGTTCCTTTCGCATTGTATATCTGTTTTGCCATTCTTTTTTCCGACATTATTTCTTCTAAAGAGCAAAATAACAGTATTCCTTGCATTTGCTGGGGTCAGTTCGCTGTTTGTTTCTTCAATTTGAGCAATTGATCTCAACAGGTGACTTATATAACAATACCTTCTCGCAAAGGGTTTTTACGCGTTGGACCCATGTCCCCATGCAAGCCTTTCTAAGGGTAGGGTTAAGGCCGTGAATCTAAGCGAGATACATAATGTAGTCTACACTCCATACACAAATAATAATGATAGCCACAAATGAAGCGATTGACATAGATTCATACCACATTGTTATGAGAAAGATGATTCGTATTTTTATGATTTAGTATTCTTTTAACGAAAACCATTATTCCGTACACGTAAACAATTTTATAATGTACCACAAAGGGTAGAATATTAAATGCTAAAGGTCGTAACCGCTGATTTTCGTCACACAATAATGTCCGAAGAGATTCTGCTAATCTGACCGAATATAACCTTTTTATAAAAAGTTTGCGGCTCACGATTTCATCTCGTGAGCAAAAAAACTTTTTTCTAAGTAGTAGTGAAAGTTTTAGTGATTTACCGCAAGTTTGTGATATAATTTCTGACTAATATATGTTTGGGCGTCAATTTATTACTTGCGTGTTATCGTCGGACGATATTTTACGGACGTTATATAAATCATATATCAATAATTATATTAATCTTTACTTTTTTCAATGTCAGGACATAAACATTAATTAATTTGTTTTATTAACAAGCATGATAATGTATTTCTGCCTACCCTGTGAGGAATCAACCATGATGACACCAATATAAAATAGAGGTGTAGTCAGAAATATCAAGAATATTAAATTAGATATTCTTGCCTACACTTCATAAATAAAACATGCCTAAATATGTATACAGGGTTGTTTATGATATTATCATAATTTATGACTATGTATATTTAATTTGTGAACGTCATTATTTATGACCCATCCTTATTAGCACACGGATAATAATAAAATAAAACGTTAGTGTTAAATAGTGTCTGAGGCCTTAAATAATAGTTTCATAGTAGGACTAATCACCTATTGTTTCTGACGTAGTTACATACTGTTTATACACAGGTATATCTAGTTGCATAACTCTTTTGATTGTTTTAGCGATTATCTTTAACAATAATAGTGCATCCAATGATTTTGGCACGTCTATAAATAGTGATACGGGTACAAATTACAGTATTAATAAATTTAACAAACATTGCCGGGGTCACTCGATAACAAGACCAATTTCCCTACATGATTGCTTGATATAAGACCAAATTATATAAACAATTGTTACCTTAGCTGATCGTAAGTATTCAAGAATGCCGTGACTGAATAACTCCACTAAAATGTTTCACTAGCACTCACAGTATAATTGGAATTTATATTTTCATGTTTCAATAATATTTGTTCTGTGCGAATAAGTTCGCAACTTCTCAAGTCCGGAGGGTTGTCTGCGGAGCGAAACACGCTCGTATGCCGTCACAGTTGAAACTGCACTGAGATAGCGAGACGGTTATGTAGGGAAATTTCAGCTAATGTACACCCTTTTGCTCAAAATTCACCTTTGTTTTCCTTTAATTATACACGACCACGTTTTCAATAATAAATGGGCTAAAGGTATGTCGATTTCGTAACTCGCTCCACCGATTTATTTCGAATAAACTTTGAGAATTTAATGTTCATTGTCGTATGCAGAGGAGTTTGGATATGATTATGATGATTCAATTTGCGATAAGACCTCTGGTGGCGTATGCAGGTAATTCTCGTTTATTCTAAGTAATGAACTTTAAATACCTGCTCGGTAAAATTTGGGCTTATCGAGCTTTAGAAGCTGAGGCAGCTTTTGTGGGTTTATTTTTAGATTGTAAAGACAGCTTAACTTATGTCAAGGTGAAAGTGATAATCATGATCATGTCTAGGGTAAATGAAGACATGAGGAAAATAGGTACATAAATTATGTACATATTCGAGATACATGTCGAAAACTGGTTATTAGTGTTTTATAATGTTTTGTTTCAATGTAAACAAGTAACAATTAATAATGATAATTAAATTGTAAATAGTTACAATCTAACCAGAATTAAGAGTTTATGATACATGCTTTATATGAACAGTATAAACATTTTATGTCTTCCCGCTACTTCCGTTTCACAGATTACACAAGTTTACGCATTATGGGTAATTCATTGATAGAATGGAACTTTTTGTGTCAAGTGCATTATCACTTATCTATTTATTTACATACTAACACGGCAGATACACCATTTACGTTAGCACAAAGATATATATATATATATATATATATATATATAAATTGAATAATTAAAAGCATGGAAGTGCAACTGCCATCAAGGAGAGCGTTCAGTGCGGCGAGGGTGCGCGGGATTGGCGAACAAGCACGCGCTACTGTTCTACATGTTGGAACAGAAAACTATCTATGCTTCCTGTTCTGACAGTAGTTAATAGGAGCGCAGAGTCGACACAACTCATTATGCAGGTTCATCATCTCAGCCTATAATTGTCCACTGCTGAACATAAGCCTCCCCAATCGCTTTCCAGCGTAACCGGTCCGATGCCACCTGCACCCAACGACTTCCTGCAATTTTCACAAGATCGTCGGTCCATCTGGCAGGCGGTCGTCCCACGCTGCGCTTGCCAATACGTGGTCTCCACTCTAGAATCGTTCTGCCTCAACGCCCGTCCGATCTACGCGCTATGTGGCCCGCCCATTGCCACTTCAGCTTGCTAATCTTAAGGGCTATGTCGGTGACCTTGGTTCTTATACAAATCTCCTCATTACTGATTCGATCGCGTAGAGAAACGCTGAGCATAGCTCTCTCCATAGCTCGTTGAGCAACTCTGAGCTTTTTAATGAGACCTTTCTTTTTTTCGTGGGGAATTCCTCATGGACTTCCACCAACCTCGGAGGAAGCTGGCGGGGCATGTCGGACTCGTACCGACTAAAACCCCACGGTGCCCGGCACTGGCACGTGTCAGAGGGGCTCCGGGATCTCCGAGTGGAACACGCTGGTGCCCCCCTTGTGCCGCGCTCCGAAGAGCCCGCCTCGGGAGGGGAAACTTGTAGCTTGCTTCCCCCTCTGCACCGTCGCGGTGCTCACGGCGGCGTGGGCCACACCACGCCACCATCCTCCTCGGGGTCGCGCGTGAAGGACGCTTAGGGCCCCCGCCCCAGCGTCCCACAACCCCCAAGGCCCCCCTGCGGGTGTTGGTGCAGGGGGGGGGGGTCCCCCACCAGATGTTGCGGCAGGGGACACAAGGCGAAAGGCTATCCCACCACATGCGTCCTTCGAGGCGCAGTGGCATAGCTTCTCGCCTATTTTGCTCGTCTGTCCCGGCAAGCAATTTGGCGTGGTCTTGGGAGTAGCGCACGGTCGCGACGATCCCCAAGGCAAGTGTGACTGTATCCTGCTCGCGGTTGCTGCCTGCTATTGGTCTGGTCCTTCTGAACAGACATAACAGAAACAGTCATGCGCCACCTTTCCCCAATTTTCAGTCCCATCCCTCCTTTTCCTCCCCCCATGTCCCCCGGTTCTATCCGGAAGTGGTTGCGCCTAGCTGCCCCCTTCAATCTCCGCTTTGGAGAGGGTTGGGTGCAGTGGTGGCGCGTCTTTTGTTGAAGGGTCGGTTGTGTCGTTCCCGTCACTCCTCGCTCGAGGAGGGACTGGGAGCTTTCAATTGCTCGGAAACTCAAGGTCGGCTGTGTCACTCGCCCCCGGTTCTCTCCGTTTGATGAGAGGGCCGGGCGCGAGCCCTTGTAATGTTGTGTTGTCTAGTCGGCATTCATAGGCCTGCCGGCTCTGAATGCCTAATGTCGCGGACAGCGTGCCGCGACTGAAAACGGAGGGGCTAAACTCCGATTAGCGCCGCAAAGCTGTGGATCAGCCCACTCAAATGAAAATGTCGCAAAGAAAACAGAAACTACCCCAGGGAGGTACCGGCCTGTCCCAGGTCGGAGAATCCTCCCCAGAGCCCTCGGGCTCTGGCTGCCCCTCGTATTCTGGGGGGGGCACTTCGCTACATTCTTCGAACGACCATGGCATCTCCATACCGGACACCGAGTTTCGCAAGCGTGAAAGACAGCCCGTGGTAGTGTTGGAGCGTCTTCAGGACGCCGACATTACCACGGCAACGAGTAAGACAAAGAAGGGTGCATCAAAGATGTCGAAGCCGAATACCAACTCCGATGATGACGAGCTATCGGAGGGCACACGGACTATCCGGGCTGCCCGCGAGTTTGAGGCGGCTCTGAAGGAGGCTTACAGGGCTTACATGGCGTCGGATGACGATGCCTCGTGGTCTGACGCTCGCGACTCGCTGGCAAGCCTCGAACGGGCGAACGCCAGCCAAAGTGCAAAGCGACCTCATACCCACGAGCAGTCGAGCTCGGATGAGGTCGCAAAAAAGGTGACGAAGGTGCCGCGCGGCCGAGGCCGTCCGCTCACTTCAGGGCTTTATGTTGGCCACGCCAAAGCGATGGCCCAGCTCACGAAGGAGTCTGAGTTGCTCAAGCGCCAGGCTGAGCGGGAGGTGTCCGCCCGAAATGCAACCCAGAGGGAGGAGGCTGCCGAGACCGGCGGCGCTGAAGAGGGCACTGTAGGACCTAACGCGGAGGTAGTGGGAGCGACCAATCACAGGGAGGCTGCACTAAAAGAGGTGCAGAGCA
Organism: Phalera bucephala; assembly: GCA_905147815.2. Lineage (NCBI taxonomy): Eukaryota > Metazoa > Arthropoda > Insecta > Lepidoptera > Notodontidae > Phalera > Phalera bucephala. Next base: position 15,023,625 of record LR990625.1, read on the forward strand.
TCCTCTATGTGGCCAGCTCCTCAAAAAATCTAAAGGGGACCCATGTGAAGGCCCTTAAGGATGCCGCCAGTGCCACCACAGGCGCTGTCGAAGGCATCTTCGAGGTGTCGGTCCCCGAGGCGCTTAAGAGGGCAGAGGCGGAGATCACCCGGCTGAAGAGGCTGGCCGGGTGGTACAAAGACCAGGTGGCGTACCTGCAGACCTCCATCACGCCACAGCGTCTGGTCTCACCCGAGGAGGCTGCTCCCGTGGCAGTGGTGCCTGCGGCGGCCTCGCCTGCCCGCGTACCCGCGATAGCCGCACCCGCGGCTCCCGCGGCGGTGATAACCCCGACGATGGACCTGGAGCAGATGCACAGGTCCATTATCGACAGCGTCGGGGTGATGTTAAACGCCCGCTTCGCGGCGTTGGAGGGGCGACTTCTACCGGAGTCCCGCCTTCGCCCGCCGCTGGCGTCCGATAAGCCGGCACCTGACGCCTCGGCGCCAGTACCAACGGCCGAAAAGGCGCCTCCCCCAAAGAAGGGGAAGAAGGGGGCGAAAGCCCCAAATAAAAAGAAGGAGCTGGCACCAAAGCCGGCCCAGAGGGAGCCCGCTCCCCCTCCCCCGCCGCCTGCTCCAGAAAGTTCCGCGGAAGGACCGTGGACTGCGGTGGGCAGGACGGGAAAGAAGAAGAGGCCCGCCCAGGCCGCTCAACCGGCGCCGCCCGCCTCATCGGCGCAGGCCGCCCAACCGGCGCGGCCCGTTGAGCCGGCTGCGCAAGCGGCAAAAGCGCCCAAAAAGCGCAAGACGAAGCCCAGGCTGCGGCTGCCGCGTTGTGCGGCAGTAGCCGTTAAGCTGCCGACGGATGCCGCAAGTCGCGGCTTGACCTTCGCAGCCGTTATAGCCCGGGCGTGGCAGGCCATAAATCCGAGGGACCTTGGGATAGAGTCCCTCGTCTGCAAGGTGGGGAAGACGGGGGCGCGCCTCATCGAGGTCCCAGGGGCCGACAGCGGTCCAAAGGCGGACGCTCTAGCGGCGGCCATGAGCGCGGCGCTGGCCGCGGAAGGCGTGGTGGTATACAGGCCCATCAAGCGTGCTTCCTTGCGCCTGGTGGGCCTGGACGACTCCGTGACGAAGGAGGACGTCGCGGAGGCGGTGGCTCGTGCCGGGGGGTGCCAGGTCGATGACATAAAGACGGGGGATATACAACGTGACCGGACACCCCTGGGCACGGTCGTAATAAGCTGCCCCGTAGAGGCAGCTAAAAAGGTGGCGGCTGCGGGCAGAATATTCGTCGGCTTCACCTCTGCGCAGGTAAAACTGCTGGAGGTGAGGCCGATGAGGTGTTACCGCTGCCTCGAGGCCGGGCACGTGCGCGAGCAGTGCCGGGCCGAAGTAGATAGGGGCGCGATTTGCTACAGGTGTGGGCAGCCTGGCCATAAGGCCTCTGGGTGTACGGCTGCCCCCTGTTGCGCGCTATGCGCTGCGGCCGGTCAACCAACCGGCCACATGCTGGGCAGCAGGGCCTGTCCGGCCCGAAAGCCCGGCCGCCGTCGGGGAGGCGGATCTGCCGCTCCGGCCGCATCGACTGCGGCTCAGCCGCAGCCGGCCGCCTCTGGCGCCACTGAGGCGCTGAATGTGGCGGTGCCCATGGAATAAACCCTGGGCGCCGCCAACGATACCACTTGGGTGGCAGACTCGGGGGAGTCTGCTGCCCAGCTCGCGGGGGAGACTCCGTGCTGAGTGTCACCAGCACGGCACCCTTTACACGCTCCCAGGGTGGGCCCTAACCTAATGGCGATCCCGTGACCCCGACAACACGCGGCAAAGACGGTGTCACCGCAGGGTTTTTAGTCGGTACACTTGGTCCATCAACAGCTGGGGCTACGGTCCCGAGTGTTGATGGATCAAGGACTCCGACATAACCCCTCCGCGTCCCCTGAACGCGGACGGGTACCCATAAAGGGTTTTCCCTGCGATAAAAAAAAAAAAAAAAAGGGGACACAAGTTAGCCCGTATTATAAAGCCCCGGGCTATTGGGCTGGGGGGCCTGGGCGGGCTGTGCCTCCGCCCCGGCGCCTTCGCCTTCGGCGAGCGGGATCGGCCCTCTCCCGATCCCGCTCGACCTCCTCCTTCTGTGACATCACAGTCTCGCAGAAGGAGGATACGGCCCCCCACGCCGAGTCCCCTGCCAGCATAGCCGCTGCTATTGCCGGCAAGGAGAGGTCCGGTCCAATCCGGTCGACCAGGATCCGCCGCGCTAGGCACTCGACAAGCGTGTGCTCTGCGGAATCCCGGTCCCCACTACAGTGGTGACAGATCGCCGTCACCTCGCGTCCGATCTTGCTCAGATAATCACCGAAACAGCCGTAACCGGTGATTATCTGAGCAAGCCTGTAGGAGATTCGCCCACTTCTCCGCTGTTGCTCGCTGTGCGCGCGATGTGCTCCTGGCTGAGCCTCGCGCGCCACTCCTCCAGAGCGCGTCGTCGTTCCTGCCGTCTGATTTCGAGCGCGGGCACGCATTCGTCGCTTTGGCGGACGACGCGAGTTCGGTCGTAGACCCTCGCGTCCATGTCCGCCAGGATGTCGAACGGCGGAAAGCGTGCCAAGAGGGTCGCCGCCTCGAAAGATACGGTCCGGTATCCTCGTGCGATGCGGATGGCCATCTTGCGCAGCAGGCTATAGATTTTGGTCCTGCAGCGCCGGACGCCCGACAGTCGGTGTGACCGCGGACGCGAATGATCGCGTCCGCTCCGTCGAGCACCCCTGGCGGAAGCCGTACTGGCTAATAGCCAGGTCGGGACCGACGCGCGACAGATGCCCGCTGAGACGGGCGGCAAGAATCCTCTCGAACAACTTGCCGCACTCGTCCAGCAGGCATATCGGACGGTACGCAGAGGAAGAGTCTGCGGTCCTGCCTTCCTTCTTCAAGAGGACCAGGCGAGCCTCCTTCCAGGCCGTGGGGAACTTGGCATGTCGGAGGCGGCTGCTGAACAGCCGCCTCAGCCTGTCCCCCAGGGTGGCCAGAGCGATCACCCATGCCCGCCCCGGTATACCGTCGGGGCCAGGCGCAGCATTACGAGCGCGCAAGCGGCTGACGGCTCGGTCCAGCTCCTGTTCGGTCACCCCCAACTCGACGGTGTAAAAGGCCGACGAAATCGTCAGGGGGGCAGAGGGACTGTCCCGGTTTTAATGAGACCACGACCACGTCTCCGATCCATATATCATCACTGGTATCACACATTGACTAAAAACTTTAGTCTTAAGGCACTGAGGTATTTAGGATGAGAAGATGTTACGCAGTTTCCCGAACGCTGCTCAGTCGAGTTAGATTCATCGATTGACCTCTCTCTCAAAGTTGGACCTACCTAACCGGACTACCTGTCCCAGGTAAATGTATTCGTCGACAACTTCAAGTGTAGAGTTCCAAACGGTGAGTGCGGTGGGTACGACATGGACCTTAGACATTATTTTTGTTTTGTCCATGTTCATTTTAAGACCCACTTGTTGAGATACTCTGTTGAGGTCACCAAGCATTCGTCCTAGATCTTCCAGCGACTCCGCCACGACCACAATGTCGTCGGCAAATCGAAGGTGAGTGATGTATTCTCCATTGATGTTGATGCCAAGTCCTTGCCATTCCAAGAGCTTGAAGGCGTCCTCTAAGGTGGCCGTAAACAGTTTCGGAGAAATGACGTCTCCCTGTCTTACTCCTCTTTCTATAGGGATCGCCTTCGTGCACTGCCCCTGTACTCGGACTGACATGGTGGCGTTATTATACAAGCACTTCAACACTTCGATGTACCGATAGTCAATGCGGCATCGCTGGAGAGATCTAAGAACCGCCCAAGTCTCGATCGAATCGAAGGCTTTCTCATAGTCCACAAACGCCAAGCATAGTGGCCGATTATACTCCTCGGTCTTCTGTATAATCTGCCGCAGCGTATGTATGTGGTCTATGGTACTAAAGCCTTTCCGGAAACCGGCTTGTTCGGGAGGCTGGAAGTCATCAAACCTGCGTTCAAGACGATTCGTAATGACTCTTGAAAACAACTTATAAACATGGCTCAGCAGTGTGATGGGCCTATAATTCTTCAGTAAAGTGTTATCACCTTTCTTGAAAAACAGTACCACCACACCCCTGTTCCATACTTCCGGCGTTTTCTCTTCGAGTAAGACGGAATTAAACAGCCTCTGAAGGACTTTAAGTACCGGCGTTCCGCCCGCTTTCAGAAGCTCTGCGGTAATTCCGTCTTCCCCCGGCGCTTTGTTATTTTTGAGTTGTTTGAGAGCCATCCTAATCTCGTACAGGCTGATGTCCGGGTACATTACGCAGGTTAGGGGCATCAATTTTCCCCGAAGAATTTTCATTGAGGTGACAATTTGATCCACGCTTCTTTTTACTTGCGAAGAATTGTATCCTAGACAGTCCAACAAGAACTTGGTAGGATACATAAAAGGATAGTTGCCAAAAATGCGTTTATATAAATGCCTAAGGAACGCTTTCTGAACCTTTTCTACATGTAAAGTATATGAACTCTCATATGGATGCCACACTGATGCGCTTAGTACGATCTAAAGTACTGTAAAGAAGCTTAATGACCCCATGATTGCAAAAGTCCCGAGAATTTCTTAGCACAAAGCCAAGCCGCCGACAAGATTCCCGGATGATCGTGAAAATTCAATTTTCGATCAAATACACTACCTAAGTCTTTTATAGTTGTAGATCTGGCTATAATATTGTCCCCCAACTCATAATAAAATTCCATCGGCTGCCGCATTCGACCAAACGACATCACATAACATTTAATAGCATTAAATTCCATTTTATTCTTGATGCTCCACTCGTTTATTAAGTCAATATCACGCTGAAACATCGAGCAGATTTTATTTCTTTATACCGTTTTAGGTCATTGGCATATAATAGACATTTTGCATGACGGACAACAGATGGCAAACCATTTACCATTAAGTTGAAAAGCAGAGGACCAAGTATTGACCCCTGACTAACTCCAGAACGCGTGAGATAAGGCCTAGACTCAGATAGGCCGAGCCTGACAAACTGCTGGCGATCACGAAGGTAGTCAGCGAAAAGACTGAGTAGGCTAGGCGCAAATCATAAAGCACACAGCTTTTCCCGCAATATGTCATTATTGACTCTATCGAACGCCTTCCGGAAGTCAAAATAGAGAACGTCCATTTGGCCTCCTCCATCAAGACTGATAGAAATATCATTCACTAAAATGAGAAGATTGGTGTTAACTAAACGCTTTGTACGAAATCCATGTTGTTCATTGCATAAAAACTTTTCGAGTTGAGCGTAAATAAGTTTATGTAAAACAGCTTCAAATACCTTGGCAGGCGTTGAAAGTATAGCAATTGGGCGGTAGTCTACAACATCAGTCTTAGTCTGAGTTTTAGATATAGGGGTTACTCTGAATATCTTTCACGTTGGAGGGTAAACTCCTGTTTTAAGGGAAAGATTAAAAATGTGACGCAAGGAACAGCATAGGTGCTTTTTTGCTTGCTTGAAAACGTTTGGGGGAAGACTATCGGGACCTATGGAGCTGCTTAGTTTTAAACTATCTATGCCAAATATAACAATATATATATATATATATATATATATATATATATATATATATATATATATATCTACTACAATATACTATCATATTAGTTTACACTAGCAACGGTATTTCCCCTACAGATCTTTCTTACCCCCTCTATTCTTAGAGTTCGTCCCATACACCCTCGCTAGTAATGAACATTCTTAATAGGGAATTACGTAGATAAAAAATAGTTAAAAAAAAATGTGTTTTCTTCAGTCAACAAATATGGATGAGGACAGTGTAGGTGATTCTTTCCAAGGCTTTTTTTGTTGTTTTTATGGGTTGATTATTCTCTTATAAAATAATATTAGCTTTCCTACGAAACTGCCCAACCGTTGGGCACGGACCTCCTCTCAAACTGAGAAGGTATAGGCCATAGTTCACCACGTTGGCCCATTGCGGGTTGGCAAACTTCACACACCTTCGAGAAACTCTTAGGCATGCAGGTTCCGCACGATGTTTTCCTTCACCGTTAAAGCAGGTGGTAATTAATCTTTAATATGCACATGCTTTCGAAAAGATAGAGGTTGAGAGCCTGGGTTTGAACCCGAGACCTCTGACTTTGCAGTCCAACGGTCTAATCACTAGTCTATCAGGGATTATTCTCTTATGAAACAAATTTTATGTAGGATCGCTGTTTTTTTTCTTTATTTCGAGATTGCTTAGCACGTAAAAATTGACGTTAGTGAATTTATATGCCATCCTTGTCACTCTACAATTAACATCAACGTGACGGCACTCTTACTCGCTAGTTTAACTTCAATTTTTTCGTGTTAAGCCCTCTGGAAATAAAAAAAAACAGCTATTCTAGTAGAAGTCAGGATAATAAGGATATTTATTTTCAACGCAAATTTTGACGATGATCTTGTCAAGTTTGCTAATGTCGTTAAGTTGACCGTATTTATGCGTAAACGTACTATTTCGGGTTTTGCCTACCAACCTAACCTACCTTTCACAACCTTCCCTAAAGCCATCCCTTAGGAATATGCTTGACAAGTTTGTTAGCAATAAAGTTACTGCTAGTTATTTCGTGGACTGATCTATCTATCTTACTACAAGTCAGATCCCTTGCGGGGTAGGCAGAGAGTACAGACTGCCAACTAGTTCTGTCCTTACAGATCTTTCGGGCTTCCTCCGCCCTCTCAGTTCATCTAGATTGGTCATGCTTATGGCGCCAGTCCTTCCCTCTAATATGATTGAGGGAGGTGATGGCTACTTAACTAGTCATACTCGTGAACATACACTTCTTCCCGCCCAAAATCCTTTAGGTTTTACTTGTCGTCATAATTCTTAGATGTCGGTTGTAACGAGCTAGGTTCTAAACTACACATTGTTATATAAAATTTTATTTATAAGCACGATGAAGGGACTAAATAAAAAAAAACTATAAGTAAAAATATTATTATTATGTTCGCAGTCCTCGGGCTGCGTTTCGATCTGGTCGTAGATCAGTAGTTTAAAAAAATATATATCTGACAATTCGTGAGTTCTCCCACAGGGTTTATACAGAAAATAAATTTGAGTTTTTTTGAGTAAAATTCTGTCAAAAATATTTTTAAGGCATGATTTGTTATCTTGAATTTTTTTTTTCACCGGCTGAGTGGGCAGACCCCTAACTAATTTCGCCGGCGTTATTATTAATACGGAAAGTGACACTCCACAGATCAAGGGAGGTATGAGGACCTCCCCTTAAACTAAGAGTACAAGGCTGAGGCTGTTACTGAGAGCTGTTCAATAAGACATGCTCTGGAATTTTCTGTAGGCAAAAATGCGTTTGTCTTTGAATAAAGAAATGTTGTTTGCAGATAATTGTGTTGTTCCTAATGTGGGTGGTTTCTTGTAAATAATAGTGTTGTATATATATGCTTTTGTGTGTTTTGTGCATTGCACATATGCACATATTAATATATGCAATGTTAGGAATACAGACACAGTAGAGGTTATTGAGAGTATGTGTCTGTGGGCTTATGCTTTACAGTATTTAATTAAGCAGCTGAAAATATTGTAAAACAATATTAATAGGGGTAGAGGGGTGCTGTGTTCATCTACATTTCGATGACGAGGTTAAATTACAATTATTAAAAAAACAAGACTAAACATTAAAGTTTCATTTATTGAAATAATTACGACTCTTTCATCGAAATAAAGGTCATATGCAAGCAACCCTTTGATAGGAAATGAGCCTGTTGGCAGCGACAAACAACTTGACCCCATCGGAAAAATATGGCATTGTTTTATTTTCCATAATAACATGTAAAGCACAACAGTATATAATAACATAGGGGCAGTCATGTCTGCCCGCTATTATTTCCAGCACCCTGTTTTGGCTGCCCCAAACTCTGCGCATTAGCGACGTCGGTCGTTTACGCATAATTGTACTAAAGCAGTCGACACTCGCGTCGGCAAACATGGCCGAGGCACTGCAGTGTCGCGGTAACCTCATCAGCGCCCTGAAAGCGCCCGAATTATTATATTGGACTCTGAGGGCCCGTTATGCTCTTTGAGTGTAATTTACCCACAGGCTGCACCTATAAAAGGATGTACAAACCGATCTGACAAGTGATATTTTTACAGATATAGAACAACGTGCAATCCTGTAAGCTATCATATTAGCTATGACTTTTAAAGCCCTCCGTCAATCAATCAATCAATCAGCCTATCGCAGTCCACTGCTGGACATAGGCCTCTCCTAACACGCGCCATTGCACAAGGTCCTCCGCCTTCCGCATCCAGTCTGTCCCAGCGACCTTTTTGAGGTCGTCGGTCCATCTAGCTGGGGGCCGTCCTACCTTACGCTTACCAAGTCGCGGTCTCCACTCTAGGACACGTTTGCTCCATCGGTCGTCGGTCCTTCTGCAGATGTGACCAGCCCATTGCCACTTTAGCTTACTGAGTTTGCGAGCTATGTCGGTAACTTTGGTTCTTTGTCGGATTACCTCGTTACGAATTTTATCCTTCAAAGAGACGCCGAGCATAGCTCGCTCCATAGCCCGCTGTGCGACTTTAAATTTGTGGACCAGTCCCACTGTGAGTGTCCACGTCTCGGCCCCGTAGGTCATAACAGGTAGGACTTATTGGTTGTACACTTTAGTCTTCAGGCATTGCGGTATAGGCGAAGAGAAAACGTGACGTAGTTTGCCAAATGCTGCCCAACCCAATTGGATCCTGCGGTTGATTTCTTTCTCGAAGATGTTTCTACCAAATTGGACAACTTGTCCAAGGTAGACATACTCCCGAACAACTTCGAGCATCGAACCATCGACGTAGATCGGTCCCGGCGTGACATGTTCATTAAACATGATCTTGGTTTTATCCAAGTTCATGCCGAGACCGACACCTCGAGAGGCTCCATTTAGGCTATGCAGCATTTCGCGTAACTGTTCCAGTGACTCTGCCACGATGACGATATCATCGGCAAACCGAAGGTGTGAGATGTATTCGCCGTTGATGTTAATGCCCCGCCCAGTCCAGTCCAGCGTCTTGAAGACGTCTTCGAGTGCATTGGTGAAGAGCTTGGGGGATATTACATCCCCTGTCTTACACCTCGACGCAGCTCGATCGGGTTGGTCTTTTGGTCTTGGAGCTGGACGGTCATTGTGGCGGTATTATATAGACATCTCAGCACCTCGATATAGCGCCAATCGATGCCACATCGCTGCAGAGCATCCAGAACCGCCCAGGTTTCGATAGAGTTAAAGGCTTTCTCGTAGTCCACGAAAGCCATACACAGCGGCTGATTGTACTCTTCGGTCTTCTGTACAATCTGCCGAACAGTATGGATGTGCTGTAGCCTTTTCGAAACCCGGCTTGTTCCGGTGGCTGGAACTCGTCAAGTCTTCTGGCGAGGCGGTTTGTGAGTACTCTCGAGAACAACTTGTAGACATGGCTCAGGAGTGAGATGGGTCTGTAGTTCTTCAGCAAGGTTTTGTCACCTTTTTTGAAGAACAGAACCACCGCACTCCCGCTCCACGCTTGAGGTGTTAAGCCCTGGTGGATGACGGAATTAAAGAGGCTCGCTAACTTTTTCAGGATTGGAGTCCCGCCTGCTTTTAGGAGCTCAGTGGTGATTCCGCCATCGCCTGGCGACTTGTTGTTTTTGAGCTGCTCGAGAGCCACTCTGACCTCGTCCTGGTTGACATCAGGGATGTCTTCCGTGTAGTGGCGTGCGAGTGGGGCTCTGTGGTCGTCAGCGCTGGGTCTCGTGGGTTTAGTCATCCGTGATGCGTACAGGTCTTTGTAGAAACTCTCAATCTCCTCGAGTATCTCGAACTTAGAGGTCACGGTTTTGCCATCTGCAGTATTAAGTTTCGTCAGATGGGATTTACCTAGCTGGCGAGCGAAGACTTTGGTGCCTCTGTTCTGTTCAATCGCAGCCACGATGGCGCGTGTAGGAAGATCGGAGGTCACGTCGCACCAGCTTCCGGATCTTCCGGTTGAGGTTCCTCCCATCCGGCGAAGACGCCTGCGTGGATGACATTTCTCGTCTCTGCCTCATAAGTTCGAGAGTCTCGAGGGAGAGTTTAGACTCTCTGTTACCGCTTTTGCCGGGAAACACCCTTCGAGACACCTCCTGTAGCGTTTTGACCACTGTGTCGGTTTTTTCGTCAACATTGCCTTCGGTTTCCAGCAGGTCGAAACGATTTTGAAGCTCCAGTTGGAACTTTTCGAACCCTAAAGCTATTTGAGGCGCAGTAGGTCTCAGAGTAGACCTCATCACGCGACGCCTTTCGGCCCTGAAGTTTATATTTAGAGCGCCTCGGACAAGTCGGTGATCGCTGCCGGTATTAAACCTGTTGATCACGGAGACGTCTCTAAATATAGACTTCCTGTCAGTCATGATGAAGTCTATCTCGTTCCTCGTCACAGTGTCGGGGCTTCGCCATGTCCACTTTCTATGAGGCTTCTTCTTAAAGAACGAATTCATCAAGAAGAGCCCCTGCGACTCCAGAAAGTTGACCAGCATCTGCCCCCTGTGGTTTCGGCGCCCCACGCCGTGGGGTCCGATTATTGTTTCGCCGCGTTCTTGTACTCCCACTTTGGCATTGAAGTCCCCCATAACAACGCTGTAGTGAGCCTTGGTGGTGCCATGTAATGCCTTGGCTATGTCTTCATACATGGCTTCGACTATGTCGTCACAGTATGTCGAGGTCGGCGCATATACCTGTACCACCTTCAGGGTGCACCTGTTGGTGATTTTAATTATGAGGTACGCTACCCGTGTCGACACACTGCTGACTTCTACAACGTTGTTAGTGAGAGCTTTGTTGACCAGGAAACCGACACCGCCCTGAGAGGGCCGATCACCTTCACGAAAGTAGAACAGGTGGCCTGACTCAAGGGTTATCGTGTCCTCGCCCTGTCTTCGGACTTCGGATAACCCCAATATGTACCAGTTTATGCGACCTAGTTCTACCTCGAGTTCAGTGAGGTGTTGGTCCAGCCGTAGAGAGCGTCCATTGTACGTAGCCAGGGTCAGGTGTTTTTGGTAGCCTTGTGTCGTAGCCCGGAGATTCTTCGCACCCCCTGCCCCGCTGTTACCGCGACCGCTACCGTGGCAGCGGACAGCGGGACTACCGGGAACTGGGGGCCTTTGTTTTAGGTGCCTTACCATGTTAGGAGGTTTTGGCCTACTATGCCACGCTGGCCAGACGGGTTGGTATAGGGTTTGTTTCAAATTTTCCTTTTCTGGTCGTTGATCGAATGACGTTACTACCTTTGGTGGACTCTTACCACCAGCCTAGCAAAAGTAAGGCTACTGGGGCATTCTAAGTTTTTCTTTTGCTTCCAGCCCAGTAAGGAAGATAGCCCTCCGTGCCTTCTCCATATCTTCATCATCTTTCTCATTAAGACGTAAATTCTAGCAATCAAAATTAAAGAATAGTTTCTACACACATTACATATTGCGTTTTGATAATTATGCAAATTATATCAAACAAAAGTCCCTTTAAAAATTATAAAGGAAATATAAATAAGATATCTTATACAACAGAACGGGACATGTTTTACCATAATAATATTAATTTCTTACACCTAGGAACTTAATATCCACAACGGAAACGAGGTAAGATGCAAAACACCCTTAGGTTTATTTAATTAAATTTGCCGTATGATGAACTTGTTAGACAATTTACCTACCTTCTTAAGTGAAATCTTGTTTAATGTTGCTATTGCATCTATCCTACTAATATTATAAATGAGAAAGTTCGTATGTTTAGGTGTTTGGATGTTTGGATGTTTTGTTACCCAATCACGCAAAAGAGGCTGAACGTATATGGATGAAATTTGGCAAACAGATAGTTTATTACGTAGATTAACATCTAGGGTTTTATCCCGGAAAAATTTAAAGTTCTTGTCTAAAGTCAACGCGAACGAAGTCGCGGGTAGAAACTAGTTGTTAATAAGTTAAAGTTGAAGATCCTAGACTCTAGATCGGCACTGTACTATATACCATTTTCTGTCTATAGGCAGTGAGAGTTGGGTATGTAAGAAGGAGAATGAAAGCAGGATATATGCGGTCGAAATGCGAGCTCTGCGGAAAATGTGTGGAGTTAAGATGACCGACTGTATTCGCAACAGTGTAGTAAGAAAGTGTGTAGGTATGAAATATAGTATCGGTGTAAATATGAATGGGGTATCCTTCGTGGGTTCAGACATATAGAAAGAATTTCCGAAGAATGACAAAAAAAATATACATTGTAAAAGTGGAAGGATGACCACCATGACCAATTAGACAGTGTTTTATCTGAAGGGCAAGTCAAGAGTCTCCGTAACCGGCGAGCGTGTATGAGACGAACTATGAGAATGGAGGAAGTCTGTAAGGAAAGAACCTATTGGAACCCTGTACTCTCTGCCTACCCCGCAAGAGATGATAGAGGTGGATAAAAAAATCCCAGGTTTAAGGACATCATTTTATTATTTACCGCAGTTTTCTGGAAGAGGAGACTATGTTAGAGATATCTAGAAGAAAGTAACGTCGGATGATAGAAATAAATATTTTGATCTCTTGGAAAAAAAAAACAAAATTAGATATACGTTAAGCCGTTGGTCCAGGCTACCACGTAATGTTGTTGGCTTGATTAGTTCCAACAGCAGGTGGCCCCAAACCTGCCTCTGCCAATCCGCACTGGTTCCGTGTGGTGGAGTATGACCTAATCTCTCTTAACTTGTTTTATTAGAGAAGGCCTAACGCACCTATATTGTCCATCTGGTAGGCAGAGCCTAGCAGATGGACAATATAGGGGCGTTAGCTCACTTCGTGATGGTTTTTAATCCCATTTATTTTAGGTCATTTAATTGCGAATGCTCAGCCGTCACAGATAGCTATAAAATCGCTTTTATTCGTTGACCGTATCAACCTAACCTGAATATAATACGTGGAATAATAAGAATAATAGAAGATTAAATAAAAAAAAGGATTACTAGTAATTCTTGTCATATTATTCTTAATAATTTTAAGAATACAAAAATAAATTAAAGACGAAAGCGGTAGACGAGTAATATATATTAATTAGGATTAGTAAGGAGTGTAGAGGAAAGCTATATATATTTGAGAAAACTCACATAATAGCTACTCACATAATCTATTATGTAAGTTTTCTTAGCACGAACAGATTCATGACGACGATAGCGATATTGGTATATCATCCTTTTCACACTTGAAAGGACAAAAATTTGACCCATACCATTATTATTTATCTATTTTATTAAAATAACGGCTAATAATCGTATCTAACGGACAATTTGTAATCTAAAACAAATATTAATATTTAAATCCACTCAATATATTTTGAGTACACAATATAACCTCATATGCATTAATGGCTACTAAATTATCACCTCAAAATCTAATACTTTTTGTGCAATATTACGATTCCCCCGCTTGACCGTTTAACCATAAATACCCCTTGAGAGAATTTATGGGTGAAAAAAAACGTGAAACTATAAATATATGTTTGTTACTCAATAGAGTCTTAAGTGTTGATAAGAATTTGAAATTGTGTAGATATATAACCTGAATATTAGGCGGATGGTATAGAATTTGGTGAGACAAATAATTACACGGGCAGAACAGCGATCACAAGCAATAATCTGTCCCAAGAATCGCGATAGGCTCACATGCAAATAAATCTTAGTGAAATGACGCTATAAATACACCTGTACCTACCTCGGGAATAACCTTTTAGGTAGATTGTGTTTTCCAATGTTACCTGTACTAGATACGGCAAGAAAACAACGAATACTCCATGTAACTTATCCCATAAACATACCGATGTTTACAGGGAATAAGAGGTTTCCTCAAGAACATGATATGGAGAAAAGGTACGTCTTTATTTATATCGGTATCAATATCTCCAAGGGTACCACTTTATTCTAGTATTCAACCATAAAAGATTATTTTATCGCATTTTAAGGTAATTTGGCGAGTTATTGGCTATTTCACAACGGTTGTAAGTTAGGGGCCACATACAAACATACAATTTTATTTTGTATAACGCCCTCACTAGGAATTATTCCTGTATCGTGGGTACGTTTATACGTATGAAAGCCACATGCACAAACACCCAGATCGAAACGAATATTCGTGAGTCAAGCCATGATTTGCCTTCGTGCAGATATTGAACCCGTGACGACTCTTCACAAACAGACCAAGCCGTATGTCATTTAGATTATGATTAGTATAATCAAGCGATTTGATATCTTATTTATCATTCCGTTTTCAGGTTAGCTCTTGCTCACAGTTTCACTTGCATGTGTCAAACCTCCCGCTCAAATAACATATATTTTTACATTATATTTACTCCATTATTTTTATTCGATGATTAGTAGGAGCAACATAGTTAGTTTTAACTGTCGGTCAATAACAAGATCTATTGACTACGTGTCATCATTGTGTAAAATGGCAAATGTAGTGGCACTTCAGGAAACGTGGCTCTTGCCTCACGACATACCATATTTGGGAACCATAGACACTGACTTCGCATACACGGGAAAATCGGCTGTGAATACTTCTGCGGGGATCCTTCGTGGACGTCCTCACGGCGGAGTGGCGATACTGTGGCGAAAGAGTGCGTTTACTAAGGTGTCGGTAATACAGTGTAGCAGTGTGCGGCTGGCGGCAGTGAGAATGGATCTTAATGATAGTACTATATTAGTTTTTTCGGTGTATATGCCTACGGATGTCGCTGAAAATCTACATGAAATGTCTCAGTGTATGGGTGAAATAAGTGCCATAATCGAGGAGTCTAATGTGGAGTCGGTTTTCATCTTAGGGGACTTCAATGCGCACCCAGGTCAGTTATTTGGAATAGAAATGTTGAACTATTGTGTAGAACAAAAGTGGCGATGTGCTGATATTGAACTTCTTGGTATTAATTCGAACTCATATACGTACCTTAGTGATGTACACGGCACAACCAGCTGGTTGGATCATTGTTTAGTGTCTGAGGCTGCATGGAATTCTGTTACAGCCGCTAGAATATTATACAATGTATCATGGTCAGACCACTTTCCACTTGTAATAGAATGCAATTTAAATAATTTAAAGTCTAAGTCAGCTTTGAACGTCGACATTTCTTTGTGTAATAAGACTATATGGGGAGAAAGGGATGCCACTCAAATTAAAATGTACCACGATGTATGTAACAATAGCCTAAGAGAGCTCCATTTTCCGTCTGAATTCGAAAATTGTAGTGACAGAACATGTAATGACTTATCACATAGACTAGCGTTAGACAAGATTTATCACACTATTGTAAATATCTTGCGTCGGGCATCTGAAATTAGTTTCAAGGTAAATACATGTAAAAAGTACATCACAGGATGGAACAAGTATGTTAAGGAAGCCCATACAGAGGCGCGAGTTTGTTTCCAGAGTTGGATCCTAAGTGGAAAACCGACAAAAGGTCCAGTATATGGGAGGATGCGTAGCAGTAAACAGATCTTTAAAACCCAACTTAAATATTGCCAGAACAACAAAGAGCAAATAAAGATGGATATTATTGCGGCGCATCACTCTCGAAAAGATTTTAAAAACTTCTGGAAGCAAACTCGGAAGATGAGTCCTAAAGTGAGCCCCCCCACCATTGTAGGGGGTTTAAATGATAGTGTGCAAATTGCAGAGCTATTTAAAAATAGTTTCACTGTGACGTCACCTGTGGGCCCGAACGTGCAGGTGCAGAGGTCGGAGGCAGAGGAGAGTATTCGAGAATTAACAGTGCGCTTTAGTGCGAAGGACGTCGCCAGGGCGGTGTCGGGTATGAAAAGAGGTAAGTCTCCAGGTCATGACTCATTGAGTGTGGAGCATTTGCGGCATGCTGGCATACACTTGCCTCGTGTGCTGTCAATGTTCTACACTCTGTGTGTCGGTCACTCTTATCTGCCTGAGGACTTAATGAGAACGTTAGTCGTGCCAATTATTAAAAATAAAACGGGAGAAACTTCTGATATCAGCAATTATAGACCAATTTCTCTGGCCACAATTATGGCCAAAGTGTTGGACGGTCTGCTTGAAAGGCAGCTAAGCCAAAATTTATTAATACATGACGCTCAGTTTGGCTTTAAGTCGGGCGTATCAACTGAGAGCGCAATATACTGTCTCAAGCAGACAGTTCAATACTACACGTTGAGAAACACCCCAGTTTTTGCCTGCTCGATCTCTCCAAAGCCTTTGATCTCGTTTCTTATGAGTTACTGTGGCGTAAATTGGAGAATGACACTACTGTACCGAAAGAAGTAGTAAATGTTTTTAAATATTGGTACAACAATCAAACCAACTTTGTGAAGTGGGCGGGATCCTTATCTTCAGAGTACAGGTTGCAATGCGGAGTGAGGCAGGGAGGTTTGTCGTCACCCAAGCTTTTCAACCTTTACGTAGACAAGATGATTGGTGAGCTCAGCGGCACCATGGTGGGTTGTTCAGTTGACGGTATAGTTGTGAACAATATAAGTTACGCGGATGACATGGTGTTGCTGAGTCCATCGATTAGTGGCTTGCGTAAATTAGTTGCCATATGTGAGCGGTACGCCGGGGCCCATGGTCTCAAGTACAACGAATTAAAGAGTGAGTTGCTGGTTTTTAAGTCACGCAATAAAACTTATGTCAATTTGCCACCAGTTCTTTTAAACGGCACTCCTCTAGCAAGAGTTCCGCGATTTAAGTACTTGGGGCACTGGGTCACGGAGTCTTTGCTTGACGATGAAGATTTGGAGAGGGAACGCAGAGCGTTGACAGTCAGATGTAATATGTTGGCTCGCAGGTTTGCAGGCTGCACTAAAGAAGTAAAATTATCATTATTTAAAGCCTATTGTCAAATCTTCTATACGTGCAGCCTGTGGGTCAACTATACAAAGGGGGCACTCAATGCTCTGCGGATCCAATATAATAATGCGTTCAGGATTCTGTTGGGGCTGCCGCGATACTGCAGCGCATCAGAGATGTTTGCGGCTGAGCATGTGGATGGCTTTCACGCGATTTTGCGTAAAAGAGCAGCATCCATGATGACGAGGGTGCGTGACAGCTGCAACAGATTTTTGTTAATTTTTGCGGACCGGTTTGACGGCGTTATTATGAGGCATTGGATAAGTATGCATGGTTCATGCTGGTCAAGTGCCAAATAGTGTTGTCTAAATAGTTAATTGTTACTAACATAGATTTTAAGGAAATTGTTACTAACACACTATGGATTTAATCCGAAATAAACAATTATTATTATTATTATTATTATTATTTTAGTTAGTTGTAAATTCGTTAAAGTAAGTTAGTTAAAGTTAGTAGTTCGTTAGTCGTGAATCTTAATCGTAGTAGTGAATTTTGTCGTTTTAAATCTTATAAAGAGCAGGTAACAACTTGACGTACCTACTACTACTTGTAAATACATATTTCTGTATGTCCATGTTTCAAGCAATAAATGATTTCAGATTCTGGCTACTACTTATCAAAATTCGAGAACTCTCGCGTTATGTAACGTCTAAACTACAATTGGTTACGATTGCAAAAGTTCAGCTTGATTGGATAAATTATTCCAATTTTAGTTGATCTCAAGTTAAAAGCAAAATAAAACTTACAAAAATGCGAGTTAAAACTTGTAATCAAATTTTTTTATTCAAAAAGATCTTTTTACTAACAAGCTTTTATAGCAAAAACACAACAGAGACCGACAAGTACTATGGTACTTGTCAAGACAGATGTAAAGAGCCTTAAAGCATCAGGGTTATATTGAGTAGTTGAATAGTTCCGTTGGCCACCCTCCGGCTCCATCATGAGACTCTGGACTCCATTTGGGTCTACAGAACTCGTCAAGACAAATCCATTGAGCCCAAACACGGCGGGGAATTGTTGAATAGTTGGGCAGTTCCGTTGGCTACCCTCCGACTCCATCATCAGACCCTGGACACTACCAAAGTACTCATCAAGATAAATCCAACGACCCCAAACATATTATATACCCCCAAACATATTATATACCTCAAACATGTTATATTGAGTACTTGTGTGGTTCCATTGATCACCTTTCGGCTTCATCATCAGACCTTAAATACTATCTGGTTGTATAGTATTTTTCAATGCCAATCTAACGAGCCTAAATTTGAGGGGGTTACATTGTATAATTCACATGTTCTTATGGCCACCTTTGGACTCCATCATCAGACCAGCTCCATGGTACTATATTATTGCATTGTCATCGCATTTACATATGTACGCCAAATTTCAGCTTAATCGGATACCCTGCTTGAATAATGGATCACAAAATTTGAACCGGAAAGAGACAGACGGACATACAAACATTGCAAGTTGTAAAAATAATTTTTTCAAAGCACATAACCTATGGAAATTTGGTTCCTAACATATACATACCACATGGAATTACTAATTAATGCGATGTCTAGTAGTGTCAAGTGTAGCTCTCATTCATTGTCGATTCATATAGACTCTAGATTGTCTATTTAGATAATCTAGAGTCCACAAAATTAACAATAGATCTATTATCTACTAGAACATAGAAAACAGTTACTAACTAACTTAAACAAATGAAGCATAAAACATTATACTAGTGTTAGATACACTAGAGCTAAACTAAGTTGGAAAAGCGCCAGAATCCGAATAACTATACAGAAGGCCTAACCATTCATTAGATGTGAGGGAATGTGCATGCACTTTAGTTGTTCTTAACTGCAGCTTATTCAGATTTATATGTTGTTACATTAATGGGTTTATAGCTAGGAGACTTCAAACGTTACGGTAGGGGAGGAAATGTTTCACTGTTTCAGTGGCAAATAGTCCTGACCTAAATGAAGGTGAGAGCGAATACATTATGTATCCGATGTGAACTGACTGAGATAGATAGCCTTCGGCTATTGGGACTTATCAAAGGACATAAGAATTCCCAAATGGCGTTACGCTTACTACATAAAAATGTAACCAAATCCAAAGACTTAAGCTACCCTCCGAAGCACGGAGAAGCTTAAAAAAATAAATTCCAGAACAGTCACCTATCTAAGACTGACTGAGCCGATTGTTTCTTAATCTTAGTGATCGTTATACAATTGCACTATCCCAATGCTACAAGTCCCTAATACTAACAATATTAACTTGTCGCAAAGGGCCTCTACATATGCCATGCAAGCCTTTCAAAGGTCCTGAGGAAAGCCTGTAAATTGATGCGAAATACATGCGTTATAATAATAACTACTCAGTCTGCACTATTTCTCTGCTGGGTCAAAGCCTATATCTGCTGTTAGAACCTACCAAGTCGCCTAAAATGTCTAACCAGATAATACTGCTACTACATATATTTGAGCTGTTAGCGAGACAGCTTAACGCATGTAGCATTTTTACACCATTTAAAAGTGCTTTATAATTTAATGTGATATGCATTTTAAGTACAATTAAGCCTAATAATAGTCAAAATTTTTACTTAGATACAACTTTCTTACGAGGCAAATACTTAATACCCTTTATGCTAATGCTGCACTCCGATGTTTTCACACTATTTTCATCTAATCTTTGTTAAACAACGCCATAAAGGACGTGCGTGACGTCGGTGTCGCAAAGTTAAGGCTTTCTAACATAAATAAAACTTGTTTTCATTTTAATTTAGGATGTAACAACATGTATAACTAGTGCGCCGTTTCACCACTATGTATCTTATTGTAGGCTACTCAACCAATTTTCGCACACAGAGAAAAGAATACATGAAAGTTATTATTATTACGTTTTGACAAATACGTGCATTTCGGTAAGTAAGTAATCGAAATCATGAAATAAAACTGTTGTTCGGATTTTATGGCGGTTTATTTTTGATTTTTAAGTTCCCAACGTTTCAAGTGCTTTGCAGCACCCATGGGTGCTGCAAAGCACTTGAAACGTTTCGGGTCGGGTCGGACGGGTCACGGGTAGGACTGAGGTGTTACAAGTCCAAAAGGAATAGTTTTTTCGGGGTACCCTCAAACTTCCTAATTATTTTTGTTGGTCCGATCTACGCAGAATAAGCTCACGGTGTCTTGAGGTCTTGCAGTGTTATGCTTCGTTTTCAATTTGATTATATTAATTACCGGATCCCAAGTCATGGAAGCACTATCGGAAAATTATAAATCCAAAATAAACCGCGAAAATAATTTTATATAATAATAATTTAATATTCGCGTAAATCTAAGAACTCAGTAATAAATATCAGTTGCGAAAAAATGTGGAGTTGGCATAAAGTGTAGAACATTTTTTTTGTTCAATGCTTTGGGTTGGCCTGTTTATAGAAGGCTGTCTTTGGAGAGTATCTATACGCTACTTAACCTCATATGCAGGCCAAAATGCTATTTTAAATCTTATTCTGCCTAGTTTTGGATAAAAGTGTGCTTATCTTTAGCAGCTTGCATGAAATCCTTCTAACAATTTATTTCACGCTTATATTTATGCAAGCAACTTCAGCTCTTCAGAATGGTATTGGAATTGTAGCAATATTAATGCAAAATAAATATATTTTATTTAAAAAGAGACCCAGATTAAAATTAAATAAATACCTCGTTATTTAACCCAGTTTCAGCTCCATTACAATTGTGAATAATATATATTTATTATTCACATTCAGATATATAATTCTGTTATATTTAATACAAACCAAAGGGCAAGTATGGGCGGTTTGTGTTTTTAGGAGATAACAGTTAGTGTAATGTTGTACCTGTAATGTAAACTTTATAAGGACGGTTTTAAGAAAATTATTTGTGTGAACTGGTCCTTTTTTTAATTTAAGCATATTAACGTTTGGATATTTGGAAAAGGAAAAGAATTTGTAAGAGACGATTCTCAATTAACAATTCAATCAAATGTTCATTAAGTGAATGGGTTTACTGCTATTACAATATTGTCTTGGTGGTGCAATAACATCCACATGTTATTTAAATGTAAAACACAGAATGCGAATGCGGGTCGGGTCGTGTATAGCGAATGATATATTTTATGACCCATACTTCTAGTTCTTGGATTCGTCATCTACCGAAAGACGTTCACAGTAGGATAATCCTCCCCCAAAGATTGTTATGACGACCGGTTTTCTCATGTTCGAGACCACCCTTAACCCGGGACCTTCATTAGTCTTTTGGAGGTCATTGGTATGGATTGAGATACCATAGTATAAACGAGCCTGTGTGCTCGATGCTCAGTGTAAATTTCAAATGAAATGTCGAAGTAAACGCCTGCTATGTTAGCTAGCGTATGTGTATACATTGATGAGTTCTCGTTCTCGTTCAAGTGACCATGTTCGACCGACCTATTCCCTAGGTCAAACAGGTCAAATATCTAGGGGTCATTGTAAATAATACCATGACCTTCGGACCGCACATCAATAGAGTCCGTAACGGAGAAGCCTTTGTGCTCGACCGTCCTTACCCGATGATCTGCAAGCAGAGTAAAATGTCCCTCAGGAATATGGTGGCACATTACAAAACTTGTGTACGGCCCATCATGACGTACGCTCGTGAGGTGTTTGGGCACGCCGCCCGCACTCACATCGATAGACTCCAAACGGTTCAATCCCGTTTTCTCCGCAAAACCGTCGGAGCCCCGTGGTTCATACGGAACGTCGATCTCCTTTCCGATCTCGGTCTCGAACCTATTCCCGCCTTTATTAAAAAGACGACAATGCGATATTTTGCGAACGCGTCCAATCATAGGAATACACTAATCGTAGCCGCCGCCGACTACGAACCTAACTCCCCTTCTATCAGCCGCTACAACCATCCGCGGCATGTTCTCACCGACC
This sequence comes from Phalera bucephala, assembly GCA_905147815.2. Lineage (NCBI taxonomy): Eukaryota > Metazoa > Arthropoda > Insecta > Lepidoptera > Notodontidae > Phalera > Phalera bucephala. Next base: position 15,045,470 of record LR990625.1, read on the forward strand.
CTACCAATGCCCTTACATCCCTTCTTTCGGATACACATATCGCACACAGGATCAGACATCGACCTCACCGGCGAGGTTGAAAAATCCATTGCCCGCCGGCCGGTGCAGAGCACCACGGTGAGACACCTTGTATACGCCCTCCCCCATAGCGACTGCCCAAGCCGAGGCGGCCTTGATCTAATTTTCCCCTTGCCCTTCTGGCTCGAGCGTAGTGGCTACACGCTCGCCCTTACACCCGGTTGTTAAATCAAACACCGTTTATTTCAAACTGATTTTATTCTCAGACCACCGACAGATTGTTTGTGAGTTACTCTATGGATGGCATATTGCATAGATTACATATGCGTCCGCAGTACAGATAATATATTACACCTTCACCCCAAAATCTCACAAGTGAATAAAATTACAAACTAAAGAACTTAAAGTTAAGTTAACAACATTACCGAAGAAACAATAACACAGTAATTTTACATGGTAGCTAACAAAACCCGTATCTTTGTGGTGGCCTCCGACAACGGCGTTGCTCAACAATTGCTGGCACCTCCCCACGAGCATCTAATATATGATCCTCCCTAACGCCCTCACTGCCGCCTGACCTACTTTCACTTTGCGTGCTGCCCGCCAACGCTGCACCTGAGCCCCTCGAACCTCGCAAGTCAGCAGACCCCTCTGGTAACCTGGTAGTTAAAATAAGACCCCGTGATGCCTTGCAATGCTCTGATGATGGTTGAGGGCCACTTTTTGATTTAAATTTGAGTTGATCAATGTGTCGATGTACCACTGTGCCGTCGATAGTGCGAATGTTATAATCCGTTGTACCTATTTTTTCTATAACCTCACCCTCTAACCACTTAGTATGCCCACGATAAGACTTATACCATACAGCATCACCCACTTGTACAACACGGTGTCCTCCACCAGCTGCTCGCTGCTGTCGCTCTTGTGCCATCTGTACCTGTTGTTCTCGAGATGGTTTTAAGCGATCTAACCGTGTGCGCAAAGACCTTCCTAATAGTATTTTCGCGGGACTCTCATTCGTGGTACTATGTTCTGTATTACGGTATATTAGTAAGTATCGCTGTAGTGCTACATTAATATCTAAACCATGTTTAATTGCTTTTAAAATAATTTTTTTACACGTCTTTACGGCACTCCGGCCGCTCCATTTGAAGCGGGGTGATATGGTGCTGAAAAGATGTGTTCAACACCATCATGTACCAAAAATAAATTAAACTCTTCGCTTCTAAAAGGTGGACCGTTGTCACTTACAACTTGTTTTGGAATACCAAATCTTGCCCATATTTCTCTTAATTGAGAGATAACGGCAGAAGCCGATGTAGACTTCATTTTACAGACTTCTATCCACTTCGAACATGTATCTACCATAATCAAGTAACGTCGCCCCTCTAATGGTCCTAAAAAATCTATATGTAGCCTCATCCAAGGACGACTCGGCCAGGGCCACGGGTTAGGTGCATGGTGCGGCGGCGCTTCAGCTGTTTCTGCACACACCCTACACTCCCGACACATCGCCGCGATGGCCTCGTCCACTCCCGGCCACCACACGTAACTGCGCGCTACACTTTTAGTTTTAACTATACCCATGTGTGTGTCATGCAATTCTAGCAATACCTTATTTCGACAAGCTGTCGGCACTACTAATCGGTGACCCCACATCACGCAACCTAATTCGGAGTATAATTCCAGTCGTCTATTAAAATATGGTTTTAATTCCTTGATCTCCATTTCGTTCGGCCAGCCGTCTCTTATGTAACTCATCACCCGACCTAGTAAAGAATCTTTCCCAGTTTCTCTCTTTATGTTCTCAAAATCCAATAATAACGCTTCCGAAGCAAAGTGAAGGTAAGTTTGCTCTGGCTCCTCCCCATCATTACATTTAACACTAGTAGCTTTATAACTATCTACCAAGCGCGATAAAGCATCCGCCGTGTTTGCCTTTGTATTGATATATTCGATCGTAAAATTATAAGCTGATAACAACAATGCCCATCGCTGCATTCGACTAGCCGTCATACTTGGAATGCCATATTCAGGCCCAAATATACTCACTAACGGTTTATGATCACATCTTAACAAAAAAGGTCGCCCGTATAAGTATTAATGAAATGTTTTCACCGCAAAAACAACAGCTAACGCTTCCTTGTGAATCTGGCTGTAGTTACACTCAGCCGGCGTGAGTGCTCGTTCCCGAGCGGAGGGGTGCCTCTGCGCGAGTACCGCGCCGATACCACGCGAGCTCGCATCGCACGTTACTACGACGGGCTGTGACTCATCGTAATGCGATAACACCTCCGAACTTACTATAATCTTTTCACATAGTGAAATGCATGGTCTTCGCGTTGCCCCCAAACCCACCGTTTGCCTTTTTTTAATAAATCATACAAGGGAGATGTATGGAAGCTTAAATTTTTTATAAATTTTCCATAAAAATTAATCATACCCAAAAACGACCTTAATTCCGAAATATTCCTCGGGGGGTCCATTCTCACAATAGGCTCAATTTTTTTTGGGTCTACTCTAACTCCCTGCTCACTAATGACAAACCCTAAATACTTGACACTCCTTACTAAAAATTCACATTTTTCTTTCGTAATTTTCAAACCACTGTTTTTTAAAATAGTCAATACTTTGTCGATCGTATCTATGTGGGATTGCAAACAAGAATTACTAATTAAAATATCATCTAAAAATACTGTGACATTTGGCACCTTTTCAAATAATTGTGACATTATTCTTTGGAAAATACCTGGACTGGATGCTAGGCCGTACACCAGGCGGTTGTATCTGAACAACCCTTTATGTGTGTTAATAACTGTAAGGTTACGAGTATCATCCAACAAAATTTGGTTATATGCTTGCGAAAGATCCAGTTTTGTAAAATACCTACTACCATTTAATTTAGATAACAGATCATCTATCTTAGGCACAGGGTACTTATCCACTTGCAAAACTTTGTTTAATGTTACTTTATAATCAGCGCAAATCCGTAAAGCTCCATCAGGCTTATGCACAATTACCAGTGGGGTCGCCCAGTCAGAGCAATCTACAGGCTCGATGACGCCGGCGCGCAGCATGCTCTCGAGCTCTGCGTCCACCCGCTCGCGAAGGGCGTACGGCAGTGGCCGGGCGCGGCAGAAAACAGGCTCCGCCCCTGGCCGCAGGCGCAGGGTTGCCCGACCGCCCGTGAAACACCCAAGGCCACCATCAAATGGTTCATTATTCCTAGAAATAATATTCATAACAATATTTTTTATTTGTTCTGTGGACATATGTTCAGCTCTTATGTTGTAATTGTTTACATTAGCAAATGAGGGTATGGATATATTCAGTTCAGCTAACCATTGTCGTCCCAACAGACTAGTCATACCAGTCTCAAACACATACAGATCTAACTGTTTTAAAATTTTTTTATATCGTACCAGTACTTCCAAGTAGCCTAAAGGCTTTACTTACTACCATTATAAAATTGAACTGACAACATACATTTTTTTAAAACTACCCCTTTAAAATATTTTCTATAATCTTCATTTGAAATACATGACAATGGAGAACCTGTATCTACTTCCATTGTCAAATTAACATTATTAACACTTAATGTTATGCTCACCGCTTTATAGCCACTCAATGTCATCTGATATATAGGTTCATCCTCTATATCATTCTCTAGATTTTCTTGTATCTCTTCAACCTCCGCCCAGTGCGTTCGCGACGTTGCGACCTTTGTACCCGGCCTCGACCTGCTACCGCGTTCGCTACGGTAACTTCGGCCCCTGCCTTGACTCTCATCTCTCTTCACAATAAACCGCGTTGAAGCATAATATTCGAACTCTCAGGGCACATTCGCCGTAGATGTCCGATTTTCCTACATCTGCTGCACTCGTATTCCCTGAACTTGCATTCCCCCTTCCTGTGTCTGAAATCGCCACATGCCAAACACCCCGCGACCTGTAGGCGATGCATGGAATCATCCCCGCTCGGCAACGACTGGCGTGCCCACGAAAACCGCGGAGCCAGATCAGACGACACCGGCCGTGCTCCCGGCAATGACAGCGCTTGTCCCGCACTGCCCGATGCATCCCTCACAGCCGCCTCCAATGACACCACTGCTTCTTTGAAGGTTATGTCCGCTTTGGTGAATAATTGCTGTCTTATGACATCGCACTTAATTCCACAAACAAATTGATCCCTCAGATTCTCATCCAAATTTGGGCCAAATTCGCAGCTTCTTGACAGTTTTTTTCAATTCTGCGATATACACTTGTATATTTTCGTCTCTTTGTTTTCGCTGGCGAAACATAAACCTTTCCGACATTGTGGATGGTATGGGGTTCAAATGCTGTTTCATTATTTCTATGACTTCCTTCAAGTTCATTTCCGCAGGTTTTTTTGGACTTGCTAAATTGACTAAAAGCTCGTAGGCGTGTTCTCCCATGGCCGTTATTAGCGTCGGCAATTTTAAATATTCACTTACCCCACACTCACTCACAATATTCGCTTTAAAATACATTTCCAACCTTTCCGTATACAACTGCCAATTTCCATTTTCCATATCGAATTTAGTTATTTTTCCCACTGACATTGTCCCTTTTCTTTATCCCATCCTCGTCGCCACTGTTAAATCAAACACCGTTTATTTCAAACTGATTTTATTCTCAGACCACCGACAGATTGTTCGTGAGTTACTCTATGGATGGCATATTGCATAGATTACATATGCGTCCGCAGTACAGATAATATATTACACCGGTGAAGCTGTAAAGGCCCCGTGGCCAACAGTGAAGATCATGCACACACACACACACTCGGTTCTACGAGTATCTTATATATCGTGGTTTGACAAAGTTTCTCCTCAAAATCTTAGCTTGTCGCTAAGAGGCAAGTTTGTTTTGATTGGTGTCGGAGTACCAATTACTGGAGACATTAACGAGAGACGGTGCTAATGTGTTTACCTGTAATGTAATTAATACTTATCTCAAGGCAAGTCAACAGTTCCGTAACCGGCGAGGGTGTTCGAGACGAATTATGAGAGTGGAGCCAGAGAGGTTTGTAAGGAAAGAACCTGTTGGAACTCTGTATTCTCTGCCTACGCCGTAAGGGATCTGGGGTCATGATATAGATAGATAGGTAATAATTAATTTGATGGCATATGTTGCAGATAAATGATTTGAGCTTTAAATATGTTATTTATTATTATTTCAGCTATAAAGAAGTAATATAATTCCCAGAATCCGAGTAGACAGAAGTAGATCCACTTTTATCTCTTTTATTGGCGGACGGCTTGATCTTGCACCACCCACTAAATAAAGTAGTCGTGGGTTCGAATCTCGCACGGGACAATCTATGTCACCCACAAATATCTGTTTCAGCCTATGTGTTTTTTATGTGTATTTGTAAAAACATCCAGGAAACACGAATAAGTCCTCGCTTCTTAAAAAAGAGAAAAGCTTTATATCTCAACGGAAGCGAATAAAGTAGATATATAAAATGCTTAACATCGGTTAATCACAAAGTTAATCAGCTTGTCGTGAATGCCAGAAGTACTTATATGCAACATAAAATACACTCCCCGTGCGGCACAAATCTTAGCGACTCACAGACATTTGTTTCAGTCTGGATGTCTGTGCATGTAAAAATTATGTTTGTAAACGCGACTATGACACAAAAATAATCCTATTGAGGAGAAAAGACTTAAAAAAAAGGTTTTAAAACCAGTTACTTTTCAAGCAAGAACGCATTAACTTTGGTCTGAATCACAAACACCTAGAGAATCGTTTTTTCTTTTTTTTAAGCCTCAGGAGAAGGTGGCGGGGCATGTCGGACTCTTACCGAACAAAACCCCACGGTGGCCGGCATCGAATCTTCGGGGAGGTGCTCCGGGATCTCTGTTAGGAATATACCGGTGCCCCTCCTATCGTGCTCCGAAGAGCTCGCCTTCGGGGAGGAAGCCTATGGACCCGCTCCCCCCCTACACCGTCGCGGTGCTCACGGTGGCATGGGCCACACCACGCCGCCGTCCTCCTCGGGGTCGCACGTGAAGGACGCTTAGGCCCCTGCCCCAGCGTCCCACGACCTCAAGGGCCCCCCTACGGATATTCGTGCAGGGGGGGGGGGCAGATTTTACGGAGGGGAATACAAGTTAGCCTGTATTATAAATGGAAGTTAAAATAACGATATTCCGTGCGTAGTGCACTTCATTGTACACGTGAGCGACATATACTCAAAAGTCGTACAGCTCCCTTCAAATCCAATTCAACAATGCGTTCCGGGTTCTGATAGGGCTGCCCCGTTACTGCAGAGCATCGCGGATGTTTGCTGATACCCGTGTTGATTATTTTTTTGCAACGATGCGTAAGAAATGCGCTTCCCTGGTGCGCCGTGCGCCGCGCCAGCCGCAACAGCATCCTAAACTGTATAGCGAGCAGACTGGACTGCTTGTATTTAAACCGCTGCTGCGGGCTTTCAACATCTAGGATGAGTCTACTAACATAGTTTATAAGTGAAATATTACTAACAAATATGTGTCCAAGAACTTGAAATAAATAATTTGTTATTATTATAAAGCCCCGGACTATTGGGCTGGGGGGCCCAGGTGGGCTGTGCCTCCACCTCGGCGCCGTCGCCTTCGTTGAGCAGGATCGGCCCTCTCCCGATCCTGCTCGGCCTCCTCTTTCTGGGACATCACTGTCTCGCAGAAAGAGAATACGGCCCACCACGCCGATTCCCCTGCCAGCATAGCCGCTACTACTGCCGGCAGGAAGCGGTCCGGTCCAATCCGGTCGAACAGGATCCGCCGCTCGGAGGCCCAGGCTGGGCAATCAACGAGCGTGTGTTCTGCGGAATCCCGGTCCCTACCACAATGGTGACAGGTCGCCTCGCGTCCGTCTTGCTCAGATAATCACCGAAACAGCCGTTACCGGTGATTGTCTGTGCAAGCCTGTAGGAGATTAACCCACTCCTCCGCTGTTGTCAGGCTTCAAAGGACGGCAGGATAACTCGGACGACGCGCTTGCGTGCGATGTGCTTCTGGCTAAGCCTCGCGCGCCACTTCTCTAGAGCGCGTCGTTGTTCCTGCCGTCTGATTTCGAGCGCGGATACACCCTACCGCTTTGGGCAGCGACGCGAGTCCGATCATAGACCATAGCGTCCATGTCCGCCAGGATATCGAGCGACGGAAAGCGTGCCAAGAGGGTTGCCGCCTCGAAGGATACGGTCCGGTATCCTCGTGCGATGCAGATGGCCATCTTGCGCTGCAGGCTATAGATCTTGGTCCTGCAGCGCCGAACGCCCTACAGTCGGTGTGAGCATACGGGCACCCCCCCATAGAGGCGGCGTACCTCCTCGAACGGTCCCCCGAGGTTGGGTAGCAAGACTGCTACCCAACCTTGGGAGTCCAGTTGAGTCCAGTTGAGAGGGTAATGGGTGCCATGCATAGAAATGCATGGCACCCACTCCCCTCTCAACTCGTGGGACAAGGCGCTCGAAATGCTCTTCGAAGTCCCAGCGACTGTCCAGGGTGAGGCCCAAGTACTTTAGGTACCGCTCCACCCGGGCTGGCAAATCTCCAACACGAACCCATAAGTCGGGCGGTTCCTTGCTTCTAGGCAGTTTGTGGAACCATAGCGCCTCGACCCCTAGAGTATCCTAGCTCAATTATTCTGCTTTACTTTCCCGTGGTGCAACGCTCCATACCAATTACTTGTTGATCAAGTAACAGAGCAGCTAAATGCTCAGTGCGACTGGCCCGATAGCGGAGTTGCCGGCAGTGATTGCAATTATTATGTTGTAGTCTAAGAGCTGGGGAACACTCTATGTATTTCGAGCCGCACATGAATGCCGCATGATATAGCGACACGACTAAAAAAAAGTATACACGAAATTTAGCTTTATAGTTTTGGGATTAGAGTGCTCATTCAACAATCCAAATTTTTGAGTTAGGTCAGTATTACATTCGGCGTGCTGTATATCCTTTTTGAGAATATATTATACCGGACCCAACAGTTGTGGACTTCTTTGTTCCAACATCTCGCAAGGTAGTACAAGAATATCCATTTTGGATAAATACTGCAATTAGGTAAAAACAATTTCGAGAAAGAGAGGTTTGATGGAGAATAATCGAATATTGGGTAATCAGCGATTGGAAAACATCTTTGAATATCAAGAATATTAGGAATATCGAAAAGTTTGAAGGCAAAAGCCTTTAATCGTTGTGTCCTACTTATTATGACACTGTTTTATCACACTACTAGTCTACTAATTGAAAGTCGCACAGCGGGCAATAAAAAGATAATTTCTCAGCTCGAAAAAATGAAAGGCTCGCAGTTTTTCTGAAGGATCGAATTCAAAACGAGATGATCCGTGAGAGATCATCAGACCAAAGTCATCGATATAACCCACACATTTAGCAAGCTGAAGTGGTAGTGGGCTCATATTTGCATTAGTTCATGGGATCGATGTCCAATGTCCAATCGCCGTTGCCAAACATCACGTCATGTTCTCTTAGCCTATAAGATGCGCCGACTCGTCCACGACGGCAACAATAAGTTCCAGCGAGCTGTGTAAGTGTGCTGCTACCCTAATTTGTCACTGTTGACCCAAATAAATCTAGTTCACGATGTATACGCCATTGTCGAATAATGCCCTAATTCGCTATGACCAATTAAACATGTAACAAGACGCGTTACGATAAATTTGTAACATGATCGTTTAATGGTACTCCAGTGGCCATTTCACAAACTTATCGTAACGCGCCGCGTTTGGTTTTTATAGTATTTTTAGCTACTTTCATAGTGTCATGTCTTACGGTATTATTATTGTGGGGTAGGCAGCGGACATTGAGTCTGTTTTAATCTTACAAAAAAGGGCTATTAGGGCCATCTATAACTTGAGTAGTCGCGACTCTTTAAGAGAACTGGTCAAAGTAGCTAATATCATGACCGTCCCATGTCAATATATTTATGAAAACATTATGTATACTAGAAAAAATTTAGATCTTTTTAATCAGCTAGGTGATAGGCATTGCTATAACACACGACATAGAAATAAATTAGACCAACCGCAGTATCGTCTGTCAAAAATTCACACGTCTTTCATGGGGCACTGTGTTAGATTTTATAACAAAATTCCCATTGACGTCACTAAACTTAGTGAAAATAAGTTCAAAGCTTGTGTAAAACGAACACTTTGTAAGCAAGCTTATTATTCAATAGAAGATTATTTAAAAGATAAAAATGCTTGGATAGATGCTATTCCAGCTCCACTTGAGTCATGACAACCTATTCAACTGTTGTTAGTTAAAATTACCTCTCTTCCTTTTATTAATTTAACACAATATGTACTTTTTTTTGTAAATGAGGGAACCATGTAGCCATTCTCATAAATAGTATTATTCGCTTTTTTTAACTTAGACTCACCTGATGACCAACCTACATTGTTCTCCCATACCCCACAACAGAATGTAGATGAAAAAGTTTGTAATTTCTTATTTTAAAAGAGTAAACGTGGAGTTTCTTGCCCTTCTTCTCCACAGAAATGACATTCCGAAGTGGCGGTAGAGTCTTTGTTACTTTTCTGACGATTCATAAATACTGTAATGGTTTACATGAATAAAAAATATTCTGATTCTGATTCTGGTTATAGCGGATAAAGGCCTTTTCGGAGCGATATGAGAGTTTTGAACGTCATTATTTTTATCGGCAACCTTTTGTTTCTGTCATCCCTTTTTAGGTAATCGTAGGGTAACATATTTGTTACCCTACGATTACCGATTATTGGGTGCGATTTCGGATATTATTATAACTATTCCGGGTCAAATAAAGTGTTACTTGGGCTATTTTTTGAAAAAATCTAATTAGATCGATAGTGGGTATAATGGTAATAGTTCTGCTCTCTATTCCATTGGGTCCTAACATCATCGGAAAACTGTGGCTGTATGTGTATGGAGTCTTTTTTCTATTTGTCATGACTATCTGATAGGGAATTCACGTCATCCAAAAATTCAAATTCAGGGTATCTATATTTGACTATGGAAGACTATAATGTTAATTATAGTGCGACAAAGGTATTTTGGACATAGATGACATTGACAGGGGAGCGTTGGTGTGAAATTAGGGTTAACATTAAGTAAAATTTCCCTACTTCCAAAGAGATATTTCACGGTGCGTCCGCAGGTTTACTAATTAAAAAAATAACTTGGGTAAATTTCATAGCAAAAGGTAATTCTGCGACTGGCATAAAGTGAAATTTCACTCGATGACAGCGTTGGTTCCGATTTCGGCCGCGGGCCTAAATATCCTGGTACTACTGTAATAATCGGTTATGATACGTATAATAAAGCTTCCTTAACACTTGTAAATTTAAAAAAAAATAAAGCAGGAAATTCACTCACTCATTCATTAGTCTCTATAATCTTAAAACAATATCTGAACATCAAAAACAAAATGATAAGAATACTACACTTTACAACTTTAATTATAAAAATATATGACTCAAAAGCGAATATGTTGGAACCAAACCAAACAGAGCCTGAACTCTTAAGATTACAAAAATATTTTCACATACAGCTCTCGTTAGGCGCTCGTAGCGCTGTGTGACCGCGGTGTTCTTTAACCCGCACTGGATTCGCGTGGTAAGTATGACCTTGACACTTTAACCTAGATTTATGAGAGAATGCCTTTGACCAATAGTGGGACAGTATGGGGCTAATATTATATATAACTCTATATATAATATCTGCCTACATATAAAGGAGTATTAGAACGCTGCCTCGATTCAAATGTTTAGAATGCTGGTTGTCAAAAATACCAAGCCAAAAATCTAAAACAAAATATCTGTCCGACATAAGAATTACATGTACTTATATTTTTACTTTTAAAGTACTTTTACTCTACTACTCTAAGGTGGATGTCACTTGTAACTGATGAAACACACAGATCAACGTTTGCAAACAGACTAAATTTTCATCCACCACACAGATACATCCACAGATAATACAGTATTTGAATAGTACACATTTTTATCACTAGGTAACCTGAATAGTATTTAATATGCCTTATTTATTTTTTCTAATTATTTAGATATACATATTATCACAGAAACAAATAGCGCAGAGGCACCTGTAATAAATAATTTATTTATGGTAGGTGTCGAAATTCTTTTGTAGACATATAATAAGCGCTTCACAGACATTGATATTTTCTCTTTATCCTTGCATGCTTTTAAAAGTTTAATCACCAAAATACTCAGAGGGGAGTGACACAATACTGGTACAGCATCGACTCACTCCCTATTTGTTTTTTCTTCTGCACTATACCTACTTTTTATCTCTAAACTACTTCTATTACGCTATTTTGACCTATCATCGCATTAATGCATCTCTAATTGATGCCCCTAGCTATAATGTTACTTCTTTATTAAGCAATATGTGGAAAATGTAGTTGGTTTTACATTTATATATATATAGACTACCATAGCCAACACTATTTGTTATCCTCATAATGTATTACTGTTTTTTTTTCCAAATAAATAAAAATAAATCTTCTGGAGTATGCGATATGGCAATCGTCTGACACCCTTAATTTTTTAAAGGAATATTTTAGACTGAAATGATGCGATTACGATGCGATATACGAAATACGACATTAATATATTACGACATTAATATTATTATTTACCTTTGATGAGAAGCTTGTTGAGCTGGAAGAAGAGATAAACAAGTTGCGGTGGAATATTGTTGGTTTATCGGAGGTCCGAAGAGAGGGCGAGGACACGATAACCTTAAAATCCGGCAACTTGTTTTACTACCGGGAGGGCGAACAGCAGTCCCAAGGTGGTGTCGGATTTATCGTCCACAAGTCACTCATAGACAACGTTGTGTCGATCACTAGTGTGTCGAGCAGGGTAGCGTACCTGATACTCAGAATATCCAAACGATATTCGCTGAAGGTCATACAGGTCTACGCACCGACCTCGACATACTCAGATGATGATGTCGAAGTTATGTATGAGGACATTAGTAGAGCCATACATACTTCCAAAACACACTTTACAGTGGTTATGGGTGACTTCAATGCGCGGCTGGGCAAACGGGGCGATGATGAGTTGAGAGTGGGGCAATTTGGATATGGGCAGCGCAACCCCAGGGGTCAGAGGCTGGCCGAATTCCTGGAGAAGGAGGGACTCTTTATGATGAACTCTTTCTTCCAGAAGCCGCCTCATAGGAAATGGACCTGGATGAGCCCTGATGGTTCCACCAAAAACGAAATAGACTTCATAATGAGCACCAAGCGACAAATATTTAATGATGTCTCCGTGATCCACAGGGTAAAAACCGGCAGTGATCACCGAATGGTCAGAGGCACATTAAATATTAATGTCAAAATGGAAAGATCGCGTCTGATGAAGTCTACGGTCCGACCTTGTAATGCACATATCCAAAACCCCGAGAACTTTCAACTCGAATTGGCAAACCGCTTCGAATTGCTAGACAGCAGCGCATCAGTGGACGAAATCAACAACAGGCTGGTAGAGACTGTCCATACGGTCGGGTCCAAGTATTTTAAGCCCCACCGTAAAAATAGACCTCAAAAACTATTCAACTACACCCGAAACCTCATGGCTGAGCGACGTTCCATGACGCTCCAAACCTCCGATGATGCTAAGTCCTATAGGCAGCTCAATGGACAGATATTGAAGTCCTTGCGACAAGACTTACGGTCCTTCAATACAAGGCGTATTGAGGAGACCATAGCACAGAACAAGGGCTCTAAAGTGTTCGCAAGAGACGCGTCTATTGGGCAAAGCCAGTTGACGAAGCTGAAGATGGAGGACGGAAACGTAACGTCGAATAGGTCGGAGGTGCTCAGGGAGATAGGGAGGTTCTATGGGCAGTTGTATACCTCAGTAGCTGAACCTGTTGTTGACTTGGTAAAAGACCCAAGAGCCAAGCTAACCCGACACTACACTGAAGATATCCCGGACATCAGCCTGTACGAGATTAGGATGGCTCTCAAACAACTCAAAAATAACAAAGCGCCGGGCGAAGACGCAATTACCGTAGAGCTTCTGAAAGCGGGCGGAACGCCAGTACTTAAAGTCCTTCAGAGGCTGTTTAATTCCGTCTTGCTCGAAGAGAAAACGCCGGAAGCATGGAACAGGGGTGTGGTGGTACTGTTTTTCAAGAAAGGTGATAACACTTTACTGAAGAATTATAGGCCCATCACACTGCTGAGCCATGTTTATAAGTTGTTTTCGAGAGTCATTACGAATCGTCTCGAACGCAGGTTTGATGACTTCCAGCCTCCCGAACAAGCCGGTTTCCGGAAAGGCTTTAGTACCATAGACCACATACATACGCTGCGGCAGATTATACAGAAGACCGAGGAGTATAATCGGCCACTATGCTTGGCGTTTGTGGACTATGAGAAAGCCTTCGATTCGATCGAGACTTGGGCGGTTCTTAGATCTCTCCAGCGATGCCGCATTGACTATCGGTACATCGAAGTGTTGAAGTGCTTGTATAATAACGCCACCATATCAGTCCGAGTACAGGGGCAGTGCACGAAGGCAATCCCCATAAAAAGAGGAGTAAGACAGGGAGACGTCATTTCTCCGAAACTGTTTACGGCCACCTTAGAGGACGCCTTTAAGCTCTTGGAATGGCAAGGACTTGGCATCAACATCAATGGCGAATACATCACTCACCTTCGATTTGCTGACGATATTGTGGTCGTGGTGGAGTCGCTGGAAGATCTAGGACGAATGCTCGGTGACTTCAACAGAGTATCTCAACAAGTGGGTCTTAAAATGAACATGGACAAAACCAAAATAATGTCTAACGTCCATGTTGTACCCACCGCACTCACCGTTGGGAACTCTACTCTTGAAGTTGTCGACGAATACATTTACCTGGGACAGGTAGTCCGGTTAGGTAGGTCCAACTTTGAGAGAGAGGTCAATCGACGAATCCAACTCGGCTGGGCAGCGTTCGGGAAACTGCGCAATATCTTCTCATCCAAAATACCTCAGTGCCTTAAGACTAAAGTTTTCAGTCAATGTGTGTTACCAGTGATGATATATGGATCAGAGACGTGGTCTCTTACAATAGGTCTCATAAAAAAGCTCAGAGTTGCTCAGCGAGCTATGGAGAGAGCTATGCTCGGCGTTTCTCTACGCGATCGAATCAGGAATGAGGAGATTCGTAGAAGAACCAAGGTTACCGACATAGCCCTTAAGATTAGCAAGCTGAAGTGGCAATGGGCGGGCCACATAGCGCGTAGATCGGACGGGCGTTGGGGCAGAAAGATTCTAGAGTGGCGACCACGTATTGGCAAGCGCAGCGTGGGACGACCGCCTGCCAGATGGACCGCCGATCTTGTGAAAATCGCAGGAAGTCGTTGGATGCAGGTGGCATCGGACCGGTTACGCTGGAAAGCGATTGGGGAGGCCTATGTTCAACAGTGGACAAGTATGGGCTGAGATGATGATGATGATGATGATACGAAATACGTACTTGTGGAGACAGATCTAGCCAGTAACGAGAAAGAGAGTTTAGTATTAACAGTAAACCTACTATCACGTTCATGTTGATTGAATCAATTTTGAATAAATCTATAATGTGAAAAGGATGGCATATCAACTCGATACCGTTACGCTAACGCCAACTTTTTGATAGTCCTCAGCGTGTCAGTAATTTTGATGGTTATCTTACAAAAGTTATTTTTTGTTTTGAAATACTTTTTATGTTGCTCCACACTAGAAGTTTTCCTATTTTCTCATCCAAAAACACCCACACCAAAAAGTATGTATATAACTATGTTGAATAATTATTTTTTTATTTCATTTATCATTATATTTGCAATAAAGTATATTGTAATACCATTAAACTGAAATCTTATATCACAAATTATGTAAAACTCTGGTCAATAGACGACACCTTACTACGAGTAGTTACAAAATTTTATTTAATTTCGTTCCTGTGTGTGTGTGTGTGAGTGATGTACGCTGATGGCCGCGAGGCCTTTACAGCATCACCGGACTTCAGGGCGAGCGTGCAACCACTACGCTCGAGTCAGAAAGGCAAGGGGCGACATACTCGAGAGCGCCTTGAAGAGGCGCTATCGGTTGGGACAGTCGCTGTGGGGGGACGGGGTGCACTACTAAGTGCACCGGTCAACCGCCGGCTATGGGAGGGGATCTACGACTACGTCGTCGTCGCCCGTATTCTGAGCGGAAAGAATGGATGACAAAGCATCGGGGGGATCGGAGAGAACATGTCGCGGCCGGCGGTGGCGGCATGGGTCGGGGGGGATCGTAGTCGGCGGCGGCTACGATTAACGGATTCGCATGGGTAGATGCGTTCGCGAAGTATCGTGTTGTCACCTTTTTAATATAGGCGCGAATTCTATTGAACCGGTGTCTCTGTATTCTTGACCTCAATTTAAATATATCCAGCGAAATATGAGTCTAGTGGCCAGACCACGTTATATTGGTCCTTAAGTCGTCCGTCTGTTTGTCAATCGGGCCCACAGGGTTACTGCGTGATTTCATGGGAACGTTTTTAACTCAAGAACGAGGTACCTAGACAATTTTATTTAGAAAATGTAGCTCCACACTTGGAACTATCTTAGTGTTGTGGGTGAGTTTATAAACAAGGCGAATGAGTTGTACATAAATATACAAGGTGTATCTTAAATAAAGCAATACCTCAGACACCTCGACTAGATAATTGCTTCACAAATTCAATACGAAAACCATATTTCCAAATTTAATTTTTTTACCCCTTTTTTAAGTACTTTTATACCCCAATTAGGAATGAAACTTGTAAGTGTATGGGTGCTTATGAGAAATGTGTTTTAGAAATGCATTTGAAATCTCCTTATTGCTTTGAATCAAAAATAAATTAAGTTTATTATAGCGCACTAATAGAGCAAGAGCATTTTTTGCAAATTTAAAAAAATATAAGATAAATTAAAAATTGCTGTTATTGATTTAAAACAAACTAGCTTCAGATCTTGCGTTTATTATACAAGATGTAATATTGTATATACAAAATCCCTGACCAAAACAAAATGTTTCATACTCGCTTAGAGAGTACTATATACACTCGCTTATCACTTACGATTTTAGGTAAGTATTTTTAGTTTTAACTTGCATTTGAGTAAGTTCTTTGCATTTTTGCGAAAAATCAAAATTTGAATCATTTTATGCCTAACCAAATTGAGAACTAAAGAAATTTATTATTAAAAACTAAAACCCACACTCGTATATTCCCCAAGCAGGGGTGGCGGAGGGGTACTGTTTGCACTTACTTTTTTCCGACGATGTTAGAGAACAATGTCAGATGTCAGTCTGGTACTAGGATTTTTACATTTTGTCCGACTGAGGACTCGAAGTCAAGACTTTGTGACAGCTACGCGCATTATTCACTACTAGAGCAACGAGGAAGTCTTTCTTTTTATATTATGCATTTAGTAGCATGTAACAAACGCTTGTTTTTTAGGAATAGAAGTAAAGCGGCCCAAAATATTTCCTTTAAATAAAAACAACCAACGCCAAACCAACACACTGAATTAAAGCTCAGGTTTCATTATTCCAAACGCAAACACAAAAATAAAGCGAAGCTTTTATCCGAAAGCTGTTTTAATATAGATTAAGTCAAATGAAATGCGTTTACCGGTTCTTGCCGCTTGCCTGAGCACATGAAATTTGTAGTAGTTTGTTCCTTTTTATAGCCCAATACCTACGCCTGTTCTGGGCTATTTTTAGAAGTATAGGAGACGTACTAAATAACTACAATCAAATATGACTGCCTCATTGGTCTAGTGGCAAAGCGCATCTCTTTGCATCACGAGATGCTGGGTTCAAATTCGAAGTCGACCAAATGTAGTGTTTAAACGAAAAATAGCCAGTATGATTTCAGAGCCTAGAATTGTGCTCGGTATATGGCAATAGACTCGCCCCCTATTACACCTGTTTATGTTAATTAATGCAAAGAATTTATACCTAGAAAAGTATTTACTTTCAAAAAGAAATGTTCCTACTTACGAATAATATTATCTTCTATTAGCCAGAACTACGTTTTTAGAAGTAATTAACTACTATATTTAGATTAATTTAGTCGACTGGTCGACACTACACGTGACCAGAGGGCTGGCACATATCTAGCAAAAAGGATCAGCATTGCTATCCAGCGCGGGAACGCTACCAGCCTTCTGGGCACCCTGCTGAACGCCAGCGATTTGGGACAGTTGTAAATAGTGTATTATATGTTGCTAATTTTTATTGTATTTTTATTTATTTAAAATAGGTGATAGTTTATTTTTTTGATATTTTACATTACTCATATTTAAGTTGATTTTTTATATTGAGTTCAGTATTGACTCTAAGATTTAGTAGGTAAATTGTGATAAGTATCATGAAGTGATATGTAAGTAACTAGACCATCAAGTGAATCATTCAAGCCCTAATTGGGTGTTACCCTCTTTATTTAGTAATGTAAATAATGTAGTTTTTCAATATTGTTTAATTATCTTGTTTTCTTTAGTTTAATATTAAAGTTAACGTTTGTCCTAAAAATTTTTTTTGAAAATTACATCCACTTGAAGTATGATTATGCATAATCATACTTCTTTTGAAGTATGATTATGCTCCATACACATATTTTGTTTACGTTAAAATCTTGAAACTAATATATAATATATCTATATGTGTTTTTTCTGTCATTGGTGTAATGTGTATTGTGTATGTAAAAAAAAAGATGATCATAATGCAACTGAATTTAGTAACTGTAAAAGTAAACTGTAAGTGTAAAAGTTTACCAATAAGGTATTCACTAAAATTTATTGTTAACCTTAATTTTGTCAGTAGTTTAAAGACAATAAAAGGTTATTCGGTATTTTTAAGTATGAAGCACACCTTTGAAGACTTTAATTTAGCTAAGTGAATTTTGTTACTGAGCATGGCAATATTGTTTATACCTGCATTTTTAGGGAATATCATTTCAGAGACTTTTATTTAAAAAACAACACCAGCACGTCTATATTCTGCAAGCAGGGGTGGCGGAGGCGTAGTTTGTATTCCCACTTTTCGACGACGATGTTAGGTCTCAATGTAATAGGGAGGCGAACCTAACCTATTGTCATACTGAGATATTTTTTGATGGAAAACATATGCTTATTCCGATCTAGGATTCAATCCCAGGACCTCGTAATCGCTAAGCGCATTGTTAGCCACTAGTCTACCGAGGCAGTCTTTTTGTTAAACCTGAAAAAATCGTAAAACATATTACATAATATTTTATACTTCCTCTTTCTTTTACACGAATGTCAGAGTGTTTTCATTCTTTAATGTCGTTCTCCGCTGAAATTCTCCGCTAAAAAGAAACAGAAATCCCAACTTTCAGGCGTGTTGTCTTGGTACCCATTAATCATGGCAGATAAGTGGTGCTAGTGTAGGGCCCTTCCTACGAGTACTACAATACGGGCTACAATGCAACGAGAAAAATTGGAGGCTTGTTGGAAATTGAAAAGTGGCGAACAAAAGTTTTGATTAAAGTGCCTTGTGGAAAAATCTCTATAAGATTTCAAAATTTGAAAGTTTGTATTTGGTGTCTAGCGAAAAAATTGCTAGGTATATTTCTTTATATTGTGATTTTTTTTCAATTTCAAATTCACATTGAATCTAGCCAATGTTCCTTAAGAGGCGCGATGCGACCGCGGATCACCAAGGTTAGGCTGCGTTCGGGTCGGGCGGCCTAAGAAGGGTGACCGTTTGTGGCATTTTCATATTTGCACGCTTTGGAAGGCACGTAAAGCCATTGCTCCCGGTTACCACTTAATGTGGTAGTCGTTAAGTTAAGTTGGAAGCTTTATAGGCAGCTTGATAAATTCCAACGGCAGGTGGCCACAAACCTTCCTCCACGAATCCGCACTGAGTCCGCGTGATGGAATATGACCTAAACTCTCTCACCTCGATTTGTGAGGGAAGGCATTTGCCCAGCAGTGGGACAGTATAGACTGGTATTATTATTGTTACTTAATTCTTCAAATAAGATTATGTATAATACAATAAAACTACACTTATCAATTGTGTTACCAGGCATCCATCCCTAATATTCCAGTCAATGGGTTTAAAAGCAATGTTGATTGAAGATACTCGCTATTAGTTATTTGTTAAAAGCCACAAAATAGAATACAATGAAAAACAAGCTACTTGGTCAATGCTTCTTCCTAGCGTCACGGTAACGTCAATTTATTACATACACGATATAATAATTAATATTCAACGATAAAAACGGTTGACCTTAAACCAACACACTTGGGGTATCTACATATGTACGGTATTTGTAGAGAAAAAGCGGGGAGTCTCTGTCTTCAGATATCTAATAATTTTCTTACGTACCAGAATTTTTCTTCTTAAAATCTCTCAATCACTCTAGTGATAATCTTTGCCATATGCCCTTATCATATTGGGGTGAAATAAATTTGCCTACATATACAAACTTGACATAAAACTTCATCCCATTTATTTACTCAAAGAACACGTATGTGCACAGAAACATGCAGAGCTAATGCTTCATGTTGCGGATAACAAGCGATGGCAACACAGCAATCATTACGAAACGTAGTTGTTTGACGTCATCCCCGAAATTCCCAATCTCCAACATGTATTTAATGTTTAGTATCTCTATCTATCTATCTATCTATAACCTCACGCCAGATCCCTTGCGGGGTAGGCAGAGAGTACAGAGTTCCAACAGGTTCTTTCCTTACATACCTCTCTGGCTTCCTCGACTCTCATAGTTCGTCTCATACACGCTCGCCGGTTACGGAGACTCTTGACTTTTCCATCAGATAAGACTCTGTTTATTTGGTCGTGGTAAGATAGTCTAGGTCTTCCCCGGTACCTGCATCCTTCCACTTTCACATTGTATATCTGTTTTGTCATTCTTTCCTCTGGCATTCTTTCTATATGCCCGAACCAACGGAGCATGCCCTTTCTCATCTTTACACCGATACTATCTTTCATACCTACTCGCTGTCTTACTATGCTGTTGCTAATGCGGTCGGTCAGCTTCACTCCGCACATCTTCCGCAGAGCTCGCATTTCTACCGCATTTATCCTACTTTCATTCTCCTTCTTACATACCCAGCTCTCGCTACCATATAACAGCGTTGGGACAAGAACTCCGTTATGTATGGCCAGCTGCGCCTTATGGCTTAAGTGCCGGCTCCCGAGTAGCTTTCCCATCGCACCATTCACTCTGTTCCCTGCACTCACTCTTCTCTCTATGACAGCGGTGTATTTCCCATCCTTACTGAAGGCGCATCCAAGATATACAAACTCATTCACTTGCTCCAGCACATCGTTACCAACCACAATCCTTACATTCGTTCTGGTTTCTTCCCTTTCAAAAACCATAATCTTGGTTTTCTTCACATTCAAGTGTAAGCCATTGATCATGCAGTCGTCTTTCATAACTGTGACTAGTGTTTGCAGATCAGTGGCTGTTGGCGCTATTAAAACCGCGTCATCTGCATAAAGTAGATGGTTTACCACTAAGTCACCCATTTGTACACCTTCATTCATCGCTTTCAGTCTTTGAAGACTTTTGTCCAGATATATTATAAACAGTCTAGCGGACAACACGCAACCCTGCTTGACGTCGATTTTAACGTCAAACCAGGGTGACCTGTTACCACCCACCCGTACGCATGCCTTGCAGTCCACATAAGTGGACTGGACGGCTCGCAACAGAGTGCCATCTATACCATACTCTGGCAAAATGTCCCAAAGTCTCTTTCGCACAACTCTGTCAAATGCCTTCTCCAGATCTACAAAACCGCAGAAAACCTTCCGGCCCACTGCCAGATGCTTCTCTACGATGTTGTGGAGTGAGAAGACTTGATCCGAACATCCTCTTCCAGACCTGAAACCCCCTTGTGCCTCGCACAACATTCCATTCCATTTAGTATCTCTATGCATGAATAATGAGTTTAGAACGTTATAACGCGCCGTCATTATTGGTACAACTCCACAACAAACTAAAATCATAAATCATATCATTGTATATGGGAATTTGAGTAGATTATTGATGAGTCTGCCCCATTTTTACCCGACGACGTCGATGGATCGAAAAATGAAGAGTGATGAATTTAAGTGCTCTGTCCATTATATTCCATTAAAGTCTTCTGACATTTTAGTAAAACAAAACAGAGTACTGGAAGACTGAATAATAAAGCCGACTCACACACACGGGTCTGATAATCCTTTAAAAGAAAGGAATAAGTGGAATCGGCCGTATGGCGTTGGGTTTAAGGGTACTCAACTTGTCGGGTACTCAAGGTGGTGGCAGAACAATTTATCCTTACGTTTCTTATTTTGTCGATGTTGCCTCACACTAGGAATTATTTCTGTATAGGTGTATTTACAAACACCAATTGAAACAAATATCTGTTGATTAGACAAGAATTTTTTGTGTGCTGGGTTCTAACCAGCCACAATCTGATCGGCCAATTGAGTAGCCTATACTTAAATACAAAGGAAGGCTATATGGAAGTTTAAAATTTTTAGATCCGTGTGAATACGGGTTTTATTCTTAGAGACTATTAAATTAATTTTCGGTAAAACGCTATTTAATTTGATTAAGTTATCTCCATCGTGCCTTACTTGATGTTTATGTTGGTATGTAAGGTAATATAATTTGAAAATTTAGTTAAGATAGTACATTTACAGATTCGTAGCTTCAAGGCAAAATTCCTTGCGAATCTAACATAACAGAGGAGAAAATTTAAGGTATTTCATTTGGATTGTTTTATTGACGCCTAAAAAGAATGTTGGTATTTTATTGATTCCAGATTGCGTCCAATGAAAGTTAATCTTGAAACACCTTTGCCTAATTCAGCATATACAAATGGTGATGTATAAAATATGACATTAATAATGATTTTTTTTTAAAGTGCATTTGTGTGTATTTGAGTGCCTGTATTTAAACTTCATCTTCATATATGTGAGAGAGATCGATCAACATTGAGATACTTTAACATTTTGCAGCTCGAAGCTGCAAATAGAGTTTCAGATGCTGGCATTGACAGTCTAAAGTGCTGCGACCTCTGCTGACCAGAGGGTCAATACAGCTCATTTCCAATATAGGTATACTTAACTTATCGAATGCAAGCTTTGTAAGGTAGTTCATACCAATTTATCTACCTAAGTAGTAAATATAACATGGAATTTTAGTCGTTCATTCTTTCTAACTTTTTTTTTATAAATGAAGATCTTTATCATCGAGAATCTAACATTTGTTCTTACTTTTTTTTATCTTTAGGTGACCCATACTTACTACGTTGACTTAGCGACCCAAAGTGAATCTTCGCCTCCAAAATGAAATTTTGCCACTTTTCACGATTCTACGCGATTCCCAGCCAGTATTCGACCAAGAGCTCACGCAGATCCGCCACACCTTATAGCTTTGTGAATTTGATATGAAAAGGAAGATTAATTTTTCTCCTTATTTATCCATCGGTTCGGGATATTTCATTGGGATTCTTTGATTGATGCCTAAAATAATGTTGGTATATTGTTGATCACAGGAAACTGTGTCCAATGAAAGTTAATCTAGAAACACTCTTGCCAGAGAAAATAAAAATAGTGATGAAAAAAATTAAAACATTAATTATGTTTTTATTTTAAAGCGCCTTTGTGTGTATTCGAATATGTGTATTTAAATTCCATCTTTATAATGGATCGGCAACGTTTGGGCTTATTATAAAAGCGAATAAGTTCGTGATTTAGTAGCGGTAAAAATAAAAATTAAAGTGACGAGCGTGGTATTTTTTTCTAAGTAACTTGCATAAATAATTTAAGATAATTTCGTTATTTGAGTTACCAGAAATATATACCTATTTAAACTACTTATATTGAAAGACGGAATCCAAACGTAATCTTTTAACTCAAGACGGGGCGAAAGCAATATATTTTATTCAGCCAAAACACGAGCTTTGAACTGTCAATACAGGGTATACTCGTGGAAGTAACATTATTTTCATCGGATCCCCTTTTCCAGAGGTATTCAGGTATACGCGAACAGCAAAGGGTGCTAATGGACGAAGTAAATTGAACGGAAACGTAATTTCGAATCTCTTACGTTTCCCGGTGTGAGCGGCCCTCACTAAAATCTATAACCCACTTCGCTGTTGGCAAAAATGTTGTGGAATGGCTGTAGGTACATTTAAAGTCTGTATAGTTTGCGTACCGATAACCAGCGAAGCCTAGTTATTGGTTGTATGGATGCAGTTTATTGTGTGAATATTGTGATTTAAAAGTTGTGTAAAGTTTGCGTATGATAAGAAAATGAAAAGTGCGGCCTGACGCGCACCACAAAACAATCTGGTTGAAGACAATTAATTAATGGAGCACCGAACGTCCATACGCTGGAATATGTATTTCGTCGACCAATCTATCTGGATTATTCGTGAGCTAAATTAAATCAAGATATAATGTAGAGACATACAATCTTTAGCTTTTCAAAATATAAGTTAACTAATGTTGATACGATTACCTACGTAAAAGGACTAAAAATACGTACTCGTTGGTCTGTCTAATTTACATTCCCACAAATGAGCCATTCTCGACCGCCACTTATACATTTTGCAGTGGCTACCACCAGCTACACATGTGCGAGCCCTTACAAAATATCATACTATAAAAAATGTGAAAATGTTCATGTTTGGATGTTTGTTATTCAGTCATGCAAAAACGGCTTAACGGATTTTGATGAAATTTGGCACACAGTCTGTCACCTGGATTAGCACAAAGGACTTATTATCCCTTTTTAGGACTTATTCATGAAAAATATTAGGTTCCTGTCTAAATTCAACGCGGACGAAGTCTCAGGCAGAAATTACTACTATATAAAGTGTTGAAAAGCGCCTATCGCTGGGCACTAGGAGTAGTGGAGGAGCACTAGGAGATGAAGGGGCTAGAAGGGTGGCCCATTTGCGGGAACTCTTTCGTCTCCTCTTGACTTCACACTAGTTTGAACCTATGCGCGCCTTCACGTGGTGAAAGTATGCCACTCACTTCACACACGTCCACTTGTCTTCTCTTAAACTGTGTCCTTTGAAAAGTAAAATCTGGAAATAGCAACATCCTTTTGGTTATTTACGAAACTACTCCCCTCCACTTCTCCCTGCTTTGGTCGCTTATGGAAATTACCTATACCTCGATCACTTGTAAGAATGACTGTATATACTGGTTTACAAGGAACCCAGTTTTTACAAGTAAAATACTAATAACCTCGTAGGACTAATATTATCAACATTTACAAGTAGCCCTATAGATTTGTAGTACTGACGAATATACGACGAATTGAGGAATATAATTTTCTCAGCTATTATCTGAACGACAAAGGATTTTTTAAGCTCTCTGTGTCTATGGCAAAGGTGTTGGTAAAAAAGGGACAGAAAATTGTTTGTTGCGGGACACAATATCCGTAGGAAATTGACCACCTTACTATCAAGATGTTTAGATGGCTGAATGGCTCATGCCTTTTTTTTGCGTACATTAAAATTGACAAGACCATTAAATATTAGCTCTATATTAAAATAATATATACAGTATTATTATTATGTATATATTTATTAAGTATAATTTCTTATAAAATATAAAATACAAATATTCTTATATATATTGTATAAAAAAATGTGCTCCACCAACAGTAAGGTCTACGACCCAAGGCTACCGGTGGTCAGGGCTCCAAAGAGAGGAACCTCCTTACAATGCGTGCCGTGACCAACATTACTGCCTTCTGTATCAGGCCCTTCACCCAACTGCCTAGCGAGAGCCTCTCAAGGTGTTTATCGAAGCTCTTCGCTATAAAGCCGTTGACTGACACGACCATCGGAATAATGATAGTTGAATCAACATTCCACATGGCGGTAACCTCATGGGCCAGGTCCAAATATTTAGATAATTTTTCTTTTTCGGCCTTCACAAGGTTCTCATCACGCGGAATGGTGACATCAACTAGCATTACACGACGCATCGATCGATCTATTATCACGATATCAGGCTTATTGGCTACAATAGTCCTGTCCGTGATAATAGATCGATCCCAGTAGAGCGTGATATGACCACTTTCGAGAACTGGAAGAGGCTGGTACTGGTAGTACGGTACTTCAGAGTCCACAAGGCCATATTTAAGAGCAAGTTGCTGATCGATAATCCTAGCCACTTGGTTGTGTCTGTGCAAGTACTCTCCGTTAGCAAGACGAGAACAACCGGAAACTACATGTGTAATAGGCTCACCGGGACGGTGGCATGCCCGACAAATGTCAACCGTGCCGTCCTTTAGGATGTGCTTCCGGTAGTTGTTTGTCATGATAACTTTGTCCGTAATTGCAAAGACAAACCCTTCAGTTTCCCCAAAAAGGTTGCTGAAGCGTAGCCAGGTCACGAAAGCGAGCTGGTCCACATCAGGCCCTGTAAGAGCCTGATGTGGACCAGCTAAATAACTAACTAATAATAATAATAATTATATTATTTATAAATATTTGGACCTGGTTCATGAGGTTACCGCCATGTGGAATGTTGATTCAACTATCATTATTCCGATGGTCGTTTCAGTCAACGGCCTCATAGCGAAGAGCTTCGATAAACACTTTGAGAAGCTCTCGCTAGGCAGTTGGGTGAAGGGCCTGATGCAGAAGACAGTAATGTTGGACACGGCGCGCATTGTGAGGAGGTTCCTATCTTTGGAGCCCTGACCACCGGTAGCTTGGGTCGTAGACCTTGCTGTCGGTGGAGCACATTTTTTATACAATATATATAAGAATATTTATTTTGTATTTTTATATATATTTTATAATAAATTGTACATAATAAATATATACATAATAATAATAATTATTATTATTAGTTAGCCTACATTGTCCCACTGCTGGGTAAAGGCCTCCCTCCATCTCCTCCACTCTACTTTATTCAGGGCTATTGAGCGCCAATCGTTTTACAGTATACAGTATCGATATACAGTATTATCCTATTTTAACTTTATAACTAATTTTCAATGATTAGCTAACCTTCTTTACTTGCCAAATTTGTGTTTTCTCCAATACACCAGCAGTATTTTCATAAAAATGGAGTCAATACAAACCACTATGACACAAATGACAGAAATGTTCACAAATCAAATGTCGAAATTCGAGGAAGCACTACACAAGTCTCCTGGAACAACCACAACGGAAGGTCTGGCATCGGAGTATGCTGCATTTCGTGTCTTTACAATCGAAGCACTACATACTCTTCAGCGGCAGGTCACCGTGTTGGCACAGACTGTTGATGCCTTGGAAATGCGAGGTCGACGAAAGATGCTTCTGCTTCATGGTGCCACCGAAGAAAGCAAAGAGGACATATTTAAGGTGGTGCTTGACCTCTTCCAGAGTCCTCTAGGGTTAGCGGACATCAATCCAGTCGACATAAGTCGGTGCCACAGGATGGGGCGTTCGTCCCGTAAAGCTAGGCCTATTCTAATTAAGTTCCAGGATGTGGATATACGCAGCAAAGTTTGGTTTGCTGAAACAAAGTTGAGGAGCTCGGGGGTAACAATCTCCGAGTTCCTCACTTAGACATGCCATAATCTATTCCTTGCTGCGAGGTCGAAGTTTGGCGTGACGAAATGCTGGTTGAGAGACGGGGAGATACATGTTCTCGCCGCGGATGAAACAAGGGTTCGTGTACAGTCCCTTGCCGACTTAGATGGCATTACTCAAGATCCGTGAAGCCGTCTACATCTGAAAAGGCGACTACTGGCACTTCGATGAGGTCGAAGCGCGTTTATCAACCCAAAAAGTGATTTTTTTTTGTGTTGTGTTTACGTCCCTAAATTTTAATATCATTTTTATTTTTAGCTGTCCATATCTTAACATTTGGTTTTTCTTTTCAGACACCCACTTTTTATAGTTTTCTTTTTAAAACGATTTATGATTCGGTCACTTATTATTTATTTCATGTCAATGTCAAAAGTCAAAACTAACTTCGCTCGACAAGTGTCAATGTCAACAGCGCGTTCCGTTATTAGTTATTCCGCAAGTTCATTCTATTTATTAGAATGCGTTTCAGTTCTACGTGACATTGGCTTTTAGCATAATAAGTTTTGTTAGCATCTCTATGGTTAGCATAGTAAGGCTTATGATCATTGTTATTTTCTTTTATTATTCTTATTATTTTTATTTACTATTAATTTTAATTTATTTTTTTCTTATACTTAAGTTTTGTTTTTTATTTTTCTCAAAAACACAGTCGGCAGGTGAATGCATTTGTTAGATAACAACCAACATGAAAGTTGAATTATATATTTCTAATTTATTTTTATTTTGATAGGTCATTTCGTAGCTATATCTGTCTACACAGTTATAGAGCAACAAGGATCTATTGTGCCCATGGGTCGCATTGACAGGAGGAAGGGGGGGGGGGGGGGGGATCTTTGGTGCAAAATCAGGGTTAACATTTAGTTTTATTACTTCCAGGGAAATATTTCAACAGGTGGGTCACGGCACGGCACGATTACTAATTCAAAAAAGAACTCATAGCAAACGCCAACTCTGGGACTGTCATAAAGTGAAATTTAACTTTATAATAGCGTTCATTCCAATTTTGGCCGCAGGCCAAAGGATCCTTGTACGACTGTACGTATTTCACCATTTGTTGCAATACTTCAGTCTGTAATATTACAGTAGAAAAGTCGAGGGGTGTCAAACATGTCGATTATAATATCGCATAACCCAGACGCGCTATTTGTGATACTTGACATAGACAAGCATATGTAATGTTTTGAAAATATTAGCACTTTTAATTTTTATGCAGAACTGGAATAGAACTTTTGGTTTGGATTTTTGGCTTGGTATTTTTGATAAGCAGCGTTCTACACATTTGAATTGATACAGCGTTGTAATACTGGTGTATTATCACTCCATGCTTCTTAGAGCTTAATGACAAAGTACTGTTTAAATATAATCTTAAGATTTTAAGTTATCTGGTTTTCCTCCAACATAGGAGAAAGTTGATTATTGTTTTTTAATGTTTTTTCTGTTCAAAGACTAACTAATAAGCAAATGAATTTCCTGCTAAAATTTGCGAGTTTGTAAGAAATTTCTTTACATTACAGGCAAATTTACTCCCATAGGTAGGCTTCTCCAATGAATATTATAGGTGATTTGCAGGATGACAAGAATTTCTCTATTTGATAGTCATGATATTAGCCCTGTTAAGAAACTATCCCACCGTTGGGCACTGGCCTCCTCTCAAACTATTGGATAGTCATGACAAATAAAACGTAAACTCAGTCACTCCAACATTTTCTTGCAGTAGCAAATTGTATATTACAGTTTTCCGATGTTAGGCCCAAATGTAAGGAGGCGAATGATACCAATATACCGGACAATACAAGTCCATACTTTGCACTGCCCTACTGAAAATTTGATAAAGATATTCGTTTCATGAAATAACGCAAATAACAATTTATTCGACCTGGAATAATTATAATAATAGCCGAAATCGCACCCACGTCAAAAACACGTAACAAATATGTTACCAAAAAAGGGATGACAGAAACAAAAGGTTGCCCATAAAAATAATGACGTTTAAAACCCGCTTATTGCTCCAAAACGTGACCCTTATCCGCTATAACCAAACGCGGCGCGTTACGATAACTTTGTGAAATGATCGTGTGAAAGTATTCTGTAGGCCGCTGGAGTACTATTAAACGATCATTTACAAATTTATCGTAACGCGTCTTGTTACGAGTTTAATTGGTCATAGCGAATTAGGGCATTGTTCGATAATACATCGTGAACCAGATTAATTTGGGTCAAGAGTGACAAATTAGGGTAGCCGCACACTTATACAACTTGTAGTTGACATCTCGGACGAGTCGGCGCATCTTATAGGCTAAGAGAACATGACGTGATATTTGTCATCGGCGATTGGACAATGGACATCGATCCCAACGATTCTTTGCCATTGAATAAATATGAACTAATAAATATGAGCCCACTACCACTTCAGCTTGCTAAACGTGTGGGCTATATCGATGACTTTTCTCTCTCGGATCATCTCGTTTTGGATTCGATCCGTCTGAAAAACTTCTTTTCATAGCCTGCTGTGCGACTTTCAATTAGTAGACTAGTAGCATGATACCAGTGTCATAATAAGTAGGACACATCGATTAACGTCTTGTGTCTTCAAACTTTTCGATATTCCTAACAAGAATATTCGAAGATGTTTTCCAATCGTTGCTTGTCCAGTATTCGATTATTCTTCATAAAACCACTCTTTCTCAAAATCGTTTTTACCTAGTTGCAGTATTTATCCAAAATAAATATTTTTATACTACCTCGCGAGATATTCGAAATAAGAAGTCCACAACTATTGTTTGCGGTATAACATATTCTCAAAAAGGATATATAGCTGGCCGAATGCAATACTGACTTGACTCAAAAATTTGGATAGTTGAATGAGCACTCTAATTTGAAAACTATAAAGCTTAATTTAGTCAATGCCTTTTTTAGTTGTGTCGCTATATTATGCAGCATTCATGTGTGGCTCAAAATACATAGAATGGTCCCCAGCTCTTAGACTACACCATAATTATTGCAATCACTGCCGGCAACTCCACTATCGAGCCAGTCCCACTGGGCATTTAGCTGCTCTATTATTTGATCAATAAATGAGTGGTATGCGTGCGTGCGTGCATTTCGGAATATTGTTTATATATATATATATATATATATTTAGTATCAAATTAAGCTATTATGTCTGTTTATGATAGTAATAGCGATACAGATACGTTTTTCTCCGCAAAAAGCAGTAATCACAGTTTAGTTAGCATCCCATGCCTCGCTGACGTTCTAAAGTCAACATTTTCCGATGTCTCTAGGAACTTTAATGGCGTTCATATCAACGCCCAGAGTATTCCGGCCCATTTTACTGATATGCTGGCAAGCTTTGACTGTAAAAATATTCACGCTATTCTTGTGTCCGAATCCTGGCTTAAGCCTTGTCTTCTGTCCACACTGTATATGCTCCCGGGTTTCAAACTCATTAGGAATGATCGTGCAGTAGGCGGTGGCGGTGGCGTTGCGATATATCTGAGATCAAACATTCCTTTTTCTTTTGTCGATTTATCGCCGCAACCGCCGCCGCCAAATGCTGGTGAGCATCTATTTATTGAAATCAAACTGCATCATTCTAAACTACTTCTAGGTGTATATTACTGCCCTTCATCATGGATAGATTTATTTTCTTCTTTTGAATGTATCTTAAAAAACTTGGTCCCTTTTAACAGTCATAGCATCATAATGGGGGATTTCAACACATGTCTGCTTAAAAATGACTCCCGCTCTACCAATCTCCACAATGTTGTTGGATCGAGTAACCTGTTCGTTGTTCCGCTTCAAACTACTCATCATTATCCCAACTCAACTCTGTCACTTCTTGACCTTATCTTTGTTTCTTCTACCCAACATGTCGCTAAACATGGCCAGTGTTTAGCTGATGCTTTCTCCTATCAAGATTTAGTCTCCTATCATACAAAGCCCGGCCACCGAAGGCCAAACCTAATATTCTTTTGCAGCGCAATTTTAGTGGCATTAATCTTAAGAGGCTTCGGGTGGATGCTGCTAGTATTAACTGGGATAATTTGTTATTGTCCGACTCATTGGACGACAAAGTTAATATGTTTACTTCGGCTTAAATTCAGTTGTACGATGTGCACGCTCCTATTCGGCCTATTAAAGTTAAACATCTTCCGGCACCTTAGTTAACTGATGACATAAAGCTGATAATGAACAAGAAAGTGGCTAACAAATCCAAATTTAAAACTAGGTCCACAGAATCTAATTGGAATAGTTATGTAGCCATTCGGAATCACTGCAACAAGGTGTGTAGAGATGCTCAACGCCAACACATTCATAGTTCAGTTCAAAACGGCAATCCAGCAAAAGTTTGGAAATTTCTGAAAACAATGGGGATCTGTAAACTGCGGCAAGAAGACATCCCTTAAGATCTTGATATTAATCTTCTTAATAAACATTTCTCGACTTCTTCTTACTTTGATAAGTCTATGAAAGCAACCACGCTAATCTATCTTTCGTCTTTTCCGACGCCCGATTATGCTCCATTTTTCTTTAGTCAATTTGCTGCTTGTGATGTTAAAAGGAGGGTAGAATCCATTTCATCGAATGAAGTCAGCAGCGATTGTATCAGCCGTAATATTATTCTCCTTATCCTTGATGAAATTCTACCTATCCTTTGCCACATTTTAAATCACTCTATTTTCAACGGTCGGTTTCCATCTTCATGGAAAGAAGCTCAAGTGACACCATTACCTAAAAAATCTAATTCTTCCTTGGTTAATTGATGACATCCCTAAAGACCGTCCTTCTCTGAATATCGTCCCATTTCAATATTACCCTTCCTATCCAAAGTTCTTGAGCGCCTCGTCCATGACCAATTAAGTAGATTCCTCAATAATAACTCCCTCCTTAATCCTTTTCAGTCCGGTTTTCGTCCTGGTTACAGTACTGTTACCGCTTTGGTAAATATTACGGAGGATATAAGATTGGGTATGGAAAATAGTAACTTAACTATACTCACCCTGCTCGATTTCAGTAATGCTTTCAATACCGTGGATTTTGATATTCTACTCGGAGTTTTGCGATCTATTAACATATGTCCAACGGCAATTGACTTCGTAATTACCTGTTTGGTCACCAGCAACGTATACGCATCGAAGAAACCTACTCCTCCTATGGCCATACTACTGCCGGTGTACCGCAGGGTGGCGTTTTGTCTCCGTTACTTTTCGCTATCATTATTAATTCGATTTCCAACCAATTATTTCTTCCTAGCACCTTTACGCAGGTGATCTCCAAATTTACACTCATGCACCGTTAACCAGGTTGTCAGAGGCTGTCAATACTATGAATAAAGATCTAGTAAAAATATGCGAATGGAGTAAAAGCTATGGTCTTAAAGTCAACCCAGCTACGACCCAAGCTATCATCATCGGTAGCTCTAGACTTACTGCACGTCTAGATTGGTCACGACTTCCCCAAATTATGTTTGACGGTGTTACAGTGAAAAATTTGGGGATCTATATTGATACCAATTTCACGTGGGGCCCGTATATTCAAGAACTTAGTCGCAAGATTTTTGCTGCCCCTGGCTCATTAAGAAGGTTGCGTTTTTTCTGCCCACTGCTACTAAAATTGCTCTTGCACAATCCCTTCTACTTCCTATCCTCGATTATGCAGACGCCAGCTATCTTAATATAACTGAGAGTCAACTTAATAAACTTGAGCGACTTCAAACTTTCTGTATAAGATTTTTATTTGGTTTGCGGAAATATGATCATGTGTCTGAATTTCATGCTAAGCTCAACTGGCTACCAATTCGCTTTCGCCGGAATGCTTATATACTATCGCTCCTATACAGAATTCTGTTGGATCCTAATACTCTTTTATACCTCAAAAAACCATTCGAGTTCCTCCGTGAGTCACATTCAAGGTTCTTAAGTTCGTTGGAAAATCTCAGACTAGAAACACCAACGCATTCCAAGATATTTCTTGCTAAATCCTTCTCTTTTTTCTTTTAGTTTTGGTTGTCTGGAAGAGATCGCTATTAGCGATAAGACCGCCAATTGTACCTCCTTTGTTTAATTTTTTTTTCTCTATGTAAATGTATTGGTGTACAATAAAGAGTAATCTGGGGGTTTTTGGCGGAAAGTCGAAGAGTGATGTTGTCAATTTGTTTTAATTTCCAAAACTTGTGTTATTACGACTAATAATGTGTAATGTTGGTAGAATATTAATCATTATGTGCATGAGTGAAGGTAATTGTAACAAAGTGATAAAACGTGCCTTTTCGACTTCCCTCAAAAAGGCCGTTGCAATTGGTATGTAAAGTATCCACCGCTTTACTATCCAGGGTGGGATACTTCATTAATTTCATTATCATCGTTGTTATTTAATTCATCGGGAAGTTGAATTAATTTAAACAAACACGATTATATATCTCACTGGACACTGGTAACATACACTTATAATTATTGTGAAGCCATAACTTAAGAATAAGAAGAAGAGTAATCTATCTATCTTATCTATCTATTATGACGTGTGTCTGACCTTTTTATCCAAATGGAAATTCTACTTTACTATCAATGACACTATCCATTAGAGCATGTTCAGAGATTTCAAGGCTAAATTTGACCTAGTTAAGGATTCGACAGGTTAAGGATTAAGGGTCAAATGCTTATCGATGTGACAGACACTCTCCGACAGATACCATTTGTTACTTCTCAAATCTCAACCGGATTGTGGCAAATAACTTAGTTACACGATTTTTATAAAATGTAGGTCCAACTTATCATTTTGAAGTTATAGAGCAAATATAGAGGAGATTTTAATGTACATTTTGAAGGGTATAGGAAATGCGCAGAGGAGAGAAATAAATCTTTTATAATTATCTTGTTTTATTTTAATATATGACCACCATTTTACATTTTATAGACTGACCATAGTGACCTCAAGCTTCAAGATGATGCCTCTACCCATAGACTACTGACTAATTAGTATTGTGGCACACTTTAATAGGAATGTACCTGCTAAAACAAATGTCTACTGGTTACTTAGTTTTCTGAGTACCGTTATTTTATAAAAACCGAGCGTGATTGTAACTTTTGAATAATTAGGAACGGCCCATTAAAAATCTCATATCAAACATACAATTGAGAGATAACTTGGTTGAGAGCTTAAACCACTACGCCCACTGGATCAAATAGTCGCCTGGTCGGTTCGACCCGCATGGAACAAATCTTTGCATGACCTACAAATGTTTATTTCGGGCTGGGTGTTCGTGTATGTGAATTTAATGAGACAGAAATAAATCAAATAAAGAATATAGAAAGAAATAAAGAATGTGGGGCTGTTTTTTTTTAAAAAAAACCTACTTAAAATGGTAAATTTAATAATACAGAAATTATTATAATTGTATATACAAATTGGACTGTCTGTATCTCGCATGAGGTCGCGACCCTTAGTATTGAGGAAACGACGCCAGCAGGATACAGTTGAAATTGATTCCGAGGTCGTCCTAAATAAAGTAATTCCAATTTATTTTAGAACAAACTTTCGAGGATTGTGTTTACAAAGGAGGTATTATTCTTTATTCTCTCAATTACGATAGAATCTTGGTGCAGAAGATCCGGATGAATGAACCATCACTTAGGGCGGGATGGACACTATATTTTAACATAAAAAATCTGTCAAATGCTATTTGTTTATTGTTAACTAGCTGTTTCCCGCGGCTTCGCACGCGTTTATTTTGTAATTTGATGTAGGTAGGACTTTTTGGGATAGCATTAGTCCAAGACTTAAGAGACACCTTCATATTAAGTTTCTTTTAAATCCGTTCAGCCGTGTTAATATGGAGAAATAAAAACAACTATCCCCCATGGATCTTGCATTTCCCGAGCTAAAAAGTAGTCTTAAACAATCTCGGACTAATCCTTTATTCTTCAGTGATAGTGTATTTAATTGGTTCCGCCGTTCTGGAAATAAACACGGACAAACCTTTTTTTTTATTTTGTCCGTATGCGCATAAAATATCTTCATTATTTCAAAATCACAAATCCCAAATGAATATTCCCGTGCCCTGTGCAGGGATCGTACCTGTGACTATTTGAAAGAGTAAGTTAAGCAGTCTACCATTTTTCGCTTAAATCAAGTCTTTGTTTTGCATAATTATTTATACAGTCAACTTAAATATCACTAAATTTTCTTGTAGAATAATTTCAGCATGAGTCCAAGCTTCCAGTCACCTGTGAGAAGGAAAAGGGAAATCAAAAGATTGCCAGGCCTTTCTTGAGCCAAAATATAATTAATATATTCGGGATTTCATGGAGGCCGGTAAAAACTCTTCAAATGCATATTAGTGTGGTTTATATACCACTTAGATGGATAGTATTGGCATGATCTAGTGTGCAAATAAAGTTACCTATTTCAAATTATTATTTCACGACTTAAGATACTTTAATACTATCTAATAATCTATATCATCATGTCAGATCCCTCGCGGGGTAGGCAAAGGGTACTGAGTTCCAACAGGTTCTTTTCTTACAGACCTTTCTGTCTCTTTGCACTCTCATAGTTCGTCTTATACAAGCTGCCCGGTTACGGAGACTCTTGACTTGCTCTTCGGATAAGACATGGTCTATTGGTCATGGTAAGATAGTCTTGTCCCCGATATCTTTGATCTGTTCTGGATACACTAACACCTAACAGCGGCGTGTAAATATGTATATTTCTTTTTTGCTATTGTTTATTTATTAATAATTCTTTGCTGTTGTTATAGAATTATAAATATTCCATATAATGTGTGAAATATAAATAGTTGTTGTTCTACGTCGTTCCACTTTCGCATTGTATACCTGTGTGGATTTTTTCATATTAAGTTTCTTTATAATCTGTTCAGCCGTTTTAGTATGGATAAATAATAAATAACGGCGAGCGTGTATGAGACGAACTATGAGAGTGGAGGAAGCCAGAGAGGTATGTAAGGAAAGAACCTGTTGGAACTCTGTACTCTCTGCCTACCCCGCAAGGGATCTGGCGTGATGATAAAGATAGATAGATATATAGAAATAATGCATATTCTACAGAAGTATTTTTCGAGATAAAAAGTGTTCTGTTTTATGTTACTATGTAAGACACCTTCATATCATGTTTCAATTAAATTCGTTTAGCCATTTTAATATGAAGAACTAACAGGGAGACTAACTATTCCGGGAGAACCGTGTAGTGAATGTATTATATACTTCGTCAATTTCCACCAGACTTATTTCTCTATCAACTAACTCTATCACCGGGTTCAGTCTTAGCCCCGGTTAGCCAGTACAGGTGGTCTTTGTAAAATATAAACTAAGCTATAGCGCGATTCTATTTAACATACAACACTAACGCCGTCTCATAAAAAAACGTATACAATATCTTCCTTTTCAAGAAGGATTATCAGTTTATCTATTTATTTTTAAATTAACGGTAAAATATTTCTGACTTAAAAAATTATAATCTAGCGTAATAGTATCTAACGGTACATTGCCAGCTAAGTCTGTAGCAAATGTTGTCAGTACATTTTGTGTTAGTCTTCTCGTAAGATATTCATCATCATTACAGTTTTGTATCCGGCCCATTCATCGTTAGAGTTCTCTTCAGAAGAAACAATCCGGAATGCATCATTGGTTCATGCACATAATCATGTTTAAGTGTTTTAATCAAACATGTATGAACAATTTCGAGTGAGTGCTTTTAACCTCTGGAAAGTTTTTCGTGAGGAGACGAACCTAAGTCCAATATCAATTCATGGACGAATTCATGTATAGTCAAAATCATATATTTTACATCGCAACATTGCAGTTCGGGACAAACAGTAGTAAAGTTTTATGGTTTATGCCGCGATAATCTTGTAAGTTGATTTAGAAACAATGAATGATTTTATCAAAATCGACTTTCTTTTTCTGTCCTCAAAACCTGTTAGATTTTACGAAAATATAAGTATGCAGAGTTGTGATCTTTGGTACAGGCTTCAATTACACAAATTTTATTGAAATCCATCAAACAGGTTTGGAGTAAAGTGTATTTTTAGAAATCCAATGGTGCGCTCATTTCCATCTTTTCTAGAAAAACCTTTTAATTTTTCGGGATAAATACCTATATATCGTGTTAACCAACATTTTAAGGTGTCCGAATGCAAAGTTTTTATCAAAATCCACCTGGTAGTTTTTACGTGATGATGGTTTATACTCTTGGACACCAGACAAACAAACACGAAAGCCAAAAATTGTAGACTTGGCTTCTAAATTAGTAGAATGATATCCCTGGGTTGTTATTTCCTAAAAATATTCCATGTACAGACATGATTTCCTTACAGTATATTATATGTAGTATGTATAGATATAGATGCTTTACTTTTCCATACAAACCATTTGATTTCCTAAAAACCTAAATATTAACTATATTATCTGTCATATGAAATATCTCCATGTTAAGTTTCACTGATATCTGAAGAGTAGTTTTGGAACAATGAATGATTTATCAAAATCGACTTTTTTTTACTTTCCTCGGAATCTGTTAAATTTTTCGAAAATATAAGTATACCGAGTTGTGATCTTTTGTACAGGCTACAATTACACAAAATTTCAATGAAATCCATCGAACAGATTTGAAATAAAATTTCTTTTTAGAAATCTAATGTTTTGCTTATTTTCGCCTTTTCTAGAGAAACCTTTTAATTTTACGGAATAAATACTATAGAACATGTTAGCCAACATTATAAGGTATCCACACGCAAAGTTTTATCAAAATCCTCTTGGTAGTTTTTGCGTGATACTGGTTCATACCCTCCGACAGACAGACAGACAGACAGACAGACAGACAGACAAACAGACACGAAAGCCAAAAATTGCAGAATTGGCTTCTACGTCGATATAAGAATACCCCTGGCTTGTTATTTCCTAAAAATATTCCATGTACAGACACGACTTCCTTACAGTCTTATTAAATGTATAGATTAAGAGCATCTTCAGAAGTCACTAGTCTGTGTTTATCAGTGGACGGTTTCTATATTAAATTAAAAAATAGACATCCCTATCTCCAGCCGGAAGACTGCAGGACAAAAGCTTTCCCCAAAGACCATCACGCTGAATGCCTTTGTACTGTACGCATCCACCTTTTACCCGCGTCCTTCTCCAAATCTTGCAGGGGGATAGACATGTCTACTACTATGGAAATTTTTTCAAAATACTACTAGCAAATCCATTATTTTACTTATATATAGAATACTGGCCATAGGTCAATTTATTATGGAATATATTTATTGTGGCTGTGGATTGGTCTTGAGGTCAGGCTTAACACGAACGGATTGCCGTTAGCGTATTGCTATCGAGTTGGTATGCCATCCTTTTTACACTAAAAATCTAAGAGATTAAGATGAGCGTGATAGCGCGCTTTCTCGACAACGTTACCGTAGCGTCAAACTGTTCCTGCTAAACTCTCAGAGGAATTAGCACGAAAATGACGCTAGCGAGTAATCGTGTTGTCATGTTCATGTTTTTTAAAAAAAATATAGTGTGACAAGGATGTCAAGGATGGCATATCAACTCGCTAGCGTGCTAACGTCAATCTTTTCGTGCTAAGCTCTATGAGCGTAGGCGACTTGGTTATCATATTAGCGAAGCTTCTATACCCACACCAAAAATTTTTTACGTGATCACACATGTTAATTCCAGTCTGTGTGTTGTGCATGTAAATATGAAATTATGCTCGTAACTGTAGCCACGGCATAGACATAAATCCTAATCGCTTTTAGACTTGAATAGTTCAAACACCAGAAACCAAAGAAAGAAAAATGAAAATGTAAAAATAATGTAGTTCATTGTTCTTAAAAATACTGTAGTGGATATTGTGTAAATGTAGCAGAGAGAAATTGAGGCCGCTAAAGAAAACATGGACGGAGTGTTTGTTCTGTTTGTTTCAATTCCCAAAACTTTTGTGTTCTGATTATTTAATTTTTTTTATTTTATTTTAGGTATATTTGGGAAACACACAGAACAATAGTATTTAATCTTAAAATAACTATTAAAGAGTTCACAATCCAATCAAGTTTCCACTAATAAGTGATACATATTAATATTTAATAGAAGAAAGTCAACAAGTCATAGGTTAGCATAAGAGTTAAGATTTTAAAGATTTTATAAGAGAGCTATTAAATTATGTAATTGGTAAAGAAAATAAATCTATGTTGGAGAACCTTATATTATTGTACTTACACGAACGACGAATAAATGTATATGCACCATAATTAGTTTTGGCCGTAGTTGGCTGAAGCAAGTTTGTCTTTCTAGCATTTATGCGGGGGCATTTAAATAGGACTTTACTTAATAGATACGAGGAATCAACATGGTTATTAAGTATTTTATAAAGAAATCTTTGGTCCCTAATTAGCCTTCGATCTGAAAGAGCCATTAATGTGGTTGGGGCTGGTAGGTTATAGCGATTAGAACGATAAATTACATAGTTTGTAAACTTGTTTTGAATCCATTCCAACTTGTCAATGTAAACTTTATACTGAGGATTCCAAACAACCGAACAGTACTCCAATATAGGTAGAATAAAAGATCTATATAAAAGAAGAAGGGTGGAATTTTGTTTGAAGTCTCTACCAACTCTAAGAATAAAACCTAAAAGACGATAAGATTTTTAAAAAATTTCATTTATATGGTTGTCAAAAAGAAGTTTGGAATCAAGATTAATACCTAAATCCTTTACGAGAGTGGCTCTATGCAGGGTATGCCCATATATGCTGTAATTATATAAAATATTATTCTTTTTGCGTGAAAACGTTATAACACTACATTTGCTGCAATTCAAGAACAGCATATTGCGATGACAGTACCAGCAGCCAAGTTGTTGATGTCGTCTTGTAGACGGATACAATCTTCAGGTGAATTAATTGTTTTGAAGATCTTTTTGTCATCGGCATATAAAAGAAAAGAAGAACTCCTGAAGACTGAGGCGACATCATTGATAAAAATATTAAAAAGTAAAGGACCCAGATGCGATCCTAGGGGCACTCCCGATGGGAAAGGAATAAATGTAGAGCAAAAACCTTTAACAGTAACTGCCTGAGACCGATCCCTCAGGTAGGACTCCAGCCAGCGTAATAAATTACCATGTATTCCAAACCTATAAAGCTTAATGAGTAGTATGTCATGATTTATTTTATCAAAAGCTTTGGAATAGTCAGTATAGACCACATCCACCTGAGAACCACTTTCCATTTCATTAGTCAATACGTCAACAAACTCGCAAAGATTACTTTCAGTTGATTTTTTTCGTAAAAAACCATGCTGTTGTTCTATAATATGGGGTCAAACGGCAGGAGCAAGAAAATCATAAATAATGCGCTTAAATAACTTTGGTATAACACTCAGTTTTGAGATGGGACGGTAATTTGCTACGCTGTGTTTGTCTCCCCCCTTAAAAATTGGCGAGACATATGACTTCTTCCACATCAAAGGCACTGACCCAGAAGGCAATGACTGCTTAAAAAGGAGACACAACGGATAATAAATTTGTTCACAACAGTTGTGCAAAAATAATGGAGGAACCCCGTCCGGTCCAGCTCCTTTAGAAATATCAACTTTTTTTAAATATCTCAACACGATTTCACCGGAGATATTAATAGAGGACAAGTCAACACAGCCATGGAAAGGCTCACAGCCAGTAATATTTGCAATATTTCTGCAGAAAGCGGAGTTAAAATGTTCATTAAACATTTCGCATATGGTGCTAACTTCAGAAGAGGATTTTTCGTTGAGAGAGAAACTGTCAGGTAGATCTCCAGTATTCTTTTTGGATCGAATAAATGTCCAAAACAGCTTACTGCATTTTAAAATGTTTATTTCACATCTAGAAATATACGAATCATAGCAAATAATTTCCTGTTTCTTTTGCCTTTCACGAAGCAACGAAAAAGTACAATAATCAGCATAACGACCATATCGTTTCCATTTCTTATGAAATTTTAGTTTCTCCTTCACAATTTTAAACAAGGCCAATGAGTACTAAACTGGGTAATTGGAGTCGTTACGTATTGATCTTGTAGGGACGTAATTTGATATTATATTGTTTAAAAACCAGAACGAATGTAAGGATTGTGGTTGGTAACGATGTGCTGGAGCAAGTGAATGAGGTTGTATATCTTGGATGCGCCTTCAGTAAGGATGGGAAATACACCGCTGACATAGAGAGAAGAGTGAGTGCAGGGAACAGAGTGAATGGTGCGATGGGAAAGCTACTCGGGAGCCGGCACTTAAGCCATAAGGCGCAGCTGGCCATACATAACGGAGTTCTTGTCCCAGCGCTGTTATATGGTAGCGAGAGCTGGGTATGTAAGAAGGAGAATGAAAGTAGGATAAATGCGGTAGAAATGCGAGCTCTGCGGAAGATGTGCGGAGTGAAGCTGACCGACCGCATTAGCAACAGCATAGTAAGACAGCGAGTAGGTATGAAAGAGAGTATCGGTGTAAAGATGAGAAAGGGCATGCTCCGTTGGTTCGGGCATATAGAAAGAATGCCAGAGGAAAGAATGACAAAACAGATATACAATGTGAAAGTGGAAGGATGCAGGTACCGGGGAAGACCTAGACTATCTTACCACGACCAAATAAACCGAGTCTTATCTGATGGAAAAGTCAAGAGTCTCCGTAACCGGCGAGCGTGTATGAGACGAACTATGAGAGTCGAGGAAGCCAGAGAAGTATGTAAGGAAAGAACCTGTTGGAACTCTGTACTCTCTGCCTACCCCGCAAGGGATCTGGCGTGAGGTTATAGATAGATAGATAGATAAAATCCTGTAAAAACAACTGACTGCCGAATCGACATCCAAACCTTGGAAACAGGCATCCCAATCGATTCCAGATAAAGCTACCCCTATATCGTCATAATTGCACCTTCTAAACAAATGCACTAAGCGCGCCGGAGCATGTAAGGTTTTTGAAGCTATTCCAAACATTTTTATATCCAGAGAAGGGTGGTGGTTATCTTCCTTAACCAGAGGCGTCAACGATCGAGTAACTAAACATCCAAAGTTACTTATCACTAAGTCCAAACATCTGCCACTGACATTAGGAATACAGTTATGCTGATTAAAGCAATTAAAAGAAATGAAGCCCGACCACGCTGAAACCTCCAAATTAATAAAATATAATAATAATAAATTACAATCATCCTTCAAATTAATAGTCTGAGTTTGCTCGTCACGTTCCCAAGACGCATTTCTGATGTTAAAATCGCCAACTATAAAGAAACTATCCTCAGGATGTTGAAGAACACTGACACTCTTTCGCAAAATGTAACTTCATCGAAAAACTGAGACTGACATTGAGACATATAATCATATTATTTCTATTATTTATTGATATACTAATAGATAATATATCGGCCGATTGTTCATTATTTGATAGATTGATGGATACGTCAGATACCAAAATTCCCTTCCGGATAGCTATCAGCACGCCCCCACCCATACTGTATCTCCTGGACGTGTAGTCCCGGTCACATCGATAAACAACAAAATTATAATCAAAAAGCTCCGAGTTAAATATTGTTCCCGGAACAACCATATTTCACTGAGACAAATAATATCGTACTTATCATTAGCAATAATATTTTTATAAAAAGTGTTTGTTTATTAATTAATAATTTTAGTGGAATATTAACCAATCTGTAATCATGTGTATGCATTAGTGACGATTATCTATTGTAACAAAATGATGTTACGTGACTTAATTTTCTGCAAGATGTTATTTGTAATTGGTCTGTAATCCACCACTTCACTTTTTGGGGTAAAAGTTCATCGACTTCAGTAGTATCATTTTTATTATTTTAGAAAAATGACTTAAATATGTTATTCCACACAGACAACATTAGCGATTTCACAGCGGAGGGCTTATCACGAAAAGATTGACGTTATCGTGACGTTAGCGAGTAAGTCACCTGTCACGTTCATGTGTATTTAATTAATTTGTAGTGTGACAAGGATGGAATATCTACCCGCTAGTGACACGCTAACGTATAGACGTTCTTTGTGAAGAAAAACAAGATTTGGTGTAGTCATTAAGAGTTTAAGTCGCTCCGTCCACTGGGTCGAATAGTCGCGGCTTCGTTTCGCAGACGAGACTTTATGTGACCCACAATTTTTTGGTTTGGGCTGGTTATTTGT
Source organism: Phalera bucephala (assembly GCA_905147815.2). Lineage (NCBI taxonomy): Eukaryota > Metazoa > Arthropoda > Insecta > Lepidoptera > Notodontidae > Phalera > Phalera bucephala. The sequence continues at coordinate 15,088,319 of LR990625.1, forward strand.
GTATGTGAATTTCCGCGATGTGCGTATAAACGTAATATATTTCTACGTATAAACGTACCCACGACACAGGAAAAAATCCTAGAGTAGAGCCACGTTTTTTAAAAAAAAAGGTAAGAAAAGAAAAAATGTACTTTCAACGAATCGTTATGCCCTTTTCAATTAGTGACTATTTAACCTTAGAGTGCCTACAGCCCTTGCATTATACAGAATTGTTAAAATTTTGTTCAAAATATTATTCTATCTATCTATCTATATCATCACTTCAGCTCCCTCGCGGGGTAGGCAGAGAGTACAGAGTTCCAACAGGTTCTTTCCTTACATACCTCTCTGGCTTCCTCAACTCTCATAGTTCGTTTCATACACACTCAAAATATTATTGTTAATTAATACAATGTTAGTTTAAAATTTTCATATGAAAATGTTCAGGGCTTTTGATATTTACTTAGGTTTTGATCGTAATATACAATTGCTTATTTTGAAACTTGTTATGTAGGCCTTATATATTATCATAAATATCGTTATAATTATATGATCTATTATCAAAACCATTTGTAGTGAACTATGCCCTATGGGATTTACCACCCGTAATTTATAACCCCGTACTTAACCCTGTTAGGGGACGAATATTCAAAAATATTTTCTTGATGCACATCTACGCACTAAATAATTTTTCTGTACAGGTAACACGTTTTCCTAGAATTAGAAATTCATTCATGGGCCAGTGTATACGCTGTTATAACAATCTTCCTCACGATATTAGAGATTTGCTTAATAATAAATTTAATAACATTTTTAGGCTAAATTATGTCAGAAAGCCTATTACAAAATTTCGGATTACTTACAAGATAAGCCCTCCTGGTTTTGAAGTTTATTTAATTGGCTCTTAGAATTATAACAATGTTAAACCATAGCGTGTTGTACTTAACGAGCTCGGGGTATTGCTGCATTCTGACCACCGTCTGTGGATTTTGGTTTGGTCATGCTCACTAAAATGTTTTTGTTTGCGGTGGCTGTCCGACGTGGCTCTCTTCCTTCCCTCCAATATGGTCGAGGGGAATGATTGCTGTTCCAGTAGGTATACTCGTGAAAGGGTGCTGCTTGTGGGGCCTAGTCCATTTAGAATCCTTAAGGCACTTACTCTTTCAGCGGGCTTATATTTAATTTAATTCTCTGACTCCTTTTTTATTTTTTTTATCATATTGTGTGGATACAACGTTTAGGTTACAATTAAATAGTTTACGGTCTAGCTCTAGTGTGATGCCTTAAGTATTCTCGCAAGGTTTATAATTTATTTAAATTTGAGTTTACGTTATATAAGTAACTCTTATGCAAAAGTGTATGTTTTAGACCCTATTTAAGTTGTGCGTTGTCTCTCTATCAGTCAATTGGCGCAAGAGTTTTATTAAGTATATAATATATTATAAGGATACTCCACACTAGAGATCATGCTATGGACACGAATGGAATACCTACTAGTGGTTTAAAATATTTTAATATTAGGATAAAACAAGAAAATGTTCAATATACTTCAGTATTCCCTACAAATGGTTGAATATTGCCACCTTTAAATAGAACGAATGATTAATAAGAAACAAGTACTTTTAAGCGGAAGATCGTACTACGGAGCGTACTAAAATACGTCATAAGGGTAGTCATCTTACGAGGTAGACCGATCACCTATGGAAGTTCGTGGGTTAACGCATGATGCGTAGATCCAAAGCGGGTCGTTGTGGTGTTCTTTCTCTATTATCTCTTTTTAAGAAAACGTAGCCCCACACTAGAATTTGTTCCTGTATCGTGGGTGCGTCCACAAACACGAAAATACACACATAAACATCCAGACCGTAACAAATAACTGTGGGTCACACAAAGATTTGTCCCGAGCGGGAATCGAACCCGCGACTATTGGACCCAGTGGGCGGAGCGATTTAAGCTCTTAACCACTGTGCCAAATTGTCTATCCTTTGGGGAAGGTCTTTATCATGCACTTAGCGCTGCATTTACTTTTTGAAAATCACTTAGGCCGTACTGCATGTCTTTTTCCATAACTCATAACCTTTACCTACTTTGCTCCATTATAATCGAGTAAACATGATAAAAAACAACACAAAATGTGTGCTTTATTGTTGTTTTTGCGGCGCAAACTAGACCTTGAGCGTTCCCCTCTAATAAATGTGTTTCTCGGAATCAGGTGAGCTCCACCATCAGCCGCACCTCGTGATTTATATCCCCTGACTAATTCACTTCGAGAGCACACGTTATACTAGATACTAGCGTTATTCAGAAAGGAATTAGTAGGCTTGATACTTTTCCAGATGGCTACTCGTACATTATGAGGAAACTAGACCTTACTGTCCTTTCATTTAGGCAAAATATTCTTCATTTCATTTATGACGTTGCTAAACTGAAAAGTTAACCTGAACATAAATACATAAAATAATTCATAACGCTTTTTGACATATTAACAACTCTACCTTATTTTTATTTAGATTTCAATATTAAGACAGATGTAAAAAGACGTCGATAATATTTTGAATACAAATTTTAATACTTAAAAAATCTTAAGTAACATCGGTATTTCTATCCAACATTGTGCATTCACTGCACAATTTATTTTTTAAATCCTTAGTTATACTTTGGGAACTAAGGATTTAAAAAATAAATTGTCTAGGTGGACCCCCAGGGGTCCACGGGAGACTCGACGGGGGTCTACGTTGGCGTGACAAAAAAATGGGGGTTCACAATTCGTAAGCGAGGGTCCACGAAAATTTATTTGCTTTCGATAGTGAAGAACTAAAATGTTGGCTTGACTTCACCTATCCATGTAGGCATATAATATTTTAAGATGCTCAGCGACTGTTACTTGTAAAAACTTGCATATTCCATATTCAGTACAACGTATCGAGACTTGCAAAGCGCCACCACTGCCACCGCCGCCGTCCGCAATGCATGCTTGAAGGGACGAAATACGACTTGTGGTGTGTGTGCTTGCAATCTTGCATGAACATGTTTGATTCTTCACCAATATAAATACGAATGCCAAGGACAGCTGCAACGCAAATTTCCATAGTACTATCTAATTTTCACATTTTTTTTCGAGTTTTGGGAATATGGTAGAAATGTAGCTGCAGGGGGTGCACCGGAACCAGCAAAATTTTGAAGGTGGTCTATGAGTAAGAAGTCTGGGAACCTCTGGTTTAAATGCACACTGAGTAAAATTCAACCATAATTTAATAAATATACAATTTTTTTTTAAATATGTTGATAATTTATGTGGATTGACTTAGTTATTAGTTCTACACTAGTCGTTTTAAGCTGACAATTTTTGTTTTGTTTTGACATTTGCACCTGTCAAGTTATCCGTGGATTTGTGAACACGATTATAGTTATTTCCGAAAAAAATAAGAAAATACGTCTATGTTGATACTAATACCGTACGGCCAGCAGAAAGTGCGATTATAGAAAATAGTATTTTGAACTCATATATATAGTTATAGGCTTAACAATGGAGCACAGGAATTGGTACCTGCCTAAGATATATGCCGTAATACAATACTGCGTGTACTAGTGTGAGTTCTAGATATGCAATAGCATAATTTTTGTGAATATACTTCAAAGATGAATTGTGATAATCTACAGTACTTAATTGTACACTTTCTATTACGTACCTTTGTTACCTATTGTTAGCTCGTTACTTAGAAATGTAGAAATTTTCCTAAAATTTAACAAAATGTTTATTTTTAATACAAATAAACCATAAACTCAAATTAAAGCAACAAAAAAAATTAAAACGTCATATTTTCGCCAAATCAATTTAAAATAGCAACAAGCGCATGAAAATAATATTTGCTTTGCCGCCTCAGAATATTTTCATTTGTACATGCGTCCCATGTAAATGGATGCACGTACCCAGGGAAACCACGTTACCGTGATCAAATTGAAAATATCTAAGCGAAGAACAAGGAAATGGTGTGAACGTTCGTGCAAAAATTTGCGTCGACAGTGAGAAGAATAATACATAATTTTACATATTGCACCTATACATATAATACAACTGTAAGGAAGTCGTGTGCAGAATATATTTAGGGAATAACAATCCAGGGATATTATACTATCGATGTAGAATCTAATTCTACAATTGTTGGCTTTCGTGTCTGTTTTCTGTCTGTCTATCAAAGGGTATGAACCATCATCACGCAAAAACTACCAAGCGGATTTCGATAAAACTTTGGATATGGATGCCTTAAAATGTTGGATAAGACGTAAAAATGTATATATATATCGGAAAATCAAAGGTTTCAAAAAAAGCAAAAATTACCGAAGCAATGAATTTCTAAAAATATATTTTACTCTAAATTTACTTTCTGGCTTCCTCTATTCTCATGAATGGAGGAAGCCAGTTCTTTCCTTACAGACCTTTCTGTCTTCCTCCATTCTCATGAATGGAGGAAGCCAGAAAGGTATGTAAGGAAAGAACCTGTTCGAACTCTGTACTCTTTGCCTACCCTGCAAAGGATCTGACGTGATGATATAGATTGATAGATAGTATCAAAATATCGTGAGTCATGAAATAATGATATGAAATAGGTGACTTTGTTTACACACTATATTATGACGATATTATCCGTGTAAGTGGTATATAAAATCACACCAATATGCATTTGGTGGGGTTTTACCGGCCTGCATGAAGGCCAGGACGTGGTCTCTTGCTATAGGTCTCATAAAAAAGCTCAGAGTTGCTCAGCGAGCTATGGAGAGAGCTATGCTCGGCGTTTTTCTACGTGATCGAATCAGGAATGAGGAGATTCGTAGAAGAACCAAGGTCACCGACATAGCCCTTAAGATTAGCAAGCTGAAGTGGCAATGGGCGGGCCACATAGCGCGAAGATCGGACGGGCGTTGGGGCAGAAAGATTCTAGAGTGGAGACCACGTATTGGCAAGCGCAGCGTGGGACGACCACCTGCCAGATGGACCGACGATCTTGTGAAAATCGCAGGAAGTCGTTGGATGCAGGTGGCATCGGACCGGTTACGCTGGAAAGCGATTGGGGAGGCCTATGTTCAGCAGTGGACAAGTATAGGCTGAGATGATGATGATGATGATGAAGGCCTAAAGATATTATTCATATTTAGGCTAAAGAAAAGGCTGGCAATCCTTCTATTTCCCTCTTCCTCTTCACAAGTGACTGGAAGCCTGGGGACCTGTTGACATTGTTCTACAACAAAAATTTACTCATTTTTAAGATGTTTTTTATAAAAGCTTTTACAAAACACAGACGACTTGGTTTAACCAATAAAAAGAAGACTGCTTAACATATCTTGTCAAATAGTCGCAGGTACGTTCCCCGCATAGCGCAAGGGAATATTGATTTGGGATTTTGTAATAAAGAAGATATTTTAAGCGCATGCGGCAAAATAAAAAAAATGTTTGTTAGCCCGTGTTAAAATCCAGACCGGCGGAACCGATTTTAAATAGACTTTCACTAGAAAATGATGAACTTTCAGAGATTGTTAAAGACTACTTTTTAGCTCGAGAAATGCAAGATTCCTAGGGGTATAGTTGTTTTTATTTCTCCATATTAACACGCCTGAACGGATTTTTTTTTTATTTTCTTTTTTTGTTTTTTTTTAAAACGTAGCCTCACACTAGGATTTCTTCCTGTGTCGTGAGTGCGTTTACAAGGAACAAATAATTGTGGATCACACAAAGATTTGTCCCGTGCAGGAATCTAACCCGCGACAGACCGATTAGACCCAGTGGGCGGAGCGGCTCAAGCTCTTAACCACTGCGCTAAATCGTCCGCTAAAAGAAACTTAATATGGAATGTCTCCTAGGTCTTGAAATAATGTATCCCTATGTCAACTTACAAAAGAAACACGTGCGAAGCCGCAGGATACGGGTAGTATAGAATATACGAAGTACTTATAATACTAATCGCTCCTCTTTTATTTTTTTATATGACTTAAAGCATTTTCTCCTCAACACTCTGATGTCACTTAACTTTCCAAGATATGAAATAAAGAATCCATAACTAAGTTTGAGGAAGTTAAAGTTGGAATGGCCGGAGTCTTTACAAACATTAAAATCGAATTTCAAACGTCTTATAAGAGAGTTGTTATGGGAGTTTACACAAAATGATTAACTTCTTACTTTTATTATTCCTTTATGTGCACGGAATTAAGATTTCTTTCATGGATAATATCGTTTTTAAGCGTCCACATAACGATGACCTGGCCATCTTAAGAAGGGTATTACCGTATACCCTTCCAAAATTGGTTCAGGATAAAAGAGGATCGTTCATTAAATATGGATACGACCCATACCCACAACTTGAGATTAGAATCTTCGGACTTTCTATATAGCAAAAAACAATTCATTTTATGGATATTAGGACTGTTTTAAATGAGCCATGCGTAGCGAAACTCGAATGGGATGATTTCTTCATTGTCCGTAGGCTAAAAGAATGTGTGTTACTTTGTTATTATTATTTCGGTGTGATTAGTGGCTACGTAAGTACTTCTTCAGCATAATGTTTATAGGCCATAGACCCGATAAGAAAAATATTTTTACTTTGCTGTAAATTCCACCTTTCTTAAATAAATAGAACAAATATATAAATTTTAAAATAAAACTGCTGATATTTAGAAAAGTGTCTCGAAATCTTTTTTCTCAAAGGTTTCTTAATGCATTATTAAATTTAACGAGTGGTAATATTTATGAATGTAATGCGTGAATAGAGGTCTAGGTTCCCTTTGATATGAAGTAAACTGGAATTGTTTATTTTTCAAACGATTTCAATAGATACATTATTAGAACATCTAAAAGAAAAACACCAAGAAATTTTTAAATTGCTTCATACAAAAACATACTAAAACCCCAGCCGTTGTTACGAGACTTTAGTCAACCTTTTTGTTAGTCTACTTAAGTCAGAGACCTTTGAGCTTAATCAAAACAAAAAACAACATTGAGTAATTTGAATTGCAAATGGAGAGAACTGCCATCTAAAGAAGAAAGCTTCTTCTTTGTTTTTATATATTTTTACATAATGTAATGTTAAATCTAAACTGATTTCTAGGTCTCTCAAAAATATAGGATTTTGAAATGTAAAACTAACAGTTCCTAATAATTTGCCTTTAAACGAGGTTGAGATAAATCCTGGTTAGTTCCTGCATTTAGAGTTTCTAATAAATGAAAAATCCAAGGATCAACCTTAGTTTTGCTAAGCTTCGTTTAGTAATAAAGCGCTGATGTTGCTATTTATTCCTACTAAATAGTTGTATTCCATACAAAACAACTTAAATTCTATTAAATATCGATATTGCACCATCTGAGGAAGGGTTTAGGAAGCGCTGGAATGTTTAAGTTTCGAAAATTGAATTCCTATGGTTTTCAGAATTACGTCCGGTGGAACCGGTCAAAGGCTTTTTTAGTGATTGTACTAAAAAGGGGTCTACACTTTCGAGTAGCTTTATAATTTCTTAGAAGAAAAAGGGTACGGATGTCTATGATTTCATTGTCCTTTCAATGAATTGGTAGAAAGTAACTGTAGCGGCAGATGGCTGATCTTGTTTGTTAAGCGTTGTTAGTATCAGTAATAAATGACCATTCAATTTAATTTGGTTTTAATAGATATTTCTATGTTTTATTTTAGCGTGTAGCGTTTTTACAGCTGTGTACAGCGTCGACATAGATAAAGACAGAAATTGATTTATTAAGGAATTGCAATACATAAAGTCAAGTAAAGATAAATTTTAGAAATTTCATTTAATAATATAGCCGCTACATAGGAATTAAAAATATTTTTAAGTTTCATTTATCAAATATATAAATTTAATAAAAGAGTTGGCGAAGATATTAACTTCATCGTTGTTTATATGATTATATAGATCTCTCGAAAGCTTTTGACCTGGTTTCCTACGATTTGCTATGGAAAAAGTTAGAAAAGGTGCGATAACCAACTGAATTTTTCAACATTTTTAAATACTCGTATTGAAACCAGGTCAACAAGTACGATGGGCTGGACCTTGTCTCTTCTTCCACGCGCACGCACCCACGCACGCATGCACGCACGCACGCACGCATACCACTCATTTATTGATCAAGTAATAGAGCAGCTAAATGCCCAGTGGGACTGGCTCGATAGTGGAGTTGCCGGCAGTGATTGCAATAATTATGATGTAGTCTAAGAGCTGGGGACCATTCTACATATTTTGAGCCGCACATGAATGCTGCATAATATAGCGACACAACTAAATACTGTAATCGAATACTGGACAAGCAACGATTGGAAAACATCTTCGAATATTTTTGTTAGGAATATCGAAAAGTTTGAAGACACAAGACTTTAATTGATGTGTCCTACTTATTATGACACTGTCATCATGCTACTAGTCTACTAATTGAAAGTCGCACAGCAGGCTATGAAAAGAGAGTTTTTCAGACGGATCGAATCCAAAACGAGATGGTCCGAGAGAGAAAAGTCATCGATATAGCCCACACGTTTAGCAAGCTGAAGTGGTAGTGGGCTCATATTTATTAGTTCATATTTATTCAATGGCAAAGAATCGTTGGGATCGATGTCCATTGTCCAATCGCCGTTGACAAATATCACGTCATGTTCTCTTAGCCTATAAGATGCGCCGACTCGTCCACGATGGCAACTACAAGTTGTATAAGTGTGCGGCTACCCTAATTTGTCACTCTTGACCCAAATTAATCTGGTTTACGATGTATTATCGAACAATGCCCTAATTCGCTATGACCAATTAAACTCGTAACAAGACGCGTTACGATAAATTTGTAAAATGATCGTTTAATAGTACTCCAGCGGCCTACAGAATACTCTCACACGATCATTTCACAAAGTTATCGTAACGCGCCGCGTTTGATTATAGCGGATAAGGGTCACGTTTTGGAGCAATAAGCGGGTTTTAAACGTCATTATTTTTATGGGCAACCTTTTGTTTCTGTCATCCCTTTTTTGGTAACTGTAAGGTAAAATATTTGTTACGTGTTTTTGACGTGGCTGCGATTTCGGCTATTATTATAATTATTCCAGGTCGAATAAAGTGTTATTTGCGTTATTTCATGAAACGAATATCTTTATCAAATTTTCAGTAGGGCAGTGCAAAGTATGGACTTGTATTGTCCGGTATATTGGTATCATTCGCCTCCTTACATTTGGGCCTAACATCGGAAAACTGTGATATACAATTTGCTACTGCAAGAAAATGTTGGAGTGACTGAGTTTACGTTTTATTTGTCATGACTATCCAATAGTTTGAGAGGAGGCCCGTGCCCAACGGTGGGATAGTTTCTTAACAGGGCTAATATCATGACTATCAAATAGAGAAATTCTCGTCATCCTGAAAATCACCTATAATATCATTGCAGAAGACTACCTATGGGAGTAAATTTGCCTGTAATGTAAAGAAATTTCTTACAAACTCGCAAATTTTAGCAGGAAATTAATTTGCTTATTAGTTAGTCTTTGAACAGAAAAAACAATAATCAACTTTCTCCTATGTTGGAGGAAAACCAGATAACTTAAAATCTTAAGATTATATTTAAACAGTACTTTGTCATTAAGCTCTAAGAAGCTTGGAGTGATTACAGCAGCAGTTGACAGCAGTATTACAACGCTGTATCAATTCAAATGTGTAGAACGCTGCTTATCAAAAATACCAAGCCAAAAATCGAAACCAAAAGTTCTATTCCAGTTCTGCATAAAAATTAAATGTGCTAATATTTTTAAAACACTACATATGCTTGTCTATGTCAAGTATCACAAATAGCGCGTCTGGGTTATGCGATATTATAATCGACATGTTTGACACCCCTCGACTTTTCTACTGTAATATTACAGACTGAAGTATTGCAACAAATGGCGAAATACGTACAGTCGTACAAGGATCCTTTGGCCCGCGGCCAAAATGGAAATAACGCTATTATAAAGTTAAATTTCACTTTATGACAGTCCCAGAGTTGGCGTTTGCTATGAAATTTAGAGTTCTTTTTTGAATTAGTAATCGTGCCGTGCCGTGATCCACCTGTTGAAATATTTCCCTGGAAGTAATAAAACTAAATGTTAACCCTGATTTTACACAAACGATCCCCCCCCCCCCTGTCAATGCGACCCATTGGCACAATAGATCCTTGTTGCTCTATAACTGTGTAGACAGATATAGCTACGACAGCATACAGAGCAAAACAGAGATCTTATCATGAACAGATGACGTTAACCTTATGCTATGGAATATTTTTTTTAAACGTAGAATACTCCACACTAGGATAAATTCCTGTATCGTGGGTGCGTTTACAAACATGAAAATTCACATACCCAAATACCCAGACCGAAACAAATAATTGTGGATCGCACAAAGATTTGTCCCGTGCGGGAATCGAACCCGCGACTATCAGACACAGTGGGCAGAGCGGCTTAAGCTCTTAACCACTGCGCTAAATCGTCCGTATATTACCTATGCCATCCTTTTAACATTACAAATTCATTAAATCTGGCCCTGATAGGGCTAAGTACAAACTATTTGACGTTCTAGTGTCGGTGTCGAGAAATTGTGTTGTCACGTTCATTTTTATTTGGTAAATTTTTATTGTGAAAAGGATGTGAAAAATAAGTGCCTAGAGGATATCACTTGAAGAAATAACTATCTTATCATCAGACGAAATATGTGAGGGGTTCAGGCACGTCGCCCGCACTTACAACGATAGACTCTAAACGGTTCAATCCCGTTGCCTCCACAAAGCCGTCAGAGCCCCGTTGTTCATACGGAACGTCGATCTCCATTCCGCTCACGATCTTGAATCTACTTTCGCCTTTATTAAAAAGGCGACAACTCGATACTTCGCGAATGCATTTAGTCATAAGAATCCGCTAATCGTAGCCACCGCCGACTACGAACCTAACTCCCCTCCTTATTAGCCGCTACCGCCGCGGCATGTTCTCACCGACCCTCCACCGCATACAAGATCAGACACCGATTTCGCTGGTGAGGTCGAAGAATCCCTTGCCCGTCGCCCGGTGCAGAGCACAACGGCGCGACACCTAGTATATGCCTTCCCCTATAGCGACTGCCCAAGCCGAGGCCGTTCCTCCATGCGGCGCTCTTGAGCTAGTTGCTCCCTTGCCCTAGTGGTTGGAAGCTCGCTCTCTTACCTGGTGAAGCTGTAAAGGCCCCGCGGCCAACAGCGTTGATCATTCACACACACGCCTCCCCCGCCTCCGCCCTTAGATCGCCACGATGAGCGGCTTTATGCTGTACGTCCAGCTTTCACCTGCTTTTAGAAACAACTATGTTCAAAAATTATTTTTTTTATTTCTTTTTGTCATTATATTTTTTTTGTGCATGTATGTTACATGACATGTTACATTAAACTGAAATCCTATATCCTACTAATATTATAAATGTAAAAGTTTGTATGTTTGGAAGTTCGTTACTCAATCACGCAGCAAAGGATGAACGGATTTGGGTGAAATTTGGCACATACATAGTTTATTTACTTTTTATCACAGTAAAATGAAAGGTTCCTGTCTAAAGTCAACACGGACAAAGTCGCAGGCAGAAACTAGTCCTACTAATAATATTATAAATGTGAAAGTTTGTATGTTTAGATGTTTGTTACTCAATCACGCAAAAACCGCTGAACGTATTTGAATGAAATTTGGCACACACATAGTTTATTACCTGGATTAAAACATAGGATACTTTTTATCCCGGCAAATGTAAGGTTCCTGTCTAAAATCAACCCGGATGAAGTCGCGGGCGGAAACTAGTCACAAGTAATTCAAAATTCCAATCAAAAAACAACCTCCAACAAGTACTTAAAATATCTGATTTATTTTCATTCCTATTGGCTCGAGGTCTCGGTCCGTGAGTTTACAACCATGACATTTACACAAACATTTTTGAGTATTTAATTGTGCCCAATATATGGCAATTTGTTCGCCCCCTGTTACATGAGACCTAACATCGTCGGCAACACACACATAGGTTGCCACCTTTTATTTGAGCAAGTACATTGGTTTTTAAAGGTAGGCAAAAAAACGTATATTGTATCAAAATAAAGTATTATTTATTTCACTTTACTACTCGTATCTTGTTTAAAAACATATTTTTTATTAGTTTCAGAAATTTTCAATCACTTTTATCTTCGCTATAACGCTGCATAAAGATAGTAGGAAACTGGAAGTGTTTATAATAGTTAATTTTCTTTAAGTTAGTGAGGTTAGATATAACAATGAAAAATTCATATAAAACCTAACTTGCCTTAATTACGAATTTTAACACCAGACATGCCACTTGGCTTTTAATTGCGAATAATTTAAGGCACTCAGCCGTTATACGTAAAATTGCGATCACTTTCTTCTTTTTAATGATTTATGTAAACTGAATCTTAGAAAAGTCTAACTTTGCGAAACAAAGTATTTTCGCATACTTCATAGTTTTTCATAAAGTATACTTATCCTAAATAACGTACAATACTATATAATAAAGTACGGGTAGCAACCCTAGGTACCCAGTACACCACTGCCACCCTCGCTTGGGGAATATAGGCGTGACGGTGTTTACATCTACACAAACACCCAGACCTAAACAAAACGTGTTAGAGCTACACTATAAACGGGCGTAGCAGAGAGTTCTTTGTGCACCCACTTATCGCCAACGATGTTAAGTAGATAGTAGATAGTAGAACGATGTAATAAGGGGAGAGTCTATTACCATTATACCGGGCACAATGCTAGACTCCACCTGTAATGGGATATTTACATTTTGTCTGACTTAGGATTCGAAGTCAGGACTTTGTGACAGCTACGCACATTATTAGTTAATAGACCAACAAGGCAGATTTTATTTTTATTAAAAATAAAATTATTATTCTGTTAACATAATCTTGGCAGACCATTGTGGCCACTATGGCACGAAAGAACATCTACACAAGATGAACTTATGCAGCGACGTGGTGCGCAGGAACTGTGGTACAGAAACTGAAACCATGAAGCACGTCCTCTGCCACTGCGACGCTCTGGCTGCGTGGCGAATGAAGCTACTGGGATTGGCCTATCCAAACCCGGAGGAACTACGGATCTGCCCCCCTGTTGGAATCTACAGCTTGATACAGGGAGTATTTGATTCTTCGAGTACGTAAGAGCATTAGGGCAAGAAAGGCACGAAAGATCCCATCGGGTCGAAGTGCGCCTCGGTCCGGTAAGCCAACAATAAGATAAGATAAAACATATTCTTATGCGTTTAATAAATAGCTTGTAACAAAAGCTTGTTTCATTAGAATATAAGGTAAGCGTCGCAAAATATTTCCTCTAAATAAAAACAACCAACACGCAAAATTAAAGCTCAGCTTTTATTATTCCAAACAAACCCAAAAATAAAGTAAGAAATAAGCCAACCAAGGCGGAAAGCTGTTTAAATATAGATTAAGCCAAATGAAATGCGTGTACCGGCTCTTACCGCTTGTCTGAACACATGAAATATGTAGTATGAGTACTGTGTTCCTTTCTTATAGCCCAATACCTACGCGTGTTCTATGCTATTTTTAGAAGTATGGGAGACGTACTAAATAACTACAATAAAATATGCCTGCCTCGTTGTTCTAGTGGCAAAGCACATCGCTTTGCATCACGAGGTCCTGGGTTCAAATGCTAGGTCGGACAAATGTTTTTCTAACGACAAATTGCCAGTATGAGCCGAACTCATACTGGCAATTTGTCGTTATAAACGCAAGACCTCAGACACCCCAATTAGAGATTGCTTCATAAAATCGAAACAAAAAACAATCTTCCAAATTTAAGGTTTTATTACCCTTCTTTTAAGTACTTTTATACCCCAATTAACAATGAAACTTTTACGTGTATATGTGCGTTGAGAAATACGTTTTAGGAATGCATTTCTGCTTATTGCTACGAATCAATAATAAATTTAGTTTTTTATAGCGCACTGAAGGAGTAAACGCAATTTTTGTGAATTTAAAAAAAATGTATGATACATTAAATATTGTTGGAATCAATTCAGTTACCGATTAAGAACAAATAACTTACAGGTCGTGCGTTAATTATGTTACACCTTGTATAGCAATAGGCTCACCCCCTATTATACGGGACCTAACATTGTCGGCGAAAAGTGGGTGTGCTCAGTACGCCTCTGGCACGCCCGGTTGGGAAGGCGTAACGGTGTACAATAAAACATTTCTGTACACATGTTTTTGTAAGGACGAGTGGCCAGACCAATGGCTCGATGGGTAGATAACATATCGAGAATTGGAGGAAGAACTTGGGGGTAGATTAGCACCGGTCCGCAAAGAATGGCACAAAAGGGCTTATGCCCTGCAGTGGGTTGTAGAAAGCTGATGATAATGATGAGGACTTGTTTTTAAATAATCTATAACTATAAAGGTATGGCCGAATAATCGCGTCCAGCCGCATCCGCGATGGTGTCCGCAGTGGCGATGAGTTACTGCGATAGTATTAATAAGGGCGTGTTCACACCAACGCATTCTGCGTCCTGCACGCCCGATCGTCTGCAAATTCGTGAGCGTCTGAACATTTCAAGCGCTTACTACGTATTCACCACTGAAGAGTTGACACATTGATAAGGAAATGTACAACAATTAAATTTAGAAAAAAATATTCTTTGTACAGATTCCACTCGACGACACAGGAATAAATCCTAGTGTAGGGCTATGTTTTTTTTTAAGAAAAAGAATTGTATAGTTAATCATTTTTTTTAGAATCGTAGTATGAGAATCAAAATTTGTAATCACCCTAGATCAGGTAGGCATAAAGTACAGAGTTCCAACAGGTTATTTCCTTACAGACCTCTCTGGGCTTCTCTACTCTCATTACCCCTTATTTGCTTGCCCTTCGGATAAGACGCGGTCTATTTAGTCATGGTAAGATAGTCTGGCGTGATGATATAGATAGATAGTTACAAAATATGTATTTGTTTTGTACCAAAATTAATCATTTTATGTTTATACTTTCAACAAATGTGCCATCTGCCAACTTTTCCAAAGGCAACCGTCTTCATATAAAATCATCATCATCATCATTTCAGCCTATACTTGTCCACTGCTGAACATAGGCCTCCCCAATCGCTTTCCAGCGTAACCGGTCCGATGCCACCTGCATGCAACGATTTCCTGCGATTTTCACAAGATCGTCGGTCCATCTGGCAGGCGGTCGTCCTACGCTGCGCTTGCCAATACGTGGTCTCCACTCTAGAATCTTTCTGCCCCAACGCCCGTCCGATCTTCGTGCTATGTGGCCAGCCCATTGCCACTTCAGCATGCTAATCCTGAGGGCTATGTCGGTGACCTTGGTTCTTCTACGAATCTCCTCATTCCTGATTCGATCACGTAGAGAAACGCCGAGCATAGCTCTTTCCATAGCTCGCTGAGCAACTTTGAGCTTTTTTATGAGACCTATTGTAAGAGACCACGTCTCTGATCCACATGTCATCACTGGTAACACACATTGACCAAAAAACTTTAGTCTTTAGGCACTGAGGTATTTTGGATGAGAAGATGTTGCGCAGTTTCCCGAACGCTGCCCAGCCGAGTTGGATTCGTCGATTGACCTCTCTCTCAAAGTTGGACCTACCTAACCGGACTGCCTGTCCCAGGTAAATGTATTCGTCGACAACTTCAAGAGTAGAGTTCCCAACGGTGAGTGCGGTGGGTACGACATGGACATTAAACATTATTTTTGTTTTGTCCATATTCATTTTAAGACCCACTTGTTGGGATACTCTATTGAGGTCACCGAGCATTCGTCCTAGATCTTCCAGCGACTCCGCCATGAGCACAATGTCGTCGGCAAATCGAAGGTGAGTGATGTATTCGCCATTGATGTTGATGCCAAGTCCTTGCCATTCCAAGAGCTTGAAGGCGTCCTCTAAGGTGGCCGTAAACAGTTTCGGAGAAATGACGTCTCCCTGTCTTACTCCTCTTTTTATGGGGATCACCTTCGTGCACTGCCCCTGTACTCGGACTGACATGGTGGCGTTATTATACAAGCACTTCAACACTTCGATGTACCTATAGTCAATGCGGCATCGCTGGAGAGATCTAAGAACCGCCCAAGTCTCGATCGAATCAAAGGCTTTCTCATAGTCCACAAACGCCAAGCATAGTGGCCGATTATACTCCTCAGTCTTCTGTATAACCTGCCGCAGCGTATGTATGTGGTCTATGGTACTAAAACCTTTCCGGAAACCGGCTTGTTCGGGAGGCTGGAAGTCATCAAGCCTTCGTTCGAGACGATTCGTAATGACTCTCAAAAACAACTTATAAACATGGCTCAGCAGTGTGATGGGCCTATAGTTCTTCAATAAAGAATTATTACCTTTCTTGAAAAACAGCACCACCACACCCCTGTTCCATGCTTCCGGCGTTTTCCCTTCAAGCAAGACGGAATTGAATAGCCTCTGAAGGACTTTAAGTACCGGCGATCCGCCCGCCTTCAGAAGTTCTGCAGTAATTCCGTCTTCACCCGGCGCTTTGTTATTTTTTAGTTGTTTGAGAGCCATCCTAATTTCGCACAGGCTGATGTCCGGGATATCTTCAGTGCAGTGTCGGGTTAGCTTGGCTCTTGGGTCTTTTACCAAGTCAACAACAGGTTTAGCTACTGAGGTATATAACTGTCCATAGAACCTCTCTATCTCCCTGAGCACCTCTGACCTATTTGACGTTACGTTTCCGTCCTCCGTCTTCAGCTTCGTCAACTGGCTCTGCCCAATAGACGCGTCTCTTTTGAACACTTTAGAGCCCTTGTTCTGCTCTATGGTCTCCTCAATACGCCTTGCATTGAAGGACCGTAAGTCGTGTCGCAAGGACTTCAATATCTGTCCATTAAGCTGCCTATAGGACTTAGCATCATCGGAGGTTTGGAGCGTCATGGAACGTCGCTCAGCCATGAGGTTTCGGGTGTAGTCAGATAGTTTTTGAGGCCTATTTTTACGGTGGGTCTTAAAATACTTGGACCCGACCGTATGAACAGTCTCTACCAGCCTGTTGTTGATTTCGTCCACTGATGCGCTGCTGTCTAACAATTCGAAGCGGTTTGACAATTCGAGTTGAAAGTTCTCGGGGTTTTGGATATATGCATGAGTAGGTCGGAGCGTAGACTTCTTCAGACGCGATCTTTCCATTTTGACCTTAATATTTAATGTGCCTCTGACCATTCGGTGATCACTGCCGGTTTTTACCCTATGAATCACGGAGACATCATTAAATATTTGTCGCTTGGTGCTCATGATGAAGTCTATCTCATTTTTTGTGGAACCATCAGGGCTCATCCAGGTCCATTTCCTATGAGGCGGCTTCTGGAAGAAAGAGTTCATCATAAAGAGTCCCTCTTTCTCCAGAAATTCGGCCAGCCTCTGACCCCTGGGGTTGCGCTGCCCATATCCAAATTGCCCCACTCTCAGCTCATCATCGCCCCGTTGGCCCAGCCGCGCATTGAATTGTAAAATTAGTTAAGAAAAAAAATATAAGGATAGAAAAAATACCAGTTTACTTGTTTATACCTCGCATCCGACTAATCTTGTCAAAAAAGGTAGGCAACCTATATTCGGCTAAGCTATGTACTTATGAGTTTTACTTTAGATTATATACCGTTAATAAAAAGGGCACTCTTCTCACTAGAACAAGGATATCTGTGAAAGGTGGAATGAGTATTATCGAAATTTATTTAATGAAGAGTTTCTCAGGCAACATGAAATAGAATCACCTGTGACACTAGGGCCTCTAAATGAAGGTACAGTTGCAGAACCACAAAGCAACATGCCCAGATGAGATACCTGCTGAACTCTAGAAGTATCTCGAAGACGATAGAGACTTATGGCTTTTAAGGCTATATAATAACATCCTAACTAACGGAAAAATGCCAGATGCTTGGACGAAGAGTACATTAGTCCCATTTTACAAAACCAAAAGACATATTCGAGATTACGGAAACTTACGCGGTATAAAACTCATATCACACACCCTCAAGATCTGGGAACGAATTCTTAGCGAATGCCTTCAAAATATGATCAAGTTAACGGAAATTCAGTTTGGTTTTACTACTGGAAAAGGAACCAGAGACGCAAATCATGCAGTAAGGCTAGTCAAAGAAAATGCTTTCGAAAATAAATAAAATCTATGGACGGTTTTTATAGACCTTAAGAAAGCCTTTAACCGTGTGCCAAGAACACAAATATGGCAAGCCCTTAAATCGCAAAACGTTCCAGAGCTACTCGTATACATAAAACTCTTAATGGACATGTACAACAATGTTTAAACATGTGTTAGATGCCTAGCTGGCTTGACCGAAAGTTTTGACATCAAAGTAGGAATTCATCGAGGGAGTATCCTAAGTCTCTTATTGTTCAACGTCACCATGGACGCACGGTAAGGGTTTCAGGATTTTTATTGTTATACAATAAAAATCCTGAAACCCTTACCGTGGAACTTTTTATACGCGAATAATATCGCTTTCATATCAGGCAGTTTACATGAATTACTTTCCAAAACATTTCAAATGTCCAGAGAGACATGAAGGTTTTGGGTCTGTCTATCCTCAGGATTAGAAAAGCCGATACCATGAAATGGGAAGAGGCGAGGACAAAGAAGATGATTGATGTATCAAGAAAAAAGTTTACTTAAATGGTAGTCGATACAGGATTAACATGACCACATGATTCTGTTGTTTTAACAATATATAGTTACAACCACGAAGTACCGAATTTCATACTTCGTCGGTAAAACTAAAAGTTATAGTAGTGTATGTTATCATTTTTTTATCAATGACTTAAACAGTTTTTGGTTAATTTGTAGTTAAATTGTATTGCATTTGTAGTTAAATTAGATTACTGAATAATCTAATTTAACTACAAATCTACTATCGGATTGGAGCGCGGCCTCCACTGAGATAATTTGGCGAAGAAACTCAGCGAGCTTGTCTATTTCTCTTCTCTTTTCTTTCACTTACTTTTTTTTTAGCAAGTTAGGTGTGTACTACTTTTTTGTTAGCAATACTCAGTTTAGACAAGTCTTAGCCTAAGTGTATAATATCACGGAACCACAGACCTAAGTATTTTTGGCACTTTGAAGTAGTTACGCTTGTGAATTACACTAGCAACATAACACACAAACTGAGGCACCATGTTGGCTTTACAGGTTATGATTAATTATGTTATTCCTACTGACATTGTAAGGCAACTGAAAGGGAACCGCCTCGTTGGTTTAGTAACGTATGACAAACTAACATGACCGATATCTGATTACTGTTTTTGTAAAAAATATACCTATTTACATATATTTCCCAGCTCCACGGCTTGCGGCGTATAAAATTTTGGAGGGGATCTCTGGCGTACACGTTGGTAGGGGCAAAAGTCTTGCTGTTGGGTGACCTTTGAACAATAAACAAGAAATATTATATTTATTTATATATTGTTTTTCTTTCTTTTTTTTTTCATTTAACCTTTTCAACCATGAACTATTTTTGTTCCTGGAACAGTGCTCACCTTCAAATTACGGCCAACGGGCAAATGAAATGTTGTCCCCATCGGACGGTCGTGCCGCAGCTCCCCAAGATCAGAGTTGTCTCGCCGAACAAGCCGGCGGCGGCAACAGCTTTTGCGTTTTGGCACCTACAATATGGTTATGTATGTATATTATATAAAAAAAAACAATTACATATACATATTGGACTGGATGTCATGCTACGTCAATGTACCCACAATAACAAATATTCTACAACTTACCTTCTAAATACCGCCCGCAGTCATATTCATCTGATTAATGCGAATTCTTTTGTTTCTTTTTAACTCGTAAGTTTTTATATATTTTTTTTGTATATATTAAGATGTTGTCATTGATCATTAGTTATAATATCGTATTATCACAAAACTTAGCTAACCTTATAATTAGAAAAATATAATATTATCTAAATAATTAAATTCCAAATAAAAATAATATGGGAATGGAATGCGGTTGCCTGTCACTCGTTACTGAGGCCCACCTGGTAGTAGAATCAATGCGAACCCCGTACCTAGACTAATATAAACTGCATAAATAGGATTATATAGAACGATTAGTTATCATTGGTTATTATATTATTATACTGTGTCCTTCGTTCTCGATATAAACTATATTAGCAGCTCTCTCGAGTCGCTTGGCAACCGCGCGTCATTTAGAAACTTCAAAAGCCTCTATGGTATCTGTGGACATAACCTCTGGAACCATTCTTTTGAAAGCGCGGCAGCCGACGCTTTGTAATAAAGTTTTTGGTCGACATTTAATTTAATAACGTGTTATGGCACTGAAATTATATAACAAAAAGGTTGTAATATACTCAAGTGACCGTGTGAAATAAATTTAAAACATCGTATAGGCAAATTTAGAAAAGTTTACGTCCTGGCAAAGGAGTACATTCTAAAAAGATCAACCGATAGTTGTTTATGTGTGGTGTTTTCAGCTTAACTTGTTTATTTATATAATATCTAATATTTGGAGACGTGAGTTTCGTCATATTAAAATTTGGGAAAGCTTCGTCGCCCGAAAAGTAAACTTATGAAGTCTATGTCCCTATTCGTGTACAAACAGTTTAACACGAAATATACCTTAAAACGATTATTAACCGTCTATAAATTGGCAATATTATACCTCCAATAAGAGAAATTAGGGGGACGTTCATCAATTATGA
The DNA here is from genome assembly GCA_905147815.2 of Phalera bucephala. Taxonomy (NCBI): domain Eukaryota; kingdom Metazoa; phylum Arthropoda; class Insecta; order Lepidoptera; family Notodontidae; genus Phalera; species Phalera bucephala. Next base: position 15,109,036 of record LR990625.1, read on the forward strand.
TGATTGTTAAGGATCGATGGCATTTTAAGGACACGGGTAATGTACGAGATACATTGACGTGGTCCGCAAGACTTGACGATAATTCAAGGACACGAGTGGTGTACGAGATACATCGGCGTGGTCCGCAAGACTTGGGGCCCATACGAGATATGTGCTGAAGGTCAAACTACTCATAGGTTTCATCCATGAGGTGTTCCTGTGCAGTTCACATTTCTACAATGGTAAGAATCAAAAATGTTACCTAAAATACATACCTTAAACATGCCTAACACAGTAAATACAAAGACTATTGCTATAAACTATAAGCAATTTGTCATACTAATCTCCAAAAGGAGACTTACTGAAAGGGTAATTGAAGTGACATTGTTTATGTATAACAATACATTATTAATAACAAAAGTCACTCCTTTGCAGAAACATAGTGTTTTTATTGATTTCATTATTAGACATACTTGTATAACAATACTGAAATAGCCCAAACTGGAGCTTATTACACAAAGAATTGTGCAAAATTATGAGTACTTGTATTAAAAAGTTAAATCCAGCAATACTTATTCCTGAACAGGGTTTATAACCAAATAAGTCAAAGTAATATACTAATGGCAATGCCTGTTGTAACTGACAAGCAACAGGACTGTAGATTCATTCCAAATATAATATCTTATCCTATGGATGCTGCGGCAGGCAGGTTGTGGGATAATTTGTGTTATGCACAAAGATACTTAAAAGATAATATAAAATACCTGGTCTATCCAGTTAACATAAAACTAATAATTATCTATCAATATTATCAACCCAGGCTCCTTGCAGGGTAGCCAGAAAAGATAAATCCTAACAATACAGTCATGAAACCTTTATTGAGATAAGAACCTTTAAGGCCAGCAGTATATATTTTGCATAAAAAGAGTGTTAATATAGTGGATTATCAATATGGAATTATTAACTAGCTAGTCATAGCCAGTAGTTAAAATTTCATAAAACGACCACCGTTGTAACCAATATAGAACAACAATCCTCATCCTGGGTGTGAAAATATTAAGTCACAGTGTACCTATCAGTTCACCAAAAACAACATCACGTTGGACATTGGAAATCTCCTACCAAAGAAAGTGAGGTACAAAAAGCATTATAGGCATTTTACACAAGGACTTGGTTTTTAAGTTGCTGAAAAATTCAGAAAAACAATCAGGAATACATAATGGGTTTTACAAAGAAACCATAATATTGGAGGCTAAGGGTATTCACTGACTTTGGTATGTATCTATGACACTAATAATGCCTTCAACGACAAACATAATTTTATTGGTTTTGTGCAAGTACTTGCACTTCAGACAAGTGAATCTTGTCATACATATGTTTAACATTATGTATAGAAACATTATTATTAGAAACACTATTGTTTAATAATTGATATATATATAAAAAATAGACCTTACAGTCATAATAAATATACTAATAAAATATTTATTAGTACCTATTCAGTTTTCTATCATGTAATGAGTTCAATGGTTTTGGGATTTTTGATTATTTCCTGCATCAATTATAGTGTACTTAATAATATTAGAAATTTGAGGCACACACAATGGAAAGCTATACATCAATTCATCATTGGGAGAATTAGATGGTTTTACTGTATTTTTGTTTGATCATATGATAATCAATAAATAATATGTAATTAAATAAGATTATTCAAGAAATTAATAACTATAAAAAATAGTTTTGTAATTAGTTTGGAATGTGTACAGTTATTTTGAACACTAGTGATGTTTCTGGTATAGTTATGATAACACAAGCACAAACGGCTACCATTAAAATAACAAGTTGGTTTTAGAGCACTATATATGTTGTAATTTATTTAAAGGTGTTTCAGTAAAAAATATTGGATTGAGATATCATACAAAAATTTGCAATTTTGGTATTGTTATATTTAAATTATTACATCCACATGTTACATGTATCTTATAAATAGGTATCTATATATAAAAGAACATAAAGTCATGCAAATGACTTGATAATAATATCCATTTGAAAATTTAATGATATTATGTTGACATGCTACGGTGGATGAAATATTGAGTTACATTATTTGAAAGTATGGATTATCTTAAACAAGAATAATCAAAAGCATATGCTTATCACAGGTATGATAAATATTATGTAGTATCAGCAATAATCTAAGTCCTAAGGAACTTGATATTATTTATTTATTATTAATGGGGGATACATAATAATAAGTTGAGTAGCACTCGATTCTCACGGTTGGACATCTAGAACTAACTAGAAAGTTACGCATTGCAATTTTTTTTTTTTACTTATAAATACAGTCACATACAAAGAAGCAAAGGAAGTGTGGTATGAAATGAAAATTTCATGGTATGAAATAATTCAGTTATGAATAGGATTCCCAATATGATACAGTTTTAACCCGTGGTTCGGTTTAGCAGACTGTAACTTATTCGCTTCTTAAGTTATTACTAAATTAGGAGTGTATTTTTTCATCAGTAATGTAATTGGTTCAGGTGTGGCCCGATCGTATTGCCAAAACGAATGTTCGCGGGCGTTATTGCGCAGGAACGAATCGTTAAGTAATACATAAAGATTTATGTAGCCAAGGATTTATTTGTCGGCGCACACTCAGAACATGGAAATGATTCCGGGATAGTTTCGAAATTTAAATTGAATTAATAATAGTGGTATAGTAATAACACTGGGGTAGGTTATGTTTGTTTACCACGCATTAATACTGCCCTTCGTTCCAGACTCTAAAATTGGGGGGGGGGGGGGGCGAGATTATATAGGTAAAGCACATAGCCTTATGTGAGGAATATCTCCAGATAAGATGTGTGTGTGTGAGTGATGTACGCGGATGGCCGCGAGGCCTTTACAGCTTCACCGGACTTAATTCCATATAAGCTCATTAGTACAAAGGCCTCTAGTACAAAAAATGTTAAATTTTGATATATGTACATCTTTAAAGATTAAAAATATAACTGACATTAAATATAGCAGAATGTTGATAAAAAAAAAAAAAAAAAAAAAAAAAAAAAAAAAAAAAAAAAACATAAATTAAATATGATATGTAATGATAGCAAAAACATTCTTATAATCACCAAATTAATTCGTAACCTTTGTTTGGTACTGTACTCAAAAAGAGATCATTTGACAAAAAAAAAAAAAAAAAAAGAACCACATGCCTGTTGGAAAACACATTAGTGGGGAAATAGGTTTCCCTGTTATATTGGTATCATATTGTTATAGATTGGGTACTAACAGACTTTGTTTTCAGGTCTAGTACACAGTAAGGGTTTCTATCTATCTCTATCCATATTATGACGCCAGATTTCTTGCGGGGTGGGCAGAGAGTGCAAGGTTCCGACGGGTTTTTTCCTTGCATGCCTGCCTGGCTTTCTTCACTCTCATAGTTCGCCTCATAATGGTTGTCAATGATACAAGAATTATTATAAAGGATATAATTTTATATAAACAAAACTCTAGATGGGCAATTCTTCAACTCTTGTTATATAGAAGATATCTATAGAAGAAAGATCTCTATAGAAGACATAACAGATGGAGACTGCACTGATATCTGATAAGTAATGATTGATTAATATTACCCGGTATTAATGAATTTTGGACATCAGGTGTGGTATAAAGGTACATAACAGGTGCTTTAAAGGTTTGGTTGGGATGGATCTACACTACAAAACATAACATGTTATAGAATTTGATTATATAAATTTATTTTAAATAAGTTTATATCATAGACAGACTGGTTGTAAGAAACAATATAGGTGTATATATTTGTTGTGTTTGTGTTGTATGGCAATACAAAGAACGGGAATGTGTTATAGTACAAATATACTCATGATATGTTACTTTTTAGAGGTCACGCTCAAAAAAAAAAAAAAAAAAAAAAAAAAAAAAAAAAAAAAAAAAAAAAAAAAAAAAAAAAAAAAAAAAAAAGAATCCTTTACGTGGTATACTTCAACTTTACCCTTATAGCTCTAAACAGCTGCTAATATAGTTTATATCGAGAACGAAGGACACAGTATAATAAGTGATCAAACGAACTTACCTGAAGTGAAGTTCGATCATTATTATACGAAGTCCTTCGTTCGAAGATATAAGTACCCAACCCGCCCTGCCCGTTGGTAAAGTTGAAATGTACTACTTCTAAAAGGAATGGTTCCAGAGGTTATGTCCACAGATACCATAGAGGCTTTTGAAGTTTCTAAATGACGCGCGGTTGCCAAGCGACTCGAGAGAGCTGCTAATATAGTTTATATCTTCGAACGAAGGACTTCGTATAATAATGATCGAACTTCACTTCAGGTAAGTTCGTTTGATCACTTAAAATACACGCTTACACTTATATGACTACGATTACTGATGACTAGGCATTTATCATTCCTGAAAAATATTATTAATATTGCTACCATACCCTTTCAATTTCTATATTACATATGTTATATTATATATTGTATTATATTATCTGTAATATTTATTAAACACATCATTCAACACATTTCACTTCATTGCACTTGACAAATGCGCACTGATATATAATTTTAATTTCCGAGCTATATATATATATATATATTTGTTTTTTATTAGCAATGGATACTGGATTGACATCGGTGAAGACTCAGGAGGGTCCAGATGAAAATCAGCGTCTCGCACTTGTGCCTGACATTAAGCTGGTCTGGTTACCTATTTGGCTCAGCCGTGAGACACATACTCATGTGTATGACTTACTTTGTTTTGACCAAATTTTGTAATTTTTTATTTTTTTTTCTCTCATGTATATTTTTAGAGACCGATATTAATCGTTTGTACTTTATTCAAATTAATGGTTAAATTGCTAAGATGTTGTTATATTAGCTAAATATCTCTATCTGTGTCTCTCATGCTGTGACAAATAAAAATTTTTCTTTCTTTCTTAAATGAGTGACTGGTGCGTTTCGTGCCCTTATCATGTCGGAGGAGAGTATTGCATTCTTTATGACATCGTAAATTTAATGTTCGTTAAATTAGTTAGTTGAAAAATTTGTTGTCTCCTTTAATCTGATTACCAAATTTGGGTGTTTCAATTCATATTTCCATAAAATATTTTAGAATATTAGAATAAAACAAAAAAATGGTCAATATACCTCAGTATTCCCCACAAATAGTTAAATATTTCCACCTTTATATTGTACGGGCCGAGTTACATTAAATAAAAAAAATGTGATAGTTAAAAATCATTGTGTAAGTATGTACGTAGGTAGTCATACTTACGTAGAATGTCCTAATGCATGTCTTTTTCCATAACTTACAATCTTTACCTACTTCACTCCACTATAATTGAGTAAACATGACAAAAACAACACAAAAGGTGTACTTTATTGTTGTTTTCGCGGCACAAACTAGTCCTTGAGCGTTCCCCTCTGATAAATGTGTTCCTCGGAATCAGGTGAGCTCGAGCATCAGCCGCACCTGATTTATATCCCCTGACTGATTCACCTTCGAGAGCACACATTATACTTACTAGATACTAGCGTTACTCAGAAAGGACGTAGTAGGCGTGAAATTGTTCCAGGTTGATCGAGGGTTCCACTCGTATATCATGAGGAAACCAGACCTTTCTGTCCTTTAATTTAGGTAGAATATTAATCATCACATTTATGATATTACTAGTAAAAGAAAAAATAAAAATTTACAACTTTTAAGTTAAATCTTAATACAAATTCATACAATAATACATAACACTTTTTGACATATTACCAACCAACTAATTTCCAATAAAAAATAAAGAAGGAAACACGTTTATGTTGATACTAACACCGTACGGTCAGTAGAAAGGGTGGTTATAGAAAAAAGTATTTTGAACTCATATTTATACATTTATAAAAACAAGCTGTTATCGAAAAAACACAACGAAGATATCTTGCTTAGTTGAGGAGTTCCTATGGCTTCCTTCCGGCTTCATCATTAGACCCTTAATACTATCTGGTTGTATAGTACTTGTCAGTACTAATCTAACAAGCCTGAACACGAGGGGGTCACATTGTATAGCTTACATGTTCATATGACTACCTTCCGACTCCATTATCAGACTAGCTCCATGGTACCATATTTTTAAAATGTTACAGACTTTATACACGTATGCCAAATTTGAGCTCAATCGGATAACCGCAAGTGCTTGAAAAATGGATAACTAGATTAAAACCGGAAAGACACAGACAGACATACAGACATACGAACATTGCAATTTAAATAAAAGCTTGTAAAAAGCGAGAACAAGATTTGGTACCTGCTTGAGATATATGCCGTAATATAATACTTCGTGTATTCGTGTGATGTTCTAGATGCAATAGCATCTTTTTTGTGAATATACGTCAAAGATGAATTGTGATAATCAACAGTACTTACTTGTACACTTTCTATTACGTACCTTTGTTACCTATTGTTAGCTCAGTTAGAAATGTACAAATTTTCATGATTTTTTATAATCTGTTTATTTTAAATATACCTAAACAATAAATTCAAATCAAAGCAACAATAATATAAAAACGTCACATTATCGCACAATAAATTTAAAATAGCAACAAGCGAATGAAAATAATATTTGCTTTGCCGCCTCAGAATATTTTCATTTGTACATTGTTTCCATGTAATTTGATGCACGTACACAGGAAAACCATATTTCCGTGATCACATTAATGTCTTAGCGAAGAACTCGGAAATGGTGTGAACGCACGTGCAAAAATTGCGTCGACAGTGAGAAGAATAATACATAATTTTACATATTTCATATTGAACATACTAAGTACTTATAATACTAATCGTGCGTCTTTTTTTTATATGACTTAAAGCATTTTCTCCTCAACACTCTGATGTCACTTAACTTCCTAAAATATAAAATAAAGACTCCATAACTGAGGTTGAAGAAGTTAAATTTGGAATGCCATGGAGTCTTTACGAACATTAAAATCATTTCAAACGTCTTATAAGAGAGTTGTTATGGGAGTTTGAAATTAGCCCATTTACATTAAACTTTAGATTGTAGTCACACAAAATTATTAACTTCTTACTTTTATTCTGCCTTTATTATGTGCACGGATTAAGATTTCTTTTTTGGATAATATCGTTTTTAAGCGTCCCCATAACGATGACCTGCCCATCTTAAGAAGGGTATTACCGTATACCCTTCCAAGATTAGTTCGGGATAAAAGAGGAGTTTTCATCAAATATGTATACAATTAGAATCTTCTAAATTACTTTATAGCAAAAAACAATTCATTTTATAGATATTAGGACTATTTTAAATAAGCTAGGCGTAGCGACACTCAAATAAGATGTTTTTTGATGTACGTATTTCGTTCATCGTTAGCATAGTGAACCGAATTTTATACTATCATTGTCCGTAGGCAAAAAGAATGTCTGTTACTTTTTTATTATTGTTTTGGTGTGATTAGTGGCTTAAAAGTACTTATACAGCATGATGTTGATGAGGCATAGACCCGGCAAGAGACGATTTATACTTCGCTGTAAATTCCACCCTTCTGAAATAAATATAACGATAATATAAATTAAAAAAAAACTGCTGATGTTCAGAAAAGTCTCTCGTAATCTTTTTTCTCAAAGGTTCCTTAATGCATTACTAGATTTGACGAGTGGTTATGTTTATTAAGGTAATGCGTAAATAGAGGTCTAGTTTCCATTTAATGCGGAGTGTTTTTATATATTTTTACATAATGTAATGTTATATCAAAATTGCTTACTAGGTCTCTCAAAAATGTAGGTTTTAAAATGTTAAACGAGGTTGAGCTAAATCCTGCATTTAGAGTACATAATTAAAATTGAAAAATCCAAAGATCAACCTTAGTTTTAATAAGCTTCCTTTAGTAATAATGCGCTGATATTGCTATTTGTTCCTACTAAATAGTTATTTTCCATACAAAACAACTTAAATTCTATTAAATATTGATACTTAACCATCCGAGGAACGGAATAGAAAGTGCTCGAATGTTTAAGTTTCGGAAATTGAATTTCTATTGTTTTCAGAATTACGTCCGATGGAACCGGTCAAAGGTTTTTTTTGTGATTGAATTAAAAAGGGGTCTACACTTTCGAGTAGCTTTTGAATTTCTTAGAAGAAAAAGGGTACGAATGTCTATGATGTCATTGTCTTTTAAATGAATTGGTAGAAAGTAACTGTAGCGGCAGGTGGCTCATCTTGTTTGTTAGTTGTTAGTATCGGTAATAAGTGAACATTCACAGATTAAAAATTTAAACCGAAATTGAAATTTTATTTGGCCTTTAAATGATATTCCAATTTTAGAATTTTATTTATTTAATAAGTCACATCAACAACAGTTACACAAATCATTAATACAATGGGTGGTCTTGATGTCCTGGGCAGCATGTAGCTTATTTACATAATGTGTACAGCGATGACATGAATAAAGGCAGACATTGATTGATTAAGGAATTGCAATACATAAAGTCAAGTAAAGATAAATGTTACAAATTACATTTAATAATATAGCCGCTACATAAGAATTAAAAATATTATTCAAGTTACATTTATCAAAGATTTAAATTTAATAACAGAGCTGGCGAAGATATTAACCTCGTCGTTGTTATATATATCTCTTTTAAATGGTTCATCGGAGAAATCAATTTTGTGCGATAGCTTTATTTTGAAAAAATTGCCTGTATTGGGTGTCTGTGTTGTGCAAAGTCAAAGGTCTCGGGTTCAAACCCAGACACGCACCTCAGTCCTTTTGAAAGCATGTGCGTATTAATAATTAAGTATCACTTGCTTTTTTAACGGTAAATGGAAAACATCGTAAGGAAACCTGCATGCCTAAGAGTTTCTCGAAGGTGTGTGAAGTTCGCCAACCTGTACTGGGCCAGCATGGTGGGCTATGGCTTAAATCCTCTGATTGTGATAGGAGGCCCGTGCCCAACACCACCGGGTGTTAACAGGGCTAATATTTTAACTTATGGAAAAACGACATGTCGTGCATTTTCCGGCGATTCGTATCTGTAGGTATTGTTTTTTTATTGAGGACTGGTCACCGATTGACCCTTATCCTTTCTAATGGAAAGTAACGATGGGGCCAAAGATGTAGCTTGTTGACTCAGTAATAGCCTATTAGTCCAAATTCCGAATCCGTATGATCGGGCTAGACCCACCTCCCCGTACGGCAACACTGGGCAAAATGCCGGAACCGCATTGCTTGACGGTATGACTTTGTTGGGAGGGTGGTGACCAGCCAAGGTCGTAGCCTACAACCGGTGAAGATGCTGCTCGTTTAGCACTGCCCTGGGACCACGTGCAAGAAATCAAGAGTAAAACCTATGGGCGCGTGCAGCTTCAGCCCCCAAAACTTTATGTTTGTACTGAGCTATACATACTGGTAACGAATGTTGAGTTGTTGAACTCTGCGGTCTTTGTTTTATATTCTGTTAAAGTGGCGGCGGTAGCAATTTATCACGTCGAGCGGTGCAATTTTTTCGTGGCCAAGATCAGAGCTTTAATATTGTAGATGAAGAAAGAGAAATTACAACACTAAATTACTTGAGTAGATGTCCCAACAAAGAGAAAGACTCCAAACGCTTTACGATAGTACAATGCTACCACATGACATGTGGCTAAACTCTGTATCAAAGGTCTCAAGATTTCTTGGAAACCTATAAGTGCTTTCTTGTTTGAGAAGCTGTACGAACTGATTTCATCGACTGATACGAACTGATTTCACGTACTAGTGTGAAGAGTTGGATGGGTATAGCTATTCTATAAATACTTCAAATGTCTGCATTTTGATTTAGTTTGTATTGATACAATTATTATTAAACTTTTTTTTTCTTTATGGTTTATATATTGTTAGCCCTTTAACCGCATGGGGTTACATAAATATCTACCAGATATAAATACTTTTCAAAGTTTCAGCAGACCCCATAATATGTGGTTTAAAGACTCCGGTAGGTATTTTACCGGGTTGTGGATTTACACGACGAGTTGTAAATTGTGGGCGTTGCTCCTAATTCCTTTAAATATTTTAGAAAGCGATTAAAGGTGAATATAAAACCTGATATTGCAATAAGCTAGCGGCAATACCCTCTAACATGTGGGATGCTTATGATTAATTTTGTAAAGGGGAACAGTTTGGAATGCCTACCGCTCCGAATGCCTTTGACCATCTCTTTTTAACCGATTTCAAAAGGAGGATATTCTATGTTTGTGCGTATTCTATGTTCGTAACGATATGTATGCTTTTTTCATGTATGTGCACTGACATTTCCGTCATTGTGGATCGATTTTGATGATTCTTTTTGCATTGGGTTCGGAATAGTTCTAAGGTGGTCCCATTTTAATTTCATTGATATTCCAATACTATAGACTTTGAAGATACACCAGGGAACTCCAAAACGACTAATAATACGAGTCTGTGGATTGAGTTGTGGTTGACCCTATCAGAGTCCTTTTTCGAAGTCGGTTAATATCGAGATTAGTTCTATAACTAATCTCGATATTAACCGACCTCAAAAAAGGACGAGGTTAACAATTCATCTGTGTTTTTTTATAACTTCTTTATTTATGAACTGATTTTGATGATTCTTTTTGCGTTGGGATTTGTACAGCTTCGAGGTGGTCCCATTTTAATGTAATCAGCTTTGAACCTTGGATTTAGAAGATACAGCAGGGGACTCCTTTACGGCACCGCACGAATGAATAGATTCCATTATTATGGATATTATATCAATCCTGTAGGTACCTTACTGTAGAACTAAGCAGAATAATATAATATAGGTATATAAATATTACTAACTAGCAATTTCCCGCAACTTCGTACCCGGTCGACAACAGCGCCACCTACCGGGTCTATGTTATATAGCCTATGTTACTTCTGGATAAGGTAACTTTCTAATGTAGAAATAATTTTTGTAATCGGTCCAGTAGTGTTTGAGTTTATTCGTTACAAACATACAAAAATACAAATCTTTCCTCTTTATAATATTAGTATAGATTAATTCACTCATCATCTAAAATTGTTAAATAAATAACTTTTTTAAAAAGGGGGAACCGACTTCAATAAGCAAAAAATTAATATTTAAAGTCAATGCCAAGTAACCGATTGCACTAACGGAAACCGACACCAAATATTTATTTTTTGCTTTTTGATGTCGGTTTCCTTTTTAAAGTTATTTTGGAATTATTCTTGATATCATGCAACCATGATGTCAGGAAAGAACCTGTTGGAACTCTGTACTCTCTGCCTACCCCGCAAGGGATCTGACGTGATGATATAGACAGATAGATAGACATCATGTATAAAACATCCTTTGCTCAACTATGGTTATTCTCAGTAAAAAAAGGTCGCCGTGTAACTACATTATAGTTAATAATGTGGGTAATCAGAGATGGTATTTGATTACCCGGCGGAGCCAGATGACAATAATCGGCTACTCGTTCCTCTTTAATGAGAAACGGGTCGGTGGTACCACCCCGTTCAGCCTCGTCCGCAAAGGCTTACCACCTGGAGCTGAAAAATACCGACACCACAAGAGTAACTGTGCTTTGCCCTTAAAACGTTGGCGCCACTGTGTTACGTTGTTAACCCACTATTAAGAAATATATATAGCCACAGAAAAATACACTATTAAAAGGTAGAACAAATCACTTGTTGAATAGTAATCGAATTAATTCACGCCTAAATATACGCCCCAAGTAAACACTGTGGAACGTTATAATAGAACATTGATCACCTCCATATCAACCTTTGTAGAAGATGACCACAGAACTTGGGATGTAAACTTAACAAAGATACAGTTTGCTATGAATAGTGCCGTTAACGAGGTAACCAAATACACGCCGGCGTTTCTAGTGTACGGTAGAGAACTTGTACCATGCGGGTCGCATTATTCTACAGATGTAGACCCAATTGATCTGGTGCTCTCGCCACGCGATGAATACGCGGAAAACCTCGGCTGTTTGGCAAAAATATTCGACAAAGTTCAACTATCTCTGTATATCAGCCATGTCAAAAGCTCGCGACATTATAACCTACGCAGAAAACCCGTAGATTTTAACGTAGGAGACATTGTGTGGAAACGGTGCTATTTCCAAAGCGATAAGGATGCTCACTTCGCGAAAAAACTAGCTGCGGAATTCTTGAAATGCAAAATAATAGCCAAGCGCTCCCCATTAGTCTACACCGTCGAGCATGTCTGGAAATAATTTAGGAAACTGGCACATCAAGGATTTTAAACTACACTCCTCTCCTTCGTAATTTTTTTTTTGGTAGTATGTTGTCATACTTTTATAGTGTCTCTGATCCTCATATCAAGTCACTTATTATGTTGTTATATTCACGTGGGTTATACACGTTGAATTTACCTTATCATTTTTGTTCTGTTTCGTGGGTTCGACTCATTAAATGTTTTCCTTTTTTAAGGGTTGCTAATCAATATTATGATATATTAGCATTCGTTTTATTTTATCATGTATCGGCAAATATTAAATTCAACATTATTTCGTTCAGTAATTAATTATGTTTGTCTTTAGCGGATTAAAACAAGCCTACACGAATTTTATGTTTTGATTGGGAGTTTTGTTTTAGTGTGTATGATTCCTTTATAGGTCTACACACGTTTTGTTTTATTTGCGGTTTGCAAATTTTTAGCGGAGTATGACAGTTTCTTGGTATAGGTCTACTCGTCTGCTGCTTTCTTTTCGTTACAGCGGGTCGTGACTGTAACAAATTCACTAAAGACTAGACATACTCGCAATGCTGCTTAGTTTAGTTAATTTTGTTTTAATCGATTGTTCGTATATTAATCATAGTCGTCACAGTCCACGGTCCGATTCTTGTTTTCCTTGATACATAGTGTTTCGGAATATTGGGTTAATTTTTGTTTTCTTTCTTTCTCTCGTCTACAATAATTTTAAATTAAAAAGTTGTTGCGTTTCGGTCTCTGTCTACGTTGTCTTTGATGAATTAAAATAAGCCTACACGAAAGTTGACGTTTAGTTGGGAGATTGTTTTTTTTTTTGCGTTTTGCGCGTTATAGCGGATTATGAGCCTTGTATGGGCCTAATTCGTTTATTGTTTTGCGTTTTGCGCATTTATGGCGGGTTGCGACCTCTTGTATGTGTCTGATTCGCCTTGTTGTTTTGCGTTCTGCGCGTATAGAGCGGGTAGTGACTCTTTAAGTAAGCCTACACTAATTTTCTCGTTACAGCGGGTCGTGACTGTAACAAATTCATCAAAGACCAAATGTATTTCACAGTGCCGATTCGTCCGAATGTTTCACGTTTCAGTATTCTTCCTCTTAGACGCTCCTTGTCAAGCAGTGCTGTTCTCGAGTCCAATCTTTTAATAGAGTTGTACTCTGTTTGTATGGCAGTCTGTTGATTATAAATTTCCTCAGACAACTATGACAGGTCGTATGGTAGGTATTTGTTAGTGGAAGTATGAAAGTGAGACAGTTACTGGGCAGTTCTGTCCTTCTTGGGCGCTTACCGCAGCGGATTTTACTACGTAAAATCCTTTCTCTGGGAGAGGGGGTATTGTTACGTCGTAACATAGTTTTAACAATATAAAATAAAAATAAAAATCTTTACACACAAACAAACAAAATAACTAGTTGTTACATCGAATGGAAACCGCGCGCCTTAACTAGTGATAGCATCATAATGACCATATAAGGTATTCGTTGGCACCGGAAATCAAATTCCTTCTAGAAAATCTAATAAGAAACGCCCACAACATAGAAGGATCTAGAAGTAATACAATAGCGAACAACGGGACAATGATCCTATCTTGCTCGGTTCGGTTATTGCTATCTTAGTCCCACAAGAATTTTATAAAAAACAGACAATAGTTTAGGGCGTGCCTTGCTTCGGTTGAGCCGTTCTTTCCATATCTCTGTCCTCGTCTTAGACGAAGGATCAAGGGATCTGGGGAGTGCGCACTGTTGCCAGGCAGGAAGTAGGCCGTCCTGGGGGCAGTATATAAAAACGAGTTCGCGCAGGAACAAGGCTTTTCCGACGCCAGAGCTCGCAGGACAACAATTCAGTTCAGTTCAAACAGTGCTTTATATTAAAATAAACACTAAAAGTTCAGATTAGCAACATTTTTCAACCCCCTTGAAAACTGGGGGTCCACCGTACGGGTTGCCAAAGTACGGTTTGGGAGACAGCAGGCCTCACTTCTGCCCGTCGACTTCCGCTGACCTCGGCGGCTGAGGGCCTTCTACAGGGCACCTCCAAGTTCCCCACCTAGCCGGTGGAGGCTGATTACCGAAGACTCCCCACGCGTCACGGGATCGAACGGCCAAAAGTTAAGTCCCCAGCGCCCATAGTTTTTTTGTGTGACCCGAAAACTCCCCTGTGCCGAGAATTCACGCCCCGGGTGAAAAAAAAATATTATTACTTATTTTAATTTTCTTTGTTTCTTCTTATTACGATTTTTATTTGTTTGCGTTTAATTACATATATTTTTTGTTTTCAATAAACAATTGTATTTTTTTTTATAATTGTGTTTTTTTTTATTTGTACCCGCCGTCAGGCGGTCGTAACAATAGCTTGCAACATATATATTTCTTTGTACGCTATAATACAAAACTTTGATGAGAAATAAATTGTTGTTCCAGTGTTCGTTACTCCTGAAAGTTGTCTATCACACTGTACAGTCTCTAACGAACTTAATGCGGTCACCATATATGCACTAACAGTGTGCCTGTGAATCGATAACTGTATAAATGTAAATATGTACAGGATCGGTAACGAAGTTGGTCGCTGGATATTGCATCTGCCGAGCGACGGCGCGGGCAGCCATCTGATCACACAGGAGGAAAATGTCACAAGAAATTGACCTCGAATTTGTACCGACTTTCCAAATAATGACAATCAATTTTATAGTTAAGGGATTAGCATGAAAAAGATGACGTTAGCTTGACGCTAGCGAGTAATCGTTCTGTCACATTCATGTTTATTTAGTACTAGCTGTTACCCGCGGCTACACACGCGTTAATTTTGTAATTTGACATAGGTCTCTAAAGCGCAATATTATTCAACGCTAACGCCGTCTCATAAAAAAACATATATAATACTTGGGTACTTTTAAACCTTTTCTACCTACCCTGCCAAATATCGTAATCATGCAAAATAATATTTAAAAAAGTTACACTGCGAGCTAAGTTTGTAACATAGTTACGTCAATACATTTAGTGTCAGTCTTTTCGTAAGAATATACAGTTCATGTTCATGATCAAAATTATGTTAAGATATCTTAAATAAATGATTATACAAAGTTTCGTGTACGGGCCATTCATCGTTAAAGGCTTTTCTCCAGAAGAGACAATCCTGAATGCATCGTCGGTTTATGCACGAAATCATGTTTATGTGTT
Organism: Phalera bucephala; assembly: GCA_905147815.2. Lineage (NCBI taxonomy): Eukaryota > Metazoa > Arthropoda > Insecta > Lepidoptera > Notodontidae > Phalera > Phalera bucephala. The sequence goes on from LR990625.1 coordinate 15,124,438, forward strand.
TAAATTAAACATGTATGTACAATTTCAGGCGAGTGCTTTTAACCACCGAAGAGTTTCTTGTGAGGAGACGAACCTGAGTCCAATGGAGGAATTCATGTGTAGGCAAAATCACGCATTTTAACGTGACATTGCAGCGCGATACTATAACAATAATAAAAATAATATGTTTTTATGGTTTATCCCGCGATTATCCCGGGTTGATTGGTGTTTCCGGGATGAAAAGTATTTATTATTTTAAGTTAGGGTATATGTTATTACCATACCAAATTTCAGTGAAATCCGTCTGGTAATTTTTGCGTGATTGAAACACCAAGAGATAGACAGACAGACAGACAGGCAGTCAGAAAGACAGACACAATAATTCCAAACAAAAATTGTTTCGGCCTCTATATCGAGAAGGAAATGTACCCCAATTAAAATTTTTGAAAAATATTCAACAGTGTACAGCTTCAGCTCGGTTATAGTTTTATTATATGTATAGAAGTTTGTAGTGTGAAAAGGATGGCATATCAACTCGTTGGCGCCACGCTTATATCAATCTTTTCTTGGTATGTTATGGAGACGTTAAATTAGTGATTAAGTAGAAGAAAATCTAAAAATATAAGAATCTACTTATTACTCTAAGGGCCTCTTTCACCACCTCCGAGTAAAGTCCTGGTTAGTTACCTGTTTCTCGATTAGCGTTACTCGGCAATTAAAAGTGGTAAGTTTAACCATAGGATAGGGAAACTCAAAGAAAGTGAATTTTATACATAGACTTATTTGCAAACTTTAATTCTCAATTAGTCTACTTCAGACTTTACACGAGAGTGGTTAAGGAGGCCTTAACACTGACTAAGAACGCACTGCATAAACCAGTGGGTGTAAAAATATGAAATTTTAGATATTGCGAATCTCTTCAAATTCAAATTATTTATTTGCTTGAATATGGGTTACAATATGAGATCTTATTATTACATATATTATTATGTTCTTAAGCCATATTCTACCAGTTAGTCATGTGGAAGGTGAACCTACTTATAAGATTAATCTATGTCATTGTAAATCTCTTGAATTACATTTTACTAAGTAATTTATATTCCCAACACCAAGCTGTTAGATTCCTTTTGGACGGATTTACTTAAGTAAAAGACCGACAATCCCTCTACCACAATACCTAACGGCAACATTAGATCTCGTTTCGAAAAAGGAAACAATACATGCCTTATAGGAAATTATTACTCATATCTTACTCTTTATTGACTTTATTGTATCAGAGGATATAAATTTCTGCAAGACATGTAACAAAATTTTGTAACAGCGTCATTAAACTTGTTTTCGATTCAATAAAAAAAACACAATATTAAAAAATATGCACTAGTGTAGAACCATGCACCATAACAATGTTAGACATTCAAGTTTTCTGCGAAGTCACAAATTAGCAGTGTGAAAGACGCATATGGAATCTATTAGTTAAAAGATAAAGTTATTTTTTAAAGTGGTTTTGCTTTAAACACTAACCTCAAATTTTATATTTTGGGCGCCTACTAGACAATAGAATGAACTAGACTCAAGCCAGTCCATTAAAAATGTAGTAATTATATTCAGGCCACGAGCGTAGTATTAGTATTCGTACTCCGTGCTACAAACTCACCTAGGTTCTATTTTCCAATATCTGAGAATTCCAAAGCTTCTATTTCCCAATACCTAAATCTGAGAACAAAGACTTCACTCTAAAACTTAGATAATGAAGATGTACATTTTTTTAAATTACAATTTGTAAAGATTTATCAAAAAAAATCTAAAAAACAGACATATGTTATAGATACTTTAAGTTTCTACCGATGAACAAACGTTGCAAACAAAGCTTTTACTCGCTGTAATTTATTTTATAAAAGAAATCTTAAAGCGTTTCATAAAACTCTGATACTACAATTTTCCTCCTGAAAACTTATAAATAGAAAATGAAATCGACTCGTGGTCGCAAACTCAACGCCGCCAGCTATTCCCCGAGCGCTTAGCACGAACAGATTAACGTTAGCGTAAAGCTATCGAGTAGATATGCCATCCTTTTTACAATACAAGTTTAGTAAACAGAGATAAACGAGACGGCACGTTTTCTCAACATATACATAACAGCCTTTTGAGTAAAAGAGTAACGACACGAAAAAGTGTAATAAAATCAAAGTAGAACAATAAAAAATGTATTACCATACAAGGGGCTCTTGTGAGAACAACAAAAGTTTTACGGTTGTACATTTCATTTCGTTGTCAGGTTTGTTATATGAATAAATTTTGTCACACACGGCAAGCTGTTATGTATATCCCGGGATGTACATTTTATACCGTCACGCCTATTATCCGTAAGTGGGTGGAGGTGTACTGTGTACCTGCGTGTGTGTTTTTCTGTTTATGTCAGATTACAATGTGATAGGGGGCAATAATATTGTCATTACACCGGACACTCCAGAATCAGGACTGTTATTAAGAATTTTCAATAGAAAGACGAAGAGGGATTTGAACCCAGGGCCCTGTGATCGTCAGTCGCACCAAGCGCCACGTGAGCAAAGGGGTAGTGGATTATATATTATGGTCTTCCTACCGAACTGCAAGTGAGTTGAATTAGAATATACTTCTACTGTAACGCTCTAGATAAAGATTTTTCTATACAAGAACTTCCGCTGTTCAAAAAGTTGGTTTAGATTTGTGAGAAAAGGAATCATACTTTTCGTAAACGAATTCAATTAGAAATACGAAACAGCGCCTATAGCCAAGTTGACAATCTACAGTCGTTAACGCTAATAAAAAGCGGAAAAATGTATGGGAATGACATTTTGCAACGAAAAGTCACGTGGTCAAAACAATGCGCTATCGATTGCAACAAGAGAATAGAAACAAAACGCTTGCAACTTATCTAGGCCCTCAGTTGTCTCTTTAAAGTGTTGTAAATATTATACTATAACTTTTTAAAAAAAACCTGCTGAAATTTCGGAGCAATTTATACTTTATGTACGCACTAACATTAATTGCTTAGGCGCTCAAGTCCAATACTGATAAAATTAAAAAATCGATGCTCTATGGGGAATATAGGAGTGACGGTGTATAACATTTTGTAATCTTCAACGTTTACGGGTACACTTTTAATTTTGAATCATTATTGAATATTACAAAATTCAATTGTAATCATTAATCTGATTACATTTTGTCCATCTCTGCCCTGTTCCTCGTATGGCTACCGGGCAACATGCCGGAACACGACAGGGCGCTTAGCAGCATGACTTGGCTGGAAAGGTGGTTAACAGCCACGGCCGTAGCCTACCGCCGGTAAAGGTGCTGCTCGTTTAGCACTGCCCAGGAACCACATGAAAGGAATCATGAGTAAATCATACGGACGCGATCAGCCCCTATACTCTCTTTAGACCCGTCACTCACTCACTCTTTGAAATAACGAGACTAGAAATGACGATAAACAATGAAAAATGTCAACGTAATTAGAAAACTCAAGGGCCTACCGCGGTCGATTTATCGACCGAGAGAGTGACTGTGATGCCTTACAAAAGAATACTAAGAGACGGATATAATGAGCGCGCGCTCGGAAGTAAACGACGTATGTGCACAAACAAATTATATCATTTTCTAAAAAATCTATACCATGAAATAAAAAACTGCTTTGCAAGAACTTTGCTGCAATTATTTGCAGTTTCATCATAATATCTATTTAAAAAGAAATTCAACATCTCCTCACCGTTTAAAATATTTGCGTTCATATTCTAACCCTCACTTGAACGAGATACAAAATTTAATGGGAATATTAAAATGGTTTATATATATAAAATATTGAAAAGAGTGTTTGTTAGTCTAGTGACGCATAGTTCGGATGTTTATCACGAGGTCCTGGCTCAGAATCCTATGTTACACAAAGTGCGGTTGCCAAAATTCTAACTAACACTCTGGAGTCTGGGATTTTTATATGGGACTAAGCCCGCCACTCATTCCCACCATTGTAACTCCTGTTAGCCAGGATCCACAATAGTCTCCTTAGATGACGCCAAGGTTTGAACCTTGGGGTGTCCCGGGAAGCACTTTAATTGTCTTGGAACCCGCAACAAATTTAATTAGAAAGAAAAACAGGAGGATTAGGAAAATAAATATTCCACTTCCTTACTTTGCAAAGCGGGTGACAAAAAAAAAGAGACTACAACTAAAGTTACTCTCGCCCAATCTCTTCTTTTACCACTACTCGACTATGCTGATGTTAGTTTTCTTGATGCAACTGAAGAACTTCTCAATAAACTTGAGCGTCTGCAAAACTTGTGCATTCGCTTCATTTTTGGCCTTCGAAAGTATGATCATGTGTCAGATTTTCGGACTAAATTGAAGTGGCTCCCTATTCGGCAGCGTCGGGATACTCACATTCTTTCTTTACTTTTCTCTGTGCTTCTATCTATATTCTAACTATTCCCTTCGTGTTGTACACTCATTTCTATCCTTGTTTTAATGTTTTGTCTCTTTGTCACTCAAAGGTTTGCTGTCAGAGAACTCAATTTTGAGTGAAGCTCGCCTTTGTACATTTTATTTTATTATTATTTTTATTTTGTAACATTTTCTGTGTGTACAATAAAGAATTAAAGAATTAGGATAAGTCCAGTCACTAGGATAAGCCCACGGTCACGAAAAAATATTAACAGGGCCTATTAGTGAGCCTCATGTTTGATTCCAGTAATAGGTATGGCAAAAACGCTTGAACGCATGGAAATTATCCCGAGTTTCTACAAGATCCTGTAAGTCTGGGATTGTAATTGGCTCGCCCCCTATTACATTGGTATATGGTATAAGTGGGTTTCTACAGTACACCTCTGATACCCCGGTTGTTGTTGTTGTCCGGTGAAACTGTAACAGTCCCCTTGGCAAACAACGTAGGTGCACGCACGCGTGCACGTACGCTCGCACGCACGCACGCATGCTCGCATATTATCCACATAAACGTTAATGTATTACTATAACATAATGTCCAGCATATTCTATAACATAAACAGATAGTGTTTTATCTTAATAAATCAAGGTCTTCGTCACCCCCGAGCTTGTATGAGACAAAGGAGGGGAGTACGCGAGGCACTCTATTGTAGGGAAAACACTTGTGGGAATTATCAACGGATATGGCGTAATAATATAGATAAAATAATAAACGATTCACACTACTCCTCCCGCCGCCATAAATCACAAATTTTCATTTTAAAATCTATCTTGTGTTTAAATTCTCCAGGAGAGATTCTTAGAATCAAAACCATTATGATGAAATTCTAAAGAGCTTTTACGAGTATAATATAACAAATTAAATTGAAGATCTCTCCTTTCTAGTTCGGTAGATACTTACGTGGAAAACACTAAGAAATGCCTTTTCCTTGATCTTGACTCGGATTTCTTGGCTTAATTGTAAGGCTATTATTTATATTTGCCCATATTAGCGATATGGTTGGTGCCAATAATGACTTACCGATATCAGAGCCTTAAAATGCATGGTAGGGTATGTTCTACGTTACTTTTACTCTACTCAATACCTATGTATCGTTCTATTTCTCTGGTATGGAAGCGACGATATATGTCTATTATACCTACCCGCGGACTATCCCGAAAAGACGTATTACTTCTCATAGCCGATAAAACCAAAATACAACTGAAGGTCCAAAACCGTAGCCGAAACCACCTTGAACGCTGTTTAAGGAACTACCGCAATAAAAATGTATTTCGCAGTCGCTTAGCAAGGGTGGACGTGTTATCTGTTGCAACTAAAAATTGCAGTATCAACGCACAGAACTCTGACCCATATAATAATTACACCAGTGAGCTTTTCCCTACTGCAAGTCGTATAATAAAAAAGTGAAAGTTTCCCCGGCACAGCCCCCGCTCCACCTCGAGTAAAGAAGAAGTCCGATATTTTTTGACTCGCTCATCATAACATCGGCTGCCCCACGCACGGAACATCGGCCATCGGTGAGTCACCATCCCTACAGAAGCAGTGACGTCTAAACAACAGCCGCAGTTCCTCAACCTTTTTTATTAAAATGAATAACACCATATGTAAACGTTGTAATAATAAAGTTTTAGAAGGCGCACGCTGTTCAAATTGTCGTTTGAGCTATCACTACAATTGCGCCTCATTAACGGAAATAGGTTGGCGCAGACTGGGGGCGGATAGGCAAGCGTCTTGGACATGCTGTGACTGTAAGCCCAGGTCACATATTACTTCTCCAAGGCCAGCAACGTCCAACGACCAAGGATCGGGAATAGTAACTGAATCGCCAGCTGACCAACCCACACTTGAAAGAATTGAGGCATTGTTGCAGTCGCTGTCGTATTTACCAGAGCAAGTAAACAATTTGCGCTCAGAGTTAAGTGATCTTAATGCAAGGATAGATTCTCAAGTTATCGCCGAAATAAATACTAGATTGGACTATATTGATTCTAAGCTGGTCATTATTGACGGTTTAAATAAAGAAGTCGATAAATTCAAATCCAAAGTATTTAATTGTGAAAACCGCATCACTGGCTTGGAGAAAGAATTATTAATCCGAGATGACTTGATCAAGGACTTGCAAAAAAGATCAAGCGCTATAGAGAAGGAAAACAGACAATCACAACAACAATGTCGATTTCTTAACATTGAAATAGTTGGCGTCCCAGAAAAACCCAGCGAAGACTTACCACAACTTCTACTAAAAATGGCAACAACAATTAATGCCAATTTGCAAAAAGACGACATCGACTTCATTACCCGAGTTCAACCACTGCACTCTAAATCAGGCAAGCCTAGAAGAATTGTAGCAAAATTAAAGAGCAGAAGTGCTAAGGAAAATATTATTGCCAATTTTCGCAAAGCAAACAAACACAAAGGACTGACATCTACGGACTTTGGATTTGAAGGTAACTCATCTAAGATATTTATCAACGAGCACTTAACAATTGCAAACAAAATCCTTCTAAATAACTGCCGCCTACGAGCAAGAGACAAAAATATCAAGTTTATTTGGGTAAAAAACTGTACCATCTATATGCGTTTCAACGAGAAATCTCCCCCAATGGCCATCACGAACGAAGAAGACCTGGAAAAATTTCTGAACTCATAAAACCATTGCTTCTTATCTGTTATTATTTTCAATACATTACTATTTGTCTTATAATAATGATTACAACACTACAATCACACATCACACCCACACTTTACTCATACTCAATAATAACATATATATTGGCACTATTATCGATAATATTCTACAAAAGGTTGCAAACCCCTGCCTTTCACGCACTGCCTACATTTACTCGTTCGCTTAAAGCTACTATAATATCGAGTCCGCCGAGCACTGCTAACGGTCGCGTCATTTTTTATTTACACTACCCCCATTTGTATATTTACAAAATTATACTAGTGATTGCATATTTGCTACAAATTTCTTACCATTTAAATTATGGATTTCTTAAGCGTGTACTATCAAAACACTCGTGGACTTAGAACAAAATTACAGGAATTTTATCGTAATATTGAAGCGAACAATTTTGACATTATAATCATAACCGAAAGCTGGTTGTGCGACGGGATTTTAGACACGGAAATTTGTGATAGTCGTTATGATGTGTTCCGATATGATCGAGGATCTAATGTGAAGGGTGGTGGAGTTATGATCTGCATCAAGCGCTGTTTTTCTGCTGTGATGCGGCCTGATTTACGATATGGTTCCACTGAATGTGTTTGGATAACAATTACTAGCCATATATTACGCGATTTATCAATAGATATACCTAATAAAAATAGTGACTTGCATATCGCAGCGGTATATATACCTCCAAACTCTAAAGCCCCACAATTGCTAAATGACTTCCAAAAATCGTTCGAAAACCTACAACTAGCTAACCCAAAAGATTTATTTTTATTAGTCGGTGACTTTAATTTACCTTTCTTGACGTGGACTTTGGATGGGCACTCCAAAAAGACCAATGGAACCTCGCTCTTAATGCAGACCGCCGCCGATTTTATGAACTTTGTTTATTTAGCAGGACTTGCGCAATTTAACTTATTAAATAATTGCTGCGGCAATATTCTCGATCTCGTATTATCCAACTTAACATTAGCTTGTGAAAAATGTGATGCATCATTAGTGAGTATTGACAAGTTCCACCCTCCACTACTAATACATATTAAAAACTTTAGGATAAAGCCCTTACGCCACAAGCCCATATTTATTAAAAAGTTTTATAAATCAGATTTTAATAACATAAATTCCGTTCTCTGCAATATTGACTGGCATGATATCCTTAACAAGGGTACAGTAGACGAAGCGGTAGAGGAATTTTATTCTAATCTTAATTCTATTATTGACAAATACGTGCCTATTGTAAAAATTTCGGGTCGTTATCATTATCCTAAGTGGTACTCACCATCACTGATTAATGCTATTAAAGAAAAATATAAACTACACTCGAAATGGAAAAAGTTTAGAAACGCGAACGATTACTCGGCGTTTGCCTTAGTTAGGGCAAGGGTCAAGGTGCTACAGGAGGAATGTTTTCATAATTATATATCTAGATGTGAAAAAGAAATTATTGATACACCGAAATTTTTTTGGAAATATGTTAACAGCAAGAGGAAAAACTCCGGTTTTCCGTGTCGCATGATGTACAAAGGTATTACCCACTCCGGTGGGGAAAACATTTGTAACGCGTTCAATACATTTTTCCAAAGTATATTTACGTCATCGCCTCCCGTATATAATGCAGCACCTCGTACTGAATCTCTAGCCTCAAACAATATCACATCAGTTAAAATCTTTTTAGAGGACCTAAGAAAAACATTTAAGAAGTTAGATAAGAAAAAGGGTGCAGGTCTCGATGGAATTCCAGCTCTATTCATAAAACAATGCCAGAAAGGGCTCACAGAGCCACTAAGAATTATATTCCAGAGGTCTTTGGACGAAGGTATCTTTCCCAAGCAGTGGAAAGATGCACAGGTCATCCCCATTCATAAAAAAGGCGACAAAAGGGAAATCACCAATTATAGAGGCATTTCACTTTTAAATATTTTCGGCAAAATGCTAGAAAGTATCGTAAATGATTACCTGTACAGCTCTTGTAAACAGTGTTTACCTACATCTCAGCATGGATTCTTCAAATCTCGCACAGTAAACACTAATCTATCGGAATTTATCCAATATGTATTGACTAATATGGGGGATGGTAATCAGGTAGATGTTATATATACCGACTTCGAAAAAGCATTCGATAGAGTAGACCATAACATCCTTATCGACAAGTTGAAAGCGGTGGGAATCAAGGGAACTTTACACAGATGGCTTGAATCTTATATAAGAAATCGTCGTCAAGCAGTTGTCATGGGTAGTTACCGATCTAACTTTGTAACTTTGACCTCCGGTGTTCCCCAGGGATCACATATATCCCCCTTATTATTTAATATATTCTTATTTGACATAACGCTTTCCCTCCATAACTCGAAATGCCTCTTATATGCAGATGACAAGAAAGTTTTCCGCAAAATAAATAGCGAAGCAGACTGTCATCTACTTCAGTCAGACCTTAATAGGCTGGGAGAGTACTATAAAAACAATAGAATAGGTATTAATACCCAAAAATGTCAGGTCATAACCTTTTCTCGCAAACGCTGTAACTTAATCTTTAATTACAACATCAACAATGAGCCCATCCCGCGGGCGAATCAAGTGAAGGACTTGGGTGTGATTCTCGATGATGGGTGCTCTTTTGAGGCTCACATAGATTACATAACCGGTAAAGCATACAAGTCGCTCGGTTTTATTTTACGCACGATTCAACCATTTAAAGACTCGCAATGCTCTAAAGCATTATATTACTGCTACGTTAGAAGCATTTTAGAATTTGCAAGTATCATATGGCGACCTTATTACAAAAAATACATAGATAAAATAGAAAAAATTCAACACATTTTCATAAAGCACCTTAATTATAAAGCCAATAATATTTATCAGGACTACCTGAATTCATGCACCAGTTTTAAAATTAACACTTTAGAAGAAAGACGGGAACTTTTAGACATGATGTTTTTACATGATATTCTTAATAACAAATTTGACTGTCCACAATTGCTAGACAAAATTAATTTCAATACTCCCCTTAAAAGAACCAGGAATACTCCACTGCTTTCAACCCCCCAAGCATCAAATAATTATACAAAATTCTCACCTTTTAATAGATTACCAGCATTGTACAACAATAAATTTTCATCACTTGACCTATTTAATTCTTCTCGCAACACTTTTAAAACAAACATCATAAGAATATTATCAGATAATAAATAATTTTTCACCATCATCATGCCAAAATTCTACCTCTAAAAGACACTCACACACACACATACACCCACACACACACACATACATACACACATACACACACACACACACACACACACACACACACACACACACACACACACACACACACACACACACACACACACACACACACACACACACACGCATGCACATCTATGCTATTCAATTCTAATCCTTTGTCTGAGGATTTATGTCTACCTTTGTAATTTATTGCTAATTTGCAAACTTCGTCATTGGCGTTTCTTTTTATGTATATGATTGTACCTTATTAATTTTAAGCTGTGAAGTTTCTTAAATAAATAAATAAATAAATTTTATTACTATGCACCTCAAAAAATGTATCGATTAGAGTCTTAATATTTAGAAATATGATTTTTGACTCTATATTTTAGATTCTGGTAAAAGGAATACATGATTAAACGAAATTATCTCGATAGAAAAAAATTCTAAAGTCATCTCTATTGTTTTACATTTTTTGATTCCAACACGCAACGTATAAGAACTAGAATAAACGTTACTTAAAAACATAAAGAATAATTGTACCAAAGTTCTTGTAAAGCCGTTTTTTTATTTCATAGTGCAGTTTGTAGAAAATGATAATATTCGTTTAAGCACTAGTCGTTAATTTCCGAGCGCGCGCTTAATATATCCGTCTTTTTTTTCATTTGTAAAGTAATTGCATCATTGTCACTCTCCCGGTCGATAAACGGTCGATCGTGGTCGGCCCTTAACCTCAGTACTTGCTAAGAATTTTGCGCTACGAGCGCCTTTTACTTAACACAGTGTATTTATCAGAAAGTCACATATATAAGCTGAATCCATTAGGAGATGAAAACTGATAGAAACGCAAAGCTGCAAATGCACTCTATGAGATCGAGCAAAATTAAGTCACTTGACTTCGCAAATTGATTTTTGTTTTGATTTGAACCAAATTACTTACTTCAAAACCAAAAAGTGTTGTCTGTCGAGTGTAGTATGTGCGCGAGCACATTTATGCCACTTTAGAAAATGAATTTCGGAAGCTTGATAAGATTGTAAAACTTATTCTATACTGGCTGTACCCGCGACTTTATATGTGACTAGTATCCTTCAGAAAGGCAGATAAATACCCAAATAAAAATTTACAGAATTAACCTGTAAGAAATATTTCTGTAAGCATGTGAATATGTGACTAACTATTGGTTGTGCAAGAAGGTTCTTGTATTCAAGCCGACGTGGTTGTTTATAAAAAATGCATTAGAATATTTAAACCCATACGAAATAAGCTTTGGAATATCTGAATGCAAAGATTTGTGAATTTACCTTCGTTCCTTACCTACTCAATAAATTCCTTCAGAGTTAAAATAAATATTTGAGTCTGAGTCGAAGTGTACATACAATACTGCTTGAAGAGACATTTTCTCTACGGAAAAAACAGTAACTTATTTGTTACCTATTTGTATAAGATAGATGATAAGATAGATGATTCTATAAATTCTCTTCATACCGCTAGTCACTGAAACGTCGGAAAGTGCGTCAGTCATCGCAAACATAAAGTGTTAGTGAAAGGTCGTTTTATAATTAAAAAGTAAATTCTAAAGAAAGCCTTAAAGCTAAATTTCATGCTACGTGAAGCAGAAAATATGAGCCAGCCGAGTAAAAACATTTAATAAAAGTAACTTGATAGTATGTAACGTTTTATGTAGAAGGAAGAATATTTTATTAATTTATAAATTAAAATCATTTTGTAGATTAAAATCGGCTTATATTTGTACACTGTTGGCCAAATGCCTTCATTTATAAATTGAGATGGGAGATATACTCCACCATGCGGACCCAGTGTAAATTTATGGAGAGAAAGAGAGAATATGCCTCATAAAATGATTAAAGTGTTTGTAGCGCTGCGATATTGGTTCATTTTAGCGATCACCAAAGTTAACAAGGAAATAAACAAGGAAGTATATACCACAAACAGACGTATATAGTAATAATTTCCATATTTGAGAGTTTCTGTAATCAAGAAAACACTTTAGGTCCATGTTCCCGGCTTCCACTAGATGCGGTTGGCGTAAAGTCAAGTTGGCAGCCTAGATTGCTTGATCAGTTTCAACAGCAGGAGACGATGTCACAAATTAGCACTGGGTCCATGTGAGAGAGTATGATTTATGGTTTTATCTCTTTCCATTACTTGCGAGACAAGGACTTTTTACACCGCATTCGGACGTGGGTACGTGGCATTTTTTAATATTTATTATAAAAATAAACCCTGTCACGCCTACATTCCCCAAGCGGGGGTGTCATGAGTACACGCAGTTTTTGCCAACGATATTAGGTCCCATGTAATAGAGGCGAGCCTAGCCAGGCCCAATGCTAGGCTCAAGACTGCTATTGGAAGTTTTTGTATCGCTAAATTACATTTCGCCCGATTTAGGCCTCGACTAAGACCTCGTGATTATTCACCTCCAGAGCAACGAGGCAGTCTAATATAGGCGTGACGCCTATATTCCCCAAGCGGGCGTGGCAGAGGTGTACTGAGTACACCCACGTTTGGCCAACGATGTTAGGTCCCACGTAATAGGGGGCGAGCCCATTGCCATATACGGGGTACAATTCCAAACTCCAGACTGATACTGGAAAGATTTCGTCAGAGAAACTACATTTGACCGACCTAGGATTGACCCAGGACCTCGTGATCCCAAAGCGATGCGCTTTGCCACTAGACCAACGAGGCAGCCTTAAATTTATTTCGTAGTATATTTTGATGGTGATAATGGCGAAATTCGCAGGTATAAGTTGAATGCGTGCAGAACAAAGCCGGTCATCGTGGCCATGTTTGGAAGATACCTTGTCCAGCAGTAGATAGATATTTTCGAAAGCCTTTCCAGATTAAAAATTGCAATGTATTGGCCTTTTGGCATTCGAACAGAAAGAATGTCTTCCCCAGACAATGTTATTGTAAAAGTTTGTGTCTACAAACGTATAGGAGTCCAAAAGCAATCGTTCCCTAAGAAAATATTAGATTGGTGTATCTGCCATTTTATATTGGTAGTTTATAGTTGTGAACTTTTTACTGGGTTATAAAACAGAGATAGTATTTTATTGGTCTGAATATAGGCTCCTTCTATATAGTATAGTGACTACTTTACAACACGTTTTACAAGGTGCCTTGAGAAGAGGGAAGAGATTTATTGAGGTCATAGATTTACGCGAATATTACACATGTAAGCGCAGAGGTGTGGAGGTGCCTGTAGCGTTGTGCGACCGCGGTGTTCTTACCTATCACTAAGGTTAGGCTGCGTTCGACTTGGTCGGCCTGAGATGGGTGACCGTTAGGAATTTTTATATTCGAGCGTCTTCGCACTTCGAAAAGCATGTTAAGCCATTGGTCCTGGTTACTACATAATGTAGTAGTCGTTAAGTCAAGTTTGGAGCCCTATAGGCGGCTTGATAAGTTCCAACAGCAGGTGGCCTCGAGCCTGCCTCCACCAATCCGCACTGGGTACGCGTGGTGGGGTATGATCTAATCACTTTCACCTCGATTTGTGAGAGAAGGCCTTTGCCCATCAGTGGGAGAGTACTCGTATTGGCTGATATTATTATTATTACACATGAAATAAAACTGGTTTTGGGATTTTGTCCTTTTGAACGCCTAACACCTCAGTCTCCTCGTGATCATGCGTGCTGCAAAGCACTTGAAACATTCCAAATTAATCCGCGATAAAATCCGAAAAATACTATATAGTTTCAAAAAGTATTTTATTCATTTAAAAACTCAAGCTGTAAAACAAATTAACCAGTGACCTTTGCACTACTAAGTTCAGTACGAACTTATATTGCAGAAATCTGAGTTATAAAACACCACATTGAGTTTTTACATTATTGTTTGTTTTTATTTTAAAAATGATAATAACACCTTCATGCCCTATATTCCCTAAGCGAGTGTGCCAAAGGCGTGCTGTATACCCTTAATTTCGCCATAAGGGGTGAGCCTATTGCCATTACGTCTGATACGATTCCGGTTTGCCGACTGCTATTGAGAATTTTTCAATAGAATAACCTTAATAACACTATGACCGACCCAGGATTCAAATCCGTTTGAGTGATCAATAGATCACACAACAATTTCAACCTAATAATAAACGCAAGACCTGAAAACAGTTCGTTCCAAATCAATAATTGAATTGATTTCAACATATTTTATTTTATTTTACATTTTTTTTTAATTTGTCAAGAAATGTTGTTGCTCCTTTAGTCCGCTGTAATAAATTAAATTCATTATTGATTCAAATCAATTGCATTTCTATACACATACACGTTTCATGGTTAATTGGGGCGGGCATAAGAGTGCATAAAAAAGGGGTAAAAAATAATAATTTGGGAAATTGAATTTCTTATTGAATTTGTGAAGCAATTATCTAATCGGGGTGTCTGAGGTCTTAACGATACACCTTGTATAAAAAATTTCGGTGTGCGGGAGTTAGTTATTCCTCTCCTCCTAAACGACTTGACATTTTTTAATGTTTTTTTGTGCTTATGGGGTCACCTGGATGGTTCTTTACCTTAGTTGGACCCGGTAGGTGGCGCTGTTGTCAGGGTCCAAAGCTGCGGGAAACTGTTACTTTTCTATATAATATTTTGACGAAAAGATTCAAAAAGACGACAAGATGTTGACGCTTGCGAATTGATATGCCATTCTTGTCACACAAAAAAAATACCAAATAAACGTGACAGCACCTGATATATATTGAATATTTTACTAGAATTAATAACTAAGATAATATCATAATATTAAGTTTAAAATTGATTAAAGACTTTATGATGTATTTTTGATAAATACCCAATACATAATTAGAAAAAGTATTTATAAACTTCTGTTGTTTTTGAATTTATTTAAATATGTGATTGTATTGACAACTTGATAATTCTTAAAGATGTTTTAGAAATGTAAATAATTATTGTGAGCATTATTTAATGATTATTTAAATAATACAGAGCTATTTTTGGTATCACTATATTCATTGCCGTTCTTTTAATTCTCGTTAAAGGGACTCTAAATTGTTACTGTGCTCTGATTAGCTTATATTCAAATTATATTGGATTTTTTTCAAATTATATCCTTCTAACGTTCTTATCTATATTTAAAAAAACTGATGGGTATATAAGGCCACGTAACTTGAGAAATAGTTCAGTTTTTAATCGAGAGCGGATAAGCAAGTTAAGTACCTTTTTATTGTGACTATTGTTATATATTGTTATTATGCCCGTCTTGGCATCTGATCCTATGATGTCCGTATATATTGTATTTTATTGTGTGACTTAAGAAATAAATTATTTGTTTCGGGTCGATAATCTGGGTTTCTTTAACTTCTAAATTGCTGTCCCTTTTATTTCCTTATAACATAATTTAGTATAATCAGTAAATAACAATACTAGTGACTTAACATTTAGGATGCAAGGGGGACACCTACCATCTACGCTCCCCAAGTCAACCTCTCCTGCCCGCGGTGCATCCTGCTGATCAACGGACGAGGCTCTGACGACCGACAATTGCGGTATAACCATTCAAGTATGGCGTAACTAAATTTTTAACCAGACCGGTGACGGGCAGCAGCGTCACTAGTGCGAGAAGTTACGCCCTGCGATCGCCAACCCGCATGCCTAGCGTGGCGATTATGGGCAAAACCTTCTATGGCAAGTCGGAATATACCACGGCCCCCAGTTCCCGGTCGCTCCGCTATTCCTGACCACGGCGGCGGTCACGGTTCCGGCGGGGCAGGGGGTGCGAAGAATCTCCGGGCTACGGTAGGCCGCCAACATGAACTGACCCTGGCTACGTATAACGGACGCACGCTGCGACTGGATGAGCATCTTCTGCAGTTGGAAGAAGAACTGAAGTGCATAAGATGGCACGTTCTGGGTTTATGTGAAGTTCGAAGAGAGGGATAAGACACCATAACCCTAGAATCTGGCCATCTTTTGTACTTTAGAGAGGGAGACCAACTTTCCCAGGGTGGCGTCGGGTTTCTGGTCCATAGAGTCTTCGCTGACAACGTTTTAGAAATGTCCAGTGTGTCGACAAGGGTAGCATACCTCATAATTAAGCTGACCGAGAGGTACACCCTCAAGATCGTGCAGGTTTATGCACCGACTTCGGCACACTCGGACGAGGACATAGAGGTACTCTACGAGGACATCTCTAAGGCCCTTCATAATACCCCTAAGGCACACTACAACGTTGTCATGGGAGATTTCAATGCCAAAGTGGGAGTAAAATCTGACAGCGAATCCTCAGTAGGACCATACGGCTATGGCAGCAGAAATGACAGGGGGCAAACGCTCGTCAACTTTCTCGAAAGAGAAGGGCTGTTTATGATGAACTCTTTCTTTAAAAAACAGCCCCAAAGAAAGTGGACGTGGCAAAGCCCCGATGGCAAAATAAAAAATGAGATCGACTTCATCATGGCGGACAAGAGGCGCATATTCAGAGATGTCTCAGTGATCGCAAGGTTTAAAACCGGAAGCGACCACCGGCTCGTACGGGGCACTCTGAATATACAATGGAAGCGCGAAAGAGTCCGCTTGATGAAGTCCAGTCTCCGACCGAATTTGCTCCAAGCCGCTATGGATTCCCAAGCTTTCCAGTTAAAATTGGAAAACCGTTTCGCTGCCTTGGAAACCACTGACAGCGTTGATCAGAAATTCGAGCAGGTGGTACAGACTCTTAGAGAAGAGGGTACTAAATTATGCGAAACGAGGCGTACAGGCAGGAAATCTAAGCTTACGGGGGGGACTCTGGAGCTTATGAGCGAACGGCGCTGAAATGCAGCCTCAACCTTGTCAGAACACCGGGCCTTAAATAAAAAGATCACAAAACTGGTCCGACGCGACCTCCGAGCTTTCAACAATCTTGAGATTGAGAAAGCCATCGAGTAGAACCGGGGGTCGAAAGTGTTCGTCCAGCCACTTGGGAGAAACCACTTGACAAGGTTGACTACACAAGCGGGTACTGTGATCGCTTCTAGGCCGGAAATCCTCTCGGAAGTCAGGAATTTCTATAGCCAGCTCTACGCCTCACACGCACCTCGACCCGAATCTCTTAGAGGAGATCCCAGAGCCACCCTAACACGTCACTTCACAGAAGACTTGCCCGAGATCAACCTGGATGAGATCGAGTTGGCCCTTAAACAGCTTAAAAATGGAAAAGCCCCGGGTGAGGACGGCGTCACGACTGAGCTTCTGAGGGCAGGATGTACCCCAGTACTTAAGGAGCTTCGGAAGTTATTTAACACTGTCCTCTACACTGGGAGAACTCCGCAGGCATGGAACAGAAGCGTGGTCGTCCTGTTTTTCAAAAAGGGTGACAAAACCTTTTTGAAAAACTATCGACCCATATCGCTTCTGAGCCATGTATACAAGCTGTTTTCAAGGGTCATCACGAACCGTCTTGCGCGAAGGCTCGACGAGTTTCAACCCCATCGACATCGTCATCATGGCTGAAACGTTGCAAGACCTACAACAGATGCTGGACAGCCTTGCTAATTCGTCTCAGCGAATCGGTCTCCGGATGAACTTAGATAAAACTAAAGTTATGATCAACAAGCATGTTGACCCGGGACCGATCGCCGTAAACGGAGCCCCCCTCGAAGTTGTTTCTGAGTACGTATACCTAGGGCAGGTGCTCCAACTAGGTAAAAACAACTTCGACAAGGAAGTTAAGAGACGGATACAGCTGGGCTGGGCAGCATTTGGGAAACTCCGTCGAGTCTTCTTATCGCCCATACCCCAATGCTTAAAAACGAAAGTTTTTAATCAGTGCGTCCTACCTGTAATGACATACGGAGCCGAAACGTGGCCACTCACTGTGCGGCTTGTCCACCAGTTCAAGGTCGCTCAACGAGCTATGGAAAGAGCTATGCTCGGAGTTTCTCTTAGGGATCGAATCCGGAACGAAGTTATTCGTCAGAGAACCAAGGTTACCGACATAGCTCAGCGAATTAGCAAGCTGAAGTGGCAGTGGGCAGGTCACATATGCCGCAGAACCGATGGCCGTTGGGGCAGACTGGTTCTTGAGTGGAGACCGCGTGTCGGCAAACGTAGTGTAGGGCGCCCTGTAGCTAGGTGGGGCGACGATATTCGTAAGGCAGCGGGCAGGGATTGGAGAAGGAGAGCTGAAGATCGAGCTCAGTGGCGTGCCACGGGAGAGGCCTACGTCCAGCAGTGGACTGACACGGGCTGATGATGAAGTGACTTAACATAAAACTTTAAATAACTTAGCCGATATCTTAATTTTATCTTTGCTAACATCAGAAGTGGGATGTTTATGAAGTGCCTACATTTAATTTATATTTTTGTTTTTATTATTCTCAACGAAGTTACGGCAACCATAGACGCTGATCAGTTGGCAGGAGTTCTCACATCTATTCGCGACGCCGTGTCTACCCACTCCAGCGATGACAATATAGCTTTGCCGGTATACTATAACAATGCAAGGCAAGACAGCTTGGTCTTCACCTTGAGTGGGTGATGGAGCTGGTAATGATAAAAAGTGAGCAAGACAGCTTGGTCTTCACCTTGAATGGGTGTGCTCTGATTGGTTTATATTCAAATTGTATTGGCTTATTTTCAAATTATGACCTTCTAACTACCCCGGTCAATTTAGACATTCGAAGTTACATAAAGTCCCAACAAGCTGAATTTCAGTGAAATTGTTCAAAACATAACTATAAACAATGTCTAGAAGTTCCCCATCATTCCCGTGTATGGAAAAAATTTTATTCAAGGTCAAAGGTCAAAAAAATGAGTTTTTCGCGATTTTCAGCAAAACGGTAAGTTTTATCATATAAAATATCATATATAAAATTATCTATAAAAAATGTTTCAATACTTTTTTTCTTACAAGCCACCGTTTCTGAGATATAACGATTCAAAAAGTTATAAAAGTTGTTATCGTCATAATATGCACACGTTTCCACGCCACCTATGAGGTAGTGTACTTAGCGCGTTTTTTTTAACGTGGTTTCCCCAGTAGGCCTGCTCCACGGGTCAGTTGTGATCCTGTTTAATGCAATACTATTGCAAAATAACGGAAATTTTGTGGCGTGGAACAGTGGCGTGGAAACGTGTGCATATTATGACTATAACAACTTTTATAACTTTTTGAATCGTTATATCTCAGAAACGGTGGCTCGAAAAAACGTATTGATACATTTTTTATAGATAATTTTATGATCTACAATTTTTTTCTGAGGTACTTTTATGATAAAACTTACCGTTTTGCTGAAAATCGCGAAAAACTCATTTTTTTAACCATTGACCTTGAATAAATTTTTTTCCATACACGGGAATGATGGGGAACTTCTAGACATTGTTTATAATTATGTTTTGAACAATTTCACTGAAATTCAGCTTGTTGGGACTTTATGTAAGTTCACTCTCATTTTTTGGTCTAAATTGACCGGGGTAAACGTTGCTATCTATATTTAAAAAACTGATGGGTATAAAAGGCCACGTAATTTGAGAAATAGTTCTGTTTTTAATCGAGAGCGGATAAGCAAGTTAAGTACCTTTTTATTGTGACTATTGCTATTATGCCCATCTTGGCATCTGATCCTATGATGTTCGTATATATTGTATTTTATTGTGTGACTTGAGAAATAAATTATTTGTTGCGGGTCGATAATCTGAGTTTCTTTAACTTCTAAAATGCTGTCCCTTTTATTTCCTTATAACATAATTTAGTATAATCAGTAAATAACAATACTAAACCAAGTTTTTTGTTGAGTCACAAAAAACTTTAAATAACTTAGCCGATATCTTAATTTTATCTTTGCTAAAACACGCATCCTCGCTAGCATCGCGCTATTATCAATATTTTCTTGCTAAGTCCTTTGCTAGCACAAATCATATACAGATTTTTTTATTGAGGACTAGTTTTGACTTGAATAGGCTTATATATTTCACAGTGTGGCTGTCACTGTGTAAGCGAGCCACATCTGCGGCTCCATCGAAATTCTCCACCAGGTGAGATAAGAGTCAAGACTAAAAATCTGTATATGAGTTGTGCTAGCAAAGGACTTAGCACGAAAATAGACCAAAGTTAGACCAAGTTCCGAATCGGTATGATCAGCCCAGACCAGCCTCCTCGTATAATGAGAAAAACTATGTACTAGCTTATAATCATCATCGTCAACCGAAAGATGTCCACTGTAGGACAAGGGTCTCTTCCAAAGATCGCCACGAAGATCGACTTTGTGCTGGACGCATCCTGGTTTTACCTACGTCCTCTACCAGGTCATCGACCTACTTTGGGGGGGGGGGGGGGGGGAACTTGCCCTCTCCACTATCTTCTAATAATTAGGTACCTTAGCAATGAGTATGACTGCCATTTGCTAATAGCTTACTATCATATTATCCATCTGCTCGATATTCCGATGCTCCCAAAATGTCTTTAATTTATCCTAAGTGTCTATCCCTTAACATCTAACATTGCCATAGTACCAATCTACTCTGTTTTCTGTTACACCCACATTTGTTTCTGTTGCTTGCATATCATTCTTGATATAATCCAGTCGTCCTTTTTTCGTATTTGTTTTTCCTTGTATCATGTCCCTTCACGTGTTTAGACCTGTAGATAAACCGTCATGACTGAATAGTGATCTAACTCAGCCTTAACGAATATAAAATCTGTAAACGGAACGTTTAGAATTGTATTGAATTTGTTATCTACCTTATAGGAATAGAAAATAACAATGAAATCTGTTAGCTGTAGTACGAAATCACATAGTGAAAAGAGATATACACTCGTTCATTAATAGATATTTCACGAAAGTTCATTTATAGATTAAATGTCTTCTAGTGGCAGATTTTTGTATAAGTTACTTATCTTACATTAACAGTTTTCAGACTTAATGTGTTAAGGTGTAACAATGGATTTAAAAGAATGAAACATTTTAACTTAACCACTGTCTCAACAAAAAAGAGGAGAGGAGAGAAAACAAATCAAAAAGAGAAATACCACTGTTACATAAAAAAATATGGTCCGATTTGTATCTTACCGGATTATCTCAATATTAGCCGCGTTTCAAACCGGTGCCGATTGTAGATTCTTCTTCTTCTGCTTCTTCAGCCGAAAGACGTCCACTGCAGGACAAAGGCCTCCCCTAAAGACCGCCACAACGACCGGCTTTATGCTGTACGTATCCAACTTGTACTTGTATGCTGATTGTAGATTAGAAAAAAAAAATATTTGACAATTGAGTTTAGATTTAGAGCTATTTGCTCTAAATCTAAACTCAATTGTCAAATATATTTTTCTCTACCGGGCTTTAGATACCCTAGTAATAATACGAAAAAAAACTTGTCCTTTATGATTTTTATACTACGAGAATGTAAAAGAGGATTCGTATATTAGATTTAAATCAAAGAATTAATAATTTAACAAGGCCAGTAGAATTTGGTGGATCAGATGGTGAAGGTCACGGCTAGAAGCTGCATGCGTAAAACGGTTTGAGTGTTCAACGCTCGTCGTACTCTCGTAAACGTTGATTTGGGAGCACCAGGATGGCATGTGCACCTTTGTAATGTACCTGATTCAACCTTAAAAGGAATTCAATGTACCTTTCTTATATCCCAGTTATAATAAAAATAGAATAAGCCTGACGTCAGGATCGAGGCTGGAATCTAAATTTGAGAAAATTACTTTTTAGTTAGCTGGAATTTGACTGCCATATCAATGTACCTAAATATATTTTAAGATAACGGTCTGCTGGCCTGCTCTATGTGCCCCACCGCCTGTACAAAGGAAAAGCTTAGAGTGGTCACAGATGGCGCAATTAAGGTGACTACTCACTAATATACATATTTGACGATTTAGCGCAGTGGTTAAGGACTTAGTCCGCCCCGCCCACTGTGTCTAATAGTCGCGGGTTCGATTCCCGCACGGGACAAATCTTTGTGTGATCCACAATTATTTGTTCCGGTCTGGGTATTTGTGTATGTGAATTTCCATGTTTGTAAACGCACCCACGACACAGGAATTAATCCTAGTGTGGGGCAACGTTTTTAAAAAAAAAAAAAAAAGAATCATGAATACCAAAGTTTATCCATTTTAGTTGATTGGAAGGATAGGAACAGAAAGAGCGAATTAGCAAGCTGAAGTGGCAGAATCGTGAAGAATGAAGATCAAAATTTGTAATGACCCTAGATCAGGTAAGCATAGAGTACAGATTCCAACAGATTATTTCCTTACAGACCTCTCTGGCTTTCTCTACTCTCATTACCCCTTATTTGCTTGCCCTTCGGATAAGACGCGGTATATTTAGTCATGGTAAGATAGTCTGGCGTGATGATACAGATAGATAGGTAGAAAATTTGTATTTTTTTATCCCAAAATTCATGATTTTTTGTTTATACTTTCAACAAATGTGCCAACTGCCAACTCTTACAGAGGCAACCGACTTCATATAAAATTGGTTAGGAAAAAAAATGAAGGATAGATAAAATACCAGTTTACTTATTTATACCTCACATCCGACTAATCTTGTCAAAAAAGGTAGGCAACCTATATTCGGCATGCTATGTACTTATGAGTTTCCAGGAAAGAACATGTTGGAACTCTGTACTCTCTGCCTATCCCGCAAGGGATCTGGTGTGATGATATAGACAAATAGATAGACATCACGTATAATACATCCTTTGCTCAACTATTGTTATTCTCAGTAAAATAAGGTCGCCGTGTAACCACATTATAGCTTGCAACGTACAAATTTCTTTGTACGCTATAATACATAAATTTGGTGAGAAATAATTTGTTGTTCCAGTGTTCGTTACTCCTGAAAGTTGTCTATCACACTGTACAGTCTCTAACGAACTTAATGCGGTCACCATATATGCACTAACAGTGTGCCTGTGAATCTATAACTTTATAAATGTAAATATGTACAGGATCGATACGGTAACGAAGTTGGTCGCTGGATATTGCATCTGCCAAGCGACGTCGAGGGCAGCCATTGGATCACACAGGAGGAAAATGTCACAAGAAATTGACCTCTAATTTGTACCGGCTTTCGAAATAATGACAATCGATTTTATATTAAAGGGCTTAGCACGAAAAAAATTACGTTAACTTGACGCTAGCGAGTAATCGTTCGGTCACCTTCATGTTTATTTAGCAAATTTTTAGTGTGACAAGGATGGCATATCAACTCGCTGGCGCCAAACTAACGTCAATCTTTTCGTGTTAAGCTCTCAGTTATGGAGACGATAAATTAGTAAGTAAGTAGAAGAAAATCTAAAAATATAAGAATCTACTTATTACTCTTGGGGCCTCTTTCACCACCCTCGATTGAAATGCTGGTTAGTTACACACTTCTCGATTAGCGTTACTCGGCAATTAAAACTGGTTAGTTTAACCAACGGATAGGACAACTCAAAAAAGGTGGATTTTGTACTTAGACTGACTTGCAACTTCAATTGTCAATTAGTCTACTTCAGAGTTTACACGAGAATGGATAAGGAGGCCTTAACACTGACTAAGAACGCACTGCATACACCGGTGGCTGTAAAAATATGTAATTTTGGATATTGTGAATGTCTTAAACTATATTTTACTAAGTAATTTATATTTCCAACACCAGGCTGTTAGATGAGACGAACTATGAGTAGAGGAAGCCACAGAGGTATGTAATGAAAGAACCTGTTCGAACTTTGTACTCTCTGCCTACCCCGCAAGGGATTTGGCGGGGAAGTATAGATAGATGGATTACTTTTATCTTACTCTTTACCCAAATGGTACATTGATTTTATTGTATCAGAGGATATAAATATTAGCAAGACATGTGACAAAAAAATTGTAACAGAGTCATTCAACTTCTATTTGATTCAATAAAAAACACAATATTAAAAAATATGCACTAGTGTAGAACCATGCGCCATAACAAAGTTAGACATTCAATTTTTCTGCGGAGTCACATATTAGCAGTGTGAAAGACGCATATGGATTCTATTAGTTAAAAGATAAAGTAATTTTTTAAAGTGATTTAGCTTTAAACACTAACCTAAAATTTTATATTTTGGGTGCCTACTAGACAATAGAATGAACTAGACTCAAGCCAGTCCATTAAAAATGTAGTAATTATATTCAGGCCACGAGCGTAGTACTAGTATTCGTACTCCGTGCTACAAACTCACCTATGTTCTATTTTCCAATATCTGAGAATTACAAAGCTTCTATTTCCCAATACCTAAATCTGAGAACAAAGACTTCACTCTAAAACTTAGATAATGAAGATGTACATTTTTTTAAATTACAATTTGTAAAGATTTATCAAAAAAAAATCTAAAAAACAGACATATGTTATAGATACTTTAAGTTTCTACCGATGAACAAACGTTGCAAACAAAGCTTTTACTCGCTGTTATTTATTTTATAAAAGAAATCTTAAAGCGTTGCATAAAAAAAATGATACTACAATTTTCCTCCTGAAAACTTATAAATAGAAAATGAAATCGACTCGTAGTCGCAAACTCAACGCCGCCAGCTATTCCCCGAGCGCTTAGCACGTACAGATTGACGTTAGCGTAAAGCTATCGAGTAGATATGCCATCCTTTTTCACTACAAGTTTACTAAACAAAGATAAACGAGACGGCACGTTTTCTCAACAACGTTACTATACTATCTAATGTTTTGTGGTTAGCCTTTTGAGTAAAAGAGTAACGACACGAAAAAGTGTAATAAAATCAAAGTAGAACAATAAAAAATGTATTACCATACAAGGGGCTCTTGTGAGAATAACAAAAGTTTTACGGTTGTACATTTCATTCCGTTGTCAGGTTTGTTATATGAATAAATTTTGTCACACACGGCAGCTGTTATGTATATCCCGGGATGTACATTTTATACCGTCACGCCTATTATCCGTAAGTGGTTGGAGGTGTACTGTGTACCTGCGTGTGTGTTTTTCTGTTTATGTCAGATTACAATTTGATAGGGGGCGATAATATTGTCATTACACCGGACACTCCAGAATCCGGACTGTTATTAAGAATTTTCAATAGAAAGACGAAGAGGGATTTGAACCCAGAGCCCTGTGATCGTCAGTTGCACCAAGCGCCACTTGAGCAAAGGGGTAGTGTATTATATATTATGGCCTTCCTACCTAACTGCAAGTGAGTTGAATTAGAACATACTTCCTCTACTGTTGTAACGCTCTAGATAAAAATTCATCTATACCAGAACTTCCACTGTTCAAAAAGTTGGTTTAGATTTGTGAGAAAAGGAATCATACTTTTCGTAAACGAATTCAACTAGAAATACGAAACAGTGGTCTCTTTAAAGTGTTGCAAATATTATACTATAGCTTATCAAAAAAAACCTGCTGAAATTTCGGAGCAATTTATACTTTATGTACGCACTAACATCAATTGCTTAGGCGCTCAATTCCAATACTGAAAAAATTAATAAATCGATGCTCCATGGGGAATATAGGCGTGATGGTGTATTAATGATTAACAATTACAATTACATTTTGTAATCTTCAACGTTTACGATTACACTTTTATTTTGAATCATGATTGGATATTACAAAATTCAATTGTAATCATTAATCGTATAATATTTTGCCCATCTCTGCCCTGTTCCTCGTATGGCTACCGGGCAAGATGCCGAAACACGACAGGGCGCTTGGCAGCATGACTTGGCTGGGAAAGTGGTGAACAGTCGCGGCCGTAGCCTACCGCCGGTAAAGGTGCTGCTCGTTTAGCACTGCCCAGGAACCACATGTAGGGAATCATGAGTAAATCATACGGACTCGATCAGCCCCTATACTCTCTTTAGACCCGTCACTCACTCACTCACTCTTTGAAATAGCGAGAATAGAAATGAGAATTTTGCTATATATTGCAGCTTTTATAATATTTATTTATAAAGAAATTCAACATCTCACCGTTTAAAATATTTGCGTTCATATTCTAACCCTCACTTGAACGAGATACAGAATTTAATGAGAATATTAAAATGATTTATACGACTAGAGTATATATAAAATATTGAAAAGAGTATTTGTTAGTCTAGTGGCGCATAGTTCGGCTGTTTATCACGAGGTCCTGGCTCAGAATCCTAGGTTACACAAAGTGTGGTTGCCAAAATCCTAATCAACTCTCTGGAATCTGGGATTGTAATTGGCTCGCCCCCTATTACATTGGTATATGGTATAAGTGGGTTTCTACAGCACACCTCTGGATACCCAGGTTGTTGTTGTTGCCCGGTGAAACTGTAAAAGTCCCATAGGCAAACAATGTAGGTGCACGCATGCACGAACGCATTCACGTACGCTCGCACGCACGCACGCACGCACGCTCACATATTATACACATGAACACTGTTGTATTTCTATAACATAATGTCCAGCAAGTTCTATAACATAAACAGATATTGTTTTATCTGCTTAATAAATCAAGATTCTTCGTCACCACCGAGCGTGTATGAGACAAAGGAGTGGAGTAGGCGAGATAATCTACTGTAGGGAAAACACTTGTTGGAATTCTGTCCCAACCCGCAACGGATATGGCGTAATGATAAAGATGATCAAGATAATAATAAATGATTCACACTACTCCTCCCGCCGCCATAAATCGCAAATTTTCATTTTAAAATCTATCTTGTGTTGAAATTCTCCAGGAGAGATTCTTAGAATCAAAACCATTATGATGAAATTCTAAAGAGCTTTCACGAGTAGAACCAATTAAATTGAAGATTTCTCCTTTCTAGTTCGGTAAATACTTATGTGGAAAACACTAAGAAATGCCTTTTCCTTGATCTTGACTCGGATTTCTTGGCTTAATTGTAAGGCTCTTATATATATTTGCCTATATTAGCGATATGGTTGGTGCCTATAAGACTTACCGATATTAGAGCCTTAAAATGCATGGTAGGGTATGTTCTACGGCACTTAATACCTATGTATCGTTCTACACTACTCAATACCTATGTATCGTTCTATTGTTCTGGTATGGAAGCGACGATATATGTCTATTATACCTACCCGAGGACTATCCCGAAAAGACGTATTATTTCTTATAGCCGATAAAACCAAAATACAACTGAAGGTCCAAAACCGTAGCCGAAACATAGTAACGTATATAATACGGGGCTATATAGTTGATGCATAGAAACAGTGGTCTATCTTATACAGAAAACTGTATAAATCAGACTATACTGGCCCATTGGACCATCTTCCCTTGGAACTGATCAAGCCTTGGCCGACTACCTTATTAGGTGGTAATCGTTACCACCAGCTTAACGTGCCTTCCAAAGCACGAAGACGCTCGAATTTAAAAATGCTTCATATGCAGACCAACCGACCCGAGCGCTGCTTGTTGGCTAGCTGAAAGACGTCCATTGCAGGACAAGGGCTCCACCAAAAGTGGCCACGACGACCAGCTTTGTGCTGTACGCTTCACCTGCGTCTGTCACCAGGTCATCGGTCTAACTTGTCGTCCACCTTGAACGCTGTTTAAGGAACTACCGCGATAAAAACGTATTTTTGTACTATGCACCTCAAAAAGTATATCAATTAGAGTCTTAATATTTAGGAATATGATTTTTGACTCTATATTTTAGATTCTAGTAAAAGGAATACATGATTAAACGAAATTATCTCGATAGAAAAAAAAATCTCTATTGTTTTACATTTTTTTATTCCAACGCGCAACGTATAAGAACTAGAATAAAAGTTACTCAAAAACATAGAGAATAATTGTACCAAAGTTCTTGTAAAGCCGTTTTTTTATTTCATAGTGTAGTTTTTAGAAAATGATAATATTCGTTTGAGCACAAGTCGTTTATTTCCAAGCGCGAGCTCAATATATCCGTCCCTTTTTTTTCATTTGTAAAGTAATTCCATCATTGTCACTTTCCCGGTCGATACACGGTCGATCGTGGTCGGCCCTTAACCTCAGTGCTTGCTAAGAATTTTGCGCTACGAGCGCCTTTTACTTAGCACATTGTATTTATCAGAAAGTCACATACGTAAGCTGAATCCATTAGGAGATGAAAACTGATAGATACGCAAAGCTGCATATGCACTCTATGAGATCGAGCAAGATTAAGTCGATTGACTTAGCAAATTGATTTTTGTTTTGATTTGAACCAAATGACTTACTTCAAAACCAAAAAGTTTTGTCTTTCGAGTGTATTATGTGCGCGAGCACATTTATGCCACTTTAGAAAATGAATTTCGGAAACTTGGCAAGTTTGTAAAACTTATTCTATACTGGCTGTACCCGCGACTTTATATGTGACTAATATCCTTCAGAAAGACCCAAATAAAAATTTACAGAATTAACCTGTAAGAAATATTTTTGTAAGCATGTGAATATGTGACTAACTGTTGGTCGTGCAAAAAGGTTCTTGTATTCAAGCCGACGTGGTTGTTTATAAAAAATGTCTTAGAATATTTAAGCCCCATACGAAATAAGCTTTGGAACATCTGAATGCAAAGATTTGTGAATTTACCTTCGTTCCTTACCTACTCAATAAATTCCTTCAGAGTTAAAATAAATATTTGAGTCTGAGTCGAAGTGTACATACAATACTGCTTAAAGAGACATTTTCTCCACGGAAAAAACAGTAACTTATTTGTTACCTATTTGTAGATAATTCTATAAACTCTCTTCATACCGCAAGTCACTGAAACGTTGGAGAATGCGTCAGTCATCACAAACAAAGTGTTTGTGGAAGGTCGTTTTATAATTAAAAAGTAAATTCTAAAGAAAGCCTGAAAGCTAAATTTCATGCTACGTGAAGCAGAAAATATGAGCCAGCCGAGTAAAAACATTTAATAAAAGTAACTT
This sequence comes from Phalera bucephala, assembly GCA_905147815.2. NCBI lineage: Eukaryota > Metazoa > Arthropoda > Insecta > Lepidoptera > Notodontidae > Phalera > Phalera bucephala. The sequence goes on from LR990625.1 coordinate 15,153,622, forward strand.
GATAGTATGTAACGTTTTATGTAGAAGGAAGAATATTTTATTAATTTATAAATTAAAATCATTTTGTAAATTAAAATCGGCTTATATTTTTACACTGTTGGGCAAATGCCTTCATTTATAAATTGAGATGGGAGATACACTCCACCATGCGGACCCAGTGTAGATTTATGGAGAGAAAGAGAGAATATGCCTCATAAAATGATTAAAGTGTTTGTAGCGCTGCGAGATTGGTTCATTTTAGCGATCACCAAAGTTAACAAGGAAATAAACAAGGAAGTATATACCACAAACAGACGTTTATAGTAATAATTTCCATATTTGAGCGTTTCTGTAATCAAGAAAACACTTTTGGTCCATGTTCCTGGCTTCCACTAGATGCGGTTGGCGTAAAGTCAAGTTGGCAGCCTAGATTGCTTGATCAGTTTCAACAGCAGGAGACGATGTCACAAATTAGCACTGGGTCCATGTGAAAGAGTATGATTTATGGTTTTATCTCTTTCCATTACTTGCGAGACAAGGACTTTTTACACCGCATTCGGACGTGGGTACATGGCATTTTTTAATATTTATTTTAAAATTAAAACCTGTCACGCCTACATTCCCCAAGCGGGGGTGTTATGAGTATACGCAGTTTTTGCCAACGATATTAGGTCCCATGTAATAGAGGCGAGCCTAGCCAGGCCCAATGCTAGGCCCAAGACTGCTATTGGAAGTTTTTGTATCGCTAAATTACATTTCGCCCGATTTAGGCCTCGACTAAGACCTCGTGATTATTCACCTCCAGAGCAACGAGGCAGTCTAATATAGGCGTGACGCCTATATTCCCCAAGCGGGGGTGGCAGAGGTGTACTGTATATACGGGGCACAATTCCAAACTCCAGACTGATACTGGAAAGATTTCGTTAGAGAAACTACATTTGACCGACGTAGGATTGACCCAGGACCTCGTGATCACAAATCGATGCGCTTTGCCACTAGACCAACGAGGCAGTCTTAAATTTATTTCGTAGTATATTTTCATGGTGATAATGGCGAAATTCGCAGGTATAAGTTGAATGCGTGCAGAACAAAGCCGGTCATAGTGGCCATGTTTGGGAGAGACCTTGTCCAGCAGTGGATGGTTTTGACTGAAGTTAGATAGATATTTTCGAAAGCCTTTCCTTGGCCTTTTGGCGTTCGATCAGAAAGAATGTCTTCCCCAGACAATGTTACTGTAAAAGTTTTTGTCTACAAACGTATAGGAGTCCAAAAGCAATCGTTCCCTAAGAAAATATTAGATTGGTGTATCTGCCATTTTATATTGGTAGTTTATAGTTGTGAACTTTTTACGGGGTTATAAAACAGAGATAGTATTTTATTGGTGTGAATATAGGCTGCTTCTATATATATATATATATATATATATATATATATATATATATATATATATATATATATATATACTACTTTACAACACGTTTTACAAGGTGCCTTGAGAAGAGATTTATTGAGGTCATAGATTTACGCGACTATTACACATGAAAGCGCGGATGCGTGGAAGTGCTCGTAGCGCAGTGCGACCGCGGTGTTCTTACCTATCACCAAGGTTAAGCTACGTTTGACATGGTCGGCCTGAGATGGGTGACCGTTTTGGAATTTTTATATTCGAGCGTCTTCGCGCTTCGAAAAGCATGTTAAGCCATTGTTCCCGGTTACTATATAATGTGGTAGTCGTTAAGTCAAGTTGGTAGCCCTATAGGCGGCTTGATAAGTTCCAACAGCAGGTGGCCACAAGCATGCCTCCACCAATCCGCACTGGGTACGCGTGGTGGGGTATGATCTAATCTCCTTTACCTCGATTTGTGAGAGAAGGCCTTTGCCCATCAGTGGGACAGTATTAGCTGATATTATTATTATTACACATGAAATAAAACTGGTTTTCGGATTTTATCCTTTTGAACGTCTAACACCTCAGTCTCCCCGTGATCATGCGTACCTACAAAGCACTTGAAACATCGGGAGCTTAAAAATACAAAAATAATCCGCGATAAAATCCGAAAAACACTATATAATTTAAAAAGCTATTTTATTCATTTTAAAACTAAAGTTGTAAAACAAATTACCCAGGGACCTTTGCACTACTCGTAGTAAGTACTGAACTTGTATTGCAGAAATCTGAGTTATAAAACAGTTAAAACAATACGTTTTTCATGCCCTATATTCCCTAAGCGAGAGTGGCAAATAATAATAATAATACATTTATTTCGGATATTCATCCATATGAGTACATACATATGTTAGTAATTACATCGACGCTTAAAACTATTGTTAGTAGAAACAAACAGAAAACAAAACAAAAAAAGAAACAAAAATAAATAATTTTATTTGGCCGCCCGGTTTGACGGCGCCACATGTGCGGCGGTCCAGTGCCGCAATATTGGCCCTTCGACCCTCTCCGCCACTGTGCGCAGGACACTGTTGGGGCTGGCGCGCACTCGCCTCCACAGGGTTGCGATCCGCTTTCTAATTATCGCGTAGAATTCATCTATGCTTCCGCGAACATCCCCGAGGCGCTGCAGTACCTCGGCAACCCCATCAATGCCCTAAACGCGTTTTTATATTGTACGCGCAGGACGTCGCCAGCCCTTCTAGTATAGTTGATCCACAGACTGCAGGTGTAAAACGTTTGGTAAAAGGCTCTAAACAAGGTTAGTTTTACACCATTGGTACACTTTGCAAATCTGCGCATCAACATATTACTTCTCACTGACAACGCCCTACGCTCTCTCTCCAGGTCCAGGTCATCATTTTGGTTTGCGGTGACCCAGTGTCCCAGGTATTTAAATTCCGACACTAACTTAAGTGGTGAGCCTCTTATCATTACCGGCGGAACCGAAGAATATTCTTTAGTCCCTGCCCTGAAAACGAGTAGTCACTTTTGTCGGCATTATACCTAAGACCATGGGCCTCCGCATATCTCTCACAAATCCCTACCGGTTTTCTTAAGGCACTGATTGAGGGGCTCAGTAGCACCATATCGTCTGCATAACTTATATTGTTTACAAATACACCATCTATACAGCAACCTATTGTGGCGCTGGTGAGCTCCTCAACCAGCCGGTTAACGTAGAGATTAAAGGGTTTGTACGCTCCGGATAGTGAGCCTCCCCATCTAACCAAGTTACTTTGGTGCCCATACCAATACTTTAATAGGTTGATAAGTTCACCTGGCACTGTGGTCTCTGCGTAGAATTTATTCCAGAGCTTGCTATAGGACACCAAATCGAATGCCTTTGACAGATCAAGGAAACACGCATAGATAGGTGTCTTCCTATCTGTATAGTATCGTACAGTATGCTTGAGACACAGTACAGCCGCCTCTGTTAATAGTCCGGGCTGAAATCCAAATTGAGCATCGTGAAGCTTTATATGCTCATTTAACTGCTTGTCCTGAATACTGTCCAGCACTTTGGCTACGATGGTTGCTTATGATATGGGCCTATAATTAGTCTTATCAGACGCATCCCCCGTACGGTTTTTGAGTATTGGTACCACCAGGGTTCTCATCATCTCGTCAGGCAAGTATGTGTGACACACGCAAAAGGACAAGAGAATGGCTAGCACTCGGGGCAAGTGAACACCCGCATGTTGCAGGTGCTCAATACTAAGCGAGTCGTGCCCCGGTGATTTCCCACGCGTCATACCCTTCAGCACTGCCGCCACCTCCTCAGCAGTGAACCTTACATGTGGTTAAAATTTGATCTCATGAGAGGCGATGAGTTCCCCGTTGGTATCAATGTTGATTCAATTCAGAAATAGTTTTTAAATAATTCCGCAATTTTGGCAGGCTCACTAACACCCTCCACACTCACAGGTAAGCTCGACCTAGGACTCAGTTTACTTGTCTGTTTCCAAAATTTACCAAATTGTGCAAAGGCGTGCTGTATACCCTTAATTTCGCCATAAGGGGTGAGCCTATTGTCATTACGTCTGATACGATTCCGGTTTGCCGACTGCTATTGAGAATTTTTCAATAGAAGAACCTTAATAACACTATAAAAGACCCGGGATTCAAATTCGTTTGGGTAATCAATAGATCACGCAATGTAATTTCAACCTATATATACAAGGTGTAACATAATAAACGCAAAACCTGAAAACAGTTCGTTCCAAATCGATAATTGAATTGATTTCAACATATTTTATTGTATTTAACATTTTTTTTTTAATTTGCAAGAAATGTTATTGCTCCTTTAGTGCGCTTCGTTCGATTCAAATCAATTGCATTTCTATACACGTACAAGTTTCATGGTTAATTGGGGCGGGCATAAGAGTGCATAAAAAAGGGGCAAAAAAATTTAATTTGGGAAATTGATTTTTGTATTGAATTTGTGAAGCAATTATTTAATCTGAGTGTCTGAGGTCTCGCGTTATTTACCATACACGTTATATAAAATTTCGGTGTGCGTGAGTTCGTAATTCTTCTCCCCCTAAACGACTAGACAGATTTTAATGATTTTTTGTGCTTATGAGGTCACCTGGATTGTTCTTTACCTTAGTTGAACCCTGTAGGTGGCGCTGTTGTCAGGGTTCAAAGCTGTGGGAAACTGTTACTTTTCTATATAATATTTTGACGCAAAGATGCCAAAAGACGACAAAATGTTGACGCTTGCGAGTTGATATGCCATCCTTGTCACACAATAAAATTTACCAAATAAACGTGACAGCACGCATCCTCGCTAGTGTCACGCTATCATCAATATTTTCTTGGTAAGTCCTTTGCTAGCTCAACTTATATACAGATTTTGTTATGGAGGTCTAGTCTTGACTTGAATAGGCTAAATATGTCAGAGTGTGGCTGTTACTGTGTAAGCGAGCCACATCTTCTACTCCATCGACATTTTCCATCAGGTGAGATAGGAGTCAAGACTAGTCCTCAATAAAAAAAATCTGTATATGAGTTGTGCTAGCAAAGGACTTAGCACGAAAATAGACCGAAGTTAGACCAAGTTCCGAATCAGTATGATCAGCCCAGACCTGCCTCCTCGTATCATGAGAAAAACTATGTACTAGCTTATAATTATCATCATCAACCGAAAGACGTCCACTGTAGGACAAAAGGTCTCTTCCAAAGATCGCCACGAAGACCGACTTTGTGCTGGACGCATCCACTTTGGGGGGGGGGGGGGCTTGCCCTCCTCACTATCTTCTAATAATTAGGTACCTTAGCAATGAGTATGACTGCCATTTGTTAATAGTTTACTAGAATATTATCCATCTGCTTGATAATCCGATGCCCCCAAAATGTCTTTAATTTATCCTAAGTGATAGCCTAGTGGTTAGACCGTTGGACTGCAAAGTCAAAGGTCTCGGGTTCAAACCCAGGCACGCACCTCTGTCTTTTCGAAAGCATGTGCGTATTAAAAAATTAATTATCACTTGCTTTAACGGTGAAGGAAAACATCGTGAGTAAAACCTGCATGCCTAAGAGTTTCTCGAAGGTATGTGAAGTTCGCCAACCCGCACTAGGCCAGCGTGGTGGACTATTGCCTAAACTCTCTCAGTTTGAGAGGAGGCCCGTGCCCAGCAGTGGGACAGTTTCTTAACAGGGCTTATATTATTATATTATTATCTATCCTTCAATATCTTATATTGACATACTACCAATCTCCTCTGTTTTCTGTTACACCCACATTTGTTTCTGTTGCTTGCATATCATTCTTGATATAATCCAGTCGTCCTTTTTTTGTATTTGTTTTTTCTTGTACCATGCCCCTTCACGTGTCCAGGCCTGTAGATAAACCGTCATGACTGAATAGTGATCTAACTCAGCTTTATCGAATATAAAATCTGTAAACGGGACGTTTAGAATTGTATTGTATTTGTTATCTACCTTATGGGAATAGAAAATAACAATAAAATCTGTTGGCTGTAGTACGGAATCACATAGTAAAAAGAGACATAGACTCGTTCATTTAGAGATATTTCACGGAAGGTCATTTATAGATTAAATGTCTGCTTGTGGCAGATTTTTGTGTGAGTTATTTAGCCTTAATCGGAATCTTTAGTCGTATATGCATATACTTACATTAACAGTTTTCAGGCTTAATTTGTTAAGGTGTAACAATGGATTAAAAAATGAAACATTTTAACTAAAAAACTGCCTTAAGAAAAAGAGAAATACGATTGTTACATAAAAAATATGGTCCGATGTGTTTCTTACCGGACTATCTCAATATTAGCCGCGTTTCAAACCGGTGCCGATTGTAGATTAGAAAAAGTTATATTTGACAATTGAGATTTAGAGCAAATATTACACATGAATTACAACTGATTTTACGGATTTTATCGCGGTTTATTTTTGATTTTTCTCTCGCCACTCAGAGGACATACAAGCGCACATGTTAAGGATTCATACCATTTTGTCCGAGAGATCAAAAATCTACATCTTACTGACAATGAAACTATGGCCAGTTTCGAAGTCCAGTCACTATACACATGCTTATCTATACAAGATTGTGTCCAAATTGTAGAAAGTAAATTAGCAGAGAACAACATGCCAGCGAAATACAGTTAGCCACCTCAGCCTGGCTGTCCTGCACGACAATTAGCTTCAAGTCCCACACCAACGTCATAGTGACCGAGTGAAACAGCCACAGTCGAGCGTCTCTCAGGTGTACCTTGCATGAGAGGTCTCACAGACAAGATAGGCTACATCTTAAATCGTGCTTCAATTGAAACATTTTATAAGCCGCCAAAGAAGATCAGTAAATTTTTACCATCAGTCAAGTGTCACATCCCTCTACAAGACGTAGGAGTATCCAAGCTTTATTGTGGATGTGGTCTGAAGTCTGTAGTCTGTGAACATGTCTTTGACCGAAGCTGCCATAACATCAGATGAGATAAGCCTCAAATCCTATTGAAATTAAAAAAAAACATCCTAATTTTAATAGAGAAGATGGCCGGGGACTTCGATCGGCTTGGAATCCGGTAATTAATATAATTAAATCCAAAATCAAGCATAAAACTGCAAGACCTTAAGACACCGTGATTTCATTCTGCGTAGATCGGACCAACAAAAATAATTAAGAACTTTGAGGGTACCCCGGAACAACTATACCTTTTAAACGTCCAACACCTGAATCCTTCACGTGACCATGAGTACTGTAAAGCACTCGAAACGTAGGGGACTTACAAATCAAAGATAAATCGCGATTATATCCGAAAAACAGTTTTATTTCATATTTGACAATATCAAAGTGCAGAGTTTGTACAGAATAAACTATTTTACTAAAATTATCGTAATTTGACAGTGGTTTTCTTTAGAACTCACTTATTTGATATTTGTAGAATGAAGGTAAACCTCCAGATTTTGATCAAATGTAGGTAATTTAATTGTTCTATTATGATGAGGGTTCGGTAGGCTCGATTATTGTATTCCAAATATAAAGCTCCACCGAGCTTTAGATATTAGTACTCGTATACCTTAGTAATAATATGTACAAACTTGTCCTTTATGATTTCATACTACGAGAATATAAAAGAGTTCGTATATTACAATTGAAGCAATAATTTAACAACAATAGAGTTTGGTGGATGAGGTGGTGAAGGTCGCGGCTAGAAGCTGCATGCGTAAAACCGTTTGAGTGTTCAACGCTCGTCGTACTCTCGTAAGCGTTGACTCGGGAGCATCAGGATGGCGGGTGTACCTTTTTAATGTATCCTCAATGTACCTGATTGAACCTTAAAAGAAATTCAATGTACCGTTCTTATATCCCAGTTTTATTTCATATTTGACAATATCAAAGTGCAGAGTTTGTACAGAATAAACTATTTTACTAAAATTATCGTAATTTGACAGTGGTTTTCTTTAGAACTCACTTATTTGATATTTGTAGAATGAAGGTAAACCTCCAGATTTTGATCAAATGTAGGTAATTTAATTGTTCTATTATGATGAGGGTTCGGTAGGCTCGATTATTGTATTCCAAATATAAAGCTCCACCGAGCTTTAGATATTAGTACTCGTATACCTTAGTAATAATATGTACAAACTTGTCCTTTATGATTTCATACTACGAGAATATAAAAGAGTTCGTATATTACAATTGAAGCAATAATTTAACAACAATAGAGTTTGGTGGATGAGGTGGTGAAGGTCGCGGCTAGAAGCTGCATGCGTAAAACCGTTTGAGTGTTCAACGCTCGTCGTACTCTCGTAAGCGTTGACTCGGGAGCATCAGGATGGCGGGTGTACCTTTTTAATGTATCTTCAATGTACCTGATTGAACCTTAAAAGAAATTCAATGTACCGTTCTTATATCCCAGTTATAATAAAAATAGAATAAGCCTGACGTCAAGACCGAGGCTGGAACTGAATTTGAGAAAATTACTTATTAGTTAGCTGAAATTTGCCTGCCATATCAATGTACCTAAATATATTTTAAGATAACGGTCTGCTGGACTGCTCTTTGTGCCCTATACAAAGGAAGAGCTAAGAGTGGTCACAGATGACGCAATTAAGGTGACTACTCACTAATATGAATCATGAATACTAAAGTTTATCCATTTTAGTTGATTGGAAGGATAGGAACAGAAGGAGGCAATAAAATTTGCAATCAGCATAGTAAGATAAGCTAATGAAATTAGAATAAGGATCGCAATATTTTTTTATTCATTGGACTATTATGGTATTTATCAGAAAACTAACATAGAATCTACTACCACTTCGAAACAACATTGCTGTGGAGAAGAAGAGCAAGAAACTCCACGATTACTCTTTTAAAATAGTTTTTTTTTCATCTAAAATATATATCTATATTATCACGCCAGTTTCCTTGCGGGGTAGGCAGAGAGTACAGAGTTCCATTAGGTTATTTCCTTACAGACCTCTCCGGCTTCCTCCACTCTCATAGTTCGTCTCATACATGCTCGCCGGTTACGGAGACTCTTGGCTTGCCCTTCAGATAAGACACGGTCTATTTGGTCATAGTAAGACAGTCTAGGTCTTCCCCGGTACCTACATCCTTTCACTTTCGTATTGTATATCTGTGTTGTTATTCTTTCTTCTGACATATACAATGTTTTATCGGGTAATGGAGAAGAATGTCGACTGCTCTATCAGGTGGGTCTAATTCAAATTAACCAAATTACACTATTCTTTAAAATGGTTATATAACCATTTCGCCTGGCCACCAGGCTCCCTCATTTACAGATAAAGAAATGAGAAAACAATAGAATCATTTTAATTAAATTAATAGATGGAAAAGAGAATATTAAATAATAATATCAGAATTAGTTACTAAGTTCAACATCATTTGGAAAGCAAGACCGCAGTCCAAAAACTGAAACATGTTGATTAAACACTGCTATAAAAGTGTATTACCTTCTTATATTAGATTGGATGATTTTGCAGACTTGGCAAATTAACAACATTGCTAAATTGTACGTGAGGCAGAAATTTTTGAAAAAAAATGCTCCTTTCGTAGAAATAAAGTTTTACAACAAAATTAATTTCATAATTGATGGTTAACGGTTTATGAAAAAAGTTTTATTATCACACTGCACTTTCAATTTATCACGAAGATGAAACATTCTCAAAATAATTTATTTTAAGAAATTTAATTCAACTAACTTTATTGGTGTAAGGTTGAAAAAGTGAATGTATTTGAGGTTCGGACATATAGAAAGAAAGTCGAAAAAAAGAATCATGAAACAGATATATGATGCAAAAATGGAAGGATGAACCGGGTACCGGGGAAGTTCTAGATTTCCTTAATCAAACAGATCATAGAATTTTATTTTCGGTTAGACCAATTGAGTCTCCGTAAACGAGAAGCATGTGTTAGACGACCATGAGAATGGACTATGATAATAAAGATATATATTATTATGATTTTTAAAAATACATTAATCTACATAATATTATTGTGTGTTCATAGTATAATGAACGGGTATTATTATCTCTACGTGATAAAATCATGAATTTTAAGTCTTAAAAATTTATTGATTATATTATACTTTGCTTATCAAAGTAAAATTCACTGCAGCAAACATCCATTCTAAACAGCAAACGTAGATAATGTTTTTATTCTTTCCACAATTACCTTGCAAAATTTCGTCTCGGCATTAGTACAAGGTTTTGTACTGGATGACAGATAAAAGAACATTGAACTTAGTTACTAAACAAACATCGTATAGTGATATCCGAGATAGCAACATAATGATTGTTTATTTCGAATTAGCCCTTTGAAATTTCCCATATTTGCGAACCAAGTTCTTCTTAGTAGGGTCATTGGGACTGTGGTCTATTACGTTGACCATTTGATTTAAGAGCCTAAAATGTAGTAACAGCATTTTTTGATTTGATGACATCTGTGTGGCTATAAGGAACCAAATTAAGAATCCGGTCGGCAAATTAAGTAAGTACTTAGTTATGGCTAGGTATAAAAGGAAAGAGAAATTTTGGGGAGGCGAAAGTTTGGGATCTTAAACGCTCCGTCAGTATTATGGATATCTATCTATATCATTATACTAGATCCCCTGCGGGGTAGGCAGAGAGTACAAAGATCTAATAAGGTAAGGAAAGACTCTTACAGACCTCTCAGAAGCTCCATTATTCAGAACAATTTTTAAAGAGCATTGAAAGCGAAGCATATTTGTTTGCGGCTCCTTATTGTATTAGTAGCGTGAAAGGTTTGTAAGAACTGGGGTACCACAATTTTTCGGACAGTATTATTTTAATGTTACTTTTCCGCGGTGATAGCCTAGTGGTTAGACCGTTGGACTACAAAGTCAAAGGTCTCGGGTTTAAACCCAGGCACGCACCTCTGTCCTTTCGAAAAAGCATTAAAATTAATTATCACTTGCTTGCTATGGTAACGACAGGACAAGGGGTGCTCAGAATCTCCGGCAGAGATTCGGCTACCACCAACAACGAAAATTGGCCCTGGTGACATACAACGCACGCACGTTAAGGACAGATGAGAAGCTTGTTGAGCTGGAAGAAGAGATAAACAAGTTGCGGTGGAATATGGTTGTTGTCATTATGGTTTATCGGAGGTCCGAAAAAAGGGCGAGGACTCGATAACCTAAAAATCCGGCAACTTGTTTTACTACCGGGAGGGCGAACAGCAGTCCCAAGGTGGTGTCGGATTTATCGTCCACAAGTCACTTATAGACAAAGTTGTGTCGATCACTAGTGTGTCGAGCAGGGTAGCGTACCTGATACTCAGAATATCCAAAAGATATTCGCTGAAGGTCATACAGGTCTACGCACCGACCTCGGCATACTCAGATGATGACGTCGAAGTAATGTATGAGGACATTAGTAGAGCCATACATACTTCCAAAGCACACTTTACAGTGGTTATGGGTGACTTCAATGCGCGGCTGGGCAAACGGGGCGATGATGAGTTAAGAGTGGGGCAATTTGGATATGGGCAGCGCAACCCCATGGGTCAGAGGCTGGCCGCATATCTGGAGAAGGAGGGACTCTTTATGATGAACTCTTTCTTCCGGAAGCCGCCTCATAGGAAATGGACCTGGATGAGCTCTGATGGTTCCACAAAAAATGAGATAGACTTCTGATGAGCACCAAGGGACAAATATTTAATTATGTCTCCGTGATTCACAGGGTATAAACCGGCAGTGATCACCGAATGGTCAGAGGCACATTAAATATTAATGTCAAAATGGAAAGATCGCTTCTGATGAAGTCTACGCTCCGACCTTCATATGCACATATCCAAAACCCCGAGAACTTTTAACTCGAATTGGCAAACCGCTTCGAATTGCTAGACAGCAGCGCATCAGTGGACGAAATCAACAACAGGCTGGTAGAGACTGTCCATACGGTCGGGTCCAAGTATTTTAAGCCCCACCGTAAAAATAGACCTCAAAAACTATCCAACTACACCCGAAACCTCATGGCTGAGCGACGTTCCATGACGCTCCAAACCTCCGATGATGCTAAGTCCTATAAGCAGCTCAATGAACAGATACTGAAGTCCTTGCGACACGATTTACGGTCCTTCAATACAAGGCGAATTAAGGAGACCATAGCACAGAACAAGGGCTCTAAAGTGTTTGCAAGAGACGCATCTATTGGGCAAATCCAGTTGACGAAGCTGAAGACGGAGGACGGAAACGTAACGTCGAATAGGTCGGAGGTGCTCAGGGAGATAGAGAGGTTCTATGGGCAGTTGTACACCTCAGTAGCTGAACCTGTTGTTGACTTGGTAAAAGACCCAAGAGCCAAGCTAACCCGACACTACACTGAAGATATCCCGGATGTCAGCCTGTACGAATTTGGGATGGCTCGCAAACAACTCAAAAATAACAAAGCGCCAGGTGAAGACGGAATTACCGCAGAGCTTCTGAAAGCGGGCGGAACGCCGGTACTTAAAGTCCTTCAGAGGCTGTTTAATTCTGTCTTGCTCGAAGGGAAAATGCCGGAAGCATGGAACAGGGGTGTGGTGGTACTGTTTTTCAAGAAAGGTGATAACACTTTACTGAAGAATTATAGGCCCATCACACTGCTAAGCCATGTTTATAAGTTGTTTTCGAGAGTCATCACGAATCGTCTCGAACGCAGGCTTGATGACTTCCAGCCTCCCGAACAAGCCGGTTTCCGAAAAGGCTTTAGTACCATAGACCACATACATACGCTGCGGCAGATTATACAGAAGACCGAGGAGTATAATCGGCCACTATGCTTGGCGTTTTTGGACTATGAGAAAGCCTTCGATTCGATCGAGACTTGGGCGGTTCTTAGATCTCTATGCCGCATTGACTATCGGTACATTGAAGTGTTGAAGAGCTTGTATAATAACGCCACCATGTCAGTCCGAGTACAGGGGCAGTGCACGAAGGCGATCCCCATAAAAAGAGGAGTAAGGCAGGGAGACGTCATTTCTCCGAAACTGTTTACGGCCACCTTAGAGGATGCCTTCAAGCTCTTGGAATGGCAAGGACTTTGCATCAACATCAATGGCGAATACATCACTCACCTTCGATTTGCCGACGACATTGTGGTCGTGGCGGAGTCGCTCGAAGATCTAGGACGAATGCTCGGTGACCTCAACAGAGTATCTCAACAAGTGGGTTTTAAAATGAACATGGACAAAACGAAAATAATGTCTAACGTCCATGTCGTACCCACCGCACTCACCGTTGGGAACTCTACTCTTGAAGTTGTCGACGAATACATTTACCTGGGACAGGTAGTCCGGTTAGGTAGGTCCAACTTTGAGAGAGAGGTCAATCGACGAATTCAACTCGGCTGGGCAGCGTTCGGGAAACTGCGCAACATCTCATCCAAAATACCTCAGTGCCTTAAGACTAAAGTTTTTAGTCAATGTGTGATACCAGTGATGATATATGGATCGGAGACGTGGTCTCTTACAATAGGTCTCATAAAAAAGCTCAGAGTTGCTCACCGAGCTATGGAGAGAGCTATGCGCGGCGTTTCTCTACGCGATCGAATCAGGAATGAGGAGAGAGGAGGAGGAGAACCAAGGTCACCAACATAGCCGTTAAGATTAGCAAGCTGAAATGGCAATGGGCGGGCCACATAGCGCGTAGATCGGACGGGCGTTGGGGCAGAAAGATTCTATAGTGGAGACTTCGTATTGGCAAGCGCAGCGTGGGACGACCGCCTGCCAGATGGACCGACGATCTTGTGAAAATCGCAGGAAGTCGTTGGATGCAGGTGGCATCGGACCGGTTACGCTGGAAAGCGATTGGGAAGGCCTATGTTCAGCAGTGGACAATAGGCTAAGATGATGATCACTTGCTTTAACGGTGAAGGAAAAACATCGTGAGGAAACCTGCATGCCTAAGAATTTCTCGAAGGTGTGTGAAGTTCGCCAACCCGCACTAGGCCAGCGTGGTGGACTATGGCCTAAACCCTCTCAGTTTGAGAGGAGGCCCGTGCCCAACAGTGGGACAGTTTCTTAACAGGGCTAATAATATTATTATTATTACTTTTCCGCAAAAAAAATGTAAAGCTGTAAACTGCGTGTATGCAAATCATATTCGCACAGCCAAGTAAGATCACAATAATATTTTTGAGATATTATTTAGGAAAACTGTTTCTCCAAGCATTCTGAATCGAAGTTGATGAAATAATGTGCTTCGGTGCGTTTCCTTTGGAGATACCGTTTTTCCTATGTACCGTTATAAAATACTTTTTAAATGGATTACCCATCCCACATACTCCGCTCTTTTATGCGGATGGTTGAATTCATAAATAAATACTACCTACGTCTGTTTTTCTGTGGATGCAAACAGAGGTGAATTTACACAGAGCACCCACAATTTGCCAGGATATTTATAGCCCCATTGTATCTTGCGCAATTCTTCAGGCACATAATTCCACAAGTCCTTTGATTTATTTAGACTCTCTCGAATAAAGAGCCTTCTTCACGGCATTTTCTTCTTCACGGCAACCCTAGAAATCAAGCATCTCCAGAAAGCGAGTCAGGATCTCGTGAATATAGTGTAGCTTCTATCTACCAGGATGTCACTGATTAGGATTTGTATAAACCAAAAAAATATTTGGACGCATCGATATATCATCATTTGCTCGATGAGGCCTTAATTGTCTCAAAACCTAGTACAAGTACTCTGAAACATATAACATTCAATATGATCTAGCATTTGGTTAGTAAGTAGTACACTTGAAGCGAAATAGTTCCACTCCGATCTAGGTCTCGAACCTATTCGCGCCTTTATTAAAGAGGCGTCAACACGTCACTTCGCGAACGCATCTACCCATGCGAATCCGTTAATCGTAGCCTCCGCCGCCTACGATCTCCCCCCCGACCCCTGCCGCCACCGCCGGCCGCGACATGTTCTCACCGACCCCCCCCCGATGCTTTGTCATCCCTTCTTTCCGCTCAGAATACGGGCGACGACGACGTAGTAGTAGTAGATCCCCTCCCATAGCCGGCGGTTGACCGGTGCACTTAGTAGTGCACCCGTCCCCCTACAGCGACTGTCCCAGCCGAGGCGCCCTCGAGTATGTCGCCTCTTGCCCTTCTGGCTGGCTAGAGCGTAGTGGTTGCACGCTCGCCTTTAAATCCGGTGAAGCTGTAAAGGCCTCGCGGCCAACAGCGTACATCATTCACACACACACGCGAAATAGTTTATATGCCATCCTTGTCACACTAGAAATTTACTAAATAAATATGAGCGTGACAGCACGATTACTCGCTAGCGTCACGCTAGAGTCAAAGTTTTCGTGCTAAGCCATCTTAACTTTAGTTCCACAAAGTTATTCGGATATTAAATAAAAGTTAGTCGTAAATTGAAGCAGTCTTTTTATTTTAACTTACCAAATTATAATAACTAGTAAAATATTTCTTATAAAATGATATGTACACAATGTTCCCATTTTTAATCACTGTCTTATAAAAAAGGGTATTCACCGCGAACTTAAGCATGATGAAATTACAAATCAAAATCGATTGTCAAAATAAAAAAAAATTATATTACATGCGTTGCTATTTGTGGTGAATGCCCCAACTCTAAATTTTATTTCTATCAAAGCAGAGTAACATAGAAACAGCTTTACGGAAATCGTAAATTGTTTTTGCACGAATATAAGGCCAAGTCTTCTTTACATGACTTTTTATAAGTACATCAATCAATGTTCCCTAAGTGCCTTCGGCATTTTGTCTCTTAAGAGCATATTCGAATGGAGTTTTTTGATTTATGTCACGGATCGTGCGGTTGTTTCGACTTCATGATTGAAATAATAGACACGAATAGCCTTGTCTCAACGGCTTACCAATACAAAGCTATCAATTTTAAAAGAATATCAATTATATTCAATTACTACAAAAAAAAATGCTAACCCGTCGACGCTTTCAATTATAGGCTCTTCAAGTATACAATACAATAGGTCTCATAAAAAAGCTCAGAGTTGTTCGGCGAGCTATGGAAAGAGCTATGCTCGGCGTTTCTCTACGTGATCGAATCAGAAATGAGGAGATTCGTAAAAGAACCAAGGTAACCGACATAGGCCTTAGGATTAGTAAGCTGAAGTGGTAATCGGCGGGCTACATAGCGTGAAGATCGCACGGGCGTGAGGGGAAAAAGATTCTAGAGTGGAGACCACGTATAAGCAAGCGCAGCGTGGGACAGCCACTACCAGATGGACCAACGATCTTGTGAAGATCGCAGGAAATCGTTGGGTGCAGGTGGCGTCGGACCTACTGCGCTGGAGAGCGATGGGGGAGGCATATGTTAAGCAGTGGACAAGTATAGGCTGAGATGATTATGATGATGAAGTATAAAAAATATATTTAACTGAACCATTCATTCTATCATGAAGATAACACAAGGATCTTTAATTAATCCGTATAATATTTAACCATCTAAAACCATGCTGTTACTTTGGCTGCGGTTCGAGTCATGTTAATATCGATATTAATGCTCATTATGTAAATCCTAGACGAAGATTCATAGGCAGGTCATCAGTTCGATTGAGCCGTGATATGGTGAGATTGGTCGGCAAATGGTGGAATAGACTAGCAAAGGACGAATGGCGTGATAGAGAAGAGGCCTAGCTCATTAGTGTGTAGATTCAGACTGATTGATGATGTGTTCGAAAGTAATGTAAGCGTCGTTCGAACCACAGTTTATTCAACTTGTATCGTGAACTTTAACACTAAGTTCTACGTACGCACGAGCATTTTTTCAACGCACGTCAAAAAAGCGCTTGAATTAAATAGTAAATTTTTCTGAAAAGCGCTTACAAACGTTAGCACAACACGTTGAAAAAGCGCCCGTGCGAATAAGGAGCAATATTTCATATCTAAGATGACTGGACATAAAAACTAGTTGTTCCTCTATATGTATTCAACGTTCTTACCTTTAATTTTTTTTCTGGTACATAAATTAGACGAGGTGACTATATCATGCAAAAACTATACTCAAATACTTGCACCGCACCATGGAATAAAGTAATAAGCCCAACAGCAATCAATAAAATATAAATCTCTACACGTGGATAACGATAAAACTCATACACTAACAGATCTTTGATTGATTGCACTCGATTAGGAGAAATTGTATGGCACGTCTTCAGGGTTTAAATGATTTGAATTTCCTTGAGGCTCCATAATAAAAAACCCAAAAACCGAGTTTTCACTGTCAATGAGCAGCAATATTCTAGCAGAATTCGAAGACAGAAACGCTGTTGATCGGCCACGGTTAAGGTTTGGTTTTCAGGTTCTTTTTCTTTAGAATTTGCCCCTGCTGTTTAATAAGCAGAGCTACCTCTCTGCGTTCATTTTCTGTGTTTCGATAATTGTTTTCAAAATCTTGACACTTCAGTTGTTTTAGAAGATTCTTCAACAGCAAGTCTACGCTTTACCAGAACATACATGAGTCTGCAAAGATGACAAGATTAGTCAGTATTTATTTTATTTATTTATTCTTTATTGTATACAGAACAGAGGTAATTGTCATTTTCAAAAGTCATATACAAAGGCAAGCTTAACTCAGAATATGAGTTCTCTTCCAGAGAACCTTTGAGTGTTGAGAGATAAGATAGAAAAATAAGAGGGCAGTTATACAATCACAAAATCCAGAGAAAAAGGAAAATATATAAAATTACTAAACATAATTATAAATAAATTACATACACTACACAAATACTACATACATATAATAAATATAATATACCTACATAAACAGTACAAAAAGTTATATGTATGCATCAATCAGCAAACAGATAGGAAATGTTCCCTGACTCTTCTCTTAAAAATATCCAGAGATGAGCTCGCACGTATAATATTGTGTCCATCAAAAATCGTTCGAGATGAAATCGTATCTAACACTGTAGATTCCAATCGTAAGATGAAATAACTGCATAGTTTAGTGATGAAAAAAGTTTGTGTCCGCAATGACTTTAGGTAGAAACCTACATTTTTCCGAGATAAAAGTATCCTATGTATTAATCCAAGTAATAAACTATCTGTGTACCAAATCCCATCCCAATCCGTACTGCCGTTTTTGCGTGATTGAGTTACAAACATCCAAACAACTTAACATACAAACTTTCACATTTATATATTAGTAGGATGACATATAATAATAGAACTAACCTCTCTTTCTTAGGTACGTTTCTGAAAGTGCGTGTAGACCTAGGCACCCTATAGTAATAAAATAGGATGGGTTACCAATCTAAAGCCTCGCTCCTTAAGTATTATTATGTATTGTACAAAAATAACATATTCGTAAGTAAATTTACACATATGATGTACAAAGGCGAACTTAATTTGAGTTGTCTACCAGTTAACCTTGAAGTACATGGAGAATATGGAGAGTAAGGCAATGAATTGTGTACAACAAACTATTCGATAATTACTAAGAAAAAAAACCAAAACAGAGATGAAAATGAATGAATATCTGCATACATAAATAATACTAACATTACACATATAAAACAAAACACTTATAAATAAATATACCTATATAAATAATAATATAATAAATGCCTCGTTGGTCTAGTGGCAAAGCGCATCGCTTGATGATCACGAGGTCCTGGGTTCAAATCCTAGGTAGGACAAATAAAGTTCTTCTAATAAATAAACTTCCTAGTATGAGTCCGGAGCCTGGAATGGCCCGATATATGTCAATAGGCTCGCCCCCTATTACATACCTCACATCGTCGGCGAAACGTGGATGTACTCAGTACACCTCTACCATCCCCTCTTGGGGAATATAGGCGTGACGGTGTATAGTATAGTATTTAAAATAATAAAATTTATATCAACTAGAAACGAAATGCTTTTTAACTCTTCCTCTAAAAACATCTAGATAACACTTATGTAACTTATAATTCGTAACGAGGTAATCCGACAAAGCTCGACCGACATAGCTCGCAAACTCAGTAAGCTAAAGTGGCAATGGGCTGGTCACATCTGCAGAAGGACCGACGACCGATGGAGCAAACGTGTCCTAGAGTGGAGACCGCGACTTGGTAAGCGTAAGGTAGGACGGCCCCCAGCTAGATGGACCGACGACCTCAAAATGGTCGCTGGGACAGACTGGATGCGGAAGGCGGAGGACCGTGTGCAATGGCGCGTGTTAGGAGAGGCCTATGTCCAGCAGTGGACTGCGATAGGCTGATTGATTGATGAACTTATAATTAAATATTTATTTAGAATCATGCGATTGGATCTTTCTGCAGTTCATGTTTTGCTCAATTCTTCTTCACAAATGCTAAACACGTCGATATTTTTTGAACCTAAGTATAGGTCAATAAACTATTTAATAATTTAATCTCTTGAGGAAAATCATAGAGCGTATACAACTTTTTGCGGGCCAGAGTCATATATCAAGTTCTCAGAAACTTTTATTATTTTCTGTATCAAAATCGCATATGTAAATTAAGAAAAAGGTCAATGAACGCAGAATTAGTATTTTTATAAGTACTTTATTATACGGTCTGGGGCTCCTATTTTATTTTATAGTAACTGGTACTAATAACATATGCTCTAAAGGTTGGCCACAAATAAATGGCACATGGTTTCTATTTCGCTTAGGTCATATCATCGTCAATAAACGCACCACAAGATTCAAATATTTCAAGTAAATTGACCATGACTCACGGATTATTTCTATATGTATAATAAGTCAGCGATGTATGTACAACAGCGTGGAAACCTATTCTTATCTAATAACTATTAATATAATTTATATGCCATTTCTTTACATGTGTAGGTATGCCATATAATTTTGATTGTAGTATATACAGAATTAAATGAAAATGAATGCAGATATTTGTTCGTAATTTATCGTAATCTAGGCTTCTTGTTGAAATTAGTAGCCGAATGACTTTCTCCAGATAAACATTATTTTTCTATCTATCTATATTTTTCATTGCGCCAGATCCCTTGCAGTGTAGGCAGAGAGTACAAAGTTCCAACAGTTTCTTTACAAACCTCTCTGGCTTCCTCCACTCTCATAGATCGTCTCTTTCACTCTCGCCGGTTACCGAGTTATTTATCGTCGTTATTTTTGATTTGTGCGAAATTAGGATGGCTCTCAAACAACTAAAAAACAACAAAGCGCCGGGTGAAGACGGAATTACTGCAGAACTTCTGAAGGCGGGCGGATCGCCGGTACTTAAAGTCCTTCAGAGGCTATTTAATTCCGTCTTGCTTGAAGGGAAAACGCCGGAAGCATGGAACAGGGGTGTGGTGGTGCTGTTTTTCAAGAAAGGTGATAACACCTTATTGAAGAACTATAGGCCCATCACACTGCTGAGCCATGTTTATAAGTTGTTTTCGAGAGTCATTACGAATCGTCTCGAACGAAGGCTTGATGACTTCCAGCCTCCCGAACAAGCCGGTTTCCGGAAAGGTTTTAGTACCATAGACCACATACATACGCTGCGGCAGGTTATACAGAAGACTGAGGAGTATAATCGGCCACTATGCTTGGCGTTTGTGGACTATGAGAAAGCCTTTGATTCGATCGAGACTTGGGCGGTTCTTAGATCTCTCCAGCGATGCCGCATTGACTATCGGTACATCGAAGTGTTGAAGTGCTTGTATAATAACGCCACCATGTCAGTCCGAGTACAGGGGCAGTGCACGAAGGTGATCCCCATAAAAAGAGGAGTAAGACAGGGAGACGTCATTTCTCCGAAACTGTTTACGGCCACCTTAGAGGACGCCTTCAAGCTCTTGGAATGGCAAGGACTTGGCATCAACATCAATGGCGAATACATCACTCACCTTCGATTTGCCGACGACATTGTGGTCATAGCGGAGTCGCTGGAAGATCTAGGACGAATGCTCGGTGACCTCAATAGAGTATCCCAACAAGTGGGTCTTAAAATGAATATGGACAAAACAAAAATAATGTTTAATGTCCATGTCGTACCCACCGCACTCACCGTTGGGAACTCTACTCTTGAAGTTGTCGACGAATACATTTACCTGGGACAGGCAGTCCGGTTAGGTAGGTCCAACTTTGAGAGAGAGGTCAATCGACGAATCCAACTCGGCTGGGCAGCGTTCGGGAAACTGCGCAACATCTTCTCATCCAAAATACCTCAGTGCCTAAAGACTAAAGTTTTAGTCAATGTGTGTTACCAGTGATGACATATGGATCAGAGACGTGGTCTCTTACAATAGGTCTCATAGAAAAGCTCAAAGTTGCTCAGCGAGCTATGGAAAGAGCTATGCTCGGCGTTTCTCTACGTGATCGAATCAGGAATGAGGAGATTCGTAGAAGAACCAAGGTCACCGACATAGCCCTTAGGATTAGCATGCTGAAGTGGCAATGGGCTGGCCACATAGCGCGAAGATCGGACGGGCGTTGGGGCAGAAAGATTCTAGAGTGGAGACCACGTATTGGCAAGCGCAGCGTAGGACGACCGCCTGCCAGATGGACCGACGATCTTGTGAAAATCGCAGGAAATCGTTGGATGCAGGTGGCATCGGACCGGTTACGCTGGAAAGCGATTGGGGAGGCCTATGTTCAGCAGTGGACAAGTATAGGCTGAAATGATGATGATGATGATGATGATTTTTGATTTACACTAACTTGGCACGGCGTGGTCCAGTTGTGAGGAGCTTAAGTAACTTCGCCAATTAAATCTTTAAGTCGTGACTTCGATCCACGCACGGGTCCAATCTTTAAATTTCAGGATTGTAACACAACACAGGAATAATTTCTACTGTGGGGCTGAGTTCTTAGATTTACGCGAATATTACACATGAAATAAAACTATTTTTTCGGATTTTATCGCGGTTTATTTTGATTTTTAAGATCCCGACGTTTCAAAAACATCGACGTTTAAAAAACATCCTAATTTCAATAGAGAAGATGGCTGGGTGCTTCCATCGTCTTGGGATCCAGTAATTAATATAATCAAATCTAAAACCAAGCATAACACTGCAAGACCTCAAGACACCGTGAGCTCATTCTGCGTAGATCGGACCAACAAAAACAAAAATAATTAAGAAGTTTGAGGGTACCCCGGAACAACTATGCCTTTTGGACGTCTAACACCTCAGTCCTTCCCGTGACCATGGGTGCTGCAAAGCACTCGAAACGTCGGGATCTTAAAAATCAAAATAAACCGCGATAAAATCCGAAAAAATAGTTTTATTTCATACTGTGGGGCTATTTAAAGTAATTTTTATTTAGAAAGACCTTTTTAAAAACAAGCTTTTATAGCAAAAACACGACGAATATATCTTGCTTAGTTGAGGATTTTTTTTGGCTTCCTTCCAGCTCATAATCAAACCCTGGACACCATCCAGATCTAAAGTAGTCGAGACAAATCCAATGAGCCCAAACACGGCGGGGTTGTATTGAGTACTTGTGTGGATCCATTGGCCACCTTTCGGCTTCATCAATAAACCCTGAACACTATCTGGTTGCATAGCACTACCCAGTACCAATCTAACAAGCCTAAATACGAGGGGGTTACGTTGTATAGTTCACATGTTCCTTTGCCCACCTTTCGACCCCCATCATCAGAGCAGCTCGATGGTACCATATTATTGCATTGTCACCAAACTTACGTAAGTATGTCAAATTTGAGACGGATAGGCTCAATCGGATAGGCGTAAGTGCTTGAAAAATGCATCACAAGATTTGCACCAGAAAGTCAAAATGACAGACAGACAAACGAACATTGCAAGTTAAATAAAAGCTTGTAAAAAGATATCATGGAACATTTTATTTCACAACCGATTAATTTGATATTATTCGTAATCGACGCAAAATGTATGCATGTAGGTTACACCATTTACTTCAAGATATTTAGTAGTCTAGATAATGTAAACCTTGTTTTACTACTTTCACATTTAATGCCATATTTGACTTTGTTTTTCTTGTATTTTTTACATTCACAGTTACATTTGAATTGAAGGCTTAAAATTAAGTACATTATAGATATGTATATTGATATTGTTTTGCTCCTTTTTCTGACTACAAGTTGGCCCAAACTATAAATATTGATGAAGGTTTTGGGGATTTGGTCAAATAGCCGAAGGAGCGCAACGTGAGCGCGATGGAAGCGCTCGGCTGCGTTCGGTTGTGACGTCGGGGCTGCGCTGTGTCGCGTCTCCCGTACATTTCAGTACATTACATCTCCCCAAGTCATGCCACCGTCGCGCTCCCGTCGCGCTGCATCGGCTATATGGCAAAACAGTTAGAGATTATAGTCAGAAATAAAAACTGCATTGCCTTGCAAAAATTAAACTTTATATAAAAGAGGGTTAACTATATGCGGAAAGGCTCTGGCAACAATGATTTAATCTTAGTTGAAAGTTTGCCAATTAGGTGGAAAAGTTGGTCATATCTGACTATTAGCATAAAAAAGGCAAAATAAAACTAATTTATTCTATAACACCCATACTTATATTATAAATGCGAAAGCAACCGTATTTCTGTTACCTTATCACGTCAAAACCAGTGAGAGGATATTGAAAAAATTTAGCTAGGGCTTAAGATTTTGATAGATTGCATTCTGAAAGTCAAAGGTCGAAACCTTTTGTTCAAAAAGATAAGCGCAGATAAAGTCGCTGCCTTCAGCTAGTTAGATATAAATGCACTTTGCCAACGATTTAAATATTTTCTAAGCTATGATTCTGTTTCTCAAGTATGGTGGGAAAATTAAACTATATCTCTATTTGAAAAGATAAATATGCTGAGGGAAAGAACGACGCTTATTGATTACGATAAGATTGAATGTTTTGTAGAAGGTCACTTGTTTTCGGAACCGGTATGTATGTGTAAGATCATTGAAATTAAATAAACGAGGACAATATAGAGGCCTTGCGCTGTTCGATAAATCCTACTTTATTACTATATTATTAGTACTATTACTATATTATAATAAACGCGAAAGTTAGTGATGATGGATGTATGGATGTTTGATACTTATTCACACAAGACCTACTGTGCCTGTAGCCAAGTGTATGTTTTGACAGACATGGGAATGACGTTTCGCAACGAACAGTCACGTGGGTAGAATAATGCTCTAGCGATTATAATATTAGCCCTGTTGAGAAACTGTCCCACTATTGGGCACGGGCCTCCCCTCAAGCTAAGAGGGTTTAAGCCATAGTCCAGCACGTTGGCACAGTGAGGGTTGGCAAACTTCACACACCTCTCGAGAAACTCTTAGGTATGCAGGTTTCCTCACGATGTTTCCCTTCACCGTTAAAGCAAGTGATAGTTAATTTTTAATACGCTCATGCTTTCGAAAAGACGGAGGTGCGTGCTTGGGTTTGAACCCGAGACCTCTGACTTTGCTGTCCAACGGTCTCATCACTGGACTGCTTAGCGCTAGCCATTGCGACAAGAGAATAGAAACAAAATGATTGCCATTGGTCTAGGCGTTAAAGTATGGATAAGTGCGACAATGATCTTTTAGCTCATGGATAATATTGACTAGAGGGCGTCTGTGTGAAATCAGGGTTAACAAAAATTTTCCTACTTCCAAGGAGATATTTTAACAGGTGGGTCCCGCACGGTTACTATTTTATAAAATACTAGGGTAGATTTACTGGGGTATATTGTAGCTAACAGCAACTCTGCGACAGTCATGCGACACATTTCTCTTGATGACAGCGTTGGTATTGATTTTGGCCGCGAGCTAAAGGATCGCTGTTAGACTGTAATATAGCTTATACATCAAAACAACATATAGGTAACAACTTATAAAGATATTGTGTAAATTGGCCAAAATATAAAATTACAAAAAAACGGCTGCAAAGTCGCGGGCAATAGCTAGTATGCTATAAAATTGAGATAAGGATCCATACATATACTATCCATATTCCTGTTAGTAGGATTTCCTGTGCCTTAGCTTGCTTTGTATGGTGTTGTCCGCATTTTTATAGGTTTTTGCGATTAGACGTGCCTCCGTATGACCAGGTCAAGCAATTAGATACAAGTGTTACTAGAGTACTAGATCCAAATGGTTTTTACATTGCGTTTTAGCTAAAAAGGTAAAGGATGATTTTGCTTAAACTGAGATAGATGATGCCCCTATTATCACTAAACCTCTAAACATGACACAATTTTGCTAGAAAACTCAATCCTATAACTCAACTGCAACTCAACTGGATTAATCTAATTTGACCAACTATTAACAAAAGGATCTACCACAATTTTTATAGTGTTAAACTAATTTCAAGAATCGGACCTTTTATTTTTTGAACTTCATTGATATGAGTCAAAATTTGATTTGGGAGTAAGTTGCAGATGTCTAAAACGACAGTTACCATTTACATTTAATTGGTCAGCCTGTCGGTGACTCATCATCAGCCGAAACATGTGAACTGGGAGGACCCCAAAGATCAATTTTGTGTTTTATACGTCCAACTTTTACCAGTGACTTTCACCCTATATGCCAATTTCTCCTTCATTATCAGTCAAAATATGTCCATTACTACGACGACATTACTACAACGTCTCCGCAAAGATCGGCTTATAAACCTAGACTATAAAAAGTAATAATGTGACTTACGCGAACAGTCCCAAAGCCACCACAGTTAAAGCTGCATCGAACATGTAAAACGCTCCAGGAAAATAGTCGATTGTCGACATGTAGATGTAACTAGTAGACGGCATGTATATCGAAGGCGCTATTGCTTCCGTCACACCCATTAAAGCGCTTAGTTTTGCTGTGAAAGGCAAAAAAGGGTTTGATAATCACAAATCTGAGGGACGCTCGTAGCGCTGTTAATTATTATCCTGAGAGGCGCTTGAAGAGTGGAACCATCTTTTCATTAACAGACACCAAGATTATGCAGAATACAGTTCGGTCAGTATGAGATGACTGATATTCCCATATTCAAACATCTGCGTGCTTCAGAAGACACATTAGACCGCAAGTCCCGGGTATTACTTCATGTAGCAGTCGTTAAGCCAAATTGAAAACCTTATGGGTTAGGTCCGATAGCAGCAGGTTCGCAATGGGTACATATGATAAAGAACACCTTTTCTCTCCCATCTCGATTTCTGGGAGGTGTTTACCCTGCAGTGGGACACTGATACGCTTATTTATGATAATCACACATCATAATTATATGGCCTGGCTGGTGAGTATTGAATGATTATATAAAAGAGTACTTGATTGTCGAAACCAATAATTTACAATACATGTAAAAATATACACTACTCAGAAAGCTGTTTTACTACTACGTTGTGTTGTGTTTAAGGTGATCGTAAAATTTTCTTACCGACTTCCTCAGGAGATACACTTTTGGTTGCAATAGACCTCACAGCAGTCAAGCCTGTGTGGCTAAAGATGTTTAGAAGAGGTGCTGAGTAGTACCAAGGTCTGGTTGGGGCGAATGCGAACATGAAACATCCAGCTATCCTGCTCGCACCAGCAAGACCACCTATTACGCTGTCTTGCACGTTAAACCTTTTGCTGAGCACTGATATACAGTAGACCGTACCTGGAGAATGAAAACAAAATATATATTTTTTATATATACTTACAGAATGTTTACAATTATAATCATAACAATAATATCATCCTTTACTGTCCCACTGCTGGTCAAGGCCTGAGATAGATTAGATCATACTCCACCACGCGTGCTTTCCGAAGCACGGAGGCGCTCGAATATGAAAATGCCACAAACGGTCACTCATATCAAGCCAACCGAGCCGAATGCTGCTTAATCTTGGTGATCGGTAAGAATATCGCGGTTGCACAGCGCTACGAGCTTCTCTTCAATTAAAACCATATAAGAAAAAAAATATTAATAATAGAATCTCGCGGCAGGCTTTCTTGATAACGTTACAATAACGTCAGTCTATTCGTGCTAAATCTCTGGATTCTATACTTCAGAGAAACGCCCAGTGTCACTGAGCTATTATTTCTATACTTACTACATATAGATTTGATTATTATCTCTTCATGATGAAAGGAAACATTTCTTATCATTGACTCTATTTAACCTTCCTTAAACCATGAATGTGTTATCAAAATTCATAACGTCATATTGTACTGATAATTATAATATTGTTGTGACCTTTACGCATAATATTCAAAACAAAATGCAGCTCTTATTAATATCAGTTAACGAATAGTTTGCATATAGAAGTAATATAATCTGCTTATTATATTTTAATAATAAGGGAACTAGAACGGAAGAAAGAATGACAAAACAGATATACAATGCGAAATTGGAAGAATGTAGGTACCAAGGAAGACCTACACTATCTTACCATGACCAAATAGACCGTGTCTTATCTGAAGGGCAACTCAAGAATCTGTTATCGGCTAGCGTGTATAAAACTACGAAAGTGGAGGAAGCCAGAGAAGTCTGTAAGAAATGAACTTTGTACTCTGCAAGGCATGTTATGAAACGTGATGATATTTACATGGAAGAACTAGATCTTGGACCAAAGGATTAATTTGAACATGGCGTTGAAAAGAAATATAAGTCAGCATTTTACAGATTTGTGAATCTACCGAGCTATATAATATACAATATGTACATATGTATGGAGTCAGAATTAAATATAGAAATCGGACAAAAATTAATACCTAGTTTGTTCACAAAATTAAATGTCAGGGGCTGTCAACGAGGCGGATCACTACATGCGTGGGGCAACAAGACAAGTAAGCTATTTTAGTTTCCACTTACCTAATTTATTTGATATTTATGCATTTTGAAAATTTTTCTATCGAAAAATTCTCAGAACCAGTCCGGAGTATTGAATTTTGTTCGATATATGGCAACAGGCTCTCCTTCTATTACATAGAATCTAACATCGTCGGCGACACAGTACGCTTTTTGTGTGTTTGTTAATGATCGACGCTGCTGGACGCGGGGCCGGACAAGCAGCTTCACAGGACAAGAGGGCGAGCGTGCACCAATTAAATACTCCGTCTGCTGTGTCTGTCTGCTTTGACTGTCTCGTTGGTCTTGTGGCAAAGCGCATCATTTTGTGATGACGAGATCCTGGGTTCAAATCCTAGGTCGGACAATTGTAGTTTTTCTAACGAAAAATTCCCAGTATGAGTCCGGAGTCTGGAATTGTGCCCGGTATATAGCAATAGGCTCGACCCCTATTACATGGGACCTAACATCGTCGGCGAAACGTGGGTGTACTCAGTACACCTCTGCCACCCCCTCTGGGGAATATAGGCGTGACTGAGCTTTTTTTTTGTTGTCTGCTATGTACCTGATAAATTTCGCAATAATACAAAATAACAGCGACTACGAAACATTGATTGACATAAAAAATCTTTCTATAGGTTTTATAGTGAAAACACGACGGAGATATCCTTAGTCACGAAGTTTCTATGGTCCTCACCTATGGTACTTTGGTCCGTATACTTGTGGTATCCCTTTGTTACTTACCTTCCAACTTCTAAAGTACCTTACTTTAGCATTGCCATCGAATTATGTAGGTATAATGAATATCAGGACAATCGCTTAAAAAATAAAAACCGCAAAGACAGAGAAAGCAAGTATGATAAAGCTTGTAAAAACGGATCAACTCCAGACATATTTACACTAGGTCCCAGTGTATCGAGTGTTTTATCTGTAGAGTCAAGTGTGTGTTTAACAAGAGTTAATATTTATGACGATGAGGCAGGAGCGAATAAATACCTACGTTTCCGCATTGAAGGTTCCATACCTAAAGATATTGGACTTCTCTTTTCTTTATTAAGGACGGGTCAACGATTGACCCCTACCTCATCTAATGGCCAAAAATGTGCCTCAGTAATAGCTTATCCACTACTATAATAGGCAGGTAAGAGGGAAGTTAGACTGAGTTCCGAAATGGTATGATTGCGCCAGGCCACGCCTTCTCGGAAGACAACTCCGCGCAACTTGCTGGAACACGATTTGATCTCTTGCATATCTTATCTGGGACTACAAAACAATTATTAACATAGCAGTGATAGCCTAGTGGTGAGACTGTTGGACTGAAGTCCCGAAGTCTGCGAGATCTCGAGTTCAAACTCCTGCATTCTTAAGGGTTCCTCGAAGATGTGTGAAGTTCGCCAACCGCACTGGGCCAGCGTGGTAAACTATAGCTTAAACCCTCTTCATTTGTAGGGAGGCCCTTGCCCAACGGTGGGACAGTTTCTTAACAGGTCTAATATTATTATTTATATCTTAGCTGGAAGAGTAGTGACCAGCCACTCCAGTTTTTCAGTTAAAGGTATGACGTTGAAGCCCGATATCTCGAATAGTTAAATTTTTTGTGACTTACAAAAAAAGAACTGTAAAAAAAATTATAAAACAGATATATTATGCCAAAGGGGGAGGTTGTAGGTAACATATTTCTCTGTTAAATTTTCCAAGACATAGACTATCTTACCATGGCCAAATACACCGTATTTGGCAAATCAAGAGTCTCCATCATAGACCAGCGTGTATGAGACGGCCTACCCCGCAAGGGATCTGGCATGATAATGTAAAAAAGGACTGTAAGAGCAATTGTGTAAGTTCTTTGTCCTTCAAAGATAAGTACGGGATGCTAAAAACGGCTTGGATACTGAATATTATCTAACCAATATCTATATTTCATTATACTGTTACTTCACTTGCTGTTCCTTGTTCGATTACCACTGACATTCAAAATACGACCTAAGGCTGTTTATCCACTGAATATAAATAGTAAAGGTAACTGACACTGACTGAAACTTACTAATAACACAGGATAACTCGCTGTATAACATGAGAATACAGAATTCAGACAGGTTCCATCCAAATGAACCTCTCCTGCTTTCATGCGCTTCCATATTTGGACGCTAATAAACAATACCATTTTAAAAACATCCGCCATCGCCATTTGATTTAGAGTATTAATTGCGTACAGATAAAATATAATTTTCATTAATATCCTACTAACATTATAAATGTGAAAGTTTGTATGTTTAGATTTTTCGATAATTGGATGTCTTTTTTGTTACACAATCACCCAAAAACGGCTGAACAGATTCGAATGAAATTTGGCACACAGATATTTTTTATTGCGTAAAAATGTTATGTTCCTGATTTAAGTCAATGCAGACGAAGTCGCGGACAAAAACTAGTATATTAACAATTAGTACATTATGGCAAGTTGATGTTCAGTTGACACTTTATATTTGAAATCTTAAGAAATAAAGCGATCCTATTAAAAGATCTCTCACAGATTCCTCATGCACTTTAGCCTTTTAGTCTGTAGCCTTTTACTCTGTAAAGACTAAGTAACAACTAAGTTCAATTGAAGTATTGCCTCGTTAATCTGTGCCGTTGGTGATCTCGAGGTCCGGGAATCGAATCCTTGGTCGTGATATTGTACTTTTTTTAAAAAATGTACTCATAATCCGGTGACACCGGATTATGAGTACTACTACTCGAATTTCTACTCGAAATAACTCGAAATAACACAGCACACCTCTGCCACCCCTGTTTTGGAGAATATAATCGAAACGGTGTTTATTTATTTGAATTAAGACGTATTTATTGATTTTATTTACAAGGTATCAGCTGCAAGCCATGGTGTGCATGAAACCTGTTTGATAAAAATAATTAGCAAATTAATTAATGTCTAAAGTGTCATAATCCATCATCAAAGGAATGAAAACTAAACTCTACATCCTTCGAGATAAGGTTGATTGTTAAAGAATGGGGGACATGTTGCGTGATGAATGCATGTTTCTATCGCGATCCGCAATCCTTGACCTAGGTTGATAAGGATGAAGTTGAGTTTACACGCAACGAAATGCGTTTCTTAATTCGTTCGTGAAAATGATAAACTTAACATTTTGTAACTGATATTAAAATGGATCTGATGTAGAAAGGTCACATTAACATTTAAGATGAATAATAAAATGTAGATTGAGAACGATGATTGCTCAACCATTAAGGAATTTTGTGTTCCTTTTTTAAGTCTGTAGAAGATGCTGCTCTCTGTCTGCGGTTTTCTTAGGGATCAGCATTGGGCTTGGCCGTTCTGAAATTGGTGACCGTTTGGCAATTTTGTACCAAGCAGCCAAGCCAAGTGGGAAATCTTATAGGCGCCTTGAGAAGTTCCAAAAACGGATGCTCACAAACCTGCCTCCACCAAACCGCGCTGGGTCCATGTGGTGGAGCCAGCGCGGATTGACCTAATTTCTCTCACATTGATTTGTGAGAGAGGGCTCTTGCCAAAAATATAGGCTTATTAATTATTCATGTTCGTTACTAGCAGTTTTCCGTGGCTTAACACCCGGTCAACAACAAAGCACTCACACGAGACGTGGACACTTACAGTAGGGCTAGTCCATAGGCTCAAAGTCGCGCAGCGAGCTATGGAGCGGGCTATGCTCAGAGTCTCTTTGAGGGATAAACTCCGAAATAAGGTTATCCGTCAAAGAACCAAAGTAGTTGACATAGCTCGCAGAGTGAGCTCGCTAAAGTGGCAGTGAGCTGGCCATGTCTGTCGAAGAACCGATGGCCGATAGAGCAGACGAGTTCTAGAGTGGAGACCGCGACTCGGCAAACGTAAGGTAGGGCGCCCCCCAGCTAGGCGGACCGACGACCTGAAGAAGGTCGCAGGGTGGGACTGGATGCGGAAGGCGGAGGACCGTGTATTGTGGCGCGAATTGGGAAAGGCCAATGTCCAGCAGTGGACTGCAATAGGCTGATTTGATTGATGATTGATTTAACAACAAAGCCACCTGCCGGGTCTTCTACATCTTTTTACTAGTAGACTAGACTTTCTACTAGATTGGTATTGACAAGTACTATACAATCAGATAGTTTTCAGGTTCTGATGATGAAGCCAAAAGGTGGCCAATGGAACCACCTAACTACTTAATAGGTATAACCCGGTCGTATTTGGGCTTGTTGAATTTGACTTGACGAGTACCTACTGTAAACCCGGATGTTAAGCCGGAGGCGGATAAAGGCCATAATTACTAAACAAAATATCGCCGTTATTTTTTGTTGAAAAGCTTCTTGTTAAAAAGATTTTTATATTTAAATTATAATATTAGTATAGATCTATGTATGTATAAGAATGATAGTAAAATGGGATGCTATAATCGTCACTATGACAAACACATTTCGCGGTATGTTATCTTAAAGGCCATTAGTCACTTTTGAACATAAAATGAAGAGCTATTTACGTTGACAGTCGTTCTTAAAATTAAGACAATAATCAATACAAAAGATAATGTATCGTCGTAGTAAAATATCAGATTAAGAAATACTGCCCGCATACAAAGTGTAATTACCTTCTTGCTCACGTACGGGACAATATTTTTTGGATTATAATATAATATTAGCCCTGTTAAGAAACTGTCCCACCGTTGGTCACGGGCCTCCTCTCAAACTGAGAAGGTTTAAGCCATAGTCCACGTCACGCTGACCCAGTGCTGGTTGGCGAACTTCACACACCTTCGAGAAACTCTTAGGCAGGTTTTCTCACGATGTTTTCCTTCACCGTTAAAGCAAGTGATAGTTAAGTTTTTAATACGCATATGCTTTTGAAAAGGCAGAGGTGCATGCCGGGGTTTGAACCCGAGACTTTGCAGTCCAACGGTCTAACCACTAGGCTATCACTAATTCTTTGCATTATTTTTGCATTATTCTTCAATAAATATCACGCTTATATTCCTTAAGCAGGGGTCGTAGAGGTGTATTTTCTACTCCCATATTTTAGCGATGATGTTAAATATATATCGGGACAATACCAGACTTTGGACTGCTATAGAGGTTGTGAGTAGTAAAACACCAACAACATTTTGTTCGAGCTAGGAAACGAAGTTCTCGTAACCCCAGCCATTCTATACGCCGCCATACTAGCGTATTTTTTTCCAAAAAGGTGACACATATTATCCAATGTAGGATCTACGGAAGGGAAATGAATAAGCCGAAAAATCATTCTATCTTATCACATCGCCTAACAATTGTAGCTTATTCCAAAGTCCATATCCATTATGCTAATGACGCAACTAACTAGTGAAAATGGATAAATATTGCAACAGAAACTACTCCCTATAAATATAGAGAAAAGTTTTTTTAAGATTAAGAAGATTACAGTGAAGTAAGTACTAAGAACAACACTCAATCAAAATGAACATAATTACGGAAGGCGAACATTATGTCCATTATTCATTGACGTACTATACATCCTTTCAAAAAAAAAAAAAAAATAACTATTTTTTGACAAGATTATGAACACTTTCTAAAAAAACGACGACCACTGAATAGTTTCGGTGTTTTGTGCAATTACAGTTGCTACCCTACTTTAACAAGAATGTTCTATAAGACAAAAGGATTAGTAAACATATTTTAGCGAACAAAGATTAAAATTACACACGCCTATATTCCCCAAGCGGGGTGGCATAGGTATACTGAGTACACCCACTTTTCGCCGACGATGTTAGGTCACATGTAATAGGGGGCGAGCCTATTGCCATATACCGGACACAATTCCAGACTCAGGATTCATACTGGGAAATTTTCGTTAGAAAAACTACATTTGTCCGACCTAGAATTTGAACCCAGGACTTGGGGATCACAAAGCGATGAGCTTTGCCACTACACCAAAGAGGCAATGTTTTCCAACAAGATTAAAAAATGTCCTAAATCGCTAAAATGCACTTCAAATAATCGAAAACGTCGGAATGAATTATTTCAACTGTCAAAAATATACAGTAGATAAAGGTAGATAACACACCGACTCCTTAACATGTTCTCGAAAAACCCCAGACAAAAAAGCTTCCATAAAAACAAATAACAGTAACATATTTGGTATTTAAAATTTCACAATCGGATGAATACTCGTACCTTTACCTAAGGTACACGTATTCATTAAAATTCAAAGATATAACGCTAATTAACTTACCCAAGAGACCCAAGACGATGTTAATGGTGCCATAAACGCTGTATTCCACTTCGGTAAAGCCGAATTTGCGTATCACGTACAAATACGCGACTTGTGAGTCACCTGAAAAAAAAGACAGTTGAGGTATTGCCAGAATCGGTATATTATTCGTAGTAACTTAGAGATAAGGACAAAACGACAACTAAAACGGCGATATTTGGATATACTTAAGTATCTGTACATACTCATAACTAACGACTGTTGAAATTAGATTATTAATGACGATGATTGCCAGAGTATAGTCAAAGTCAAAATATTTTATTTGTATAGGCCAACAAGAATGCTTACAAACGTCAAAAATATTACAACTATCGGAGCGTGGCCTCACACTGAGAAGATCCGGCGAGAAACTCAGCGGGCTAGTCTTTAACTTAATTGGACTGGCCTTTCTGTTTATCATTCTTATTTTAGAAAATAGAATTTTAATAACAAAGTTTTTTATATAAACTATATTTAGGAGTTGCCTGGACTGCCTCGTTGGTCTGGTGGCAAAGCGCATCGCTTTGTGACCACGAGGTCCTGGGTTCAAATCCTAGGTCGGACAAGTGTAGTTTTTCTAACGAAAACTTCCCAGTATGAGTCCGGAGTCTGGAATTGTGCCCGGTATATGGCAATAGGCTCGCCCCCTATTACATGGGACCCAACATCGTCGGCGAAACGTGGATGTACTCAGTACACCTCTGCCACCCGCTCTGGGAAATATAGGCGTGACGGTGTTAGGAGTTGCCAAATGAGGAGCTGCTCAAACCCAATCAGTTTTATCGTCGATATATTCCGAAATATTATCATATCCTTTACTACGTAGTCTAGTTTCAATAGCCTTTTTAAACTTAATAATAGGCATATTTCAGATAGCTATGGGTAATTTGTTGTAGAAGCGTATACATTGCCCCATGAGAGAGTTGCTATTTCTACGGAGACGAGTAGAATATACAATAAGATCATCTTTGTTCCGTGTATTAACATGATGAATGTCGCTATATTTTTCAAAGTTACTGACATCATTGTGTGCCTCACAAATATTTGTTTCGGTCTTTGTAAATATCATGTTTGTAAACGCATCGACGATACGGGAATACTTCCTAGTGTGGGGCTGTTTTCCAAAGAAAAACGGATTTTTTTTTTTTTTTTTTTTTATTTGTAATTAGACACTGCGGGCCCGGTTTGTCCCGCACCTTTTTTTGTGTAATTTATGTGTTGTTAGTATTTGCACTTGTATGGTACATGCCGCTTATTATTAGCTTATTGTTACAGTGCTTGGTATTTGTTTGTAGCGGTACTTCAGTAGAGGTTTTTTTTTTTTTTTTTTTTTTTTTTTTTAATTTATATTAATGATTTTGTAAGTGATGAGGCTTTCTGTTTTGGCTTGCCTTTGAGCGAGAATGCCTCAGTTGTGTAGGTGTTTGGCTGCTTGTGAGGGTTTCCTTTAGGCCTCCGCCTCCAGCAGCTTTTTAACAACTACCATGTCTCGACTGCGAATAGCCATCTTTATGTTGTATTCTTTTATTTTTTTGGTCGCAGCTGCCCTCGCCCTGCTTATTAGTGTAGCCGTTGCGTCCCCTTCACAGCTGTCTGTGTAGTAGACGCAACTTCCAGTGTGGCGAGATATAGCTACGACCGCGTGTGGATAGCTTCCGTGGAGCTTCAGTCTCTTGGGGACCGCTCGCACTATCACCACCCTTTCACTCGTTAGTCCCTGAGACTCATGCACGGTGAGGATGCGCGACCCGTTTCCCGACGCATAGCCCTGGCCGAGGAGGATTTCCTTCTCGGCCTGGGTGTGCACCAGAAACAGGGTGTTCTCCTGGTGTTTCGGAATTTGCGCTCCCGTGTACTTACTGAGGCTCAAGGACCTCACGAGGGATTTGGACGAGTATATGCCCCCATATATCTCGTTGAGGGCATACGCTACGTCCATTGGGTTTCTGTGAGTGCAGAGCAGCTCCCTGTTGACACGCGCCACGGAGTCTGGGCGGTTGTAACGCAGTCGAAACAGGTTCTCCCTATCAATGAACGGCAGTTGGTTGCAGTCGCCGACGAGAAGAGCCTCTCTCGCGCCAGTTATCTTGATGGCCATCACTACGGCTCCAAAGTGGTTCATGAGTGCCTCGTCGATGATAATACGTGTGCACTCTTCACCTTCTTTCAATCCGTTGACCAGCATTGAAGCCATAGTGCGGACCCTCCTCTTGGTGTTTGTTTTAACTTTTTGCGCGAGTCTCTCCCTTAAGTCATTCGCTGCCTCGGTTGTAGATGTTATTAGGATATCGCTTTCGATGTTGTAATTTGCGATTATCCATGTTGTTTTTCCGCATCCAGGAACCCCGTTGACCCATGTTATTTTGGGTACGGTCCAGTGCTCGATTGCAGGCCCCCGACCCCGGCCACTTGAGACAGTTTCTGCCATCTCAAGTATCCGGTCGTCGAGCACCACCCTCGTGCACTTCGCCGCAATCACTATTGGGTCGTTAGGGGGGGTTCTGAACTTGTGTTTGCCGGTCCGCCGGGACCCCTCCTCATCGTATTCGACGAAACCGCTGGTTCCACTATAGGCCGCCATGTACCTCCCCGACATTTCTCCTCTTAACGTGGTGGAGTTGTCGTTGTCGTACACCGCCGCTTCTGCCTCCTCGAGCTTCACCTCTAGCAATCCTTCATTGCCCAGGTGATAGGTTTGCAGGATGGATCTACAGGTCTCACTATTGACCCTTCTTGTTGCTTTGGTGATTGCTTTGAACTCGAGGAACGCGTTTTTTGTGTGTTGCAGCGGCTCCGTCGCCTCGCTGAGCTCCGGCGGATCGACAAGCCCCATCTGGGCTCTTGTTCGAGCCTTTTCCGGCTGCTTATGACTTTTGGGAGGGGGCTCCCTCAAGAACACTTCGGCGGCGACTGCCACCCCCTCCGCCCGTTGGTTCCCCCTGATTTTTTTCCCCAGCACACTTGGTATGCCGAGGACCGCCTTCCCGAGCGCCGTTGTGAAAGACGCGAGTTTTTTGGCACCTGTAGTGTCCTTTGGCTTCTGCTTCGCTGTGCTCTCCTCGAGAGCTGCCCTCATTTGTAGGCGTTCAGACCCGCTGAGCCCGTCTTGAGTCGCTGTGGGGTGTCCCCAGATGTCAGTTGGGGTTTTTGTGATGAGGTTTTCTGGCTGTCGTGGCCGTAGGAAGTCGAGGTTTTGTCCTCTATCCTCATAGACCACTACCTCGTGGTGTTTTGAGGCTTCTACTATCCCGATGTGGTCGGCGGCCTCACCTTCCTCAAATTCCACCACCATAGCGTCTACGCTTACTTTTGTTGGCTTGTCACCCTTCCCCGCTAGGCTGATCAGAAAACTGCATGCTTGGGCGAATTGGGAGGTGTTTTCGCCCGCTTGGAATAGTGCCACGGTCTTGTTCTTGGTTTGCACTATTCTGCACGCTGTGTTTCCGATCCCCGCGTTCTGCAGCTCGTTGAACTTCTTACGCTTCATTGTGTTCTTAAACGAGCTGCCATGAAGAAGGGAGGCAAGCCCGGGCGAAATTGTTACCCGTTTGGGGCCGCTTGCGTTGCAGTAGCCGATGCCAATGCGCTCGGAATTATTGTCCATAAACAGAGCGACTGATTTTATTTGAATACCCGGCTTCCCACGTTCGCCTCTCCCAAGAAAATGTATGCTTTTGGGAATGGCGACTGCCAGAGGTGACGTAGGGTTTTGTGTTGGTGTGTAAGTGTAAACGGATTATTATAGCTTTCCTTATAGCGGAAAAACGGATTATTATAGCTTTCCTTAGAGAAATATTAAAAAGAGATAAATATTGTAACTGTTGTCTCGAAATTTATACATAAAAATCTATTATATATTAAAAAGAATGTCAGTAACTTTGAAAAATATAGCAAAATTCATCATGTTAATAAACGGAACAAAGATGATCTCACAACACAATGATTTGTTCCTGTGACTACTCGGTCTATCGGGCGGAGCGACTTAGTCAGCCGTCCGTACGTTCATTAGTCTGTGGTCATTATAATTGGTGGTACAATGTTATTACACCAGGATCAAACTAGGAAACAATAATATGCCTCTTTATTCACAGGACGGCTCAAACAGCAAAATAATACAATACCGAGGACTAGAATATGTTAAGATAAAAAGGGCCATAATAAAACCGAAAATCGCATAAAAATTTGCTTTGAAAAGTGACGTCGTGTGAAGCCATTACATTATTTCAAGCTAAAAATACCTGAGCGAGTCCAAGAAACTTACAAAATCGAGGTATATAAAATGATGCGAACCGAAACATAACGGTTCAAAAATACCACCTCCTACC
Organism: Phalera bucephala; assembly: GCA_905147815.2. Classification (NCBI taxonomy): domain Eukaryota; kingdom Metazoa; phylum Arthropoda; class Insecta; order Lepidoptera; family Notodontidae; genus Phalera; species Phalera bucephala. The sequence goes on from LR990625.1 coordinate 15,191,784, forward strand.
TAAGTGTACGAGGCATGCCTTTTAAATTTTTTCGTTTGAAGAAAAAAAACACAACTAGAACCTTATAGTACTTTTTATTGTTTTTCAAAGTATTTACCACGTAGCTTAATACACTTTTCCATTCGCTCAAACCAGTTATTATAACATTTATTCCACTCTAAAGTGGGGTTGTTCAAAATGGCTGACTTGAAAGCGTTGACTGCTTCTTCACGGGACTGGAACCTTTGACCACGAAGAATATTCTTAATTTTAGGAAATGTAAAGAAATCTTTAGGGCTTAGGTCAGGACTGTATGGAGGATGGTCAAGAATTTCTACTTTTTCCTGCTTCAAATATTCAATCGTTTGACGAGCGCTGTGTGAGCTTGCGTTGTCGTGGTGCAGGATGATGCGTCGCTTTGAGTTAGATTTTCGAAGTTCGGCGATGGCTTGTGGTAAACAAACTGTGGTATACCACTCTGCGTTAAACGTTCTACGATCTTCAAGTGCAATAGTCGCAACATGGTCAGTTTTTCCAACGAACGTGGCCACCATCTTCTTCGAAGTGCTTCGAGAACGAACAACTTTAGTCGGCTTTGGCTCGTCTTGAAAGACCCAGATTGTAGATTGTTGTTTGGAATCAGGATCATAGGCATAGATCCCAGATTGGTCACCACTGATGATGTCGTAGACGTGATTTGACTCTCCTCGGTTGAACCTTTGCAGAGTTTTCTTACACCATCTGACGCGGGCCGCCTTGTGATGTTCGGAAAGCAGATGCGGTATCCAACGGCAAACTTCGCTTCATGCAAGATCTTCTGAATGGTTGTCCCTGAGATGCCTAATAGAGCCTCTATCTCTCGATACGTTACATGACGATCTTCGAGAATTAGTTGTCTCACAGCAATGATGTTAACTTCAGTGAAGGCGGATTTTGGGCGTCCTTCGCGAAATTTGTCACTAACACTAGTATGTTCATGCTGGAATTCTAAATACCAGCGTTCGACAGTTCGCAGACATAGGGCTTCATTACTGAACACAGATGTTAGCTCTTCAAAATACTGAAGCCGTGTCAGGCCTCTTCTAAAGTTGTAGAAAATTATTGCAAAAACATTTTCCTTAGAAAGATTCATTTTCGTACGTAACTTGACACATTCCAACCGACGCTGTGACTAAACAATAGCATTAATCCTAATACTTTCAACTGTTTTGAGATTCAAAATTTAAACACATTCAAATATAGAACAGATCCAAATTCAAAATTGTCGGGAAATATGAAAACGACAGAACTTGAAAGGCATGCCTAGTACTTCGTACACCTCTGCCCAGCTATTTAGCAAAAGTGGTTGTGCGAAGTACGCATGCAACACACCGATCTACACTAATATAATTAAGAGGAAAGATTTGTATTTTTGTATGTTTGTAACGAATAAACTCAAAAACTACTGGACCAATTTTAATGATTCTTTGTTGTCGACCGGGTTCCAAGTCGTGGGAAACTGCTTTTCTTATATATACATATAAACAGCCGTGTTAACTTTATATAAAACAACACGTTATACTGCCTGGTTGGTCTAATGGCAAATTATGTGCTTTGCGATCACGAGGTCCTGGGTTCAAATCCTAGGTCAAATGTAGTTTTTCTATCGAAAACTACATTTGTCCCAGTACTAGTCAGGTGTCTGGAATGGTAGCCGGTGTCTGGCAATAGGCTGGCCCCCTATTACATGGCGCCTAACATCGTCGGCAAAAAGTGCGTGTACACAGTACACCTCTGCCATCCCCGCTTGGGAATATAGGCGTGATGGTGTTCATTTTATTTTTATTTTTAACATGTTATAAACATACTACACTAAAAAATGGTAATACAGGCAAATAGGCAATAATCTATCAGGAGTTACTAATTATAGTATCATTTCAGTGATGAGAATAAATGTCATTTGATACGATGTTATTAGAAGGACGGACGATTTAGCGCAGTGGTTAAGAGCTTAGGTCGCTCCACCTACTGTGTTTAATAGTCGCGGGTTCGATTCCCGCACGGGACAAATCTTTGTGTGATCCACAATTATTTGTTCCGGTCTGGGTATTTGTGTGTGAATTTTCATGTTTGTAAACGCACCCACGACACAGGAATAAATCCTAGTGTGGGGCTACGTTTTTTTAAAAAAAGAAAAGAAAGAAAGAAGACCGACAGACATCAAACAGCCATACTTCGATTATTAATATAAAATTGTAGGTATACTCTAACTAAGAAACGAATTAGTCAGGCACATTTTCCTGCATACGCTCATTTGCTCAAGGTCATTTTATAATTATCAAGAGCAAAAACAAAGTTGTTATTATATCAATAATTCTTAGATTACGAATGAATAATACACGCTATTTATCATACTATAAATGTTTACCAAAGATGTTTTTACTTCATTTTTTATACGTCCTCAAGCACCTTTTGGGTATATCCGTATTAAGGTTCGTGTGTGTTAACAATAGAAAGAGCTACGCTCGGAGTTTCCTTGCGAGATCAAATCAGAAATGAGGATATCCGCCGATAAACCAAAGTCACTGATATAGCCCTCAGATTTGAAAAACTTAAGTAGCAATAGACGAAGCACAGAGCTTTATTGGTTGAGAGATGTAATGGGAGGTTATTGATCACAAAAGTTTAACCCTAGAACCCGAAAAGTTTACCCTAGGGTAAAAAAAAAACGAAAATATGCCATTACTTTTTGGTCAAGAATCGGTTTTTTTTCGTGATGCCGTTTATTTTCGCGGGAAAGGCGTATCGCAGGGTTATCGTGTGGACACGGTGATCAATGCGTGGGGTACGCGCGCCCTGGGTACGGTTAACTGAAGTATACATTCATTTTTTCAATATTGTCATAACAGAACAGATGGCAGAACTGACGGCCGTTGGGGCAGAAAGGTTCTCGAGTGGCGAAGTCATAGGTGGTCCCATGACCTGGTTAAGGTTGCAGATAAAAGCTGGATACGTACAGCACAAAGCTATCGTCGTGGTCTTTGGGAAGGCCTTTGTCTTTCAGAAGACGTATTTTAATTGATTATGATGATGTGTGTAAAATGTGAAAAAGTATGTTGTTCAAGAAGCCTTTACAGCTTTACTGAATAAGGGGGCAAGCGTGTAACTAGGTATGCTCCAGCTGCAAGGGCAAAGAGGGCAAAAGAATCTCAAGGTCGAACGGCTGCGGCTTGTACAATCGCTACAGGAAAGGGCATACATGAGGTGTCTCGCCGTGGAGCTTTGCATCGCCTAGCGGGCAAGGGATTCCTCGAAGCGGTGAGTAACTGGAAATTTCGATCAAGGCAAGGTCCGTGTCGAATCCTAAATGAAATGGCCCTAATAAAATAATGCTTGTCAGCATCATTGGTCTAGTGGCAAATAATGCGCGTACCAATCACGACGTCCCTGTTTCAAATTATACGTACTAAATGTAATTTGTCTAAAAAAAATTCTCAGTATAAGTCTGAAAACCAGCATTGTGTTCGGTATAATGGCAATGGTATGTTATATTCTGATGTAATAGGGAGCAAACCCTATTACATTAGAATATAACATCGTCGGTGTAAAGTGAGTGTATGCAGTACACATCTGCCAACCTTGCTTGGGGAATATAGGCATGACTATGCTGTTAAAATAATGCTCCTTTTGACATTAAGGAGATAATTTTATTCACGTGAATTGATTCGACGCCACAGTTTGTTTTCCGTCCGAATTTGAAGATAAGGATTACTTAAATAACGATCTATCAAATTCAATAAAAGAATGGCAGTTCGCCACTTAAACGGCACTTTAGTGGCGCCTTTCTTAAATTCTTAAAGCCTCGTATTCATTAGGAGACAAGTGTCCCTCGACATGTGTCGCTGGTGCCGTCAGACGACGTCAAGTGATGTCGTGCGACATCATTCGACACCTTGTCCTACGATCTACAGTCATACTAAAATCTTTTAGCCCGAGGCCTAAATCGGAACTAACGCAGTCATCAAATGAAATGTCACTACATGACAGTTCCATAGTTGTCATGCCAACTTCCTGTCAATGTCATGGGCCAAAAGATCCTTGTCGCACTATATGATGTCCACACTTGTTGAGTCGATTTCAAAATGTCGCTTAAATACACGTATGTTTCATATTGTTGCGCAACACACGTTTAAACTTTATAACCTCTTTTCCTCAACAAAACCGACGCGGCGACAAGAAACAGACCGTGCGATGTTAACAGACTTTTCGGGTGATGTCGTCGTTACTCGACCTCGCATGACATCTCAAGTGATACGTTTCGTGCGATAGTTGTCCCCTTTAGTCTTGTATTAATTAGGGGGCAAATGTTACGCGACACGTGTCGTCGGTGACGTCAGACGTAGTCGAGCGACGTTCAGCGACGTCGCTCAACAAGTCTGGCCAGCCAGACAAGTCAAGCCAGAAGGGCAAGTGGGCAACTAGCCCAAGGGCGCCTCAAGGAGTAACGGCCCAGGTGGCTCACCATGGTGTTCTGCACCGGCCGGCAGGCAACGGTTTCTACGGTGTCGGTGACTGTTTCTTGTCGCAGCGTCGGTTTTGTTGAAGAACCAAACAGAGTGTAGACGTGTTGCGCAACAAAATAGACAAACGATGTATGGAACTTCTTCGGGCGACATGTTACAACCGACTAAATAAAGCGGCTGGCGACGTCCTTCGACTTCATGTGAAATCACGTGTCGCAAGGAATTTGTCTCCTACAGTGCGACAAGGATTTGTTGGCCCGTGGTTGATATTGACAGAGCGTTGGTATGAAAATAGGGTAAAATTTCTCTACTTCTAGGGAAATATTTCCACAGGTCTGCACGTTTACTAATTTAGGTTCATTTATCTTTCATAGCAAACGGCAACTCTATGATTGGCATGCAGTGACATTTCAAAAATTTACCCGCGGGTCAAAAGATCCTTGTGGGACTGTAATTAATGCGAAGCATTAAAGAACATAAGGCTTAAATCAGGAACTAGCCAGAACCAGTACCAATCACTTTGGGAATCCCATAATTCCTGTTTAGTAATAAAAATATCGATTAGTCAGGTTTACCTTCAAGAACGTAGTCGATAAGGGCCTTTATTCAATAACCAATTATTCAATAAACACGAAACACGGCGCGTTACGGTAACTTCGGGACATTATCGTTTGTAGGGTACTCCAGTAGCTTAGGTCGGACAAATATGTAATTTTTAGATTGAAATGTGCCCGTGCTTGCCTACCCCGCAAGGGATCTGGCGTGAGGTTATAGATAGATAGAAAAGTCTCCAGTATCAGAATCCGGTCTGGCATTGTGTCCGGTATAATAGCAATCGGCTCGCCCCTTATTGTATGGGACCATACATCGTCGGTGACGTTGGTGAACACCTGAGCCACCCCAGCTTGGGGAATATGAGTTATTTTTTTATTTTCATACAATTCGATCGGGTGCGATTCCCGTACGGGACACATGTTTGTGTGATCCACAATTATTTATTTCGCTCTGAGTATTTGTGTATGTGAATTTTCAGGCTTGTAAATGCACCCACGAATCAGGAATAAATCCTAATGTAGGATTTTTAATTAAAAAAAACAATAAAATACAATAGCTACAACAACAACACATCATCACGCCAGATCCCTTGCGGGGTAGGCAGAGAGTACAGAGTTCCCACAGGCTCTTTCCTTCTCATAGTCTCATAGTTCGTCTCATATACGCTCGCCGGTTACGGAGACAATGAAATACAAAAAAATATAACTCATTTAATAGTACTCCAGTAGCTTAAAGTATACCATTACACGATCATTTCACTGAGTTATCGTAATGCACTACGTTTGTTTATAGCGAATAAAGGCCAAGGATGATTGTATATTCACGTAAATAAATTACTCACGATCGTCCGCTGCATTTCGTTAGCTAAGTGTTACATGGTTCTATCTCGAGTCACGTATATGAACGCACGCACTCGATAGTTCCATGTAACAATGCGTCAATTTTGTTTAGGGAAATAATTGGTGGTGTGCGTTTTGAAAGGAGGAAAAACTGAAATGTATGTGTGTATTTAAGTTGCGATACAAAATAAGTGCCTTATGTATAATTTTATGATTATTCAGAACACTTCACTTTGAGTCTCGTTAGTCAACAGTTTAGTTGGTGATCACGAGCTCCTGAGTTCGAATTTTAGGTTGGACAAATTTTTGCTTCATCGATTAATTATCAGTATTCTTGGAATGGGCGGGCCCCCTACAAGGGTGAGCGATGACCTGGTGAAGGTCGCAGGTAGAAGCTGGATGCATACAGCACAAATACGGTCGTTGTGGCGATCTTAGGGGGAGGCCTTTGTCCTGCAGTGGACGTCTTTATTCTGATGATGATTCTTTTAGGGTCTGGAATCATTTGCATTTATACATATTTTATAGTAACCCTTTCTTACTACTACTCTATTATTATTATTATTGGTTTTGTGTTACGGATTCTCAGATATTTAGCTGGCAAATTAATGACGGCTACGGGTCGAAACCAAGTAACTATTATTTATGTGGGTATTATTGGGTCCAAAGGGTAGTCAGGGCTTTCTAGTGGTGTATCATCGCTCTGCATGAACTTTCTTACAGTACGGCTTATTATCATTATTTCAATACGTGAAGCAAAAACTTTGTACCCCTTTTTACGAAAATTGCGCGGACGGAGGAGTATAAAGTTTTACACACTTATAGTTTATATCGAGAAGGAGTGGAGAATGCTAATATTTTTTTTAAATTATGCATAATAACTAAATTAAATCAATAAAAACACATTACACACACTACCATATATTTGACACACAATACAGTTCAAATTGAGAATAGATTAATATTGTTTGTTTTTAATATTATTTGTCTATAGTCTTACTGAATGTCAAACATAACCAGCAAACGATGAAAGAGTTTTTACAAAAACATCACTTACCGAGAAGTTTTGTATCATTAATTAAATTATCGAAATATGTATGTCAAGTTCAATGGACAGTATTTTCTTTTTGGTTTTTTGTTTCAATAAAAATAAATTAAAAAAAGGTATTCTTTATTTTAATTTTTTTTGTTTTTTTTTTATTTAATTTTCATTAATTTGTTTGAAAAAATAGGCAAATTTACAGTGTAGCCTTGGCGAAATCTGTGGTTATAGAAGTATATTATTTGACAATAGAACCTTAAAAATGTTCAAACTTATAATTTAAATTAATTATGGTCGAATTTCGACCAATGGGCGACCACTAGTTATTATTATTATATGTATGTATGGTTTTACTTCTCTCCGGAGAGGTGAACAAAAGGCACGGGCCGAAGCCAAGTGCTTATAGTTAATGGGGTCCTGATAATGGTAAAAATTTACAAACTATGCGGCAGGTATTAAAGATAACGGGTTTTGTGTCCTAATGTGAATGGATGCATGTCTAGAGTAGTGAGACTTGTGTGTAGCGTGTTTGGTATGACACCTGTAGTGGATACAGTGATCGGGATATTCTTCACCGTGCTGACCTGCCATTGTGTTCGGAGTTCAATGGGAAGATCCGTATATTTGGATATTTGTTCAGTGTGAAAGGTAAGAGTGTATTATGAGTGTTGTAGATGGCTATATCTATTAAGAAAACGGTGTTATTATTTTTATCCATGATTGTGATGTCCGGTCTATTATTATTATACTTTTTATTATATAACTCTACAACATCCCTATTCAATAAATGAGAGGACTATGTAGACACTGACCGATACCATAAATCTAAGTACACTTATGATTAATCTATACTTAAGCACATCATACTCCACGAATGCAATGTATACAAAAAGAATTGTAAAACTCTCATTTTTAAAAAGAGTAGCTGTGGAGTTTCTTGCCCTTCTGCTCCACAGGAATGAATTTCCGAACGGGTGGTAGAGTCTTAAGTAATCAATAATTTTCTCTTTTTGACTATTCATAAGTGCCTTTATGTCTACATGATTAAAAAAAATCATTTTTTTTTCCACCTCCAGTGAAATGAAGGTGTACTATACACACTACTGTCTACCTCTTTGAAGGAAAAAGAGCGTAAGAGATATACAGAGTGAAAATTTGAGATGGGGCAGTAAGAGCAGCTACCTTAACCGTTGTAGCTACAGGCAAACGGTCTTAGGAGATAAGGAAGTTATCTTAAACTTGCGACATTTTGAATTTACAGATTTTGAAAAAAAAATTACGCTCAGTAAGAAATAGAGAAGATTACACAAAAGGTTACTTTACACATTAGCAGTGATAGCCTAGTGGTTAGACCGTTGGACTGCAAAGTCAGAGGTCTCGGTATCAAACACAGTCACGCACCTATGTCTATTCGAAAGCGTGTGCTTATTAAAAACTAACTATCACTTATTTTAACAGTGAAGGAAAACATCGTAAGGAAACCTGCATGCCTAAGAGTTTCTCGAAGGTGTGTGAAGTTCGCCAACCCGCACTGGGCCAGCGTGGTCAACTACGGCCTAAATCCTCGCAGTATGCGAGGAGGCGCGTGCCCAACGGTGGGACAGTTTCTTAACAGAGCTGATATTATTTTTATTATTACAAAAAAGGTTATTATACCCACGATAATTTCCTACAAAATGAATGGGAAAAGTTTTTTGTGATTTCTAGCTTTTTAGTAACTCAGTTGGTCCGATAGATGTTTATGATCTTTATTACAAACAGGATCGATTGGAATCTCAAAAGTTTTTGTGTAATTTCCCCATTTTCTTGCCGACGGTACATTTTTTTCAAATTCTGTAAATGCACCAAAAACATATTAAAATCGGTCCAGTAGTTTCAGAGTTTATCGATTACAAACAATCTAATAAAATATTTCCTCTTTGTGATATTAGGTAGTATAATAAATAGAACTAGTGGTCGCCCATTGGTCGAAATTCGACCATAATTAATTTAAATTATAAGTTTGAACATTATTAAGTTTCTATTGTCATTGTAAAAACTATACTTCTATAATCACAGATTTCGCCAAGGCTACACTGTTAATTTACCAATTTTTTTCAAAAAATTATATGAAATTTTAAAAAAAATGATTAAAATAAAGAACACCTCTTTTTTAATTTTTTTTTATTGAAACAAAAATACCAAAAAGAAATTGCTGTCCATTGAACTTGACATACATATTTCGATAATTCAATTACTGATACAAAACTTCTCTATAACGATGTTTTTTGTAAAAACTCTTTCATCGTTTGACATTCAGTAAGACTATAGACAAATAATATTAAAGACAAACAATATTAATCTATTCTGTTTGAAGTGTATTGTGTCAAATACATGGTAGTGTGTGTAATGGTTTTTTTTATTGATTTAATGTATCTTTTATGCATAATTAAAAAAAATATTAGCTTTCTGCACATCATCTCTATATAAACTATAAGTGTGGGAAATTTCATACTCCTCCATCCGCGCAATTTTCGTAAAAAGGGGTACAAAGTTTTTGCTTCACGTATTAAAATAATGATAAAAGAGTAACCGTGGAGTTTCTTGCCCATTTTCTCCATAGTAATGACATTCCGAAGTAGTGTTAGAGTCTTTGTTTCGTTGTCTGACGATTCATAAATACCTTCAAGGTTTACATAAATAATTCTGATTCCAAATACGTACAATTTTTGTCGCCGAACCGAATTTTTTTATTGTTCATACCTCGCGTTTAAAACATGCCGGGATCAATTTCCACGCGAGGTCACGTTATTTTGTAATGAATGAGTCGTGTCTGTGGTCATGGTCGTGATTACTTTGTTTTGCTTGTATGTACGTGGAGAAATTTTTAACAATTGCTGCCTACGTCACTCGGTCTGCAGCGTGAAGGTCGGGTCGGCTGCGTGTTACGGTGAATATGTAATACCTACATGATATGGATTCAAATGACATATCGAAGCTTTTGAGCGAAAATCTTGGAATATAATTTTGAACATCTTCATTCAGATCAATTCAATTTAATTTTGACGCACACCGTCACGCCTATATCCCCTAAGTGGGGGTGGCATAGGTGTATTGTGTACACCCAATTTTTGCCGACAATTTTAGATTCCAGTTATAGGGGCTGTCACTGGGAATTTTTCAACAGAAAAACTAAATTTTTCCGACCTAGGAATTCAACCTGGAACCGCATGATCTCAAAGCGCATTGTTCGCTACTAGACCAGCAAGGAGGATATGATAGATACCTTAACTTTGTACCATTAATGAAATTGGTATTTTATGTATTTGAAAACTTATCTTAATTGTAGGTACACTAAAAGAAAAATAATTAAATAACTGTAGTACGGGAGCAATTTTTTCTTACTCTTGTGAAAATACATTTATTGCACATCCAAGGTGTCCACCGACAATACCGGCTTGAAGTGCTACTAGAAAAAAAACAAAAAAAACAATATGGGTCATTTAACAACGCCTAAAGTGTAGAATTAAAATAATTTAATTTAATTAAAATATTTCTTACGAAATATTTTCGGTGACCATTAATAGATGTCGCTACCTTTGCGAGAATCTCATTAGAACTAGAACATCAGACGGCTATATCCCAAACAATCTGAAACGCGCAAGAAGAATTTCACGACGCATACATACGTACATATATAATTATAATTTAGGGAGTGAAAGTACTCAAGAACACGAACAACTTTCACTTTTGACCAAACTTACAATAATATGAGAAAAAAATACAGTCGAATACACACAATTTGAATAAGTTCAAAAAATCTCACAGTACCGAAATTATTCTTGGTTAAGTGTAAAATATCCATGTGGTGCTGGGAACCCATACATACGTGGTGGTAATAAAGCGCCACTACTAATTCTTGTTAATGTAAAACATTTGACATCCATCAGATAGCCTGGCCACTTTCCTTTTACGTGGCCTGTTTGAGATAATTTTGGTAAAATTTGAACGTTTAGATTATTAAAATTGTTTCCAAATATTACGACCAAATCTTTTATGGTTTAAGATCTCAAGATGGCTAGAACTATTTGGTTTTATGAAGGCTAAAATTTTTTTAATAAATTATCTATTACAACTCCGCTTTCAAGCTAGCGATTATTCATACATTCGTAACTATATTATAGACTATTCATTCAATATAGTTTTCATGAAATCACGTCTGGCTGGCCTGCGGGACTAGCTAAGTGGCACCCGTTTTGTTTCAATTCCCTTTTTTGATTTTTTGATCTGATCACGTGACTTTTCCTTATAAAATGCCATTCCCGTACATCTTTGTGGTTTTCGATTAGAAGTCCACTCGGGTACGGGCCCTGGGAACTTATTATATTAGATTAATTTTCATGATACCTAAAATTCCTTATAAATGATTTAATGCATTCGCATTCTAAGTCCGACAGAAACTATTGCTAATCTGCACAAACTAGTTAATGGGCTTACGCAATAATCTACCGAAAGTAGGGCATTAATGCTACTGACTTGCATTTTAAGTACTCAGCCATACATGTGTGCAACGAGTTAAATATTCTTATAGCGGTGTAGAGGACCCCGTTCAATCGGGTTTTATTCATGTCAAATAAAATATTGGCAAAAGGACATTGTTAAAAAATTGCCCCAGAACCAACAAACATTTGGCCCATGCCATCATTATACATATATCTATTTCATTAAAATAATGACAAATATTCGTATCAAACGGACCATTTGCAATCTGAAACGAATATTTCAAAGTTTGTAAGTACTTATATCGAAGTCGCTGACATTTTCACTGAATGTCAACACACAATATAACCTCATATGTATTAATGGCTACTGAATTATAACCTCAACATTGAATGCTTTTTGAGAGATATTGCGATTCCCCCGCTTGTCCGTTTCATAATAAATGCCTTAAGATAATTTATGAGTGATTTGAAATCATACAAGTATTTTTTCATTGCTGTTGGTTCTGGGGCAAATCATGTATGGGCTCAGAAACATGTCCTTTGAAACCTTGTCACTTAAACCATAATGATATAGGAACGAATCTGTTTATACTGTTCTACTGGTGGGGAAAAGGCCTTCCCTCATAAATTAATGTTGGAGCTATACCTATATGCTACATTATCCGATAAACTAAATTAACATATACTAATAACTATCTATGTCTCTATTTAGTACGAGTTTCGAAACAAAAATTCGGATCAATGTCAATTTTAGAAAACATAATATATTATATTGTTATACAACTTTAATTACGGTCCTCGCCTTTTAATGTATGTGAAAGTTATATTTTTATGCAATATGGCCATCTTTAAAGCAATATTATAAACATTTATGTGGAATATGAACAAGATCGGTCATTAAGGATTCAGATGTGAGCCATATTTAAAATAGCTTCGTTTGTGTTTTAATTCTTTTTTTTTTTGAATTCGAAATTCCGTATTCTAAGCACTTCGAATTATTAAACATTTTCAAATTAATTATCTCGTTTTCGATATTTGTGACTAGTTTTTATGTGCTTTTATTTAACTTGCTTTGTTCGTATATCTGTGTAACTTTCGGGTTTCATTTTTAAAAGAATTGTTGGCAGCTGTACTTCTGACACTATTTGTGGACATTTTTCAACCATCAATCTATGGGCGCATAAAACAACCACCTATAGACTGACAAGGATCTTTTGGCCCGTGGAGTGGTGATGTGAAATTAGGGTTAACATTTAGTAAAATTCTCCTTACTCCAAGGAGATATTTCAAAAGATGGGTCCGCACGGTTCATTTTTAAGGTCACGCAACCCTGAGATCGTCATGCAGTGACATTTCATTTGATAACAGATGACAAATCCTTGCAGGACTCTAATCAATCATAAACCTGTGCGTCAGACTAGTACTTTTCCATTGCAAAAATAGTAGGCGCCCAGTTAGGACAGTAGCTAAATCAGTCATCACAGTTGCATTAATTCAAAATACAGACTTACTTGTAAATACTAATATCATCGCAGAACTATATACTTCAAATGCTTCGTTGATCTAGTGGCGAATGATGCGCTTTGCAATCAGGAGGTCCTAGGTTCAAATCCTAGGTCAGACAAATGTAGTCTTCTATCTAAAAAATCCCAGAATCAATCCGGAGTATGGAATTGTGTTACGTATATTGCAATAGACTCGCTCCCTATTACATGGGACCTAACATCAGCGGCTAAGAGTGGGTGTAGACCTCTGCCACCCCTGTTTGGGGAATTTAGGCGTGTAGGTGGTTTTATTTCTTTTTTTAAAACTATATTCGACGTATTTAGAATATAAGCTAGCGCCACGTAATAAAATGTCAAAATTACATTACACGCGTATTTTTAATCAATACTCTACTGTTAAGCTTTCTACGGGAATAAATAAGTATATTATTTATATGGTCCCTGTAAGCGTGAGAAAAAGTGTCCTTAAACTGCCACCACTACTAAATTGATGAATGAGTAAGCTAATTAGGTTCCAAGAAAACTTGCAGCCCTCTTTGTGCATCTAATTTGAAAGTGATTTAAAAGGGAATAATGAAGTTTTGCATTTTTTGTTGTTTATTTTTTTAAACGTAGCCCCACACTATGATTTATTCCTGAGTCATGAGTGCGTTTGCAAACATGAAAATTCACATACACAAAACCCTAACTGAAACAAATTATTATGGGTCACACAAAGATTTGTCCCATGCGGGAATCGACTTTTCAACCCAGTGGACGGAGCGGCTTTAGTAAGAGCTTACTACTGCGCCAAATCGTCCGTCAATATTGATTCGTACTATATTTTTCCTAAAATTAAATTCAACGTTTTAAACACAACATTTAACACGTAGAAATCATAGCGAGGACATTTTGATTTTTGTATGTGAATCTTGTATATTAAATAATTATTACCGTCAAATGCATCCTATTTAAATTTTAGGTTTACTTGTAAATATTCTAGAGTAGTTTTGTTTCTTGCTTAATAAATATTTTAACAGTAAATACATAAACAAAAAAAAAAATTTGAGTATAAAAATAGAATTGTAATCAAATAATTGAAAATGGATCGTGTACTGGATGGAGGAAATAATTGTTAGACGGCCAGTTCAAATATTTAACTCAAGGATTGAAATAGAACAAATCTAAGTAAGCAAATCTCTCCTTGAGTTGAAGAAACTGGCCATTAGTCAATCACAATTTTATTGCACTCGGATGATAGGTATAGGTCAGCAATTTTTACCCTGTTTCCTCATTATTTTACTCCTATTATCTCTACATATTATAAAACGAATTCCCCCCGTCGCGTCTGTTTGTCTGTCTAAGAGCGAAAAAAATAAAATCTACCGAACGAATTTTCATACGCCAATGGACGGAGTGATTCAAGTGGAAGGTTTGTATGTATAATTCACCCGTGCGAATCCGGGTCGCTAATTATAGATTAAAACTCTATCCTGATCTATAGGACAAAAACTCCTATAATTATTGAAGTGAAATATTTGGAGGAAGGGTTAATATAGATTAGTATTGACATGTACTCAAAGAAATCCTAATAATAAGAAACAGCCTTATCATTAAACTTATAAATAACTTTGTGTTATTATCAAGAATTCACTGCATCCCCCCCCCCCCCACGCTTTTTCACATCATTTCAATCGTATACAAAAAAAATTAAATCACACTTAACTAATCCACTTCTTTCTTCATATATTATTTATGGGACGTAAATGTCTTTTTTTGTGTATATGAAGTAAGTTAGCGGGGAAACATTGGAGTCAAGGCAAGTCAGTTACTTACCGGCTTGCCTTGTTTAATAGCAGCTGGAGAAACGGCCAATGTGGTTAACTTGAGGTATTCGGTTTAACTCCTGGTACAATAAGAAAAAAGATTAAAGTAATAAGTATGTTTATTTAAAAGAAAGAATTCGAAAATGGAAGGATGTAGGTATCGGGGAAAACCTAGACTATCTTACCATGACCGCCTAGACCGTGTCTTATCTGAAAGGCAAGCCAAGAGTCTTCGCAATCGGCGAGCCTGTACGAAACAGGTTATGAGAGTGAAGGAAGCCAGAAAAGAAAAACCTGTTGGAATTTTGTACTTCTTGCCTACCCCGCAAGGTATCTAGCGTGATTATATAGATAGATATTTAAAAGAGTCTTTTACATAGGACGATTTTTGTGGACGATACTCTGGAGCACAGTCGTGGTCAACGATGTTTTGACAAACGTACCTAGATACGTCAACCAAACTATTTTACCTACTTGAAGAGTTAATTGATCAGATTTTATTCACGCAATCCAGTGAAACTAGTATCCAAACTAATGAGGCCAATTAATATACCACTTAATTCTTGGCAACTTTTTAAATAAATACAAAAAGATGTAACGCTTGTCCATATTTAGTGTGACACAGAGCGGCTGGACACAATATTTTTCAAACAAAAGCTACAGAAAGAAAAACATCTGGTTCTGTCTTTTATTGTTTACGAACTCTTTGCGTATTAAAAAATAAACTGTAACGAATCCTTACAATGAGTTTTGTCGGGAAGTCGAAGAGTTATGTTGTCAATTTGTTTTAATTTCCAAAACTTGTGTTATTTCGACTAATAATGTGTAATGTTGGTGGAATATTAACCATTATGTGTTCTTATTTGTGCATGAGAGAAGGTAATTGTAACAAAGTGATAAAACGTGCCTTTTCGACTTCCCACAAAACGGCCGTCGCAATTGGTATGTAAAGTATCCACCACTTTACTATCCAGGGTGGGGTACTTCATTAATTTCATTATCATCGTTGTCATCAAATTCATCGGGGAGTCGAATTAATTTAAACAAACACGATTATATATCTCACTGGACACTGGCAAAATACACTTATAATTAGTGTGAAGCCATAACTTGAAGAAGAAGAAGAAGAAGAATCCTTACAGTTCTGTTTTTAATTTATACTGACTTTTCTAAATAAAAGGACACAAACATCGGTCGGGTATTTTAAGTCATAATTGTTTATGTAAACTTGCCCAAATTGACGTGTTTAAAGTCGTAAGAATCCATTTAATAACATGCTTTATTTATAAGTTGAATTCGATGAAATACCACTTACTTTGACTGCCTCGTTAGTCTAGTGGGAAAGCGCATCGCTTTGTGATAACGAGGTCCTGGGTTCAAATTCTAGCTCGGGCAAATGTAGATTTTCTAACAAAAACTTCCCAGTATGAGTCCGGAACCTGTAATTGTGCCCGGTATGGCAATAGGCTCGCCATCTATTACATGGGACCCAACATCGTCGGCGAAAGGTGGGTGTAATCAGTACACCTCTGCCATCCCCGCTTGGGGATATAGGCGTGACCACTTACTTAATCGTAAGCGATAGTATGCTGATGTTTTTGGAAAAGATTGCATTTATAGGACTCTTATGTTACTAACACAAACACCGCCATGCCTATATACCCCAAGCGGGGGTGGCAGAGGTGAATTGTGCACACTCACTCTTCGGCAACGATATTAGGCCCCATAGAGCCTTTTACCATATCCGGGCACAATTTCAGACTACTGACTGATACTTAGAATTTTTTGATAGAAAAACTACATTCGTCCGACCTAGGATTTGAACTTAGGATCTCTTGATCGCAAAACGCATTATTCGCGACTAGACCATCGAGACAGTCAACCTCTAATTAACCTATCATTATTACCTATTTAAATTAACCTGTGTATTTAATAACGAAGGTCCTTAGACAAAGTCCTAAAGTCCCTACATATAGTGATTTTGGGCTAAAATTGGTATGAAAGTCTTCCGAAAAATGCTCTATGTTTCGGAAGACTTTCATACCAATTTTAGCCACTGTAACCTATGTAGTTCTGAAGCATGATAATTTCTCACATGTGTGGTGACAATTTCACGCTGCTATACCACTGACTTGTGGCTTATTATTACGAGGTCTATGGTAGGCACCTGAAAATCCCAAAAATCAACATCATTCCTCTACGTTCCTTAAGCGGGGCTACCAGAAGTAGAACTCAAATAATTAATTTTGCATTAACTCTGCGGGGGCGTTTCCAAATAGTATTTTTTTTTTATCTAATTTAATTACTAATCTAACACCGGATCGGAATTCAGCGGGCTTGCCTTGTTTTATTAATTTCCCTTTCTCTTTTACATTTTTTTTTCAATCATATTGTGTGGATACAGTGTTTATGTTACAATTCAATAGTTTACGATATGGCTCGAGTGTGATGCCTTACGACCGATATATGAGACTAATAATGTTATTTATAAAGAGTTTCTAAAAGATTACAGTGAGCTTAACCAAACCAGACTCTGTACACTCACATTTCGTCGACGATTTTAGGTCCAGTGTAATCAGGGGTGAACCTGTTGCAATTATGCCAAGCACAATTTTTAACTCCAGACTATAACATACTGGGAATGTGTCGATAGAAAATCCCCACTAACAATGACTTACCTTGGATTCGACCCAGGACCTCGTAATCGTCCGCCACATCACGTTACACTAGACGAATTAAGATGGATATATACATATATATATATATATCGTATCTGTAAGTTATTTTTGCTAAGGAAGCATCTTATTCCCCGGGAAAAAATTCGTATACATCTCCTTTGTTGTTCGATTTAGAGTTCAAAATCGGACAAAAAATATATAGCATTACGAATCAGTATAAGTATATTGGGTACTTCGGCATTTCGCCCTACGAGCTGTCCACTTCACGGGGCAAATCGCCCAAGTGTTTCTTTGAATGCCCCTTAGATCGAATATTAAATATTCTTTCATTTCAGAACCAGAATGTTTTATTCATGTAAAAAATTATAGTATTTATAAATCGTCAGAAAAGTAACAAAGACTCTACCACCACCACGGAATTTCATTCTTCCACTCTCCTTCCTTTCATTTACTTTGTGCTTAATTAATTCATTTGCTACAAATTTGTGGAGGCTTGTCATTAGCAGAATCAGAATCAGTTACAGTAATTAACTTAACATAATTTAACAAGTGATTATGTAATAAGACTTCAAGCCTTCCTAAAATAAATAAATATACATACCAACATAAATAAATAACTATATAATGAGTGATTTCATATTTTACTTCCAAATTATATTTATTTAAAAGCATACTACTTATATTTTTGGAGAAATCATTCAATGGTTCTTCATTGGCGCTAATTTTGACAAAGACGTGTTAATAAATTAGTTTTCGAAATCGAAGTATCTACTAGTATTCAATTGACTTTAGTTATAATGTTTTATGCAAATAGGAAATTGCTGTTTTATTTTGCAGTACTGGTACAAAAAGGAAGTTTAAAGTACAAGTTAAGTACAAATAAAATATTTTTGGTAACTCACCGTACAATGGCCCGACCATAAGAAGGTACAATAGCAGTACACAAAATATCTGTGTTCTACCATTTTGAGCACGAGGTTTTAAAGCCACTAGTACTGTATTTCCTACCAACTCGAACACTTGAATCAACCCCTTGCAAGATCTGTCCTTCTCCTCAAAATCACTTTTTTGCTCACCCACCGGCTGAACATCCTCCAGTCTGAACACACCGTACAAAAAAGACAGTACGTATAAACCCAACAATAAAGAAAATACTCCGTAATATCCCAACACACGCAATAAAATACCACTTAACGCAGTCCCTGTCGGAGTCCCAGCTGTCACGCAAATCGTTACGAGCCCTAAACGAAAAGTCCTGTTTTCCACCGACGTCCTGTCTGTCATAAAACTGTACATCCCCATAAATATTATAATGTAACTGCCCGTGAACGCAGCCGGCAACGCTTCGATCAGTGCCGTCGCCGTCAAAGATAATTCTTTAAAAAAATATGCAGCGAAAAGCAATCCGATATTGCACAATATTTCTCCAATAAAAGGGAACAGTATGCATATTTTTCTCTTTTTATATTTATCGCTCCATGCGCCCACGAATAACACCATCACTGCCGGTATAGCCGTTTGAAGGGGAAACTTCCAAGCTACCACTTTTGCTACTAACGACTGTATTTTTACCAATTCGTCTTCGAGTCCAGTCGTATTTCTATTTCCGATGCGATCGCAAATATCGTCCCCATATTCGAAATTCACTCTACATGCCTTCTCTAAATGCATGTTCTGTACAGCTAGCGAGGATATAGCCGTACACAGCATATACATAAAAAGGCACGGTTCGACAGTAGTTTCCCGAAACACATTTTTGACACTCTTCAAACAGCACTTGAATTTTTCTTTCCACGTCTCTCTCGAATCTTCCGTAAGGTACACGTTCGATCTGGAGAGATTCGTGATTGTCCAAATGTATTCGGAACTAGACATCGTTCTTTTGACAGAAAAAGTGAGAGTCAATAAAAGTTTCGCAGCGAACAATTATTATATCACAACACAGCACTATTTTTTTTCGCCGCTCTGTACCACGCCGGCACCCGAAAGTGACTATACGGTTAATCCGCGGCTTTTCGACTGTCGTTTCCAAAAACCTGAGCACTAAATGTCAGGTTGCAAAATAACCGCGATATAAGAGTGCGCCGGCGCATACAAGCCGCTCGCATCTCGCACGATACGATAACACAGGTCTCACTGTCGACGACACTACTTTTAATAAATATGTAGCTCATTTATCTTGTACCTTGAGTAACGCATCGACCAACATTGTTCCTTGAGTGCTGGACGCAGTCTGTCGCTTACGGATCACGAATATCGATGTTTTAATATCGATATTCGAGTAGATATATTAAATTGCAATTTTATTAATTACTTATAATACCTATAGTTAAAAAAATTACCTATAATTAAAAAAAATATAATGTACATTTCCAAAATAAGATATGATATCTTATCGAGTCCCAAGATACAGATATTTCTTCTAGTTTGGGTTTTCATTGAAAATGTTGCTTAGTTATGAAGTATTTTTTAAACAATAAATTATTATTTATAATTCTTATCTTCACCGTCCTGCAGTGGATATTTTTTCAATATGCATAATATTTACAAATCAATTTAATGTAGTGATTTTCCTTAAGTGTCAATACATCATTTTATTTTAAATCTGTAATCTTAATTGTATGTTGATACAATGTCGATATCGACATCGGACGTCACTACGCATAAACAACAATTAGTGTAACCGTAACAACTGTGTACACGAAATTGTAGAAGTATGGGGTTTTATTCGAATACTTTGTTTATCAACATTATTACGTGCTATCCTTAATTGTAAATATAATGACGACCATTAAGAAACGGTATTATCTACAAATACTCTGATGTTTCAAGCGTAGAGATGTCAAATAGAGGTTGTTAACCTCTTTTTATGATTCAATAACCATCTCAAGGCGAAACTAAGATGTCGGTAAGCCGCCTATTGGGCAACTTACGTGTAAATCTCAGACACTATGTTGCATCATAGATAATATCTAATGTAGCTCTCATATCGTTACATGAATGTGAATATGTTTTTGTATATTAAATTTAAATTAAATTAATATATTGTAAACCGTTATATGCATGGAATTAATTTTCTTCCTCGTCCTTTGTCTGGAATTGTGCCCGGTATATGGCAATAGGCTCGCCCCCTATTACATGGGACTTAACATCGGCGGCGAAAATTGATTGTACTTAGTACACCTCTGCCACCCCCGCTTGGGGAATATAGGCGTGACGGTGTTTTAAATCAGTAATAATTAGGTTTTAGAAGCTCCATTATGTATTGTGATTTGATTTCTTGTATGGGTTTTTCTCAGACATCCATAGCCCTTTGGTTAAGTAAAATCTTTCATATATTAAATCCCCGCGTTCCACGGTAGTTTATATATTCAAATCCCACACTTATAAAAAAGGCACACGGAATTTCGCTAAACAAAAAGTCAAGCTCAATAATAAGTCGGTTCGCGTTTAGTACGAGCTGAAACACTGTATGCATATCCGGTCGTAAGCGCAAGCTTTCCTTTTTTCTCACTGCCAAAAACGACTTCTGTCAAACGAGGTTTGATGCGTAATAGCGTCCGATAGACTTAACCATGGTGTGAGTGTGCGTGTTTTAGCTCGCACGTACACGCACTAACTTACTATTAGGCTTCACTTTATATTTAGCGAGATTCCGTTCTCCTTTATTATACGTCCATAGTGTAAATATCAATTTTGTTTTTTCCCTTCGACATGGTGTGAAACAAAAACTGTTATGGCGAACCTTTTTTATGGAAAACTTAGCATGTTTTTACATAAGAGATAATTGACACTTTCAGTACTTTTTAACCGACTTCAAAAAGGAGGAGGTTCTATGTTCGGTTGTATGTATGCTTTTTTTTTTTTTTTTTTTTTTTTTTATGTATGTTCAGCGATATTTCCGTCAATTGTGGACCAATTTTAATATTTTTTTTTGCATTGGGTTCAGTATATCTCCAAGGTGGTCCCATATTAATTTCATTGGCATTAGACCTTGGACTTAGAAGATACACCAGGGAACTCCTTAACGACAAACAATAGGCATGTGTAAATTGAGATATTATGGGTATTACGTCAATCCTATAGGTACCCTACTATAGAATAATTCACTGGTCACTTAAAATTGTAAAATAAAAATCTTTTATAAAAAAAGGTAAACCGACTTCAAAAAGCAAAAAAATAAATATTTGAAGTCGGTGCCAAGTAACCGACTGCACCAACCAGCACCGACTTCAAATATTTATTTTTTTGCTTTTTGAAGTCGGTTTACCTTTTTTTATAAAAGATTTTTTTATAACTACATATCATAAAACAAAGTTTCCCCGCCGCGTCTGTCTGTCTGTCTGAACGCGATAAACTCAATAACTACCGAAAGGATTTTCATACGTTCACCAATGGATGGAGTGATTCAAGAAGAAGGTTTATGTGTATAATTCACCCGTGCGAAGCCGGGGCGGGTCGCTAGTTTATTATCTAAACTCCTAACAAATCAAATCTATTAATCAATAGTTACAATTCGTTTAGCTCAGAAAATCGCAGGTCCAGAATTTATATAATATATATAAAACTTAATAATAATAGCCCTGTTAAGAAACCGTCCCGCCATTGGGCACGGGCCTCCTCTCAAACTGAGAGGGTTTAGGCCATAGTCCACCACGCTGGCCCAGTGCGGGTTGACAAACTTCACACACTTTTGAGAAACTCAAAGGCATGCGGGTTTCCTCACAATGTTATCCTTCGCCATTAAAGCAAGTGATGCCTTCGAAAAGACAGGGGTGCGTGCCTGGGTTTGAACCCGAGACCTCTGACTTTGCAATCCATCGGTCTAACCACTAGGATATCAATGCTCTTTCTTTTTTAAATTTAAAAAAAAAAAACATAATGTAACATAAATTATGGTAGTGATATGAAGGAGCAACAAAATAAAGCCAGTACTTATTTGACAGTTTATTGCGTAAAAATATATCCACAGATAAAAGGTTTCGAATTTATTTTCGGCGCCGACTCAGGTTCTAGAGCTGTTATTCGCGATGACCAAACGTGGCGTGTTAGGAAAACTTGAAACGTGAAATTATCGTGTAATAGTATCCTGTATCAGTGTTTTCATATCTACCAACCTTTGGTAGATCTACCTATTTTGCCTCTAATCTACCTATTTACTAATACACTCTTCAAAGTCACCTATTTTTACCAAGGTTCGAAGCGCTGATAGGGATAGCGATAACTGACTGACAATTCGGTATTGCGGTTTTTTTTTTTTAATTTATTTATTCAGAAAACCAACAGTTATATACAATTATGGCATACAAAGGTTAATACATTCAAGTATAGCCAATAACAGGTTTCCCTTATCTTATCTTATCTTAAATTGGCTTACCGGACCGAGGAAACCTCTGGCGCACTTCGACCCATGGGATCTTTTGTGCTGTCCTTGCCCTAATGCTCTTACGTACCTGAGGTGTCCAGTACTCCCTGTATTAGGTTGTAGATTCCAGCAGGGGGACAGAGCCGTAGTTCTTCTGGGTTTGGATAGGCCACTCCCAGTAGTTCCATTCGCCGCGCAGCCAGAGCGTCGCAGTGACAGATGACATGCTTCATGGTTTCAGTTTCTGTGCCACAGCACCTGCATACCACGTCGCCGCATAGGTTCATCTTGTGTAGATGTTCTTTCGTGCCATAGTGGCCTGTGAATGCTCCCGTTATTTGCCTTAGTTGTAGTCTACTATATTTTAGTAGTCTCTTGCAGTCGCTTTCACACCATGTGGAAAGGAATTCCTTTGAGTGTCGTAGCCCTGTGTGTGCTTCCCATTCTTTCTTATGTTGTTCTTGGGCATATTTAAAGAGTGCGCCTCTATAGGCGCCGTCTGGTATGCCTATGAACGGTTCTGGACCAACGGGTTTTCCCATTGCTCCCTTCCTGGCTAAGTCGTCCGCACGCTCATTGCCATCAACTCCCGTGTGCCCAGGGACCCAGACTAACCTGACCGTGTTGCGCGCTCCACATCTGTCAAGAAGGTATGCGCACTCCGCAGCCAGTGCTGAGTTTAGCTCATAGGAGCCGACGGCCTTGAGGGCAGCCTGACTATCACTACAAATGTAGATTTTCTTGCCCGTGATTCGTTTGTCCAATATCTCTTTTGCACAAATGTTTATCGCATAGGTCTCTGCCTGGAATATTGATGTAAACCTGTCCATGCTTTGGCTAAGGCTATATCCTTCCGTGTATACTCCGGCTCCTGTTCCAAACTTGGTTTTGGATCCGTCAGTGTACCATATCATTTGCTCCTTGCCTTGCTTATTTAGACCACTTTTCCATTGTTCCCTGGTTGGGATATGAGTGCTAAATCTCTTATTGAACATGTATGTGGTTATGATCTTGTCACTTCTCATGTTCCTTATGTCATCTAGTTCCTTATCCGGTTCTAGCTTGGTGTGTTCGAGGCCTGGCGCCGTTATGCTCCATAGTCCAGCTTTCTCTAGCCTATAGAGTGCCTTCCTTGCCTCAGTTTCAATGACGATATGTAATGGAGTTAGGTTGAGTAGCCTCTCCATAGCTGCCGTCGGTGTTGTTTTGAAAGCACTTGTGATGGCCAGGCAGGCTGTCCTCTGCAGTTTTGTTAAGGAATCCCTGCACGTCTGTGTCTTGGTTCTAGGCCACCACACGATGCATCCATACGTTATTATCGGTTTTACCATGGTGATAAATAACCAGTGCATTATTTTGGGCTGTAGTCCCCATGCCTTTCCATACGCTGACCTACACATGTTCAGCACTCTCAGTGCTTTGGCTATGGTTAGATCAACATGTGTATGCCACTTCAGTTGCTTGTCCAGGGTCACCCCCAGATACTTGACCTCAGTGGCCCATTTAATTTTACTTCCGTACATGTACAGGTCCTGTAAGCCCGTCAGTACCTTTTTCCTTGTAAACAGGATGACATTAGTCTTCGTCGGGTTGACCGAGAGGCTATTTGTTGTGCACCAGTTTGTTACCTTATCTAGAGCTTCCTGCATCAGTGTCGATACTGTGTTTGGAAACTTCCCATTGATTGCTATCACTATATCATCCGCATATCCTACTCCGTAGAACGGACCTTTGTTGATTATCTTCAAGAGGGAGTCCACTACCAGGCTCCACAGAGTCGGCGATAAGACCCCTCCTTGCGGGCATCCTTTAGTGGTTCTTACAGATAGCCCTTCTCCTAATAGAGTGGACTGGACTATCCTGTTCTTTAGCATGTTTTTGATCCATCTGACAAGAGTTGGTTCTATCCCATGCTCTATAGCAGCTAGTTCTATGGATGAGAATGTTGTGCGATCAAATGCACCCTCGATATCCAGAAAAGCTGCAGCACAAATTTCCTTTTGCTGCAGAGCCATCTCTGCACGATTCACCACATAGTGCAATGCCGTTTCCGTAGACTTACCAGGTAGATAAGCGCATTGCATCTTATGTAGGGGATAATCCTTTAGTGGACCATCCTTTATGTGCCTATCTATCATTTTCTCTAGACATTTTAAGAAGAATGAGGATAGACTGATTGGTCTGTAGGATTTAGCATCCTCATAGTTGGGTTTCCCTGGTTTGGGAATGAACGTCACCGTCACCTGCCGCCAGATATTAGGGGTATGCTCAAATGCCACGCACGCCCTGAATAGTCTGCACAGGTGTTGGCTGAGTACTGGTTCCCCTTCTTGTAGTAGGATGGGGTAAACACCATCCGGACCAGGGGCCTTAAATGGTTGAAAACTCTTTAAGGCCCATTTGAGTTTGTTCTGTTCCACGACTTTGCCTGCCGTCTCCCAGTCAGCTCTAGTTGTCTAGGTTTCCCTTACTGTGTATGCAAGTAATTTCATTGTTGGGTAAACAAGATAAATTTAAAAAAGAAACTTAATATTTAATATATATATAAAAAAAAATAATATTTAATTTAAAATTCTTAGTAGGTAAAGTGAGTTGCTAACGGCTGGTTTCAATATTAACTCAAGGATAGATTTATTTATAGAAATTTGAAGTAAGTTGTATAAAAAATATGACACAATTCTACTGACAGTAAGTAAATCTATCCTTGAGTTGAAATTTGAAACCGGCCGTTAGACGACTATAGGTCAGAAAGCTTCATTCACCTCATAAGTCTAAAAAAGGCACTTTGACTAAAAATATTTGAAATCTTGGAAAGAGAAAAGAAATATGCAGGTTGGCTTAAAGAAAGTACGAAACGCAAATGGATTTTTATTGCAAAGCGTGCAGACTGAACTAGAATTATACAAGTAGTTAGATCTACCAATTTTTGGCACTTCATCTACCAATTTTCTAAAATTAGGGTTGGCAACACTGTCCTGTATGCCACTGGAGTACCATTGAACGATCTCTCTCTCTCTCTCCTTGGCAATTATTATTCCCATCTGATGGTGGAATCTGCCTTCCTAATTTTCTTCTTCCACTTCGCTTTGTCGGACGTGTCGTGTTCGGAGCCATTACAGATCACAGGTCCACAGAACACAGGTTCTTCTTGGCCACATTTGCCCATCTTGTTTTTGGCCGCCCGCTGAGTCTGGGCCCTGATAGGTTTAGATTGGCCGTAATCCTCTCCACATAATGGAGGTCTTCTCTTTATGTGGCCATACCAACGGAGTCTACTTCCTTGTAGCTTATCAGCGATGTCACGAACACCGAGACCGTACTCGTTGCGAATTTTATCGAGTACCATTGAACGATCATTTCACGAAATTATCGTAACGCGTCATGTTACTTTTTAATTGGTCTTACTAAATAATCGCCCAGAAACGAACGACAAAAACAAGTTAGTGAATAAAAAAACCGTTTTTACGTAATCTCGGCTCAACATGGGATCAATTTAATTACTTTACTCACTGTCAAGGATATATTATTAAAACAATAATTGTTGAATATAAATTAACATCTATAAATTATAGGTAAATCAAAAGTTGAAGGACTGCTTGGTCCAGTGATTAATTGCTTAAATCCCACTGGATCGGTTAGTCACGTATTCGATTCCCGCACAGGATAAATCTTTGAGTGACCCACAAATATTTGTTTCGGTCTGGGTATTTGTGTATGTGAAATTCATGTTTGTTAACGCACCCACGACGCAAGAGTGATTACTAGAGACTAGTGCGGGTGTACGTTTTCCTTAAAAAAAATACTTTATAACCGTGTATGAGAAGAACTATGAGAGTGGGGGAAGCCGGATAGATAAGGAAAGAACTTGTTGGAATTCTGTACCTCCTACCCTGCAAGGGGTCTGGCGTGATGATAAAGATAGATAATTTTATGGATTTCTTTTTTTTGATCCACTTCCTTCATACACACTTCATTCACACTGCCATAAATAAAAAGGGAAATTGTAGGTAGGGCAATAGTATTTAAAATAAAAGTTTTTGCAAGCCAGATTTCTCAGAGACTGGTAGAGAACAACAGTGTTATTTTTAGTTTACATTCCTGGTACGGCAGTGAGAAGAGAAGTGGACATGAATCTGAATCTGGCCAGTGGAATAATGTAAACTGTGATTGTATACAGAGAAATGGAAATATGAAGGCGTTACGCGTTGGCATGTAGGGTCTACTTCGTTAGGATAGAGCCCGTCATAGCCCAAATACGTTAATAACTATAGGTTAACAAAAAACACTCATAGAGGTCAACAACCTTTAAATTTTTTTATATCTACCACTAGATCGGAATGCGGTCTTCACCAAGAAGATCCGGCGAGAAACTCACCAAGCTAGTAACT
Source organism: Phalera bucephala (assembly GCA_905147815.2). Taxonomy (NCBI): domain Eukaryota; kingdom Metazoa; phylum Arthropoda; class Insecta; order Lepidoptera; family Notodontidae; genus Phalera; species Phalera bucephala. Next base: position 15,218,923 of record LR990625.1, read on the forward strand.
TTTAATGTTAATTGTTATATTCGACTGTCATCATATATAATTTTTAACCGACTTCAAAAAGGAGGAGGTTCTATGTTCGGTTGTATGTATGCTTTTTTTTTTTTTTTTTTTTTTTTTTTTTTTTTTTATGTATGTTCAGCGATATTTCCGTCAATTGTGGACCGATTTTGATAATTTTTTTTGCATTGGGTTCAGTATATCTCCAAGGTGGTCCCATATTAATTTTATTGACATTGGACTTTGGACTTAGAAGATACACCAGGGAACTCCTTAACGACAAACAATAGGCATGTATAAATTGCGATATTATGGGTATTACGTCAATCCTATAGGTACCCTACTATAGAATTCACTGGTCACTTAAAATTGTAAAATAAAAATCTTTTATAAAAAAAGGTAAACCGACTTCAAAAAGCAAAAAAATAAATATTTGAAGTCGGTGCCAAGTAACCGACTGCACCAACAAGCACCGACTTCAAATATTTATTTTTTTGCTTTTTGAAGTCGGTTTACCTTTTTTTATAAAAGATTTTTATTATTAATATTTTTTTTATTTTAACAAACCTTATTTTGCAGGATGTGGAGTTGCTGGGACCCAGTCACTTTTATCCAGGATCAAAACTTGATAGCTATCTTTCTATGGGTATCTATGCTTTTGATATCTATGGGTAATTTGTTGTAGAATCGTATACGTTGCTGCATGAAAACTATTTAATTAATTTAATATTTTAAGTTACTGAGCAATGTGTTATACATATATAATGTTAAATCAAGAAAATATTATGTCTCTTGTGACAAAGAAAAATTAATAATTCTGTGGAGACGGATAGAATGTTTCCATTGTATTGGCAGTCGACACCACAAGTATTGCTATTATACTACGCGATACTAGACGTCTGAGTTATGATTACCATGCGTCCAGTTGACGAAACGATCCTCAGAGATACATTGGTGTCTCCACGCTGCTATAACTACTGCGAGGACGTGGGAAGAGGGATGATTTCTTTCTTTCTTTATGTCATTTTCGCCCCAAAACGTGCTCAATTACGTTCGGTTGTGGAGGTGTAGGAAGCACTAGCCTTCCGTTTGTAGATTCTGGGGCCCTTTTCGGTGTCGAAAGAAACTATTGCTGAAGTTTTTTAGATTGATGGAATTCCCACAGCGTTCGGCTCGGTTGGACTGAGATGGGTGACCGTTTGTGGTATTTTTATATGCGATGGTGCTTGGTGCTATGAAAGGTACGATCAGCCGATGGTCTAGATTACCACTTAATTAGGTTATTTTTAAACTAAGTTGGAAGATTTATAGGCGGCTTGATAAACATGACTTCACTAATCCGCACTGGGTTCGCGTGGTGGAGTATGACCTAATAATCTCTATCACCTCAATTTGTAAGAGAAGGCTACCTAGTACAGGCTACGCTGTTTTATTGTTTTAAATCCTCAGGTGCATGATGACCTTCTTGAAGTTCGTATATTTTACTCTTAGTTTGTATAATTTACCTCATGAGATCATTTTGTATATCTTAAGATCAAGGTGAAATAAAGGTAGACAGAACAAATGAGTTACAATGTTTTTTAGAAACAAGGTACGTTTCTAAGGTCAATATCACAGACTGTTATTGCTTATAAATTAATACATTTTGCCTGTTTACAATAAATTGCATGCCATACTTCTTCTTGCTAGAAGTATATTTCCACGAAATCCACCAGAAGGCTCTTTTTATAAGACCGAAAATTTTACGGGTCCCCGAGAACATCAAGATAATGCTTACTAGGAGTTCTGATCAAAATTTACTAATTATTATATTCAATTTATATCATGAAAGACATTTTGTAATTTATTTTATTCTTTATGCACATAGGTGGTCTTATTGTTTGGGGTATTTTCTCCAGTCTTTCATGAATGATATGTGTAAACACATAAATAAAAATTAGTTATATGACTCATCCATTTCATTTAAGTGACACACAACGCACAGCTTAAAGCGTTCGTTCTAGAAACGTGCACAAGAGTTCTAACATTATGTAGGTATAGCGTAAACCAAAATTACAAAACCGATTTTTTTTTAATTCATACCCTTAAATTTTATTCATATTCATAGGTTTTAGGTTTTGTGCAACTACCTTTTTTAAAAAGTAGTCTTACGTGAATTATTCCTGTGTCTTAGATGCGTTTACCAACTAGAAATTAACACACACAAACACCCAGATCCAAACATATATTTGTGAGACACTCATAAACATGTCCCGTATGAGGATCGAATCCGCGACCTTTTAATCCAGTGGGTGCTAGTTAAGCTTTTCATCACTAGACCAACCCCTCTGTCGTTTTACACCTTATATAGGTATTATATAAGCAGTGATAGCCTAGTGCTTAGACCGCTGGACTGCAAAGTCAGAGGTCTCGGGCTTGAACCCAGGCACGCACCGTTTCCTTTTCGAAAGCATGTGTGTATTACAAATTAACTATCACTTGCTTTAACGGTGAGGAATCCTGCATGCCTAAGAGTTTCTCGAAGGTGTGTGAAGTTCGCCAACCCGGACTGGGCAAGAGTGGTTTACTATGGCCTAAACCCTCTCAGTTTCTTAACTAGCCCTGTTATTTTATGATTATATAGGTATTATAAGTGGAGTGGGCAGGGTCCACAAGGTGAATAGATGACCTGTTGAAGGTCGCAGGTATAAGCTGGTGCGTATAGCATAAAGCTAGTCGTCGTGGCGATCTTTGGGGAGCCCTTCGTTCTGCAGTAGACGTCTTTTGGCTGATGACGATAATAGATTTTATATCATCACGCCAGATCTCTGGCGGGTTAAAGAGTACAGTGATCCAACAGCTTCTTTCCTTACATACCTCTCTGGCTTGCTCTAATCTCATACACGCTCGTCGGTTACGGATACTGTTTATATCATCACGCCATCCCTTGCGGGTTAGGTAGAGAGTACAGAGTTCCAACAGGTTCTTTCCTTACAGGCTATTCTGACCCCTCTCTCTCTCTCTCTTTCAGGTATGTACATAGATGTAGTAGGTATATAACAATTTATACGTTACGATATATTTCCTATGCCTTTCTTTGAGTCGGGTTGATCAAAGACTTCTAAAACTCATCGTTTTCGAAAAAATATTCTGTATGCGACTTCCACGACAGTATATTTACTTTCCTACGAGACCCATTAATAAGTTTTCAAGCATGGTCAGAAAGAAAAATGTTTATATGAAACAGCAATCATAAATTATGTCGAGCAATCTTCTAGGAGGACCTATGTAGTTTTATGTATAATAATTAAAACAAGCACCAAGTCAAAAAAAGATTTAACGTAAAAGTCTAGAGTGTACTACTGGCGACTATAAAGTGGTGAATCACAGATAGTATGAAAATTGGCTACCTAATCCAATAGGTATACCCAGTAATTCCCATCTAGTTATCGACAACGCGCCTTCTCTTACTGTTCATGTTGACTGTACTGTACATTTCTTGGATGTCATGGTAATTAAAAATATACATCTAGGAATAACCCTTTCAATCCTGTGGATTGTGTGTGGCTGTCAAAGATAATACCATATTTAAAATATGTTTTGAAGTCACAAACCATAATCTTGCGGATACTTTTGCGGGAAAGACATGACCCAGGATCGATTTATGTAGAAACGTCATGAGGAGGTCTTTACCTAGTTATGGGATACAGAATAGGCTATAAAAAACCATAATCAATGTTTACGCTTAATTGCTCGAAAAATGTGCCCGGAAACTTTCACTCATCACACCTGACTATGTGAAAGGCGTGAAAAGTTCACTTGTGATATTTTAATTCCATTGTTTTACGAATATGCGACAATCACTTTTTAACGCTCATTTATAAAGAAATTTATGCTAATATTACAATTATAATCGAACAAGGGTCTTTTGGCCCCCGGCAAAAATCGGATCTAACGCTATCATCAAGTGGAATGTCACTATATGACAGTCGCAAAGTTGCCGTTCGATATGAAATTTACCTAAGTTCTTTTGTTAATTAATAACCGTGCAGACCCTCCCGTTAAAATATCTCCGTGAATGTAGGAATATTTTACTATATGTCAATCCTAATTTCACCCCAACGCCCTGTCAGTGCCACCCATGGATCAAAAGTTCCTTTATAACTAACATTCTGGGAGATTACTCCTTAAGTAACAGAGGTGTACTGTGTACACCCACATATCACCGTCAATGTTAGGTGTAAGGGGGCTAGCCTACTGCTATTTTATCGGGCATAATTCCAGACTTCCAGACTGCTATAAAGATTTTTCGGAAAAAACTACTGATAGAGCCAGAGAGGTATGTCAAAGAACCTGTTGGATCTCTGTTCTTTCTGCCTAGCGTATGAGGTATCTGGCGTGGTGATATAGATAGAAAGAAAGCCACACTTTGTTCGCCGTAGAATTCAAATTTAACCTGATAATTCAATAATAACAATTGCTGATTGGTATATGAGCTTAAAGGCCGTCGTTCAAGGGCATTCGGTGAGAGATACGAACTTCAGCTAGGCAATCACGACAAGCCCTGTTTGTTAGTACAACCCCATTAAAATATCAGGTTCGGTGTATTGTTTAGATGTGTCTATGTCTCTACCACGTTATAACTCCTATCGTTCTTTTGTGAATTTTGCTATGAGCGCAGTTATAAATCTTTATCCATACTTCCATACTATATGAATAATAAAATATAATAATAGCCCTATTAAGAAACTGCCCCACCGTTGGGCACGGGCCTCCTCTCAAACTGAGTGGGCTTAGGTTAAAGTCCACCACGTTGGCCCAGTGCGGGTTAGCGAACTTTACACACCTTCGAGAAACTCTAAGGCATGCAGGTTTCCTCACGATGTTTTCCTTCACCGTTAAAGCAAGTGATAGTTAATTTTTAACACGCACATGCTTTTGAAAAGACGGAGGTGCGTGCCTGGGCTTGAACCCGAGACCTCTGACTTTACAATCCAACGGTCTAACCTATAGGCTATCACAGCTTCCATACTATCCATACAAATATTATAATTTTGAAGGTAAGCCTGTCTGTTACCTTTTCACGTCCAAATCGACGAATATATTTTGATCAAATTCAGCAAGGAATAGGTTTTATCCAGGGGAACATAGGTTATCTTTTGCTTTTGCTTTTTGCTAAAAACTTAAGGGCGTGCAATACACGCTTGAAAATAGCGTGAACGAAGTTACGGGTATAGCTAGTCAACAATAAATCAGTCAGACTGTCCCACTGCTATGCAAAGGCCGGACAGGCCTTTGCACAGCAGTGGAACAGTCAAGGTCTTCAAATCGAGATGAGAGAGAATATTTGACATTCCACCACGAGGACCTAGTGCAAATTGGTGGAGGAAGATCTGTAGCCACCTGCGTTGGTACATATCTAGTTACTCGTTTTGTTTTCAACTTGGCCTAAACACTAGGTCTTCGATCGCGGCTGCCACATAATGTAGTCATTATGTGGCAGCCGCGATCGAAGACTTAACATACCTTCCGTACTATGCATGAAGACTCATGAAGAACAGAGAAAAACAGAGAACTAACTATAACATCGTGCCATATTCTCTACGGGGAAGGCAAAGAGTACAGAGTCTCAACAGGTTCTTTCCTTACAGACCTCTGTGGCTTCCTCCACTCCATCACCACTCAGAGTTCGTCTCGTTAATTCATTCGTCAAAATCAGAGAAGATTTATATAACACCAATAAGTCAGCCAATCACGTAAATATGCATATCCTTCTATTACATTTGTTTGATAGCAGTCCTTTGGAGTTAGGAAATTTTGGTATAACTATAGTTATCCAAACATCTCTGACTACCTCCCTTGGCGCAGTGGTCGTGAAGCTACGGTTTGTTATTAACAGATTCACTGCCGCTACAATGTTTATTATGTCCTTAAAGAGGCCGCCTGTACAAGGTTAAATGAATGAGGGATTGAAGTTTTTCAATGTTATAAGTAAGTATAGGTATTCCAAAAAGAAATTAAAAAATATAGGACTATTGAAATTTAAAAAAAATAAGTGCTTCATTTTAATAAGCACTTTAGAAAATCTATGACACGGGTTAGGCCAGAGTGATTAATCATGAGTGGAGGGGGTAGGACTTAGAAAACCCCCTCGCTGGTTCGTTGCTGATTGGTGAGTGGATAGTGAGCCTTCTGACTCAGCCCGTGGGTGCTACTGGTGGTTTTTTATAACACTCTTCCGCCGTCATACCTAGGCCAACATCCTATGCTAATGTTGGCCGTATAACCTCGACCTTTTGTAAGAATCACTCTAAGCCCTAAGTCACCCGACTACACTTGAAAAATTCAAGTGCGCGTTAGCGTCGTGACAACAATGAAAAGACTGGCCTAACATAGCAACGAGTCGAGAGGGTGGAACAAGTGGAGGGAGGGCCTTTTCCCAGCAATGGTACAACAGAGGCTCTAATTAATAATAATGACACAGGTTATTTTTTATACTGATAGGATCTTAAATAGGTCCTTATCCTTGAAAATTAGACGGACGGTCCAGTCCTTATCCCTCAATTAAGTCCGCCCACTGAATCTAGAAGTCGTGGGTTTTATCCCTGCATGGGACAAAACTGTGTGATCCAAAAATATTTTTTATGATCTGGGTATTTGTGTATAAGAATTCCGTATTTGTAAACGTACCCAAGGCATACAAATAATTCCTAGTGTGGGGCTAAATTTTCATAAAAAAAAATATTATCCAGGTAAAGCAGTTATATTCTTCCCTTTTGTTATTAAAAATGGACTTATACTTATATATTAGGTCAATTTCATTCTAATGACTCGCTCGGTGGTCGCTAAAAAATAATATCCGTTAAGGTGTTTTTATACAGTCTCAGTAAACGTGCGAACTACATGTGCGGAACTCTGGCGTGGGTAACTGGTGCGCATGCGTGAGCGCTTTTTCAACCCGCGTTTTGAAGCGCTGTGAGCATTTTTTTTAAATATCGTTAGCTCGTTGAATGATTCCCCAATCATTCAACGAGCTTCCCGCCAAAACTCCCCAGTTTTGGCGGGAAGTCGAAGAGAGATGTTGTCAATTTGTTTTAATTTCCAAAACTTGTGTTATTTCGACTAATAATGTGTAATGTTGGTAGAGTATTACCCAATATGTGTTCTTATATGTGCATGAGTGAAGGTAATTGTAACAAAGTGATAAAACGTGCCCTTTTGACTTCCCTCAAAACGGCCGTTGCAATTGGTATGTAAAGTATCCATCGCTTTACTATCCAGGGTGGGGTACTTCATTAATTTCATTATCATCGTTGTCATCAAATTCATCGGGGAGTCGAATTAATTTAAACAAACACGATTATATATCTCACTGGACACTGGCAAAATAAACTTATAATTAGTGTGAAGCCATAACTTGAAGAAGAAGAAGAAGAGGGGATATTGACGCGATGATTGATACCAGTTACTTGCGTCGTCTAAATACGCCATTTCACTCAATGAATATACTATAAGCGTAAGATATTTATATCATTCTATTTTATTTTGATTAGCTAGGCGTATAATATATAACAGATTTTTACACATTTGACATATATCAAAGCATGTATGTGTCCATGTACCCCTGGACCACCTCAACAACTATAACTTTATTACTAAATCTACACCAAAATTTTTAAATAAAAGTTAACTTGTAAGTTGCGGAAAGATGCGAAATCGCATTAAATTGCCGTGACAATGCCTTCCAGAACTTAATACACAGCTTAATTTCTGAAATACTTCTCAAACATTCACACGCCTTGCGACTCCACGGCACCTGAGAGCTTAGCACGAACTGATTAACATTAGCGTGACCCTATCGAGTTGATATGCCATCCTTATCACACTAAAAATTTACAAAATAAACTTAAACAATTACTCGCTTCGTCACACATCAAAGTTTTCGTACTAAGCCCTCTGATAAAAAATTACAAAAACACACATGCTGCGTCGGTGGCATTGAATGTGTTAAATGGCCCAGACAATTTTATTGTCCTTAATTTTATTATTAAACTTCTTTGCGCCCTACTTCATACACTTTCGTCATCGGGATTGCAATAAGACGCAACATATTTTTAATAAATAAGATCAAGGCCGTCTGTATTGTCTCGTCACAATTAGGCACTGTACTTCGGCATCGAAACCAAAACGAGTTCGTTTTGGTTTATTTTTGCTTTGGTGTTGTCTTGCCTCGTGAAATTTAACAGGCGTTCCGTTATGTACGGAATGTGAAAAAATTGTACACAATCACTATACAGTAGGTTCCGGCACCAGCTCGTGTACCATTAGGGTTCTAGTAAGGGTTCTACTTAGTCCTATTAGAAGACCTGATAACCCCCCAATAGGACACTTACTATGATTCCTACATAAGACCCCCTCATATAAGGGTCCTAGAAACAGGTTTTATAATATTTTTCACTTAAGATGGGTACTGTACTTAGTGTCAAAGGAAATTAATTTTTAATTTTTTTTTCATCCTAGCTCCTCTCTAGGATTTATTCCTGTATCGTGGGTGTGTTTACAAACATGAAAATTCACATACATAAATACCCAGACCGAAACAAATAATTGTGGATCACACAAAGATCCCGTGCGGGAATCGAACCCGCGACTATTAGACACAGCGGGCCAAGCGGCTTAAGCTCTTAACCACTGCGCTAAATCGTCCGTCTAATATTCAGTATATATTCTAATATTCAATAATTCAATGCTATTAAGGCATAACCATAGTTAATAATAGAAACGGGTCATGCCTCGTTTTGCCGTTTAATAAAGTATAATTTTCTTTGACACTTAGAACTATCACAGTACTCATATAACATGATAAATACTATAGTGGCAGATACGAATTCTAGAACGAATGATAGTACTAACCTAAAACTTAGCTATATAGGTACATAGCTCAGATCAAGAATATCTCATCGAACGCATCAGAGCCCCTCTGTGCTTCCTCAGAACACGAAGCTTCTGTGAGAGCACGAAGGACACAATTCACATGTTATACACAATTTAATACACCGGACTACGACTGCGAGAAATAAATAAATAAATACCATCACGGCTATGTTTCTTAAGCGGCGTCGACAGCGGTATATTGTGTACACCAACATATCATTGAAGATGTCATAATAGGGGCAAGTCTATTGCACTATGTATTGTCTATACCATTATACCGTGCACAATTTCAGACTGTTGACATTAATTCTGATATTTTTAGACATAAAAATCATAATTTGTCTGACCTAGGATTTGAACCCAGGAACTTGTGATAACTAATCGCATTACGGGCCACTGAATCATCATTAGGTCAACAAGGTAGTCTATTTTTTTTATTATAGGAAGAAATAAAATAAATCTTAATCACGCTAATAATTGGATGTACCAACTACAAACAAACCTTTGGCTTCCAGCAACCTTTGTGAAGGAACCCTGACAAGCGAATTTTATTCATACTACTTTTAGCTACTAATATTTGCAGGCGGTGATTTATTACTCATAATAATAAAGGTTGTTGACTTGACTTAACGCCTGCTGAAAATTCTAGAGCAAGAGTTATTTAGACACTATTATATTTTTTTAGCAGGAATAAATTCAACGAATAATATTAACGTTTTTACAGTAACGCGATGCAATATTCATATTGCTAATGGCATTCGTAACAAATCTAAGCACTGAAAAAAAGGATATGATGATTATTTTTCAGATCACAATGCTACAATTATACATCTGGGAATACCCCAACAGTCTAAAAATCTAAAAAAATGGTATAAACATAAAAGATTGTATAACATAATAAATATATGTAATTTAAAAACAAAACTAAAACTACAAAACTGGCAAAATATTATAACCACAGATAAAAACATAATTGATAATTATAATGCTTTCAACAATATATTAAAACCTTTATTAAACAAATCCGTACCAATATATAAGCAAAAATTAAACGAAAACTATAAAAAATACTGGTTAACTACGGGGATTAAATTATCCGGTAAAAATAAAAGAATGTTAAAAGTACTAACACTTAAAACAAACAACCCAATATAAACAAACCACTATAAAAAATACGAAAAAGTACTAAAAAGGGTAGTAGAGACCTCAAAAAAATTAGTTTTTAAAAATAAAATAAAAACTTCAAACAACAAAATAAAAACCATGTGGGGCATTATAAACGAACGGACAAATAAAAAAATTAAAAACGAGAAATTTAATATAAAATTAAAATATAAAAACACCATTTCATCAGATCCCGTCACGTTGCAAATATTTTTAACGACTTCTTTGCGTCAATTGGAGTAGAGAGTAATTATTCCAAGGATATCCCACGAAATGATACCTACATACACAACTATACACTTAATACCATGTTCCTCAAACCTGTAAGCCTAAACGAAGTGAATAAAATATTAAGAAATATAAAATCCAAAAAGAGCCACGGTATAGACGAGATACCGCCTATCCTACTAAGACAGTGTGCAGACGAACTCACAATACCCTTTTGTACTTTAATAATTATTTATATATATATATATATATATATATATATATATATATATATATATATATTAATTGTACTTATTACATTTGAAGAAGGCACATTCCCTGACCAATTAAAAAGGCCGTAATAAAACCTATCCATAAGAAAAAAATGAAAACAGACCTGAATAATTATCGCCCTATCGCTCTCTTACCCTCTGCCTCAAAAGTTTTTGAAAAAGCAATGTGTGACCGTATATATAACTTTTGTGAAACATTTAAAATATTTGACGAATCCCAACATGGTTTCCGGAAAAATAAATCAACAACATTAGCAGTCTATAAATACATCCAAGAAGCCCTAAACACTATCAATAACAAAAGCTATGCAATAGGAATACTGCTGGATATGACAAAAGTATACGATAAGGTACAGTTTGACATATTACTTAAAAAAATATTTAGCATAGGGATTCGAGGAAAGGCTCATAGCTGGGTTGCGTCATACCTGAAAAATAGAGAACAGTTGGTAGAGGTCCAGTTCTTTAATGAAAAATGTAGCGAAATTCAAACCGCCCGCTCCAATAGTAAAACTACTACTGCTTCCATACCACAAGGCAGTGTTATTGGATGCCTGCTATTCCTCATATACCTCAACGACCTGCCTAAAATCATAGATGAGCCATGTGTCCTATTCGCAGATGACATATCTATTCTGATTCCATATAAAACTAATTTAAACTTAAACGAAAAATTAAATGCTGTCCTCACAAAAACGACGAATTGGATGAGTGAAAACAACCTGGAAATAAGTTACTCAAAAACACAATTAATGACTTTCCACCCACGTCAAAAACCCCCCCTACAGGTAAACTTTATAACTCAAATCAAGAGTCTACGTAACTAGCGAGCTTGTATGAGATGAACTGTGAGAGTGGAGGAACCCAGAGAGGTCTGTAAGGAAAGAACCTGTGATCTGGCGTGATGATATAAATACATATTTTTTCGTTTGTTGCCTGGTGGATGCCTGTATTATTTATTATACTTATCTTAGGACGTTTTGTTACGAAAGCGAAAATCGTCCACCCTGGAAAAGGACTAATCTGTCGACATTCTGCATGCGTTATCACAATGTGTTTCGAATTCTTATTAATTTTATTCGGACATGAAGATTTTCTCACGGTGTTCCTTTGTAATTAGACAATGATGATTTCCACAAGAATTTTAAAACACCAAAAGGTACGATCTAGGATTTGAACTTAATGATTACAATTTAGAACGCTTAATCTATAATCACTAAGTAGTACACTGCTATTTTTATAATATTTTTAATATAACTAAATACCTACTAAATTTTCGGATTTTGTCATAGTTTATTTTTAATTTGAAGGACACGTCAAGAGTTTCAGTAAGAGTCGAGGAAGCCCGAGAGGTATGTAAGGAAAGAACCTGTTGGAACTCTGTATTTACTGCCTACCCACAAGGGATTTGGCATAATGATATAGAGATAGAGAGATTATTTATAATTTGATGCTCCCAACGTTTTGGGTACCATAAAGTACCTATTAAGTATCTTAGTACTGAGGCGTTTTGAGGATCGGAAAAGTATTGTAAATATTTACTATATTTAAAACGTAGTACTTACTTGCCTATCTAAAATATTATTTTACAAACGACTAGGCATTACCACCTAGACCACCTATCAAGATTATGGAGATGCATTAAACATTTGAAGACGATACTAATCTCATAGTTGACATTGCATTTTGTAACATAACACTATTAATGCATTTAACCATGAAAGGTTAAAGAGAGGTCTTTCAATATGATCTGAGTCGAGGCCTAAGGTGTCATATTTTAAATAATAGAGTTCAGTTATTAAGACAAGGACAAATCACAGCTTATTACGTTCAGCTGGCGCAACATCATTATCAATCAGCTTGTATCTATTCACTGCTAAGAGTAGACCTCTCCTCTATTGGATCATTTGTTCCGGTCCTGTGCTAGTCTATTCCAAATTACGGACGATTTAGCGCAGTGGTGGGGCTTAAGCCGCTCCACCCACTGTGTCTTATTGTCGCGGGTTCGATTCCAGCACGGGACAAGTCTCTGTGTTATTTGTTTCGGTCTGAGTATTTGTGCGTGTGAATTTTCATGTTTGTAAACGCACCCACGACAAAGGAATAAATACTAGTGTGGGGCTACGTTTTTATAAAAAGAAAATAAGTCCTGGCCACTTTTACAATATCATCGTTCAATCTGGCTGATGACACTTCACTATCGTTCAATTCGTACTAAAAGTAATTTTAGTTGGGGGAAGTTTTCCAGCCCTTTAAGATAGGTACAGCTGTGTTACTCTTCACTAAATTCAAATTTTGTTCAGGATACTTTCCTGAACCAAATTTGAATTTAGTGAGGAGTCGGCCTTTAGAGACATTCGTCAAAATACACCGGCTGACGAATACGAGATTTTATTACACCTTCTCCATACAATTACATACCATACTTACCAGTACCATATTGTGATTTTTTTTTAACAGACCCAATGTTTCAAATAATAGTTAATAAACCTAAATCACTATGACTAAATCAATAAGACTAACATACTTCTACAAAAAACCTATTGAAGTAAAGGATCGAGTATGAGAATGGTTATAGGTAGTTCAAAAGAAAATAATATAAGCATATTACGTTTTAAAAAAAAAGGAAACACCCAAAATGAATCTTTATCTACCTATATCTTCACGCCATAACCTATGCGGAGTAGGCCGAGACGGTAGGTACAGAGTTCCACTAGAAGTATTAATATGTTTTTGTTAAATATAAGTAATTGTTTAGTCTACGACCCGGCTGCCGTTTGCCCGTTTTGTAAACGGGCATGCGCGCGGCCCAACCCTCGATTATATTTTGAGCGGTTACGTCTAACTTTTACGTCTTACTCTAAGCGAGATGTTTTTACTTAAGCTGTGCTCTTACTATGGATAGCTAACAAATATGTTCTGGAGGAGTTTTGGCGGCAAATAGAAGAGTGATGTCGTCAATTTGTTTCAATTTCCAAAACTTGTGTTATTTTTAAATTATAATGTGTAATGTTGGTGGAATATTAACTATTATGTATTCTTAAATGTGCACGAGTGAAAGTAATTGTATCAAAGTGATAAAACGTGCCTTTTCGATTTTCCTCAAAACGGCCATCGCAATTGTATGTAAAGTATCCATCGCTTTACTATCCAGGGGCACTTCATCAATTTCGTAATCATCTTGATCATCAAGTTCATCGGAGAGTTGAATTAGTTTTGAAAAATAGAGATAGATAGATTGACATTGGCAAAATACGAGTCGTCGTGATGCCATAAACATAAAAAAAATATGTTCTGTATTGTATTTTGAAGATTATTTTGATAAGGTATACCTACTTGTTGCAGTAATTAAGCTTGAACAAGTTTAGGTCACATCGTCATTGCATGTTTTTATGATATAATATATATGTTTAATTAAATAAAAAAGGCCATAGTACAATACTTTGATCGGTTTTCAGAATTTGTCGCACATTCGCTAATCTTTGATGGCTAAAAATATCGTATGTTCTTCAACCCTTAAAGATAACCAATAGTAGCCTAGTAGTTGAACGATCACATTATATGATCCAAGGTTCAAACTGCGGCTTGTATTACTAGGATTATTGATAATCTATTTGCTTAGAAAGGTAGTCGTAATAACATAGATAATAAAGGATGTAAGTAATAACTATGATAGCTGGGTATGTTATAGAATATATTTATAAAACAATTACTAATAATCGACTGAGTATACTCTTACTGATATTGCTAACATCTTGGAATATGAAAAACATACCCAATTATAAATATTAAAACAATCCAAATAAATTTTAGCCATAAATTTACCTAACTAAAGACATGAATATAATTCTAGGCGTCAGTCCCAAAGCGAGCGATCTAGTTGACAAAGCCCAATCGCTATTTTTAACATCAGCGATCAGCATATTGCAAGTGCATTGAGGATGCTACATCGCTTTATGGTGACTTTCTACGATTTACTTCACTACGTTTTAGGGTCTATAGTCTCACTACAGTATCAAGGTTCCAAAAGCAAATAAATCGACAATCGAAATAGCGTGTGTGCTTTAGCACTTGTATTAAGATCCAAGCCATTGCATTGTAGTTACCGAAATCAAATAGAAGAAGCATAAGTCTCCCTTCCAATATCTTTAATTGTAGTGAACTTGAAACTCAGATCTCTGGATCGCTCGACGTGGGACCTACGCCTTAATTAATAAGATCTGTTCTATTTCATAATTTTTATCCTTAACTAAGTTTCCATTCAACCTAATTATCGAATAGAATGTTAAATTACACTTAACTATACAACCTATATAAATAAGTTATTAATTAAATATGTGCTAAAATATTATATTATATAACAGGATTTAGCGCAGTGATTAAGAGCTTAAGCCGCTCTGCCCACCTTGTCTAAAGTTGCCCTCGACTAGGGCTCGATTCCCGCATGGGACAAATCTTTGTGTAATCCACAATTATTTGTAACGGTCTGAGTATTTGTGTATGTTAATTTTCATGTTTGTAAATGCACCCACGACACAGGAATATATCCTAGTGCGGGGCTACGTTTTTAATAAAAAAGAAAGAAAATGAACTTAAAGATAGAAAATAAGATCTAAATTCTATAAAGCTGTGACGTAATTATCATGGGCATACTGCTTTTTAGCTTCTGGGTCTTTCACTACGTCCCTCTGCTGTCTTCTGTGTAGAACATACAAGGCACTGAAAAAAAAACTAACATGAAACAAGATTGTAGCCATTTTGAAAATCACTACTCCCCGTATTTTTTAGACTCCGGTATAAATTACCTGTGACAACAATTTGCACAAATACTGCATTCTACAATAATAAAATAAACACTGTCACGCCTATTTACTCTAAGCGCAGGTGGCGGACGTACTGTGTATACCCGCTTTTCGCCAATGATGATTTGAATGCCGGAATTCGAAATCAATACGCGGATTATATGCCTGATCTAACTCGCCTTGTTGGTCTAGTATTATGTGGTGGCTAGTAATCACGAGGGCCTTAGTTGAAATACTAGCCCGAACTAAAATTCTCAGTAGAAGTCCAGTCTGAAATTGTGTCCAGTATAATGGCAATAGACCTCTGTCAGCCCCGCTTAAGAAATGTAGTCGCAATGGCGTTATTCATCCTAACGTGATGAAATGCTATTTATTGCAACAAACTTTTCCACTACAGGCCTCACCTTAAACCAGAAAAATCCAACAAGGTTCGCCATAAGTACCATTATTGCGTTACCAGAGGGCTTAGCACGAATAGATTGACGTTATTATGACGCTGTTGAGTTGATATACCATCCTTTTCACACTACAAATTGACTAAATATACATGAATGAGACAACACGATTATTTGACAACGTTGCGACAACTTCAAGTGGTTTGTGCTTGCACAGCCTATAGAATAACCGTCCGTGAGGTCTACTTCTGATCAAAAACGTGATCAATTTCCACCGAATTATGGCGAGCAGGTACCTCATAAACCACAACGCCGAATTCCATCATGTGCCACTCGACGATTGAGAAAAACGACCTAGACCTTTTACTAAGAGCGACCGATAGTTTTTTTATTAGCTTTGAGAGTTACCAAGGGAGTCGTAAAACGGGTGACATTCGGTGATTTATCGTAATCTGTGTTTACCGAGCGCTTATTTAGATCAATCCACCTTTTTTAACTTCTGACGCAAAATGAGGGAGGGATGTTACTAGTATAACTACTAATAAGTATGGAGCCTTTATCTGTCTTGTGTACGTCTGTTTGTGGCATCATAATCTTCAAATGAATGGACAGATTTAAATGGTCTAGTTTGTTCGGAATAATTCTTAGATTATGTTTGATGAAAATGTACGTGTGTATGCATAAGTCCGTTAGATATTTTGCCCTGATTGGTGTAGAGACCTCATACATTTTAGTTGTTGAACTTACTGTTTAATTCAAGCTGGCTGCCGTCATTCAAGAAATAAAAACTAACAGAATATTTTTTTAAGTTTCATTAAGTGAGTCACGGAAAGATTTGTTCCTTGCGGAGATATAAATAGTGATTACTAGATCTCGGCTATGTGCGGGAGAAGCTCGCGGGAAGTGTCGGACTTTTACCGACTAAAAACTCTACGGTGACCGGCATCGACTCTTCGAAGCAGTTTCGGGATCTCCACAAGGCACTAAGCGGTGCTCTTCTGTGGCTTGCTTCCAAGAGTCCGCCATCTAGGAGGTGTAAGGGCTGGAATCAATCGCCCCTGCACAGACGTGGTCCGGCGAATGTGAGCCACACCATGTCACCTATGTCCCCAAGGTTACATGTGAAGGACGACCGCCCTTCACGTCCTACGACCCCAATGCTAAAAAACCTACAGTAAGTCTTTATTATGATTAGTGGTTACTTACACAAATATGAAAAATGCTGGTATAGTCATGGTCCCTCCCAGAAGATAGACGGCTCCAGGTAATGTTTCTACGGTGTTCGAGAATAGTTTCGTGTATAGAGGTATGTATATCACAGGTATTAAAGTCTCCACAAACCCGATCAGCGAGCAGATTTTACCTGGAATCGATAAGAAATACAAACACTATAAGTTTCAACTAAAAGTTCTGTATATCTATATCATCTCTTGGCAGGGAGTACAGAGAGTACAGTTTCAACAGCTTCGTTCATTACAGACCTCCTAACTAACCAAAAGTTCTTAATGCATAAATTTAAGGTTAAACTTACATTAAATTGTAAGAATACTTTACGACGACGGGGACGATTTAGCGCAGTGGTTAAGAGCTTAAGCCACTCTGCCCACTGCGTCTAATAGTCGCGGGTTCGAGTCCCGCACGGGACAAATCTTTGTGTGATCCACAATTATTTGTTCCGGTCTGGGTATTTGTGTATGTGAATTTTCATGTTTGTAAACGCACCCACGACACAGGAATAAATCCTAGTGTGGGGCTACGTTTTAAAAAAAACAAAAATAAAATACTTTATTAACACACCTAATTTAAAAAATAGACTTTAGTGTGAAATATTATTATATCGACGGACGATTTAGCGCAGTGATTAAGAGCTTAAGCCACTCCGTCCACCGTATCTAATAGTCGCGGGTTCGATTCCCGCACGGGAAAAATCTATGTGTGGTCCCCAATTATTTGTTTCGGTCTGGGTATTTGTGTATGTGAATTTTCATGTTGGTAAACGAATAAAACACGACACAGGAATAAAGGAAGGAAGTGTAGTGCTTCTTTAAAAAACATGGTCGATCTATATCCGGACCTTTGAAAAATTTGCACGGGGACATGGTTCCAAAAAGTAGAGGCCCTTACTATCAAATAAATTTGCAACTTTTTATTTATTAAATTAAAATGATTTATCATTATTTAATATAAATGACGTACCTATTTAAATAAGGATTTCTTAAAAAGAGAGGAGGAATTATTATATTAGACATGTTGAAAGAATGCCGGAAGTAAAGATGCAAAATAGTAGACCAAATAAAGTGACATACAAATAAGACACGTGTATGCGTGCCCGTGGTTTTACCCGTATGTTTACTCGGGGGCAAATTTTAAGAGCAGTGAAGGTATGTATAGCGTTATTCAATAATTTCCAAGAAGTATGAATCAAGAACTAAAGTGCAGCTTACTTTTCTTAGTTTCATTATTGGTAGTATTTTTACGTTTGGTATTACTAACCCTAAGTAGCATTAGTAGTACTATAAGTAGTACCCTACACAACAAAATAAGAAGCTCGATTTGACAGCTGCTTCGTAGAATAATAATATTTATTACGAAGACGTAAGGTTCATACTAATAATTTTTCTGTGGTTCATATATTTAATGACTGCCTTGTTGATCTTGTGGCGAAAAATGCGCGTATCGCGTAGCGGCCACGCAGTCCTGGGTTCAATCCTAGGTCGGAAAAAGTCTAATTGTTCGAGGGAACAGTTCTCAGTATCGGTCCGGCGCCTGGCATTTTCTCGGTATAATGGCATTTGCTCGCCCTCTATTACTGTGAGACCTAACGTCATCGACGAAAAGTGGGTGTACACACACAGCTCTGCCACTCCCGCTTAAGAAGTTAGGTTTTTAAGGGCCTTAGCCAGAAGGTACTACTGGCGTAGAAGAGCCGACCCCGGTCCTGGAGCAGAAGAGGCCGGACGCAGGGAGATTTGACGGGCAGTGCGGGAAGAGTGGATGAAACTGCTCGCGCATCCCAGTGCGGGGCATGCCACAATTGCAGCGATTATGCCGGTCTTCTGGGTGTGACTTGAGAGACGACATGGGGCACTCACCTACCGGCTGACGCAGGTGCTGTCCGGGCACGGCTGCTTTGGGCGGTATCTATGCCGGATCGGTCGAGAACGTACAGACGAGTGCCACCATTGTGGGGAGCCAGTAGATACGGCACTGCACACCCTATTGGTGTGTCCAGTGTGGGATGCGGAACGGCGCTTTCACTTACAGCTGTAATATCAGCCATGGTCAAGAGGGAGAGCGCCTAGGCGGCAACCGTCGCCTTTTGCGAGGCCGTTTTGACGAAAAAAGAGGAGGCTGAGCGGGAGGAGACCTCCTCCAAACCTGCTTGCAGAAGCGGGCGGGTGAAAGCGTAGAGCATTCGCCGTGAATGACTTCCGCCCCCCATGACCAAAGGCCTGCGGGCGCCGGGAAAGGGCAAACAGTCGCCTGAACAGTAGAAAGTAACAGGCCCTTGAAGGAAGCGCGCTACGTTCTGCGCGCTCACGAAGAAGAGCACGGGATGTAGGCGAGGTCTGTGCGAAACCGTGCCGCCGATGTTATGCCACTAGCGATTCCTGCGGCAGGGCACTCGGCCAAGAGACGGACGCCAGGAGGGCTTAGTAGGTGCGAGCCCCAAATTACTGCCACATCACCAAAGCCCGCAATGTGGCAGTACGCGCTAGGCATTTCCCTCAGTAAAAATAATACAAAATATATAGAAAAGGTTCATACTAATAAATGTTCTGTTCTGTCATACATTTAATGACTGCCTCGGTGATAAATTTAAATTAAAAAACCATAAATATAGGAGTGACGGAGCTTTTTTTTTAAATTTGTATAACTAGTGGCATACACAATTCATCCCTTTATTAAATATCAATTTTCATTGGCTATTTCATCTATCAAATTTGGTTTCCGATTTTATCTAGTAGTACAATTCAAAATACTAGTTATACTAAAATGGACCTTCTGATATTACTAGTACTATTCTGGGTTCAAATTGTAGGTATTAGCGATACTATGAATTGTTTTTCAATAAAGAATCTTAAAATTATGCATACTAGTGAAGGCAGTTGATAATGCATTTTCATTACTCTAAGTAAAACACAATTACTACTTATCTTCACATCTCTAATTAGCTCTTTAATAACGTGTACAAAAAGAATCATAAGTATACAAATGCTTCATGTTGTGATTTATTAAAGTATACGAATCCGGTTAAATTTCAATTAGGTACATACATACCTCGATCACCTTGACCCTAACAGTAACCAACATTAGAAAAAAACACACTTGAGGTTTGATCTCTCGTAAAATACCACAAGATGATTGTGTAACTTTTTAGTATTCCGTACTTAACTTAAAGGGAAAACTTTATATGATTTCGATATTTGTCCGCCTTATCTAAATAAACCGTGACTTATCTGAAGGGAAAATCAAGAGTCTCCGTAACCGGCAAGCGTGTATGATACGAACTATGAGAGTGAAGGAATCTGTAGGGAGATATGTAAGGAGAAAACCTGTTGGACTCTGTACTCTGTACTCTAGTTCCCTCGCCTACCCAGCAAGGGAACTGGTGTGATAGATAGATTTTTGTCTGTCCTTCATCTGTCTTTCAAAGCTCATTTTTCCTAAATCTATAAGGGCAGCTGCTGGATATATGGCGTGAGCTGTACGTCTTACCTGAAGGAAAAGTCAAGAGTCTTCGTAAACGGCGATCGTGTATTAGACGAACTATGAGAGTTAAGGAAGCCAGAGAGGACTGTAAGGAAAGAACCTGTTGGAACTCTGTACTCTCTGCCTACCCCGCAAGGGAACTGGTGTGATGATAGATAGATGTTTGTCTGTCCTTCATCTGTATTTCAAAGCTATTTTTTCTAAATCTATGGGGACAGCTGCTGGATATATGGCGTGTGCTGTACGTCTTATCTGAAGGGAAAGTCAAGAGTTTCTATAACCGGCGAGCGTGTATGAGACGAACTATGAGAGTGGAAGAATTTAGAGGGATCTGTAAGGAAAAAACCTGTTGGAGCTCCGTACTCTGCCTATCCCGCAAGGGAACTGGTGTGATGATATATATAGATAGACGTTTGTCTGCCTTTCACAGCCTATTTTGCCAAAGTCTATGAGGGTAGCTGCTGAATGGGTATAGCAAGAGCTGGTCGTCGTGATGGTATTTGGGACAAGCTTTTGTCTTGTTGTGAAAGTCTTACAGCAGATGTTGATGAGAATATACTGTTACATGTGACACGTCGATAAGAACATGTGGCTCAATATCGTACTACTATAGTTTCATAAGCTAAAGAGGCGAAGAAAATAACCTATCAGGGGAGTATCGAAATCGAAACTTGTAGAAATAGGAGTTCGAAAATCACATTTACTTTACAAAGACCAGAAACATTAAAATATTCTTTGAAAACTTATACTTTACCGAGTTTCATTCTTTAGTTTAAGTTTTAATAATATCAACCAACGTTAAAAATATGTACGGGTTTGTTTATAGTGGAAAAGTAAGGAATTGATTATAAAATTGTAGTTTAACCAGATGGTTTAATTACGGAGACGATTGAGTAAGTATCTGAACCGGATTTTTTTATATTTAACTTTCCGGTCGTTCAGTTGACACGACTGCCATGGTATCATGGACATTCCAACGACTTCATACTGAAAGATCACTCGTTGATTTATATTAATATATTGAAACAATATTGCAGGCTTACACACGAATGAAATGTTTCCTTACTTAGAAGGGGAATTCTGCCGTGTACTGCAATGGACTGGGGCATCCCTTTAATACTCAGTCAGACTATTACACGACAAGGCCTTTTCCGATTTTTGATCTGACGTCTTACACTGAGCGACCCAATGCGTAGAGTGACTTACGCTCAACCTCTTCTAGACGAAGCTTTTATAACTGTTATAGGAATTACTTAGATAAGACTAAGATTTACTCGGATCTTATTGAAACGTTGTCTATAATACTGGCAGTCTCAATATCAATGTTATTAGTGGAGTTATAACCGTCTCTATAATGATGATATCATATAACATAAAAACAGCGATGTGTTATTTAAATATATATTTGTATAAATTGAAATTGCGTAGATAATTACAGTTAATATTTTCAAAAGAAGTCGAACTCGCTTGATTAATTTGTTTACCAAAAAATTTAATATAACCATATAATTTTCTTGAATTTATTGGGGCGTGTCAGATTTTTTTGTTAATTGATAAAAATTGTGACTTACCAACTTTATCAGGATGTACAACTTTCGTGCCAAGTGATCTAATAGCAATAGCTCCAGAATTTCCGAAGAAATCAAAGACAGGAGCAGCGTACAACCAATTTCTTGTTGGTGCCAATCCATAGACGTATCCAGACACTGTCTTACAAGTAGTTGCTATTATGCCTAGAAAACTGTCGTGCATACCAAGTTTCTTACTGAAAAGAGTCACCGCTACTGCCGAACCTGAAAAAATACTAAGCATTTATGAATTCTGTTGATTTGTTGTAAAAAAACAGATTGATATATTCTTATAGGCCCCCTTTATTAACATCGAGAAAATTCTAAAGTAGACTAATCGACATTTTAAGTTGCAAGTAAATCTGTATTTCGCCATCATATGCTAACGCTAGAAGAGAGGCGAAATATTGCTGACGTCTCTTTGTTGGGAAAAATTTCGAATTTCACATTAGATTCGCCATAGCTCGTTTCTCAAATAAATCTTCGGGTTCCTAACAGAAACCTTAGAGAACCCACCCCTCTTTGCATTCCACAATGCGGTACAAAGCACATACAAAACTCATTTCTTGCTCGTTCAGCAAACCCTTATTTGGTTGACATCCCCATTCTAGATTTGTTTTTCTCAAATAGGAACACATTTAAACATACATTAACAAATAATTGGTTAGATATGGTTCTCTAACTAATTTGTCATTAGTTTTTAATGTTATCTCTTTTTTATCATAATAAATTTATTGCTCAATATCAAACAAGCTTTCGAACATATATGTAAATGTGTATTATTCTGAACTAAAATGTTATTCTATATATCTAGCTTTATCATCACACCAGATCCCTTGAGGGGAAGGCAAAATGTACAGAATTCCTACAGTTTCTTCCTTACATAGCTTTCTGGCTTCCTCCACTCGCATAGTTCGTCTCATACACGCTCGCCGGTTACGGAGACTCTTGACTAACTTAAAATGTTATTAGTTAAGATATGCTCGTACTATGCTGTTTGCCAAATAAAATAAAATATATCTCTGAGTAGCCCTATCCGAAGGTTAAACTGGCCAGATTTAATTGATGATTGAAAAATCGGACCTAACTATCTATCGATGTATATCATCACGCCAGATCCCTGGCGGGGTAGGCAGAAAGTATACAGTTACTTAAGGACCTTACTGATGTAAAAAAAGAATGATAATTAATACAACAATTTCCTTGTATTGCAATTATACAAGTTATTAAACAATAACATGTTTGTAATCAAAACAGCGTCCGGGTTACAAATTAATACTTAACTTGGAATAATAGTTAGACCTTGGTTGGTTTAATAAACACCGTCATGTTTATATTCCCCAAGCAGGGGTAGCAAAGGTGTACTATGTACATTCACATCTTACAGACGATGTTAGATTTTTTTTTGCCATTATACCGAATGTGATTTCATTCTACGGACTGTGACTAAATATTTTACGACAGAAAAGCCACACTATGTCTGGCCTAGGATTTAAGCCCAGGCCCTTATGATCGCCACTCGTACTATCCGCAAATAGATTAAACTACATATACTACATAACTACAAAACTACTTTAGAAACATAACATAATATAATTATGTAATCGTAAAGCTGCTTAAAGTTATAATACCTGCAGTGCCCAACAGTATTGAATAAGTGCTGAATAAACTTAAATCAACTACGCTCATTTTGAACTTATTTAGAGCATACAAAAATAATACCGCTGCTTCTCCTAAAAGACAAAAAAAGGAACTGATTAAAATCTGCAATACACTTAAATAGTCAATGTTACCATTGTGAGATATATATATTCTTACCAAAAACAGGTCCCATAATAATTATATGTGCACAAATAACTAAAATGATCTGCAGCAACTGTTTTCCACGGGACAGAAATAATAAAGATAAAGTGTCCCAAACATTTTTAGGATGTATAAAGTCTAAGAATTTTTGAATCCACGTGCCCTCCAATTTTACATTTCGTACATTCTCGATTCTATAGAACGTATAAATAAATCCAATAATATACAGCAATAGGTTAATACTGAAAATTCCGTAATAACCAACAGCTTCTGTTAAAACACCACTTATAGAAGTACCAAACGGTACTCCTAAAGTCACGATAATTCCAACCCAACCAATTCTGAATGTTCTGGATTCCACTGTAGTTAAATCAGCGATCATACTGTATGACCCCATCAATGCAATGGCATATCCTCCAGTTACGGACGAAGGTAAAGCTTCAATTAAGGCCGTTACCCACAAAGGCCACTCGAGAAAGAAATACGTTGTCAGAAGTAGCCCGCAAGATGAAATTATTTCACCCAATACAGGTATAAGCATTAGAGCTTTTCTATTGCCTGTTTTATCACTCCAAGCTCCAACATTTAGTATCACAATAGCTGGTAGACTGCTTTGAAGAGGGTGCTGCCATGCTGTCATATCTGACACCAATATAGATGCATTTCGTTGAACTTCTGTTCCTATGGTGTCATTTTCTGCAACGTCACCGTTTACAGCTCTGGTACAAATATCTTCTGGTAGATTTAAATCTACACGACAGGCTTTCTCTATATTAAGCTTTTGCACTGCAAGTCCTGATATTGCAATTGGTAAGACAAAACACAGTAGAAATGGCTCAACGGTGAAAAACCTGATCGATTTACGTATTCTTTCCACGAAACTCACTGGATTATTAGTTTCATTATTCTGATTGATGCTTTTTGCATCTAAATTTTTGTCCTTACGGTTGGGCAATTCTATTACGTTTTCACTGTTTGGTTTCATTTTTATGATATATTCATTAAACTCACGTAACACTCACTTGTAAATTTAAGTCTGTTTATTTATAAACTCATGTTGCAACTGACTGCTTAACCACATCTTAACCGAATCAACACGGAAACTCGTTTTTTGTGTCGTGATTACACATACCAACATAAGAATGAGGGTCTTTTTTCATTTATATCCTACATTGTTATTTTACGGGCTAATCTTTTTTTAAGCATTACAATAATTATCCACATCAATCTTCGGTATTTAAAGTTATTAATTTTAAGCATCTAAACTTAATCTTGTCATAGAGCAAAAACTATAGACACTAAATGGTATAGGTATTCCCCAGTGCAGCTTATTACGTACTTAAGATTACAAAAAAAAATGTTAATTCGGAATGGTAAGTCCTTCTTTCGTCCCACATTTCGAAAATTTCTGTTACGTCCCTAACGAAGTTTAGTTCTTATTACGTCCCACTTCTTCTAAATTACTGAAGTACTGTTAGTAATGAAATGTATTGCACATTTTAGCATATTTTTCTATTTTGTAGACATGCACTTATTCGACAAGAGCATGGTAATATCATATTATTGTGAAAGAAAATTAGTAGACCTATTTTAGTTGACCGGAACGGAAACCGAATATCATTTGGTCTTTGGTTAGTTCGAATTGTTTCTTAATTTCAACTTGTACCTACTCGTACCTACACAACTTTACTGACATAAAAACCTATACTGGTATACACAAAATAATCTCCTGGTGAAACTTAATATTTTCAACCTGTATAACGCCTGATTATGCTGCCACTGGTATATTCCCAGTCGAAATATAATTAGGTTGAATCAGTGAGTCTCACGAAATCTTGGTCGAAGTAGGTACCAAGACATCAGAACATACAAGGAGATCTTAGCTTATAAGCGATACCCTTGAAACAGATTGATGAGTAGGATTTTCTGCCTGTATCGTCTACCACTACATGAGCCTAAACACCTCTCTACTGCTATGATATCCTGGTACTTTGAATAGGGATATCGTCTTCTTCCACTATCTATATGTATTGTTTATAAGCTTCTAGTCTAATAAGATGTCCTGTTACTTTGACCTAAGATTTTAATAATGTAGAAATATATAAATAAATATATGATTCTTTTTTTTCAAATTCAAAACTGAATTTATTGCGATACAAGGTGATACGAGGCATGCCTTTTAAGTTTTGTCGTTTGAAGAAAAAAATACAACTAGAACCTTATAGTACTTTTTATTATTTTTCAAAGTATTTACCACGTAGCTTAATATACTTTTCCATTCGCTCAAACCAGTTATTATAACATTTATTCCACTCTAAAGTGGGGGTGCGCAAAATGGCTGACTTGAAAGCGTCGACTGCTTCTTCACCGGACGAACCTTTGACCACGAAGACTTTTCTTAATTTTAGGAAATTAAAGAAATCGTTAGGGCTTAGGTCAGAACTGTATGGAGGATGGTCAAGAATTTCTACTTTTTCCTGCTTCAAATACTCAATCGTTTGACGAGCGCTGTGTGAGCTTGCGTTGTCGTGGTGCAGGATGATGCGTCGCTTTGAGTTAGATTTTCGAAGTTCGGCGATGACTTGTAGTAAACAAACTGTAGTATACCACTCTGCGTTAACCGTTCTATGATCTTCAAGTGCAATAGTCGCAACATGGCCGGTTTTGCCAACGAACGTGGCCACCATCTTCTTTGAAGTGCTTCGAGAACGAACAACTTTAGTCGGCTTTGGCTCGTCTTGAAAGACCCAGATTGTAGATTGTTGTTTGGAATCAGGATCGTAGGCATAGATCCAAGATTCATCACCACTGATGATGTCGTAGATGTGATTTGACTCTCCTCGGGTGAACCTTTGCCGAGTTTTCTTACACCATCTGACGCGGGCCGTCTTGTGATCGTCGGAAACCAGATGCGGTATCCAACGGCAAACTAGCTTTCTCACACCAAGCGCTTCATGCAAGATCTTCTGAATGGTTGTCCCTGAGATGCCTAATAGAGCCTCTATCTCTCGATACGTCACATGACGATCTTTGAGAATTAGTTGTCTCACAGCAATGATGTTATCTTTAGTGAAGGCGGATTTTGGGCGTCCTTCGCGAGATTTGTCACTAACACTAGTATGTCCACGCTGGAATTCTAAATACCAGCGTTCGACAGTCCGCAGACATGGGGCTTCATCACTGAACACAGACGTTAGCTCTTCAAAACACTGAAGCCGTGTCAGGCCTATTCTAAAGTTGTAGAAAATTATTGCACGAACATTTTCCTTAGAAAGATTTATTTTCGTACGTAACCTGACAGATTCCAATCAACGCTGTGACTAAACAATAGCATTAATCCTAGCACTTTCAACTGTTTTGAGATTCTAAATTTAAACACATTTGAATGTAGAACAGTTCCAAATTCAAAATTGCCGGGAAATATGGAAACGACAAAACTTAAAAGGCATGCCTAGTATTACAAGTCGTTACAAAGTTTAGCCATATTGCATATAGGGCATGCAACACATTGCACAATATTCAAATATTATAAATTAACTTACATTATTGATTATTAAGATATATTATATTTGGTTCTGAACTTTTATTTACAAGAGGAACTTAATATAATAGGAAAATTACAAATTTACACGGTTAAAAAAACTATATACACAAAATAACTGCAAATGTTTAAATAGACACATAAAATTAATATTCACAAAAAATATATTTGTGATAAATCGCTGCCGCTTGGCAGTGTGCCCAGAAGGCTGGCCGCATTGCCACGTTTTATGGCAATGCTTATCCTCTGTGCGAGGTAAGAACCAGCCCTCTGATCACCAGTGACATCGATCAGCAATTTAGAATTATCGCCAAAAATGTGGAAAATGCGCCGTAAAGCCAGGACCCCACAGACCAAGCGTCTCTACCCCAAACGGCTCAGACATATAACCCTTATTAAGGTTGCTATATTTGCGCCGTTTGAGGGTCGCCGATTTAGCGGCCGCAGCGGCAGCTCCAGAATCAACAATGGACTCTGGAAGGTGGGACGGTGCCAGGGTATCGACACAATATGAATGATCCCTACTACATAGGAGGTTCAAAGAGACGGAAAAAGTATTCATGGATTCACCACCTGTGGAACCCAACGGCTTTATTTTTAAATAGGCCCTGTTATTTCGCTAAGAATAAAATTTTACTGAAATAAAAATCTTTTTAAAAAATAAAACCGAATTCAACTAGCAAAAAATAAATATTTGAAGTCGGTACCGCTTAGTGCAGTCGGTTAATTGGCACCGACTTCAAATATTTATTTTTTGCGTTTTGAAGTCGGTTTTATTTTTTAAAAAGATTTTTATTTTACAGTTTTAAGTGACAAGTGAATTATTAATTAGTGAATTATTTACTAATATATATTATATACCTATATTATATTATTTTGCTGAGTTGTACAGGATTGATATAATAACCATAATAACGGAATCTATACATTCGTGCAGTTCGCCGTTAAGGGGTCCCCTGATGTATCTTCAAAGTCCAAAGTTCAATACCGATTTCATTGAAATGGGACCACCTCGAAACTATATTAATCCCAACGCAAAAAGAATCATCAAAATCAGTTCATAAATAAAGACGTTACAAAAAACATAGACGAATTGTCGACCTCCTCCTTTTTTGAAGTCGGTTAATATTCTGATTAGTTCTATGGCAGGATACCTATAGGATTGGGATAATACCCATAATATCTCAATCTACGCATTCGTATTATTTGTCGTTAAGGAGTTCCCTGGTGTCTCTTCCAAGTCCAAGGTCCAATACCGATGAAATTAAAATGGGACCACCTTGGAGCAAAAAGCATCATCAAAATCGATTCATAATTAGCGAAATGATCGCGTAACATACATACAAAAAAAAACATACAGTCGAATTTAGAACCTCCTCTTTTTTAGAAGTCGGTCAATAAACGACTGACCCACCAGTTTATTTGGTTTGAATATAATGCTTCATCAGCTTCTATTCTGTACAACTAGCAGTTTTTCGGAGTTGAAGCAAATTGTAACTAACACCAGTGCTTACATTTATAATCAAAATGATATTATAGTTATTTCTTAATGCTTTTTAGTCGGTCTGTACGTAATAACTTAAAATGTTCATATAAAAAATGGAACGAACCAAGAACAAAAAATGATAATCAGAATCAGAATATTTTTATTCATGTAAACCATTAAAGTATTTATGAATCGTCAGAAAAGTACCAAAGACTCTACCGCCACTTCGGAATGTCATTCCTGTGGAGAACAAGGGGACGAAACTCGACGGTTACTCTTTTAAAATAAAAAATTACAATCTTTTTCATCTACATTCAGTTGTGGGGTATGGGAGAACAATGTAGGTTGGTCATCAGGTGAGTCTAAGTTAAAAGAACGAATAATACTATTTTTGAGAATGGCTACATGGTTTCCTCATTTACAAAAAAAGTACACATTGTGTTAAATTAATAGAAGGAAGAGAGGGAATGTTAACTAACAACAGCTGAATAGGTTGTCATGACTCAAGTGGAGCTGGAATAGCATCATCATTTTTATCATTTAAGTAATCTTCTATTGAATAATAAGCTTGCTTACAAAATGTTCGTTTTACACAAGCTTCGAACTTATTTTCACTAAGATTAGTGACGTCAATTGGAATTTTGTTATAAAATCTAACACAGTGCCCCATGAAAGACGTGTGAATTTTTGACAGACGAAACTGCGGTTAATCTAATTTATTTCTATGTCGTGTGTCTATATATAATAAGATCTAATTTTTTTCTAGTATACATAATGTTTTCATAAACATATTGACATGGGACCGTCATGATATTAGCTACCTTGAACAGTTCTCTTAAATAGTCGCGACTACTCAAGCTATAGATGGCCCTAATAGCCCTTTTTTGCAAGATAAAAACAGACTCAATGTCCGCTGCCCTACCCCACAATAATATACCGTAAGACATAACACTATGAAAGTAGCTAAAATAGACTATCCTCGCGGTGTCCACATCAGTTAGTTGTCTGATCTTCCTTACGGCATAGGCAGTGGAGCTAAGCCGTTTACCTAAATTCTCAATATGAGGACCCCATTGTAACTTGGAGTCAAGCGTAATCCCTAAAAAAGATGTATCATTGAAGAACTCAAGTTTCTCATTGTTCAGTATAATATCATGTACAGTACTTTTTACATTTGGCAAAGAAAACCTTATACATTTGGTTTTCTTGTTATTGAGCACTCAATTGTTGGATGTAAACCAGTTATGTAATTGAAGAATAGCGTCATTTACTTCGTCAAAGTTTTTAACATGTCTACCTACTTTAAAAATCAAAGAGGTATCGTTAGCAAATAACACTATCTTCGCTCGATTTTGAATTACTTCAGGTAGATCATTTATGTAAACTAAAAATAGGAACGGACCCAGTATCGATCCCTGTGGAACGCCCATTTTAACTAAAGAGCCTAGAGATTTTGTTTGATTTATTTGAATACACTGTTGTCTGTCCTCTAGGTAAGATTTTTAAAGATTAAGTGCTTTACCATGGATACCATAGTGCTCCAATTTAAGCAGCAGTGTTTCGTGTTTTACACAATCAAATGGTTTGGAAAGATCACAAAAAATGCCAATGGCGTCCTGTGAGTTCTCCCAGGCATCGAAGATATGCTTTATTAGGGTTACACCGGCGTCAGTAGTACAACGCCCTTTAGTATAGCCAAATTGCTGATCGTGCAGGATGTTGTTTGCGTTAAAATGATCTAGCATTTGCATGAGCATTATCTTTTCGAACACTTTACTGAGCACTGGCAAGACAGACCCAAATTCGGGAAGACTCCTTGATCTACGCACGTATTAAAAATAACAGCTAAGTGTGGTGCGATTCTATTTATAATGGATTTACACACTTTTACCGACATTCCCCACAAGTCTTCAGTTACTTTTAATTTTAAATCATTAAAGACTTTAATAACAGACCGGGGATTAGTGTACTCGAACCTGAACTCCACCGGACAAACAGTAATGTTGAAGAAGAAGAGCAATTTAAGGATTTTGTTGTCTCTACCGGAATGTTAGTGAAAAAAAAATCGAATTCTTGAACTACGTCTCTATCTGCTTGAATGAGCCCACGCGCAGTCTCTAGAGTAAAGTCCACACTGCGTTGCTTAGACCTCCCAGTTTCACTATTAACAATTTTCCAGGTGGCCTTAATTTTGTCATCTGCAGATTTAATTCTTTTACTTATATGTAGCGCTTTTGCTGCCTTACATACTCTTTTAAACGTTTTAGAATAATTTGCAACATACCTTGCAAAACTTTCACTATTCGTTTGGGATTTTAGGTCATATAATTCATATAGCTTTTCCCTACTTCTGCGAATTCTAGCGGTGGCCCAATCACAGAAGGTGAACTTGGGTTTGATATTTTTTTATTTTAATGGGACAGCTACTAGTAAATTGTACTTGTATAATTAAAAAAAGATCAGCATACAGTTTATGAGGTTCGTTTGCGTTACTCATATAAATACCTAATTTATTACTCATCATCATCATCATCATCATCTCAGCCTATACTTGTCCACTGCTGAACATAGGCCTCCCCAATCGCTTTCCAGCGTAACCGGTCCGATGCCACCTGCATCCAACGACTTCCTGCGATTTTCACAAGATCGTCGGTCCATCTGGCAGGTGGTCGTCCCACGCTGCGCTTGCCAATACGTGGTCTCCACTCTAGAATCTTTCTGCCCCAACGCCCGTCCGATCTTCGCGCTATGTGGCCCGCCCATTGCCACTTCAGCTTGCTAATCTTAAGGGCTATGTCGGTGACCTTGGTTCTTCTACGAATCTCCTCATTCCTGATTCGATCACGTAGAGAAACGCCGAGCATAGCTCTCTCCATAGCTCGCTGAGCAACTGAGCTTTTTTATGAGACCTATAGTAAGAGACCACGTCTCTGATCCATATATCATCACTGGTAACACACATTGACTAAAAACTTTAGTCTTTAGGCACTGAGGAATTTTGGACTTTTTTATTACTCAAAGCTGTATTAAATGTATGCAATGTTGCAGATGTTATATTTCTAGATTTAACTTTAACATTTCTCAATGGTGTAATATTCTTGAAAGTGACTGTTTGCCCAGTGTGATCAGATTGTAGATAATTTACTACTGCTTGATCTATATAATCGCAATTACAAAAAATATTGTCAATGCATGTAGCAGAAGTTAATGTTATTCGAGTCGGTTCGAGGAAAACATTAATTAACTTAAAAGAATTGAAAAACGTAAGAGTCTGTCACTATACGATGTTTTTTCTAAAATATTTATGTTGAAGTCACCACAAACTACAACAGACAAGTCTGTTACTCATGAAAGTTTTATTCAGCACGTCTTCCATTACAGATTCAAATGTAGTAAAATTATGACTGTTTGGGGGTCTGTATACACACACAATAATATGCTTATCCAGCTCAACACAAGAAATTTCAACACACTGTTCAACTGAAAGCTCAACTATATCCCTACGTTCTCTCGACTTGATATTTTTTTTGACCAAAATTAATGTACCCCATGAAGCTTTGATTTACGAGTATAGTAACTTAAGACGGAATAATTGTTATAATTTATTAATAATTCATACGATTTAAACCAATGTTCACAAATACAAACAACATCATATTTAGTTTTTTCCAAAAATAACTCTATCTCTAATGATTTTGAAGAAAATCCTTGTATATTCTGGTGGAAAAGTTTCAAAGTACCAGGCTTTTCTTTCTCCTTATTTAAAATATGTGATTTGCTAGAGATACTAGAATGTACCTCTGTTGTCAGCCTCGGTCGTTTAAACAGTTTTCGTTATATTACTTATAACGTAGTTAATATTATATGCTATCAAAGTAGCCATGGTTTTTTTGCATTTCTTGGGAAGAAACATAGCTTCCTGTGTCAGTTTAAATCCACTAACAAACTTATTAGTGTCAAAAAACAAAACATTATCATGTTGACATGATATCATATACATATAATTATTCAAGTAGTGAATAAGTTTATTTTGTTTTTCTCACACATAGTCAGAGTAAGGAAAGGTACATAACATTTATTTTCCTAGGTTTAATTTTAATAAGTTGTTAATACCATCCACAATGTCCTTGTTTGGATGCCTAGACTGTTACCAAACAACAAAACAACTGTAGTGGTACCATCTATTTTTGTCTGTAAAATTCTATCAATCAATAACTTATAGGGCAAATTATTATAACAGAAATAAAATAACAACAATGGAATATTAAATTATGAATAAAAAAGACTTTTGGGACGTAACAAAAATAGAATATGGTGCAAACGAAGTATTTTTTTATGTAGGACGAAACTTTGTGGGACGAACGAAGAACAAACTATGAGAATCGTTAGTATAAACCGTAGAATTAGCCGTATTTTTTCAAAAGTTGGACTCTTAATTGTTCTTTCTTTAATCAATTAGCCTATCGCAGTCCACTGCTGGGCATAGGCCTCTCCTAACACGCGCCATTGCATACGTTCCTCCGCCTTCCGCATCCAGTCTGTCCCAGCGACCTTTTTGAGGTCGTCGGTCCATCTAGCTGGGGGCTATCCTACCTTACGCTTACCAAGTCGCGGTCTCCACTCTAGGACACGCTTGCTCCATCGGCCGTCGGTCCTTCTGCAGATGTGACCAGCCCATTGCCACTTTTGCTTACTGAATGTGCGAGCTATGTCGGTAACTTTGGTTCCTTGTCGGATTACCTTTTATTTACCGATCCTAATACTTAAGAACACTACAAAAATATATTACACAACGTAACTTAGCGCGGATACATTTAATGTGTGAATGGTGTTATAAAATAAATCACCAAGTCCATAGCAAAAAAATGTTTAGGTACCATAATCCTAAAACAAAATAATTACAATAAGAAAATGAACATACCTAATAAATATATTACTAAGTTAAGTCATATTAATCCTGTCCCCATGGAATGGTGGCAAGGATAGTCAAACTAATAACTAACTGACAAATAACAGCCCTCTTGTCACCTTAGAAGGCGACCAGTCCAGATGCTTTTTTTGTTTATGAATTCTTTTGTATGAAACTCCATGGGCCATGTACGGCAAATGTCACAAATACATAAAAATATCTGTAACTATTACATTATAGTTAATTATTAGATATATAAATATTTATGCCAGGACTTAGGAGGATAATGCATTACCTATAGAAAAGATATATGCAACGTCCTTATTTGTTTTGATGATGCCTAATATTATGTTTTCTTCAAAATCAAAATCAAAAATCAAGAATCTTTATTTCGGTAACAACAAAACATTCTTTGACAGTGGTTGGAGACTCCTTTTAAGTATGTTTATACTTGTGTTAGGAGACTCCACTCTTCCATTAGCAATGTTACAAAAACAAAGGGACACAATATGTCCTTACAAAAGAAATAAATTTAAAAGCATGCTAAAATTACAATGTATATATGAAAAATAGACTAAAGTAGAGTACTATATGTGTTGGTATGGATGCGAATCTGTGTGTGTGTGTGTGTGTGTGTGTGTGTGTGTGTGTGCGTGAGAGTATGAATGTATGTATGTAATTGTGTGTGTGTGTGTGTGTGTGTGTGTGTGTGTGTGTGTGTGTGTGTGTGTGTGATTGTTCAAGTGTTAAGTGAGAGTGAATTTATTTTATTTGCCCAGTTTTAATTTTAATTTTAGCTAATTATTTAGATGTTCGCAGTAGAGCTTCAGTTTCATCATATTCTTTAGTTTTTAACCACGCTGTCAGGGTCTTTTTACATTCATAATAGTTTATTGGGTAAATTTGTATGTGTTTATTAATTAAGTTGTATAGATGAGCAGATAAATTAGTAAACTGACGGCTAGCATATACTGTTTTAAGAGGGGCTACAGATAAGACAATATCTTTTCTTCTCCTCAATTTTATTCCAGGATCATACGATAAAGTCTTATGTAATCTTAGAACACAATTCAGAATATATAATTTCCTAACCGTTAGTAAGTCTGCTAAAGAGTACAAAGTGAGAGTAGGGAACCTATATGGTCTACGGTACATTACCTTTATCATAGACCGTTAAGCCCTTTCTAAATCTAGATTTTTAACCTTTGTAGCACCTCCCCAGATCGAAATACAATAGGTAATAATAGATTGAACCAAAGCGATATATATTTGATTAAGGAGATTCTTAGAAACAATGTGTCTTAATATTTCAAATAGCCAAATTAATTTTCTTACTCGACCCATGACCAGTTCTATGTGTGTATGCCAAGATAAACGCTGGTCAATAATAACTCTTAGATATTTAGTATTAGTTACCTTATTAAGTGGCGTACAAGAGCACCTAGTATTCTGTGAGGTATGACATGTGTGAAGTGTAATTTTGTAATCACTATTTGGTTGTGTACTGTTATACATTGAAAAACACATGTAGTTAGTTTTTGTCGTATTTTAGCCTTTAACCAGCTCGCAATAGTGGCAAGCCCTGTTTCAGCTGTGTTCTGTACTTCAGTCCAAGTTTTGCCCGTAAATACGACCACAGTATCATCTGCATAGGAGAATACTTTACCATTAGTTAGGTTCACGTTACATAGGTTATTAATATAAATTAAAAATAGTGTAGGAGCTAATACGCTCCCTTGAGGGACGCCGAATGTAACAAAAGACTTTTCACTCACATATTCTCCTATTCTCACTTGCTGCTTGCGATCAGAGAGATAGCTTTCCAATATTTTAAGTGGAGTACCTCTAATGCCTATACTTTCAAGCCTGTGCCTAAGAATGGAAACAGAGACGGTATCAAATAAAATGATTTGATTTGAATTCTTAGAAGTGGGTGAAGATACATTGTAGTATGTTCCAGACAAGCTTGACATTAACGAACAAATAATAGGTATCACAAAAAAGACAATAATAATATCTTGCTTTTCTGCAATTAGGTAATTATGTTAAAGGTTATTTATTATAATAATGGATAATTAAACGCGAATAATTTTATCATACGACGCCGGTATTATAATATTGCCAGTGTCACAAGAAACACCAATTGTTTTAGTACCAAAACGAAAATCCTTTCAACATGAACATTGAATACGCTCGAAAATGTTTGCCGTCACTTTGATATAAGTATAACAGTAGGCGCTTAACATTGTTTTTACAAGCGTTTGTTTCTTTGTTCGTATGTATGTACGTCTGTCTTTAAAAACAAAAAAAAACGTAGCCCCACTCTAGGAACAATTCCTGTGTCATGGGTGCGTTTATAAACACGAAATTCACATACACAATCATCCAGGCCGAAACAAATCTTTCCGGTTCAAATTTTGTGATCTATTTTTCAAGTACTTGCTGGCATTCGATTGAGCAGTAGTTTGGCTTACGTGTGTAACTTTGGCGACAGTGCAATAATATGGTCAAAGGAACTTCAGACATATATATAGAGACACGAACAGATATAGGTATCTTGCTGAGTTGACTAAGCAAGACACCTACCTCCGTCGTGAAATAAAACTATTTTTTCGGATTTTATCGCGGTTTATTTTGATTTTTAAGTTCCCGACGTTTCGAGTGCTTTGCAGCACCCGTGACCACGGGTGCTGTTGTGAGTTTTATTCCATGTGTAATATTCGCGTAAATCTAAGAACTCAGTATACCTCCGTCGTGTTATCGCCATAAAATCTTATTATTAAAAAGATTTTATAAATTGTAATTATTTTCTAAATCATTTCATTAATTTCCTTACCATTTTCCATTATCTCTGTCTTATCATCAGTGAGATATATCTAAGTAATTTAGCATTGTTTATAAGACCAGCCGTCTATCAGACGTCAACCCTTCTCTGGGTTTAGGTGTAGCCTAACTGAATAGAGCTTTGGATGTCATAGATGCCGTCATTCTAAAGAGTGTTGTCCTACTTTTAATAACATCCGGCCCAAATAAGTCCTCTTTAAATGTGGTACTAAACTCTTACATCCTGTAAACTACCGCTATAATATTTGTGGTGGGTACCTTTATAACATGCTGTTAGTTCAGCTTGCAGTAGGAAAATTATAGTCTCACTCTTAAGGAAATAAACGAAAATAAAATACGTATCATAAGTAGCAAATATCTCACTATATCCCCGAAAGAGGAATAAATCACTTTTTAGCCAGGTGGTGAGTCTTTTACCGGGAAAGTATTTTATATGGAGTTTTTATTTTTACCATGAGTTATATTTATATATACGGAGGTGGTTTATTCTTTTCAAAATCTATAGCAATTCATCACCATCATCACCATCTCAGCCTCTACTCGTCCACTGCTAAACATAGGCCATATATTCATAAGGAAACAACCAACTGGTTGGTCATTCATAATTTCATTAGCATCATTGGTAGCAACAGGGTTGTGCGTGTGACTAAATCGTAGGCGCCTATCAAATCCTTTTTCTCTCTGTTACCAAGAGGGTCATTTTTAATTAGAATATGACTATATGGACTTCACGTCCTACAAATAAAATTGAATACTAAAGACGGTTTTCGATTGCGACCCACGGATATGCTTTTACTTAAATTTGTTTTGTATGAAATGTAAGTTTTTGTGTGAGAGTGATCTACCCTGTTGGCCGCGGTGTCTTAACAGTGTCACCGGACAAGAGCGTGCAACCACTACGCTTGATGATACGAAGGGAAAGGGGGCAACTAGCTTAAGGGTGCCTCAAGGAAAAACGGCCTAGGCTTAGGCAGTCGCTATGGGGGAGGGCATATAGGGCAGCGGGCAAGGGATTCTTCAAATTCGCCGCGGTGTCTGATCCTGTGTGCGATATCTGTATATGAAAAAAGGGAAGTAAGGGTATTGGGAGAGTCGATGAGAATATGGCGCGGGCGGCGGTAGCGGTGATAGGAAGGGAGTCAGGAGCGTAGACGGCGGCGGCTACGATTAGTGGATTCTGATGGTTGGATACGTTTGCGAAGTAGCGGACTGTCGCCTTTTTAATATAAGCGCGAATAAGTTCGAGACCGAGATCAGAATGGAGGATGTAGGAAGGATTTAGTGTAGGTATTCATAACAATACTTGCGAAGGCTACGTCTGCTGTTTGCTTGATTACGTATTTTGTTGGGAGTAAACTCAATATAAGCATCCTTTTTATGGATTTCGTGGTGTAGCTATTCAAAATATTTTTAGTGCTCTGTAGGGAAGAATAATATATGTGGGACTTTGACCACATTAAAAATGGTTCGGGTTTCAGGATCTCCTAACGAAACGCATTCGTGTCTCCGTGTAAATCATAAGCCACGAGAAAGCGGTATGCACTTTGAAAACTTGTAGAATATTCTTCTTATGCAGAGCATCATAAGAAGAATAGTAGTAGCAATACCCAATACAAATTAGGACGATTTAGCGCAGTGGTTAAGAGCTTAAGCCGCTCCGCCCACTGTGTCTAATAGTCGCGGGTTCGATTCCCGCACGGGACAAATCTTTATGTGATCCGCAATTATTTTTCCGGTCTGGGTATTTGTGTATGTGAATTTTCATGTTTGTAAGCGCACCCACGACACAGGAAAAAATCCTAGTGAGGGGCTACGTTTAAAAAAAGGCTTCAGCCTGCTGCCAAATGAATTTTGCATCACCCTACTTATATATTATAGAATTATAATAATTTTATTGCCATCTCACGTTTAAAAAAAATCTTTCAACATTATACGAACTTAATTTTTTACTTACCTGTTGGAACTCTGTACTCTCTGCCTACCCCGCAAGGGATCTGGCGTGAGGTTATAGATAGAGAGATAGAACTTTTTACTCTGGGTGCTAATTTTTATTTTATTTATAACAAGCTATAATAGACAATACAATGGTGTTGCAACATATTTTTGCGACCATTTAAACAACGGACCTTGAGACAAGACAATGTTTTATTTCTGATTATCAATTCAATCATAGAATATGGTCATTGTCAAACACATCTAATTTAAACAGTAATACATTACGCAACTTTCCCTGTCCTCTTGACCGACTTGTGGGAAAAATTAGAACGCATATAATACGTGATAGAAAAAAAATATCGGTTGGTAGGTAATTTGATGATTACAAAATTCGTGTCCTTTTCTTCTATTTTCAAATTGGAAGAAACAAAATAACTTTTGGAGTTCTATTCTAATTTTAAGTATATATTGACGTCAGAATAATTTAATATTGGATTGTTACTTGAATTTTAATTCATTGGATTTTTTTCAATAAGGAACAGCATTTATAGCCCGATAAGGATCTTTTGGCACGTAGATGTCATTGACAGGGGGATGTTGGTGTGAAATTGGGGTTATCATTTAGTAAAGTTTTCCTACTTCCAGGGAGTTATTTCAAAAAGTGGGAACCACCTGCACAGTGTATCTAACATGACGGACGATTTAGCACAGTGGTTAAGAGCTTAAGCTGCTTTGCCCACTGCGTCTAATAGTCGCAGGTTCGAGTCCCGCACGGGACAAATCTTTGTGTGTTCCACAATTATTTGTTCCGGTCTGGGTATTTGTGTATGTGAATTTTCATGTTTGTAAACGCACCCACGACAAAGGAATAAATCCCAGTGTGGGGCTACGTTTTTTAATAAAAATAAAATAAAAAAAAACTCGAAATTTTCACTTGATGACAGCGTTAGTTCCGATGAATATTCACTTTTATGGTATAATTTTATGGTGTCAATAAAAAGATCAAAGATGAATTTTATAAACCTATTATTAAAGAAACACTGTCCTAAAATTATATGTCATATAGGTAACTTTATAAATTTAAACAATATGCAACTTTAATAACTCATCAAAAGGTACAAAATTAAGTCCTTTTTTTCAATTCCATAAATGGCTCTTCTATCGAACAATTTAGGTTGCAGTTAAGTAAATAAACTAATACCTATTTAGCCAATAAAAATCAATCTATTTTTAACTTATTTTTCCTTGAGACATTTTTCATTGGATTGATAAACTGTTAGATTTAATATCTTCTTTTAATTTATTTTATTTATTTATTGTGATAACATAATAATTGATAATGGTGACCATTAATATTTAACGAGATTTTCTCCTACCGATCCTGTTTTATACCCCGAATATAAACTTATCCATGCTTACATTATGCCCATGGCTGTTTGTAGACTATACGACACAAACTAATTAACTTTGAATGGATGTGAATACATATATGCCGTGTAGATTCTAAGTTAACATTAAATTTATTTTTTCAATAGGTTGGTAAATATTTGAATAACGACGCCCAATTTTTTTATGCTTAATTGCGTAAATTGACTAAATTAATTTTGTTCTACATTACAATGTCAACCGTTTTAAATTAATTTTACGCTAATCCGAAATATAATTTGGTTTCATTGTTGTAACTATCTCAATCGCCCTCAATATAACGTTAATCAGAAATTTAGAAATCCAACTCAACCCTGAACTTGTCAAGGTGATGGAGAAGATTTGGGCGGTGATAAAATTGCATATGATCAAGTATTAGGTAGACGCAAACACGCGAGTAAGTGCCCAACGCAGCCACGTGATAACATAATAAAGTACAAATTAAACTGTACCAGCAGCCAGCTGATATGCAGTAACACAGCTAGAGCTGACCGTAGCGGCCGTCGCGTGCGCAATCAATCAGCGCCCGCTCACTCGAACACCCGTCGACATAAACCAAAAGT
Organism: Phalera bucephala; assembly: GCA_905147815.2. Lineage (NCBI taxonomy): Eukaryota > Metazoa > Arthropoda > Insecta > Lepidoptera > Notodontidae > Phalera > Phalera bucephala. Next base: position 15,259,481 of record LR990625.1, read on the forward strand.
GCAAATTACTGTGATAAAAATATACAAACATTTTAATTTAACAACAATTTTCTTAAATTAATTTTTAATCATACCGTTAACAAAATTCGTCTTATTATGCTAAAAAACAAATGAACCTTATAGTGCAAAACCGTTGTCAAAATGACGTTACGGGTCGATGTGCCCGGAGAAAAGATCGTGAGTTTGGACCAATGCAAGTGCAAGCCATACGGTACGGAGCTCACGAAGAAAGAGACGACGCTGAACAAAAGACTGAAAGAGTTCATCAAACAGTTCTGGGGTTTTAGGTCAAAAGTTACAGTTGAACCTTTTGTTGTATGTTACGTGCTACCAAGTGTGCTCGCAGGGTTAGCCGTCCAGAATTTGTGCTTAGAGAAATCGTGCCTTGTAAATCTGCACTACGACGAGCGAACATGCTTGCACATAATGCAGGGTCGCACCCACAATTACACAGAGCAAGAGAGAAGCGTCCAGACAATGGTTGCGTCGATGACAGCTTGGAGTTTTCCACTACAGACAGCTTTACCAGGCATTCTGACTCTCTTTCTTGGTGCATGGAGCGATCGTACTGGCAATCGAAAGGCTTTTATGGTGCTGCCTATTTTAGGCAAACTAATTTCGGCAATCGGGATGATATTGAGCACAGTGTTCTTCCTACAAGTTGGGATGAACGAAACAGCACTGATTGAGGGTCTCCCACCAGCACTAGCTGGTGGTCGAGTCGCTATGACGATGGCAGTGTATAGCTATATTACGGACATAACTAGTGACTCCGAGAGGACTTTTCGGTTAGGGATAATAACGGCTATATTAACACTAAGCAGGCCGATAGGCCTCGCACTCAGTGGAATAATGACGAAGCGTTTTGGTTACTACGGTGTTTTCATGGTAGCATGTGTGTTTTACCTGTTCGGTTTTGTTTATATTGTTTTGAGACTTAAAGAGAAAACTAAGAAGAAGGTGGACAGTGACAGCGATAATGACCAGAGTTTACTCTCGGTGTTCTCTGTGAGAGATTTTGTGGCGACTGTGAACGTGGCGTTCAAAACCCGCCAGGGCTCCAAGAGGATCCAGATAATACTAATCATGTTGGCATACATGTTTATCGTTGGACCAGTTTTAGGTAATAAACAAATCATTATTATTTTCTCCTAATTTATTCGAAACATCTATTTCAACGAAACGAAACAACTATTTATTTGAAACAATTATTAGGTGCCTATAGCTGCTTTGTAAGTTTGTCAGTATTCCATAAGGAATATTCAAGTATTATCGCGACATAAAATGAAATTTGCCATATGCGCTCGGATCGCTTGGTTTTATTGTAGTTTTATTGCGGAATGTAAACGTTTCTTTTCGTTTAATATTGAGTTGAAAATAGCAAGCCGTAACATTAGCTAGGAGAATCGCTACGATGCTGGTATTTTCATTTCCTATAGTAGAATGTGTGGAACATGCATACAAATATTTATGACAAAATATTTCTTGATGATAATATAAGTTGAAAAAACTTCATTTAATCAAGTGATATTGTTGACAGCTGATGCCTCAAAGGTAATTTTTAGGAACAGATTATAGGTACATTAGGATAAATGTATACTCCAAATATAAAAAATGGCAATTAAGTAATGGCATATTTTGTGTTTACATTTGCTTGTTGGTCTAGTAGCAAATAGTGTAGCTGTAGATCGCGAGGTTCTGGGTTCTGATTTTAAAAGAAACATCTCAATAGCCATCCGGATACTGGCAATAGGCTCGCCCTGTGTATACCCACAAATGGCAATGTAATGGTACACTGCCATTTGTGGGTCTTTGGGACTTTGGGAAATTAGGTCTCATAGTATTTTTCTTTCAATTAGCGTGAGTAAATGCTGAGACATACATAAAAAGTTGTGACCTGAAGTTTCTCTATTTGCGTATGTTATTGCAATCCAAAATTTGTTTTACCATAAACTATGCGGGTCTTGTCGCGTTATCGCTAACGCTCGGGGTACGCGTAGTGCATCATGGGATCGAAGGAAGTTATGTTTCATAGTAATATACTGTTGTACTATAAATTACAAAAGTACCCATAAAATAGGTTATGTTTATGCGCTAAATACTGAATCATGTTTGGTCGAGTATTATCTAGACCTATTATTAGTTGGTATCTCTCAACATATTCGTAATTTTGTGTTTATTTGTAAAAAACCGCTTATGATAGGAAATACTAGTGCGGGAAAACGTGATTTACAGAAAACTTAGCGTTTTGGTAAAAAAACAGAAGTATGAATTTTAACTGGATCAAGAAACCGTGGACTCAAACCCTACATATACACGAATATTTGATATTTGTTCGATGTGGATGTTTGATAAAATAAAATGTGTGTTTGTAAAAAACGCTCATAACAGTAATAATAACTAGTGGCGGAAAACGTGATTTAAAAAGAACCTTACTGCTTTAGTAATAAAAATAGAAGTAATTCTCTTGCTTGTTGTCGAACTAAAGAGTGAAAATAAAGGAGTTGTTTGACAAAACTTAGGTCAACGTCTGGACTAGCTGCTGATAACAGTTAAGTTGGAACAAATTTTTCGATAAATTGAGCACGATCTTAGAATTTGATAGTACACTTAATATTACCTAAATAATAGATTATTTTTACATTGGCTTCTATATTTTTTTTATCTATGTACGAATATCTGTAAAGTATTGCACATACTTGAAATAGAAAAAAAAAGAATTAGTAGAAACCCACCAAGTCTTTTCCAAAAAACTCCATGAAATATGTTCTATTAAGGTTTGTGTCGTTTGAGTTTGATAATTCTGACTAAATCATGTGTATTTCTGTCTTTATAGATTTATCGGGTCTGTGATTTTAACCACTGTTAACCACTTAAAAGTTTCCTCGTCAAGAGATAAACTTGATTTTAATATCAGGTCATACATTCATGTGTAGACATCATCAGACATGCGAGAGAAATGTGCAAAAAATAACAAAAAGACTGACAGACTATAATCCCAAAAAGACATCCCTTTCCTCTATGTATCGATAAGGAAATGTACCCAATATAAAATTTAAAAAACAAATTCAATGTAAAGATTTGGCCCGGTTACAGTTTTGTTATATGCGTAAATAAAATTCGTAAAGCTTCATTTGAACAACTTATTACCATATTATTGAAATTAACTTTACTCTCTATATATCATCACGCCAGATCCCTTGCGGGGTAGGCAGAGAGTACAGAGTTCCAACAGGTTCATTCCTAACATACCTCGCTGGCTTCCTCCACTCTCATAGTTCGTCTCATACACGCTCGCCGATTACGGAGACTCTTGACTTGTCCTTCAGATAAGACTCGGTCTATTTGGTCATGGTAAGATAGCCTAGGTCTTCCCCGATACCTACATCCTTCCACTTGCATATTGTATATCTGTTTTGTCATTCGTTCTTCAGACATTCTTTCTATATGCCCGAACCAACGGAGCATACCCTTTCTCATTTTTACACCGATACTATCTTTCATGCTTACTCGCTTTCTTACTACGCTGTTGCAAATACGGTCGGTCAGCTTCACTCCGCACATCTTCCGCAGAGCTCGCATTTCCACCGCATTTATCTTACTTTCATTCTCCTTCTTACATACCCAGCTCTCGCTGCCATATAACAGCGTTGGGACAAACACTCCGTTTTGTATGGCCAGCTGCGCCATTTGGCTTAAGTGCCGGCTCCCAAGTAGCTTTCCCATCGCACCATTCACTTTGTTCCCTGCACTCACTGTTCTCTCTATGTCAGCGGTGTATTTTCCATCCTTACTGAATTACCTTTACAATTTTAGAAAATTATGTAACCAATATTCTTCCGCGTTGCCGCGTGGTTCCCGGCTTAGAATAGGACCAACCCATCTCATCCCATCGGGTGTCGTACAAGGCGACTAAGGGAAAACTAGGGAATGGGCAGCAGCGTTCCCTTAACACTTCGACGACCAATAACTGCGCTCGCCAACCCGCCTGCCAAGCGTGGCGAGTATGGCAAACACCCCCAATTATGGAAGAAAGTAGGAAAACCAGGCCCCTAGTCCCCGGCGGTCCTGTTCGTCCTGGCCACGGTAGCAGCCATGGTAACGACAGGACAAGGGGTGCTAAGAATCTCCGGCAGAGATTCGGCTACCACCAAAACCGAAAATTGGCCCTGGTGACATACAACGCACGCACATTGAGGACAGATGAGAAGCTAGTTGAGCTGGAAGAAGAGTTAAACAAGTTGCGGTGGAGTATTGTTGGTTTATCGGAGGTCCGAAGAGAGGGCGAGGACACGATAACCTTAAAATCCGGCAACTTGTTTTACTACCGGGAGGGCGAACAGCAGTCCCAAGGTGGTGTCGGATTTATCGTCCACAAGTCACTCATAAACAACGTTGTGTCCATTACTAGTGTGTCGAGCAGGGTAGCGTACCTGATACTCAGAATATCCAAAAGATATTCGCTGAAGGTCATACAGGTCTACGCACCGACCTCGGCATACTCAGATGATGACGTCGAAGTTATGTATGAGGACATTAGTAGAGCCATACATACTTCCAAAACACACTTTACAGTGGTTATGGGTGACTTCAATGCGCGGCTGGGCAAACGGGCCGATGATGAGTTGAGAGTGGGGCAATTTGGATATGGGCAGCGCAACCCCAGGGGTCAGAGGCTTGCCGAATTTCTGGAGAAAGAGGGACTCTTTATGATGAACTCTTTCTTCCAGAAGCCGCCTCATAGGAAATGGACCTGGATGAGCCCTGATGGTTCCACAAAAAATGAGATAGACTTCATCATGAGCACCAAGCGACAAATATTTAATGATGTCTCCGTGATTCATAGGGTAAAAACCGGCAGTGATCACCGAATGGTCAGAGGCACATTAAATATTAATGTCAAAATGGAAAGATCGCGTCTGATGAAGTCTACGCTCCGACCTGCTCATGCATATATCCAAAACCCCGAGAACTTTCAACTCGAATTGTCAAACCGCTTCGAATTGCTAGACAGCAGCGCATCAGTGGACGAAATCAACAACAGGCTGGTAGAGACTGTTCATACGGTCGGGTCCAAGTATTTTAAGACCCACCGTAAAAATAGGCCTCAAAAACTATCTGACTACACCCGAAACCTCATGGCTGAGCGACGTTCCATGACGCTCCAAACCTCCGATGATGCTAAGTCCTATAGGCAGCTTAATGGACAGATATTGAAGTTCTTGCGACACGACTTACGGTCCTTCAATGCAAGGCGTATTGAGGAGACCATAGAGCAGAACAAGGGCTCTAAAGTGTTCGCAAGAGACGCGTCTATTGGGCAGAGCCAATTGACGAAGCTGAAGACGGAGGACGGAAACGTAACGTCAAATAGGTCAGAGGTGCTCAGGGAGATAGAGAGGTTCTATGGACAGTTATATACCTCAGTAGCTAAACCTGTTGTTGACTTGGTAAAAGACCCAAGAGCCAAGCTAACCCGACACTGCACTGAAGATATCCCGGACATCAGCCTGTGCGAAATTAGGATGGCTCTCAAACAACTTAAAAACAACAAAGCGCCGGGTGAAGACGGAATTACTGCAGAACTTCTGAAGGCGGGCGGATCGCCGGTACTTAAAGTCCTTCAGAGGCTATTTAATTCCGTCTTGCTAGAAGGGAAAACGCCGGAAGCATGGAACAGGGGTGTGGTGGTGCTGTTTTTCAAGAAAGGTGATAACACCTTATTGAAGAACTATAGGCCCATCACACTGCTGAGCCATGTTTATAAGTTGTTTACGAGAGTCATTACGAATCGTCTCGAACGAAGGCTTGATGACTTCCAGCCTCCCGAACAAGCCGGTTTCCGGAAAGGTTTTAGTACCATAGACCACATACATACGCTGCGGCAGGTTATACAGAAGACTGAGGAGTATAATCGGCCACTATGCTTGGCGTTTGTGGACTATGAGAAAGTCTTTGATTCGATCGAGACTTGGGCGGTTCTTAGATCTCTCCAGCGATGCCGCATTGACTATAGGTACATCGAAGTGTTGAAGTGCTTGTATAATAACGCCACCATGTCAGTCCGAGTACAGGGGCAGTGCACGAAGGCGATCCCCATAAAAAGAGGAGTAAGACAGGGAGACGTCATTTCTCCGAAACTGTTTACGGCCACCTTAGAGGACGTCTTCAAGCTCTTGGAATGGCAAGGACTTGGCATCAACATCAATGGCGAATACATCACTCACCTTCGATTTGCCGACGACATTGTGGTCATGGCGGAGTCGCTGGAAGATCTAGGACGAATGCTCGGTGACCTCAATAGAGTATCCCAACAAGTGGGTCTTAAAATGAATATGGACAAAACAAAAATAATGTTTAATGTCCATGTCGTACCCACCGCACTCACCGTTGGGAACTCTACTCTTGAAGTTGTCGACGAATACATTTACCTGGGACAGGCAGTCCGGTTAGGTAGGTCCAACTTTGAGAGAGAGGTCAATCGACGAATCCAACTCGGCTGGGCAGCGTTCGGGAAACTGCGCAACATCTTCTCATCCAAAATACCTCAGTGCCTAAAGACTAAAGTTTTTAGTCAATGTGTGTTACCAGTGATGACATATGGATCAGAGACGTGGTCTCTTACAATAGGTCTCATAAAAAAGCTCAAAGTTGCTCAGCGAGCTATGGAAAGAGCTATGCTCGGCGTTTCTCTACGTGATCGAATCAGGAATGAGGAGATTCGTAGAAGAACCAAGGTCACCGACATAGCCCTCAGGATTAGCATGCTGAAATGGCAATGGGCTGGCCACATAGCGCGAAGATTGGACGGGTGTTGGGGCAGAAAGATTCTAGAGTGGAGACCACGTATTGGCAAGCGCAGCGTAGGACGACCGCCTGCCAGATGGACCGACGATCTTGTGAAAATCGCAGGAAATCGTTGGATGCAGGTGGCATCGGACCGGTTACGCTGGAAAGCGATTGGGGAGGCCTATGTTCAGCAGTGGACAAGTATAGGCTGAAATGATGATGATGATGAATATTCTTCAATGTTGTGATATAACTTACATACCAAATGTAATCCTTACTTACTAGTGTTTTGAAGATATAGGCATATTCTTGCTTTTTTGTAACTAGCATCGAACTATCCAGCGTGGACTCAGACCAATAATAAAAATAACCTTATGTCCATACATGTTTAGGGGATTAAAGATATACGAGTACGTTATAAGCGAAATTTCTTTAACTTTACAGGAGAGCTTTATATTTTTTCAAATTTTAACACTACATTTGTAAGACAAAAAAATTGGAGTTTGTAGTTCAAAACTTTTCCAGTTGAAACAAAAGCTTGTATTATGGAATAGGACTTGGCACCTATAGAATTTAATTATTTTATTAGCGGTTTTCTGTGTCGAACTTGGCCCTCTTTTATCACATTAATGTTTTGCTGGGATATTTTTATCTATACGTTCCTTCAGTTTGTACTACTTACCCAGTTTTGAAGTGTCTTGATTTAGTTTCGGTTTTAGAGCGTTCGTATTTTTAGTATATTAAAGTTTATAATTTTTTACAATAACTACATATATAAGTAATAACATATAAATATCTTTAAACAATTCTGAAACTCTTCAATTTGCAAAGTTTAGTATTTTTATAGGTTAAGTAAAGTGAGAGAGCTTACTGAAAACAGAAAGATGTAAATTCAGGAAAGTTCCCAGAACAGATCGTGTACATTTTAATGTAAATTTTATTGGAAGTTAAAATAAAATTGAATTGAGAGGCGCTCGTAGCGCTGTGCGACTGTGGTGTTCTTACCGATTACCAAGGTTAAGCAGCATTCGACTCAGTCGGCCCGAGATAAGTGACCGTCTGTGGCATTTTCATATTCGAGCATCTCCGTGCTTCGGAAGACATGTTAAGCCGTTGGTCCCGGCTACCACTTAATGTGGTAGTCGTTAAGCCGAGTTGGAAGCCTTAAAGGCGGCTTGATAAGTTCCAACAGCAGGTGGCCACAAACCTGCCTCCACCAATCCGCAATGGGTCCGCGTGGTGGAGTATGACCTATGACCTAATCTCTCACCTCGATTTGTGAGAAAAGGCCTTTGCCCAGCAGTAGGCAGTGTAGGCTGATATTATTATTATTATATTAAATTTATGCTTATTTGCAATATATAAGTAATTCCATATTGACTGTAAAGGATCAAAAAGTCAGTGAGATGGGCAAAAATAATTATAATAGCAAGATATTTCAGAACATCTTGTCATAAGATCCTACAAGAGTTCACACAAGACACCAATCCTACTTCCTACTAATATTATAAATGTGAAAGTTTGTATGTTTAGATGTTTGTTACTCAATCACGCAAAAACGGCTCAACGGATTGAGACGAAATTTGGTACACAGATAGTTTATTACCTGGATTAACACATTGGTAACTTTTATTACGTAAAAATGAAGGATTCCTCTCTAAAGTCAACGCGGACAAAGTCATGGGCAGCAACTAGTAATTTATGTACTTGACATTAGGTACAAAAGAATAACATAAAATTTGCATTATATGCAAAACTGTATAAAAAATTCCATATAAAAGAAAAGTAGCATTTAACGTGTGTCTTTTGCCTAAAGCAAAGGTCATGATTGCAAAATAGGTTACCTACTTTTGATTAGTGTTTACACCAAGTTGCTACATAGCTGCCTCGCTAACCAGGGTCCAGACAAGTTGCAAGCGTTTTGTTTCTATTCTCTTGTCGCAATCGATAGCGCATTGTTTTGATCACGTGACTTTTCGTTGCAAAATGTCATTCCCATGCATTTTTCCGCTTTCTATTAGCGTTAACGACTGTAGATTGTCATCTTTGATTTGTAGGAGGTAACCTTTACCCCAGTAGTGGGACATAAATAACTAATTTAAAAACATAATTACGGTGCGTTCGTAATTCTTTTCCTTAACGGTTAGACTGACTTTGATGACCTTTTTGTAGGTCACCTGGATGATTCTTAGCCATAGTTGGAACCGAAAGGTAGCGCTCGTTGTCGACCGTTTACGTACTAGCTAGTATTATATGTAATGAAGTTTGTAGTAAAGTAGTTTTATCGCAAGACCTATTAAACTGCGATTACCAAAGTTTAAGACTGAGTAGGGCAAAGTTTTCAAGATAGGTTTGTCACTTTCTATGCTCTCTTATAACAGAATGGCGATATATAAATATATATATATATATATATAATATATATATATATATATATATATATATATATATATATATATATATATATATATATATATATATATATATATATATATATATATATATATATATATATATATAAAGCTCATTTGTTAAGCTAAGCTATTGACTTTTTCTTTTAGCCTGAGGTTTCTGAATCAAGCATATCCTAGGAGTTTTAGTTATTGCAACGGCTTAGTGCTTAATAAAAACAACTGCTTTTTAGGTGAAACATTCTTTAAGAATAATATTTTTTTTTATGTTAAATAATACTTTAGTTAAAATCTAAAACAAATGTATCAGCCAGTATAATTAGTAGTTAATATCTGTCTGCAATAGAATTAAAAATACTAAAAACACGCTTTAATAGCAAGCCTAACTAAAAAGAAGAAAATATTTTTTAAGTATTAAGAGTTTTTAAAATAATTTTATTGTGCTTGAAAAATGGATTACAAGATTTGAACCGGACGGACAAATAAACAGATCCTGGTAAGGATATTAGGCTAAAGTAAGAAAAATATTTTTATTTTTATGGGTTCCATATGTGGACCAATTTTCAAGTTAATCGGACGCCTTGAAGTTGGTAAAAAATACGTGGAAAGTTTCTGTTACATTCATGCATACATAGTTACAGGTCAAGGCAGGAAAGAGGAATTGTTTAACAATACTAAATAACTTCGCTAGTTTGGCATAGTTATGTTACGTAAGCTGAAAAGCTTTTTAGCTTATATAATGTCCATCGCTTATTTAATAGCTAACTTGACTTGAGTTATGTGAGAGAGATAATATAAAGACACGGTCCTTTTTTTAGTGCATTACTGGGATTGTTGTAACTGCACATATATATATATATATATATATATATATATATATATATATATATATATATATATATATATATATATATATATATATATATATATATATAAAATACAGTACACAATAGTTATATGACATTATCTTAATCGAATACTGACGTTATCTTATATCTTTTCAAACAAATCGCCATAATACGGAATATTAATTACGTAGTTAATTAATTAATTATAAGTCAAGAGTCTGTCACCGGCGGGCGTGTATGAGACGAACTATGAGAATGTAGGAAGCCAGAGAGGTATGTAAGGAAAGAACCTGTTGGAACTCTGTAGTCTCTGCCTACCCCGCAAGTGATCTGGTGGAATGATATATATAGATAGATAGATTAATTACGTAACTACAACTTGCACTTAATGGATTTTTTTAAATAATTTATGATTGCTTTTCGCACGTGCTCAGATTGTTATCGTTTCGTTTTCTTAGTGTCAACGGAATTTGCTATAGATACATTTATTCAAATCGCTAAAATACCTACGTGATTTGTAGTAGAACCATAAAACTTGTTTATTTTAATATAGTATACAGGGTTATTGGTAATTAAGTAATAGCCTCTTGAGGGCAACTTCTGTACACCATAAGAAACTACGTTTTTCCCCGTGTGACACCTTGAGAAGTTATTTAATTCATAAAAAAAAAATTGACACATCGCAGGACATAAATCATGCATGATACTAAAATAAAACGTAGTCAGAAGTATAGATGTAACGTAGCTATATTATTTCATGAAAACATTCCAGTTACTCATAACAATGTTAATATTAAGAATTACACCGTGATTCAAGTACCGCCATAATCCAATCGACACTCGAAAGCAGCCAACTTTTGTTGCACGCCAGTGCTGCCAACTGCTTAATAGTTTATGCCAAAAGAACCACATATATTAAAATAAGTTATATAATTAATCAATAAAATACAAAATATTTGAAATGACGGTCCAGCTGCATTGTGTAGGTGTGGTGTAGTTTACTTGTGGGTGCAGCGCTTTTTGTTTTAAATCAAATGTAAAAAATAATGTAGAATATCATACCATTTTTTAAATATATTGTGCCGTGTCTTTGAAATCGGCGAGCGTGTATGAGTCGAATTTTGATAGTGGAGGAGACGAGAAAGGTTTATAGGGAATGTACTTGTAGAAACTGTTCTCTGTATCTACCCCGCATGAACCTCTATCTTGGTAGGTAGATGTTGAGGCGAGATTTTTATGTGGAAAAGTAAAATTCAAAATATGGCATGCGTTTTATCAATTAGATGCTGGCATCTAATTGCTTATTATATTATTTACTTAATGTTCTCCCTAGGGAGAACAGGAGACGAGAGAGGTTTATAGGGAATATACCTGTAGAAACTGTTCTCTGTGTCTACCCCGCATGAACCACTATCTTGGTAGTTAGATATTAGTGTAAGATTTTTATGTGGAAAAGTAAAATTAAAAATATGGCATGCGTTTTATCAATTAGATGCTGGCATCTAATTGCTTATTATATTATTTACTTAATGTTCTCCCTGGGGAGAACATTAAGTAAATAATATAATAAGCAATTGTTGTAGTAAGCAACAGACACTTAAACCACAGACATCGTAATAATAATTTCGATTTCTGTGTCTTTCCACTAAGAAATGCAAAAAATCCCACCGTTACGATTTTAAATTCCTTTTTCTCGAGTTTCTTCTATCTACATTTGGTCTGCACTAATGTGCAGACCAAATGTGCAGCTCCGTTTATTCAAGCTTGTAATTCGTACCAGAAAATAGGCGGTAATCAGTTAGATGTTTATAACATGTTCGCCTAAGTCTCCACCGCGACAATTTGCGCGTAATAAACTTCTGTCTATAAGAATTTAGGGAGCAAGTATGTTAAATAGAGCATAACGCAATAGTAAGCAACCTTTGTGAGAAAGTTCTTATAAGTATGTAAGTATATACTTACTATACATACGTTCCAATGAATATTGTCAGTTATATTTCAGAAGTTGAATTTAAAAAAAGTTTCATTTCTAATCTAAAACGGTTATCAGAAAATGCAATAAACTTAAATTAATAGAAAACATTTTTTTATGGAGATATATAGGAAAATAAAACCCTCTCAGTTTGAGAGGAGGTCCGTGTCCAACGGTGGGACAGTTTCTTAACAGGGCTAATATTATTATATATAGGAAAATAGAGAGCACAGAGTTCCAACAGGTTCTTTCCTTACAGTCCTCTCTGGCTTCCGCCACTCTCATAATTCGTCTCATATTTTCATATAGGGAAATAAGACGTTTTGCAAAAGAACACATTTTTGATGTCAATTTTCAAGGACAACTTAGTTGATATTATAAACAGTAACCAAATATATTTAGACGAAATAACACATAGAATCGAATGTCAAATATACATCCGAATATTTGTTTTTCATAAGGGGGAATAATTCCTTTTAAAAAGTCACTCTTCATTCAATATCATGGGTCGCAGACGAATGTTTTCGCAACGTTCACAAGTTATCCCTCAAAAATAATTGCTCTCGAAAACATGCTCGCAGTGGAGATGCACCTTAAGATAGGGTTCGGTCTTATTCCACATATCCACTCTAAGCTCAGAAAGCTTAATGGTTTGAGTCGTTTGGTTGTGACTAAGCAGAATTTTCCCTTGTGTTATCTGTGTTTTGGGGGGATAACTACTTACTGGCTTCATTCATATCAATTTACTGAGCTGTAATCTTGTGTGCTTCTATAGGATATTTCAGACTAATGGATTTGTTTTAGAGAGCATTTTATTATTCAACGTGGTTATTAGGTGGTTAGTGTTAATAATGAATTAATAATGTATTTAGATTGCTTGTTTCTAAGTTATTGTGAACGTTATATAATAGTTAGAGAAAGTCTTCACGAAAGAAAATACTTGCATGCTGTTACATAGGTGTTCGATTTTGAAAATGTTACGTTTAACTTTTAACTGCCTCGTTGATGAAGTACGGCTGACTAACACCAGATATTGAGTTTGAATTTCTGGTCTTAAAAAGTGTAGTTGTAGTTTTGCCACTAAAACATTCTTACCTTACCCTAGGAACTCGTGATCGCCACCGCCTCACATGCTAATAGACCAACAAGGCAATAATTCAGCATTTGATATTAGACTGGCAGAAAATGCCTCAGGCATTCTGCCTATATACATAAGTGCATAAAGAATTAAATAATAATAATAATATTGCATATTATTATTATTATTTAATTCTATTTAATAATATTATAATAATCAGCCTATACGGTCCCACTGCTGAGCAAAGCCCTTCTCTCACAAATTGCGGTGAAAAAGAGGTCATACTCCATGTGGACCCAGTGCGGATTGGTGGAGGCCGGCTTGTGGCCACCTGCTATTGGAACTTATCACGCTGCCAATAAGGCTTCCAACACATCCTAACGACTACTAAATGAAGTAGTAACCGGGGTCAACGGCTTAGCGTTCCTTCTGAAGCATAGAACTCAAACTCAAATAATTTATCTTGTATAAGCCCTGCGGAGGCGCTTACAAATAGTCAATTTACATTTTATTTAAATCTAATTTAACTGCTAATCTACCACCGGAGTGGAACGCGGTTTCTGCTGAGAAGATCCGGCGAAGAAACTCAGCGGGCTTGTCTTTTTTTATTTAATTCTCTTTTTCTATTTTTCCTTTCTATTTATTTTTTAATCATAATATGGATACAATGTTTAGGTTACAATTAAATAGTTTACGATCTAGATCCAGTGTGATGCCGATATATGTTATTTATAAATAGTGTCTAAAGGATTCCAGATGGACCAGTACCCACAAGCAGCACCCGTTCACGAGTATGACTACTGGAACAGCCATCACTCCCCTCGACCATATTGGAGGGAAGGGAGTGACGCGCGCCAGACAGCCACCGCAAGCAAAGACATTATAGAGACGTTTGAATATAAAAATGTGACAAACGGTCACCTATCTCAAATCGAGCGAGCCGAACGCTGCTTAACCTTGCTTACTAGGAACACGGCGGTCGCACAGCGTTATGTGCATCTCTTGTTTAAAATTATAGTAATCGTAATTAAAACCACAGCCATTTTTCCAACTATTGTATTGATAAATAAAACGAACAGAACAGATAAAAAGTTTGGTAAAAGATCGTACGATCCGTTGATCGTGACTTATCTCTTAAACAGCCTACATTTCTAGTCCACGTCGCTAGCTCACGTAAATTTGTAGGAAATGTGTGAAATGATATATTACGCAAAAACACCTGGTGTTATTTTTTCACCTATTTTATAGTTTTAAAATAATAATATCAGCCTATACTTCCCGCAGCTGGGCAAAGGCCTTCTCTCACAAATCTAGGTGAGGTTAGGTCATACTCCAGTACGTAAACCCAATGCGTATTGGCTGCGACAAGTTTGTGGCTCCTACCGTTGGAACTTTTCAGGCCACCTATAAGGTTTTCAACTTCCAAAGACTTTTAAAATAGTCTTTGAATATGAAGAAAAAGACGTTCGTGGCGCAACTACAGTGTTCTTAGTGAACACCAAGTTTAAGTTAGGTTCGGCTCGACCAGCCTAAGATTGGTGACCGTTTCTTACATTTTCATAATCTACGTGCCTCTGTCTGGTGCTCTACACCAGATGACCGGTAAGGGTCTCCTCGACCTTTTAGACGCAATCCATGTAAGATCTTATGTGCAGTATTTTATGCAATACGAGGATCTCATACATCAAACCAGCGACCCAAAGCGAATCTTGGCTTTCTTAACGAGATTCTGACACTTCTCATGGTTCTGTGCGATTTCCTGCTAGTCTTTGGTTTAGAGCTCACGGAGGTCCACCTCAAACCAGTCCTTCCAGCAATACCTTGGACGACCCAGTAGTCATCAGCCCATTGGTCAGCCCAAATCTAATTTTGGCGTTATTGCGTATTCTCCAGTTCCATCTGAATTTCTGGCGTGATATATATATGACCAATGTATTTTCATCTCTCCATAGAAGCGATACACAATTAATCATCATTAATCAAACATTTACGGAAACACGCAAAATTACATCCAATCGCTGTAACAAAGCATAATCATAATCATCATAATCATATCTTTATTTGGGAAATATGGGTACTTATTACATAAAGATCTTTCAGTGTTTGAAGCGCGCAAAAGGTCGTGTCTTTGAAAATTACTGAATTTTATCTAATGATATAGAATCGTACTTACTCAATTGAACATAAAAAATAAAAAAAATAATGATAAGTGACGCTATACAATAATTAGTATTACTATTATTTTTGCGAAATTAACTACTGAGAAGATGTATGGATATCTGCAGAAAGATTTTTTTTAATAGTCTATCATTTGTCCCACTGCTGGGCAAAGGCCTCCCCTTGACGTCTCCACATAGATCGATCGTAAGTCAGTAATATCTATTTCTTTCCCGCAAAAGTGTCCAAGTCGTCACGCCATCTTCGTCTCGGTCGACCACGATACCTGTAACCGTCTTCAGAGATTCATGCCGTAACGATGCTCGCCACCTTTGCGGGTCCATACGCCCAACCTGTCCCGCCCAACGCGTTTTTTTTTACCTCTGGAAAATCCTGCATAGGACTTCCGCGAGCCTCGGGGGAAGCTCGCGGGGCGTGTCGGATTCCTATCGACTAAAAACCCCAGGGTGGCCGACATCAGCACTTTGGAGGGGCTCCGGGATCTCCGTATGGAACGCACCAGTGCCCATCTTGTGCCGCGCTCTAACAAGCCCGCCATTGGGGGGAGACTTGATGATACGCTCCCCTCCGCACCGACGCGGTGCTCACGGCGACGTGGGCCACACCACGCCGCCGTCCTCCTCGGGGTCGCTCGTGAAGGACACTCAGGACCCCCGTCCCTTGCGTCCGCGACCCGGAAGGCCCCCCTGCTGATGTTGTTGCAGGGGGAGGGACCCCCGCCAGATATTACGGCTGGGGATCCCGCCCAATCCTACTTCAACTTTGCCAACTTTAAGCCTACATCCGCAACCTGAGTCATGGACCGCGGGGTATTAAACGGCTGAAATAACATATTGTTTATTTACGAATACTTTACAACTTATTATTATGGTTATGCTAGAACAATACAGCGTATATAAGCAATTTATAAATAATTACTCAGGTGTTCTATTTTTGATTAATCTTTGATGACATTGACGTACCACCCAATGGTAATGTAAATGATTGACATATACGGTCCAAGATTTAATGGTTTTTGATCCGCTATATACAAGAAATTAGATGCAAGAAATAATGTTCTGTAATGACTCTTTGTCAATACAAAAGTCAGTTTACTATAACAATTGTCATAGTAAACTGACGTTATAATAATATAAAAAAAAAACACTGCCACGCCTATATTCCCCAAGCGAGATGTCCTGTGTACACCCACTTTTCACCGACGATGTTGGGTCCCATGTAATAGGTGGCGAGCCTATTGTCGCTCTACCGGGTGTAATGGCAAACTCCGGGCTAATACTGATTTTTTTTAGGATAATTACAATTACCCGACCTAGGATTTGGCGTCGATACCTCGTGATCAGTAGGCATATTATTCGCTATTAGACCAACGAGGCAGTCATAATAATATTAATTGTTTTGTACACAAGCAATTGACACAATACAAGCCCTCCGTGTGTGTGTGTGTGTGTGTGTGTGTGAATGATATACGCTGTTGCCCGCGGGGCCTTCAAGGACTAGAGGGCGAGCGTGCAACTACTACGCTCGAGGCAGAAGGGCAAGGGGGCAACTAGCTTAAGGGCGCCTCAAGGAGGAACGGCCTCGGCCTGGGCAGTCGCTATAGAAGAGGGAATATACTAAGTGTCTCGCCGCGGTGCTCTACACCAGCCGGCGGGCAATACAATAGAAGCCAATGAATTTAAAATAATATATAAATACAGAAAAAAAACCTATACTGTCGCACTGCTACAAAAAAGGCTTTTTTAAAAAAAACCGTAGCCCCACACTCGGAGTTATTCCTGTATTGTGGGTGCGCTTACAAACATGAAATTCCCATGCACAAACACTCAGACCGAAACAAATATTTGTAGGTCACCCAAAGATTTGTCCCGTGCGGGAATCGAAGCCGCGACTCAAGCGCTTCAAGCTCTTCGTTCGCCCCTGGACCAAGCCGTCCGTAGAAGTCAAAGAATGTCAAATAATATAGGTCGTACTACATCTCACAGGTCACAGATTCAGTGCTCAGTGCTCAGACTACCTGCTGCAGTGTTAATTAGTACAACTGGTTTGGGACTACCTGCTGTTAGAACATATTAAGATGCCCATTAGGCTTCCAACTCGACTTAACAACCACCATATGAAGTGGTAACTGGAACCAACAAAATAACGCGCCTTCCGAAGCACAGATACGCTCAAAAATGGAAATGTCACAAACCGTCACCCATCTCGAGTTGACCGAGCGAAGCGCTACTATACCTTGTTGATTAATGATACAAACACTGCGTATCTGCATATTGAATTATTATGTACGACGAACAAGAAAAGACACGCCAATTTTTTTTTTCTGTAAGCATCTCTGTCCTATATCTAGGGGTTGCCTGGAAGAAATCGCTTTAAAAACACCGTCACGCCTATATTCCCTAAGCGGGGGT
Organism: Phalera bucephala; assembly: GCA_905147815.2. Lineage (NCBI taxonomy): Eukaryota > Metazoa > Arthropoda > Insecta > Lepidoptera > Notodontidae > Phalera > Phalera bucephala. The sequence goes on from LR990625.1 coordinate 15,277,168, forward strand.
GGCAGAGGTGTACTGAGTACACCCACGTTTCGCCGACGATGTTAGGTCCCATAAAATAGGGCGCGAGCCTATTGCCATATACCGGGCACAATTCCAGACTCCGGACTCGTACTGGGAAGTTTTCGCTAGGAAAACTACACTTGTCCGACCTAGGATTTGAACCCAGGACCTCGTGATCACAAAGCGATGCGCTTTGCCACTAGACCAACGAGGCAGTCAATCGCTTTAAAGGTTTGGTCTTCCATATAAATATTACTGCAGGAGCTGGTCGCCACCGTGCAGACGATCGCGGACGCGGCTGGACGCGTTTGTTTGACCGTACCTTTAGATACTATTTAAACAACTCGAGAAACAAAAGAATTTGTTATATAAAAACGCAGACGTCTCCGCTAGCTCTGCAGTCAACAGGTTACGTGCCATTTTATGTTTGAAGTAGGTAGCTTCGCTAGAACATAGTACATAATTATTCAATGTATCTGAATAGCTACAAGTGCTTCTTTTTCATGCAAATAAAAAAATATAACATTTTTAAAAAGTTTTAATAGTTAATTATTCAATGAAGACTTACATTTATGCTAATACCACACATGAAATGTAAGGCTACGTACCTACGTTACTTTTGCGGTTTATTTAACACACAAGATTTTCTAGTATAGTATAGTACTGAAATACATAATTATGAATGTATTTCAGCACTATACTTAAATGTTACTGTTAAGTAAATTTGTTAGGCAATAACACCGTGCACTGTATATGAATTCTAGGCTAAGGTCTCGATAGACATTAACTTGTAACTAGGTAGGTACGCGTTACGTATTGTTTTGTATCTTACATATTCGAAGTGACAAATAAAAATAAAATACTATCTGTCATACGCCTTACCTATTGTTCTGTAAGTGTGTAATTTTTCGTCGAATCAGGCCAAGAAACTGTTCCACTGCGCCCTGCTCTATATTCCTTATCGGCAAATCCACAAAGGTTCTGTAACATCAAACAATAAGGAGCAATGCGAAAACATCGGGCAATCAGCACAACTGGAAAATTACGAGGCGTAATTAAAACCGGCGTTACGTACCCACGAAGTAAATTCGTATACCTCAACCTACAAGTAGTATACGTACTGACTCTACGTAGGTAGAGGTTTTTTTTATATGAAGAAATAGTAGCCCAACCCTAGGAATTATTCCTGTGTCGAAATTCACATATACACCTAGACCGAAACAAATACTTGTGGGTCACACAAAGATTTGTCCCGTGCGGGAATCGAACCCGTGACTACTTGATCCTGTAGCCGGAGCGGCTTAAACATTTAACTACTTGACCCAGCCGTTTGTCATCCAAGGTATACCCCAGTAGCTCATCTGTTGCCTAAGAGAAAAAGTAACTACCCTTGTTTAAGAGAGTATAGTATACATCGACGTGTCCAACGAACAAAGTCCTATAATCTAGTATTTATTTTTGGCATAAATAACCTTAACAACGGGCACGAAAGTTGCAAATTCCATTTATTTTGTTTGGCATATGTAACTTTGTTCTATGGGACTGTCGACATAATGGTAGCTTTGTATTATGTACCTTATAACCATTATTAAATGAAGTGCAGCGATTTTAATTAATATTACTAAAGCTATACAAGAGAGTGCAGGCCCCATAGTGGTAGTTTAACAGCATTATGCAGCCTACACTCTTTTATACAGCATTTGTACAGTTTAAAGCTGTAAAGGGGCAGTTACTTCCTCTCTTAAGCATCAGTTTTGCTATAGACACCCCGTTCAGATTTTATTTTACAATTCAAAAATCCAAAGTTGAAATTTTTAAGAGTTAATTACCAACAAACCGGCGTATTGGGGAGACGTTAGGAAGTGTAACTGATTGCTTTCAATCATGGTTAAAATGATTAAATAGGTACAGCGGATTAGGGAAGGTTTGGACTGATTTATAGCAATTTGCAATTTCTAATTTAGAACACATTGCTTACGAACAAATTGTCCTTATACGAAGCGTGTCGACTTCAGAACGCTTTAAAAAAAAGGAAAGGAATTTTACTTATCAGGCCGCTTACCAGATCCGGTTTTAGCAACTTTTAATATAGTTTCGTTTTTTCCAATATGTATTTGCTTACCATAATATTATTCGTATTAATAATGACTTTATTTTCTGTATTTATTAACTTAGCGTCTTTTTTTGGTATTGTATTTAAGTAATGTTATATATCATACTAATTTAGTGCACCCGCGTACATTCCTATTACTTGAAAATTCTCCATCCTAAGGTTGCCTGGAAGAGATCGCTCATTAGCGATAAGGCCCTTTGTGTTACTTATGATGGTGTGGTGGACATTATTGGTGTACAATAAAAAGTTTATCTATCTGTCTATCTGCTTTCAAGTCTTGCGTTATTTATGTTATATCTCGTAAACTTATACCGTAGATATTTCACTTATAAACCATAACATATACTTCTGACGCCTGGACTCCAGAGGCCTAATGTATACCCATATTTGTCCGACGATGTTAGGTATTAATGTAAAATCTGACAGGGGACCCACTAACAGCCACAAAGTCCTTGAAGTTGTCAAACGCGAGGGACCGGGATCCCGAGCGTGCTTCATTAGCGAGCACGCAGAGTTTGAGTGGAGTGGTCCTCGACTACGTGAGCACCGCCTCGGTGCACGGGGTAGCGAGTCCAATTTCCCCAAGATGTGCACCGGTGCGTTCCTAGCGGAGATCATGGAGACTCTTCAAAGCGTCGATATCGGCCACTCTGGGCTTTTAATTGGTAGGAGTACAAAAATTTTTCCGAGAAAGAAGTCCCAATAGGAGTCGAATTGGGTGCCATTATACCGGGCATATAGTCCGAAATGAGTGATCTCTTTCAAAAAGATTAAGTACAAAGCACTTAACTGACAGAAAACACGAAAAGATTTATGAAAATATAGACGAAGCGAAAGAGGTGTTATAATCCAAGCGTGGAACACCCTGTAGTTTCTCTACCCCAGTAAGATACATAAGTGTGTGTGTCTAGCAAAGGGACTGTAAGTTACTTTAAGGCTATAACAACGATGAATAACAGAAGATTCTTGAAGAATCTACTGCTTATTTGCTATAAAAACTAAATGTAAAAATAAAATAAGACCGTCGTGAACATAATTTATTGAACAAAATTTTATTGCATATATTCAAATTTACAAAAAAAAGTCTATTTTTAATATAAGTTGTAAATTTTCTATTCGGGTAATATATTATGCGCTATAAATTTTATTCATAACTTTTTTATGTTTGGGTTAAATATATATAAATGCTTAGAAAAAAGGCTGCATTTTAGTTCCTTCCAACACATCGTTCAGAATTATCAAGGACGGAAATTTTCAAACAAATTGTTCAAGATCATTCACGTTAGTAATCCCCTTAAACACCGTGACGAATCCATAGCCGTACCTATCATGTATATGTTTATATAACGCAATGAACTACACATTTAAGGATTGGCTTCTGTACAATTACACGGCTTGTTAAAACCATGCAAGCTAATATAGCGAAAGATTTTATGGTATTGGTCTTTCTTTGTACAGGTGCTTGCTAATAGTAATTAATAAACAGTAAATATCCATGACCATGGCGATCGTGTTTTGTTTCGACAATACGTAAAAAGTTTTAATTGAGGATTGGTCAGGGATTGACTATTTATTACCTCACCTGATGGAAAATGACGTTGTGTCCAAAGATGCAGCTTGCTGACTCAGTAATAGCGTATTCACTCTGATATAGGTAGAGGAGGCGGAAGATCCGAATCGAATCTGATATCGAATATGATCAGGCTAGATCCGCCTTTTCATAAGGCAACTTCAGGCAAATTGCCGGAACACGACAAGTTACTTCATTATTCAAGCCTATGTCCTGCAGTAAATGTGTTTCGACAGATGATGACTCTCATTAAGCAGTCGACGGGTAAGTCGGGAGGCAGAAAAAATAACTTATTTTCTATTGTGTTTACCTGGCACCAGAGATTGTCGATTTGATCACTTTCCAGAAGCGAAATGCTGCGACTGAGTCGCTAAAACGCGCGCTTTTGTTACTACAGATCAACCCAAAAAGTCGCTAAGCATCGCCACTGTCGCAAAGTCCCTGAATATCAATGGTACCAACTTTGTTCAAAAGGGGCAAATTACGCACGCACTATGCGTCAAGAAAAAGCGTGCAATGCGCGGTAATTTGAGATCTTATACTGTACTGTTTGAACTCTGAATTTTCTGTCTACCCTGCAAGGCGCCTGACAAGGTGATATAGACAGATAGATAGATTATACTGTATAACACGTAAACCTTGGGTGCATTATGCACCCAAGGAATCTCTAGGATTTTAATTTAAGCGTCTGGTTTTCTGCACACGATTCCTGAGGAATTTTAGGCATGCTCAATTTCGTAAACACGATATATAATTTGAAGCTGTTCCATGGCAACAGTAAAGAACAGCAGGCAACAGTCTTGTCCGATAAAGTTGTAAAGGCTCCACGGCCAACAGCGTAGGTCATTCGCACACACAAAAAGTAAATTTGGGCGTTATTTGCCCTGTATGGACAAGACCTAACGATTTGACGCATGCAAAAGCGCTTCCTATTTAACCAGGGCTTTTAATTGGTGGAAGGAAGTAAAGTAAATACTTTTCCAAAATAACACGATTTTGCTAATCATTCCGTAGAAACATAATCTGATTAAACTTCAAACAATCGATTCTCAATTACAGAATTAACGCTTATTCATTATGCGGAACTATATCGATACGTGGAAGCCAATCTCTACCTACTAATTAGCGACCGAGGTTTAATATTTCTTGCTCATAGTAACGTTATAATTGGCGTATTATCTATTTAAATAACAAAGAAATTGTTTATAATGGAGTAATTTATTTCAACAGAATTTTATGTAACGGCGCGGTAAAAATTACTAACCCTATGTTAGTCACGTAGTGGACTATATGTCTAGTGACACTTTTATATCGTTATGAAAATAATACTAATTACACACATTTGTTACATGATTTCGTTACGGTATGGAAATTTTTGTTGTAGGAATTAATCACGCGATAGCAAGTTAGTTGAGAATCAAGTTTAGTTTCAGGAAAAAATTAAAGGCTGCGCTACTCTCTGTTAAAACGGTTCCTTAATATAATTTAATAATAATAATAATGGCCCTGTTAAGAAACTGTCCCACCGTTTGGCATGGGCCTCCTCTCAAACTGAGAGGGTTTAGGCCTTAGTCCACCACGTTGGCCCAGTGCGGGTTGGCGAACTTCACACACCTTCGAGAAACTCTTAGGCATGCATGCAGGTTTCCTCACGATGTTTTCCTTCACCGTTAAAGCAAGTGATAGTTAATTGTTAATAAACACATGCTTTTATAAGCATTTTATAAGCAATGATTTTAGATGTATATATTCAGATTCTTAATAAATTATTAAGGATATTTATCTCAACACCTTTTTTTTACGAGGGGAAATGCCTAACGCATACTCCCAGACCGAGGGCATGGCCCGGCTGTTATGTGGGGCTCGCACCCACTAAAACCCCTTGGCGTCCCACTGTCCTTTTGCCAGGCCACAGGAATCGTCACCAGCATGACCTCTGTGGCACCGGCGGGCTCGGTCCGCAGTTTGGTGCGAACCTCGACACGTGTAGGGGGAGTTCGGTCTCCCCCCTACCGCCTTTTAGAGGCTGCCCGGACAGTACCTGCGTCAGACGGTACATGAGGACGCCGCGTCACCGCCCCAGCCACTCCCAGAAGACCGGCAGCAGCGTAGCGATGACGGTGTGACCGGAAGTGGGATGGGCGAGCTTGCTCCTCCAGACCTCCAGCGCAGCTCGGTGCAGCTCTGTCCGCCTCGCTCTCGGGGGGCAGGGAACCAAGATTTTGATAGGATCCCTACGCCAGGCATACAGCTCGAATCTTTCTCAACACCTGTCCTTATATTGAAACTATTCAAAATTAAGTTTTAGTTGTGTGAGATTTTTTTTATTTCTATAGTCGACAAAAATGATGTCGTGGTATGTACCAGGGTGGTATGCATAGATGTCCCTATTTAAAAAGTATCAAATGCTGACAACACTGCAACTGTCAATTTACTCCACCGTTACGTTTAACATTACTGTAGTGTCCTCATATTTAGGTCATTGCATGTTCCTTTTTCTAAAATAAACATTCTTCGGTTACGACACAAGCCAGTGCAGAGATTCTTTTTTAAAGTTAATATTACTTTTTAAGGCTGCAACAACTATAAATTTTCAATAATATGGCTGATTTACAGAAAGTTCTAAAAGAATCTACAGCCTATTTGTTATAAAAAGTATACATGAAAATAAAGATAAGAATAACATCTACAGATAACCTGTTACTCTATACTCTTTGCCTGACCCGCGAGGGATATGGAGTGATTATATAGATAGATAGACATATCGTGTAGATACGTCCTGAATATAATGTATTGAACAAAATTTAATTAAATGTTTTCATATTTTCATAAAGATAACTTCTGTAATACGCAAATTCTCTGTTTAACGGCTGAGCATATCCGTATAAAATATACAGGAAAAGAAAGCTTGAGATATTCGCTACAAATTGTATTGATGGTTTTTTATTTAGATTAATTATACCTAAATTATTTTTAATAAAACTGCATTTTACCTCCTCCAGGCACATTTTGCTGTTTTAAGGTCAGCAGATAAGGGAAATTTTCAAATCAAATTTCTCAAAGTTATTCACTTTAGTAACCCACTTAAATTAGATTTAATTTTGCAAGCAAGCGGGTTCTTCAATCTTCTAAAGTCCTTGGAAAAGCTTTAAAAAGATTGTAAAACTCCAAGACAACAATAAACAAGACGCTACTTTAAAGATAAGAGATCAAATAGTGACGCATATAGTTCATTGCCCACGAATTTTATCCTAGGATATTCCAAGCATCCAATATTGGTCCGATATCTATACTCACATACCTATGGATTAAAATAGTTTAACAAATTGGATGAAATTGCATACAGTGAATTATCAAGCTTCAGAAGTCCCGCTTTTAGGTTGCTAGCTCACCGAATGAAATTATCCAATTACTTTGACTTGTTGTTTGAATGTTTATTGGATAAAATTATTTGAGTAACAAATAGACCACCGTCCTTGCTACGTCCTTGCTACTTACGTAGGAAGACAATCAGTTGTTAAACAATGTTCCTATGTCAATAAGTTTTAATAGAATATTTATTTTTTAAAACATGTTGATTTTTTTATTTATTTAAAAGAAAAGAAGCGAAGATGAAGCTCTTTACTAGAAATTATTTCGGCATCGTAGATGCGTTTTCAAATATTAAATTCACATACAGCAACACCTAGACCGAAGCATTATTTGTGGGTCACACAAACATTTGTCCCGTACGGGGGTGAACGGCGGAGCGGCAAAGCTCTTAACCACTGAACCAAGCCGTCCGTCGAATTTGAATTTCGTATTCTTATTGTTTGTTGATTAAATGATAATATTGTTAAATTGTTTATAGATAACGTTTTGGTATTTCCAACATTTGCAGACATGACCCGTATTATTAAATGACCTGGATTACTACCACCAAATTTTAGGTACTCGCAATACGTTTTATATGGCAAATCTAAGTATAATATTCGTCGTTACTAATAATAATGGGTATTATTAACGGAAGTGTGTGGTCGGGGGACCCCCGTCAGGAACTAAGTTCTAATCAGACAAGGTAACTTACTGTAGATAAAATTGTTAGTTATTGAAATACGTACGTAATAAAAAAAATACTCTGACCATTAAGCACATTTAACTAACACGTCATATAAACCAGTATGGCAGCCAGCGCTGACGATAACATCCGACCTACGCCGGACGGAACCGAACTTCTCGGTTTTTTCGTTATGTGACGATTTCTACCTGTCAACTCCTACCGCCGCGTTAAGAAACTTCGTTCCAAAAAATCCATATCTAAGCGAGGGTGGCACAGGTTCACTGTTTAAATCTACATATCGCTGACGATAATTCTCAATGTAATAGAGGTCGAGTTTATCGCCATTATACCGGTCACATTTCTACCGGATTTTTAACTCAGATATTTTCTATAGAACATACTCACTTTGTCCGACCTATGATTCGATACTAGGACCTTATAAAAAAACTAGCCCGCTGAGTTTCTCGCCGGATCGTCTCAGTGGAGGCCGAGTTCCGGTCCGGTGGTAGATGTAAAAATGTAATAATTTAGATGTTTGTGTGTGCTTCTTCAAATAAATGATTTTTGACTTTGACTATAATTGCGGCTTGCATAACACCAACAAGATTTTTGTGCGGCATTTTTATATTGACTGCCTCGTTGGTCGAGTGGCAAAGCGCATCGCTTTGCGATCAGGAGGTCCTAGGTTCAAATCCTAGGTCGGGCAAATGTATTCAAACGAAAAACTTTTCAGTATGAGTCCGGAGTCTTGAATTGTGCCCGTTATATGGCAATAGGCTCACCCCCTTATACATTGGACCTAACATTGTCGGCGAAACGTGGGTGTACTTAGTACATCTTTGCCACCCCCGCTTGGGGAATATAGGCATGACGGCGTTTTTTTTTCTATATATTTTATGCTAAATATAAGTGGCTCGTAAAAATATGATGCGCTTCCAGCACTGTAACCACTGTGGTAGCGCGGTGTTTGTTGTGATTACCAAGGTAAGCAGGATTCGGCTCAAACAGTCTCGGTTGGATGAAACTTTGTGTCAGTACTATTTTTGAGCCTCTCCGAGCCTTTCCGTGCTTCGGAATGCGCTAGTAGTAGTAAAGTCGTTAGTCCCAATTACCACTTTATATAGGACGCGCTAAGCCAATTTGGAAGCCTTCTAGGGGCGTTGATAAATTCCAACAGCCGTAAACCTACCTCCACAAATCCGCACTGAGCCTGCGTGGTGTAGTATGACCCATTCTCTCTATTTTTTCATGTCCGGTGAATCTGTAAAGGCCCCGCGGCTAACACCGTAGATCACTTACACACACAAAATGTCTCTCATCTCGATTTATGAGAGTAGGCCTTGCAGTGGGATTGTATAGGCTGATTTATAAGTCCAGCAGTGGGATAACAGGCTGGATATTATATTATTGTCCGTACTGATACAGATGCCATAGACTCAGGCACGAGTAGAACCTATTACGGCTATAGTCCGACAAAGATTTTTTGGCACGCGGCCAAAATCTGAACTAACGCTATAATCAAGTGAAACATATACATGAAAGTTCGCTGGAATTGCCGTATGTTATGAAATTCCTTAATATGTTTCTTAATTAATACGAATGTTCTAAAAGACATTTTTTTTGTTGTAAAATTAATTTGGGTTACTACATCCACATGGTGCAGCTAGTGTTGTAAAAACGCTCGAGTCGGCGCTTAAAACGCTTGCATTTTCTACGGTTTTCAATGCTCGTAAGCGTCGCCTCAGCGCTAAACGCTCGACTTCAACGCTCATTTTTACAACACTAGGTGCAGCTCGTCAAACATATTAAGTTTGACGAGCAAACATATGAGTTTGTTTATCAAGTGTGTCGACTCTCCTCTCTCGCCTTCGACCTGTTGAAATATTTCCCTGAAAGTAGAAAAATTACTAAATGTCTCCTCCAAGTGCCAAAAGATCCTTGTCGCACAATAATGTTTGCAGATTGCCGTCCCTCGGTGGCAGATGCATGACTAATACCTGTTTCGTTTGGGATAAAGGTGAGGCGCAGATGACCTACTGGTTCACTCGGTACAAGTTCAAATTCACGGAGGTCGACTACAGCCTGTTCCTGACCTACTCCGTCCTTGTTGGTATCGTTGGTAAGTTTTTTTTACTTATTATATACACTAATATTATAAGGCTACTCCACGACTGCGCACGAGTTATTTTGTAATATCTTTATGATTACTAAGGACAAGTCAGGAGTCTTCGTAACCGGCGAGCGTGTATGAGACGAACTATGAGACTGGAGGAAGCCAGAGAGGAATGTAAGGAAAGAACCTGTTAGAACTCTGTACTCTCTGCCTACCCCGCAAAGGACCCGGCGTGATCATATAGATAGATCTTTATGAATACCAAAACTTCAGACTGAAATCTTATTATTACTGAAATACAAAATGGCTTAAGTTATTTTGAGATAATGTAGCTTTGTAATGGTTTAGTAGTTTTAGAGTTTAACGATCACAAACAAACAAGCAAATATTTCCTCTTAATAATATTAGTATAGACTGTTACCCGCGACTTCGCCCGCGTGAATTTTAACGACAATTTTTTTTTATAATAAAATTAGTTTGGTTACTACTTATAACATCAGCTATCTGCCAGTGAAAATCAAAATCAGTCGAGCCTTTGCGGAGATTAGCCGAAACAATCAGACAGAGAGATAGAAAAAAATATTGAAAAATGGTTAGTTTATTATAAGTACCGCATATACCTTCTAATGCATTTAGTAATAAGGTGTTATTTTGACATTACAAACAGATACTTCAATTTTATTTATTTGTATGTATTGATGTGAAAGCAGCTGTGTCTGTCCGTGACTTTATTAAACTGAAACCGCTGAACATGGTTTGATAAATGAAATAAAACTATTTTTCAGATTTGCATCCCTGGTCACATTTCCCTAACCATGGGCACTAGATAGATAGATAGATTACTCTTTATTGTACACCAATACATTTACATAGAGAAAAAAAAAATAAAAATAAACAAAAGCACAATTGGCGGTCTTATCGCTAATAGCGATCTCTTCCAGACAACCAAAACTGAAAGAACAAGGCAAAAAGATATACAAAAAATAGAGGGCAGTAGGTGGCGTACATTTATTAGTTTGGTTTTACTTTAATAGGTATAGGTATATAAATATATGCTTATAAATATATATGATACATAACAATATACAAATATAATAAAGATAGAAATGAAGAAACGGCATGATGGTAGGTGACTTATTACAGAGTAAAAATGGTGCTTAACGAGAGAAAGTGGTCCTTAACCATTATTTTGACAAAGGCAATGCATTCTATAGACGAACAGCTTGGACTGAGAATGATTTATCAAGAAATATCTTGGAATGCATTGGTGTTTCCAGTCTGAGATTTTCCGACGACCTTAAGAACCTTGAATGTGACTCACGGAGAAACTCGAATCGTTTTTTGAGGTATAAAGGAGTATTAGGATCAAACAGAATGCTGTATAGAAGTGATAGTATGTGAGCATTCCGGCTAAAGCGAATTGGTAGTTACTTGAGCTTAGCACGAAATTCAGACAAGTTGACTCTCAGTTATATTAAGATAGCTGGCGTCTGCATAATCGAGGATAGGAAGTAGAAGGGATTGTGCAAGAGCAATTTTAGTATCAGTGGGCAGAAAATTTCGCAACCTTCTTAGTGAGCCAGCGGAAGCAAAAATCTTGCGGCTAAGTTCTTGAATCTGCGGGCCCCACGTAAAGTTGGTATCAATATAGATCCCCAAATTTTTTACTGTTTTACTTATAGGTATTGTGACACCGTCAAACATAATTTGGGGAAGTCGTGACCAATCTAGACATGCAGTAAGTTTAGAGCTACCGATGATAATAGCTTGGGTCTTAACTGGGTTGACTTTAAGACCATAGCTTTTACTCCACTCGCATATTTTTACCAGATCGTTATTCATAGTATTGACAGCCTCCGACAACCTGGTTAACGGTGCTTGAGTGTAAATTTGGAGATCATCTGCGTAAAGGTGGTAGGAAGAAAGTAGTTTGTTGGAAATCGAATTAATAAAAATAGCGAAAAGTAACGGAGACAAAACGCCACCCTGCGGTACACCGGCAGTAGTATAGCAATAGGAAGAGTAGGTTTCTTCGATGCGTATACGTTGCCGACTACCAAACAGGTAATTACGAAACCAGTCAATTGCCGTTGGAGATATGTTATTAGATCGCAAAACTCCAAGTAGAATATAAAAATCCACGGTATTGAAAGCATTACTGAAATCGAGCAGCGTGAGTATAGTTAAGTTACTCTTTTCCATACCCAATCTTATATCCTCCGTAATATTCACCAAAGCGGTAACAGTACTGTGACCAGGACGAAAACCGGACTGAAAAGGATTAAGGAGGGAGTTATTATTAAGGAATCTACTTAATTGGTCATGGACAAGGCGCTCAAGAACTTTGGATAGAAGGGTAATATTGAAATGGGACGATATTCAGAGAAGGACGTAGGATTAGATTTTTTTGGTAATGGTGTCACTTGAGCTTCTTGCCATGAAGATGGAAACTGACCGTTGGAAATAGAGTGATTTAAAATGTGGCAAAGGATAGGTAGAATTTCATCAAGGATAGGGAGAATAATATAACGGCTGATACAATCGCTGCCAACTGCATTCGATGTAATGGATTCTACGCTCCTTTTACCATCACAAGCAGCAAATTGACTAAAGAAAAATGGAGCATAATCGGGCGTCGGAATAGACGAAAGATAGTTTAGCGTGGTTGCTTTCATAGTCTTATCAAAGTAAGAAGAAGCCGAGAAATGTTTATTAAGAAGATTAATATCAAGGTCTTTAGGGATGTTTTCTTGCCGCGGTTTACCGACCCCCATTGTTTTCAGAAACTTTCAGACTTTTGCTGGATTGCCGCTTTGAACTGAACTATGAATGTGTTGGCGTTGAGCATCTCTACACACCTTGTTGCAGTGATAAACACTTTCTTGTTCATTATCAGCTTTATTTCATCAGTTAACCAATGTGCCGGCAGATGTTTTACTTTGATAGGCCGAATAGGAGCGTGCACATCGTACAACTGAATTAATGCCGAAGTAAAAATATTAACTTTGTCGTCCAATGAGTCGGACAATAACAAATTATCCCAGTTAATACTAGCAGCATCCACCTTCGGGTGGATCGGCCTCTCAAGATTAATGCCACTAAAATTGCGCTGCAAAAGAATTTTAGCTTTGGCCTTCGGTGGCCGAGCTTTGTATGATAGGAAGACTAAATCGTGATAGGAGAAAGCATCAGCTGAACACTGGCCGTGTTTAGCGACATGTTGGGTAGAAGAAAAAAGGATAAGGTCAAGAAGTGACGGAGTTGAGTTGGGAAAATGATGAGTAGCTTGAAGCGGAACAACGAACAGGTTACTGGATCCAACAACATTGTGGAAATTAGTAGAGCGGGAGTCATTTTTAAGCAGACATGTGTTGAAATCCCCCATAATGATGCTATGACTGTAAGAAGGGACTAAGTTTTCTAAGATGCATTCAAAAGAAGAAAAGAAATCTATGCGTGATGAAGGGCAGTAATATACACCTAGAAGTAATTTAGAATGATGAAGTTTGATTTCAATAAAGAGATGCTCACCAGCATTTGGCGGCGGCGGTTGCGGCGATAAATCGACAAAAGAAAAAGGAATGTTTGATCTCAGATATATCGCAACACCACCGCCACCACCTACTACACGATCATTCCTAATGAGATTGAAACCCGGGAGCGTATACAGTGTGGACGGAAGACAAGGCTTAAGCCAGGATTCGAACACAAGAATAGCGTGAATATTTTTACAGTCAAAGCTTTCCAGCATATCAGGAAAATGGGCCGGAATACTCTGGGCGTTGATATGCACGACATTAAAGTTCCTAGAGACATCGGAAAATGTTGACTTGCACTACAACGCACTCGAAACGTCAAGAAGTTAAAAATAAAATATAAACCGCGATAAAATGCGAAAAAAAGTTTTATTTCATGTGTTATATTTGCGTAAATCTAAGAACTCAATAGTTTGATAATATTTGGCAAAGAGATTGAATTCTGGCGAACGACATAACGTCGGTGATAGTACAAAACTGCGTAACTAACAACAGACAATGGCGCGTGAATTAGTTGCAGCTTACTTTACAGAAGAGTCAAAATTAAATATTTTCTCTTCTACCTATTAATACGTTTCTGAACAGTTAGATTTTAAAAAGATAAACATCGCACATTTTTCAATATTTACAAGGGTATTCTACCACAGATGATAAGGTACCTTTATTCTCAAAATAAAACTCCATCGAAGTTGAAGATAGTGAATCCATTCTAAACTCCAGAGCGTTATAGATTTTTTTAACTAGGTTTGCACCCAGAACCTCGTAATTGCAAGCCGCACCCGCCACTAGACCTAATAATATGATAGTATTAGCCCTGTTAAGAAACTGTCCCATTGTTGGGCACGGGCCTCCTCTCAAACTGAGAGGATTTAAGCTATAGTCCACCATGCTGGCTCAATGCGGGTTAGCGAACTTCACACACCTTCGAGAAACTCTTAGGCATGCAGGTTTCCTCACGATGTTTTCCTTCACCGTTTAAGCAAGTGATAGTTAATTGTTAATACGCACATGGTTTCAGAAAGACAGAGTTGCCTGGGTTTGAACCCGAGACCTCGGTCTTTGCAGTCCAACGGACTAACCACAAGGCTTAAATTGCTTTCACGCAAATTATTACAACGTAAGGCAGAAGTGTACAAAACACCCATGTTAATATGTGTGACCTATTTTCAGGAATATTATTTCACATAAAATATGTGTATAAGTATTTTATATTGTGTAATTGCATGTTTTCACGCGCTATTTTTCATTATTTAGAAAGTGACGATAAATCACATACAATATATTTTTCCGCATTACTTTAACTCTATCTATATACAAGTATATTTTTTGAAACCCTAGTTCTAAAAAAAGTCATAAGTTTACAACAAAATCATTTATGAATGATTTTGTCATAAACCTATGACTTTTTTTTTGAAACCAAAAGAATTAAATCCGTGACTTTGCCTTAGACCTAGGGTCTTGAAAAATATACTTGTATATAGATAGAGTTAAGGTAATGAGGACTAATATATTGTATGTGATTTATATGTGTAGATCTTACACGGTCACATTACACATGTATAGATAGGATAGAACATTAGTAAAGTACGGAAATTGGCAAGTGACTATAATTTTACAACATTTACACAGCAAATAAATATACAAATATCTTAAACTCCTAAAATAGCAATCAAACAAAAACTTTCCATGGAATTATTTTAATTTTTGAACTAAATACAACAAACAATAATAATACTTAGGTCACTAAAGATAAAAAGTAGTAGGTATTTACTGGAAAATGCGCGAAAACGTTGTTATTTCGGCAAATAGGTACATGTTAACGAGAAAATAAATATGTAACGCGATAAATGACAGAATAAATATAATGAGTTATGACAGCGTGTGATTCAATTCTATTCTGAAATATTTCGGGCAACGTTGTTATGAAGTTGATAGATAAGAAATTACAACGTTGGCTTGTTACATCAAAAGTGTTGCGCAATTAGATATCTTATTATACGGAGTGCGAAGTTAAGTTCCGTACTTTAATCGGTAAAAACGGAACCCTTATAGGATCACTTTTTGTCTGTCTGTCTGTTCGTGCGATGGTCAATCAAGTTAAAATGTATTACCTTTTCTCTTTCGTTTAAATTCCACAATAGCTTGGTTTGGTGGATACAGCGTAGGTAATTAACAAAAAAAATGAGACAAGTAAAATAAATATCTTTTTTTCGTAACTAACGTACTCGTAACGTACTTATGCGCCATAAAAGTGGATTAAAAGTATACGAGGGCTTAGTACGAAGAGATTGACGTTAGCGTAACGCAATCGAGTTGCTATGCCATCCTCTTTAGACTACAAGTTATCTAAATACACATGAATGTGTCAGCACGCTTTCACGACAAATCATTACTATACTTCAAATGGTTTGTGCTAAGCGCTCTGAGGACTTCGCACGAAGAGATTACCGTTAGCGTAACGTTGCCGAGGAAGTGTGCTGTCACATTCATCTTTGTTTAGTAAATGCGTAGTCTGAAAAGGATGGCATGTCAACTCGAAAGCGTTACGGTAACGTCAATTTGTTTGTGCTAAGTCCTGGTCTTTTGACTTTTTATTATTTTGTTGGCTATTTGTAAACATGGAAACTTCGGATAGTTATTTGTTTTAACCGGCTTTGTTCTGCTTTTAAGGTTGTAGCATGGATATATTACAATGGATTGAGCACTCGCACAAAAACGTGATGATAAGGATACTCACTTAGAGCCCTACGTCTCTTTCTAAGTAGGGTGACCAAACATTGGTACGATTATGGACCTGTTGACATATAATTAACGTATAATTCTAGGGCATTGTGTATTGCCCGAGAATTAATATTTTTGTAGTAGTCAAAGTTTTTTATTAAATTGCCCATTTTCTTGCTGACTGATTTTTTTTCAGAAATTGTAAATTCAGCTCCAGATATCGCAAAAATTAAGGATAGTCTCCTAGGGCCGTTTTTCTGTATCTACAACGGCTAAGATAGCTGCCCTTACTGTCCCATTTTAATCCATTCGACAACGAGACGAATTGAGAACCTTATTCGTTTTAAACTCGATAATATTCATATTCATATTCATATTCATATTTTATTTTGCGTTCCACAATTTTGATTGGATGGTAACATTGATCAGCTTAAAAGCTAGGTAACAATCATGGACCCTGTCGGGCACAGCAAAGTGTTTAGGAGAGAGGAAGACTAGTAGGAATTTTAGTTTGAAAGTAATATTATTAAATTTTTTTATTGAAATACTTAGCTACGAACTGTTATTGTTGGTAGAAAGTCAGTAGTGATAGATTTTTTAATAGATATATTATGTCATTTATATTAGTTTTTTTTATAGATATATTATTATTATTATAAATGTATATTATTATTATGATTATAAATATCTATTATTATTATTATTAATGTCTATTACTATTATTATAAATATCTATTATTATTATTATAAATGCCTATTATTATTATTATAATTGTCTATTATTATTATTATTATAAATATCTATTTTTATTATGTATATTATTATTGTTATAAATATCTATTATTATTATTATAAATGTCTATTATTATTATTATAAAATGTCTAATATATTAAGTTATCTTTTATGCCAGCGTAAATTATATTTATTATTATATTAATATAGTTAATATAGTTTAGTCTACGTCACACGCAATTTAAAATATTCTGGTGTTATAGGTAGTGAATTTATTTGCGATGAGCATTTCTTTGTCATTCATATATTCGTCAACTGTGTAAAATGCTTTTGTGATTAGTAATTCTTTTGTTTTATTCATAAATTTACTAAAGTTAGGTTCAATTTGTATTGAGTCGGGTAGTTTATTGTATATCTTTATAGACATCACGTATGGGCTATTTGAGTGCAGTGTTATCCGAGAAGCGGGTTGAACCAGTCTGTTTCCATGTCTCAAGGATCGGTTTTTGTGTGTGTCTGCTCGTGTTGTGAAAAAAGTGCTATGCTTCCTGACAAATTTGCATATTTCAAATATGTAAATACACGGTAATGTTAATATTTTATGTTTTTGGAACAGAGGTTTGCAACTATCGGTTTGTTTGATATTACCAAGGATGCGTATTAGCTTCTTTTGTAGAATAAAAAGTGTAGTTGCATTTGTACTGTTTCCCCACATTATAATTCCATAGCTGAGCCAAGCATATGCATAGGCGTAATAGGTTGATAATGCGGTTTGTAAGCCTGTCGTTTTTTTGATTTCGCGTAACGCATAAATGAATTTTGAAATTTTTGTTGTTATATTTTGTACGTGTGCTTTCCAGTTTATATGTGTGTCGATGGTAAGTCCTAATAGAGTGAATGCATCCACTGTTTCTATATTTGTATTATTAAATGAAAATTTCACCAGTAATGGTGATTTTTGATAGGGATAGAAAGTCATTAGCTTGGTTTTTTTATAATTTATTTCTAAATTATGTGCATACATCCAGTTATTTATTTTATTTAAGATGCGGTGGAGCTGATTATTTATGTTTGAAGGGTTTTCGCATGAGGTTAGCAGGGATATGTCATCAGCAAAGAGCACACATGGTTCTTGCATGATTTTTGGAAGATCATTAATATATATTAGAAACAATAGACACCCAATTACGCTTCCCTGTGGTATTGATGTGTTTATAATTTTTCTATTAGATCTTACATTTTGGATTTCGTTTCGATCGTGATTGTAATAATCTATGTCTACATATTGCTCCCTATTCTGTAAGTATGATGCAAACCATTTGTGTGCCACACCGCGTATGCCTATCCCATAAAGTTTGTTCAATAAGATGTTAAATTTAACTCTATCGTAAGCTTTCGTCATATCTAATAGTATTCCTATAGCATATTTTCTATTATTTATTAGGTTGATAACTTCTTGCATATACTTGTACACTGCCAAAGTCGTTGACCGATCTTTACGAAAACCGTGTTGATTTTCGTCGAATATATTGTATTTGTCACAAAAATTATAAACCCTATTACACATAGCTTTTTCGAATAATTTTGAGACTGTAGGCAAAAGTGCGATAGGGCGATAGTTGTTAGGGTCCGTTTTCGGGCCTTTTTTATAAAGAGGTTTAATGATCGCTTTTTTTAATAAATCGGGAAAGCAACCTTCTTCGAAGGATTGGTTTATTAATATGCAGATAGGTTTAGATAGCTCATCCGCGGATTGTCTGATTAGGGAGGATGGTATTTCATCTATTCCATAGCTATTTTTGTTTTTCAGACTTTTCATTATGTTGCGTATTTCAGAATAGTTTACTGGTGTAAGAAAAAATGTATTTTCTGTAGGATGGCACACGGGCAGTCCGCGCGGCTCCCCCCCACCTGACGTTAGGTTTCCTTGACCTATTGATGCAAAAAATGAGTTGAATTCGTTTACTACGTTTTTTGGGTGTGTAATTAAATTTTGGTCTATAATAAATGGTTTATAGCGTATTTACACCATACCATAAATTGGTATAGTCCGTATTAGTTCTTCCTTATCGTCACCGTACTGCATCGTAATAAGTGCCAGAATGACACCGGGCTCCAGGTTAATGCTCTCACCTATCATGGTTTTTCGAGTTGTTTAAATTATAGAAAATTTAATGTTAAATTTAATAATTTATTTCGACAGGACTCAATCCATTGTAATATATCCATGGGTTGTAGTCATATAGTTATAAAATGTCAATGTCAGAAATATGAAGCTTCATTATGGTCATTGCAGTTATAATTTACAAAACCTATTCTTAAAAAAATATTAACTAACTACCTATGTACTAGACAACAAAGTGTCTTCAACTTTTTATGGGCTATTGTCATGTTCCCACAATATCGCTGCAAATGATATATACCTATTTGTTCTGCAAATAAAGAAATAACACAAGCCATAACGATTGACATACATTCAGATTGTAATATATAATAAAGGTATACCCAAACGCACATAAATAAATATATATACGAATAGCTGGATACGTACAGCGAACAATATGAAACCGCTCGTAGTGGGAATCTTTGGGGGAGGCGTTTGTCCTGCAGTAGACGTCTTTTAGTTGATAATGACAGATGAATAGAGACCCTACTCATTTCATTGAAATTGGATAAAATATTAGTGGACGGAAAGTAACGTAATAGTTTTTATGACATTTTTGCATTCCTAACCTTGAATATTTTGGACAAGATTGGCTCAGGATAGAGATATGTGGCGTAAAAGGGAGGAGGCTTATGACCTGCAGTAGATGGAATGAACTGGAAGTAATGGCGATAATCCCTGGCCTTGAGCATTCTCTAAAGAACATAAGAGTCAAAGTAAACTAGAATTCGTACTCTATTCCTTAGTCTTCGTTATTTTATGCATACATGTACTGCTCCCCAACGGATAATCATTACGTTATCTGAAATACATACTTTAGAAACAATTTTTCATGATATATTTACTTATGTAGGCATGAAAAAATTGTTTAGACACTAAAAGAAAACTAGGTCATCGAAGAATATAAGGTGAAGATAGTAGGTATATCAATTCAAGACGATCTCCATACAACTCTGAAACGCATAAGAATTACATAGTTATTAAGTAAAAAAAATCATGATTCGTATTGCAGAATGTAATGAATGTAAGAAATGTATTATAGGTAGCATTAGTAGTAAGACTGGATGACTGCCACTTGTCAAAGAGGTAATATCAAGAGACATAGTATATTCCAATAAAACTTATTAAATTTTTTTAATCAAAATAAAAACGTCGAATTCTTGCCAACAGCATTTTCAATTCGATGTCTTCGGAAATACTGTCGTCTTCATATTAAACTTGATATAAATTGTAATTACAACTAAAACATCTAATCATGGTGATAGTTTGTTCACAAAGTTTTGAAGTTTGATTGGAATAGACTATACGTAGAATTATGAACTTGTTAAAGCGCCATGATTGGTTTTCGCGCGATTCAGAATGCATATGGGAAAGTAACTGACAATTTAGTGCTACAAGGATATCTTTGCCTGTAGTAGACATCATCATTAAGTTTTTTTTCAATAGATGGGTCCGCACGGTTAATAATAAAAAAAAAACAACTTGGGTAAATTTCATAGCAAACGGTAACTCTGTGACTCTCATGAAGTGACATTTTACTTGACGCAACGCTAGTTCCGATTTTATCCGCGGCCAAAAATATCGCTGTATGACTATATTCTATATTGTGAAACATGTGACCTTAACTTCTGCCATCTGGTTTGGGTAAATAATCACTTAAATAACCTTTAAAACTGACAAAACTTTAAAGTCATTATCGAAAGGAATAATTAATACTCTCCATAATATCTACACCAATTTTTATTTAATTACACACATCTACAAATATTTATCAATGTCCAAATCATATAAAAATAATTATAAAAGAACTAAGGTTCATATTATTTAAATTCGAAACGCAAAACCCTAATAAATTACGTCGTGTTAAACTAATGGTAATTGGATGCTACACGGAAAAACCTTATTGAAACGTCCCTTAGTTCTGCGGATCGCGCTCGTATCCTCGCTGCTTCTGAGTGGGAGTCGGGTCTTTGGCTACAGGCGCACCCTTCTGTCCATCTTGGGACCCTATTAGACCCCACTGCATTTCGTGTTGCATTGCGTCTTCGTTTAGGGGTTCCTTGTCTTGTTCCACACCATTGTCAGTGTGGTAGTAGAGTCAACCAGCTCGGCCACCACGGACTCTCATGCCGCAGAAGTGCCGGACGGATTGCGCGTCATGCCAGTCTCAACGGCGTCATACGCCGTGCCCTGGCCAACGTCAACATGGCGGCCATCCTTGAACCGGCTGGTCTCCATCGAGATGATGGCAAGAGGCCCGATGGTATGACGCTGGTACCCTGGAAGATGGGACGGCCGTTAGTGTGGGACGCTACATGCGTTGAAACTCTTGCTCCGTCTCATCTTCCAGCGTCCTCGGTGCGGGCAGGCAACGCTGCACTGAGCGCAGAATCCCTCAAACGCCGCAAATATGTATCCCTTGGCTCGGGATACATATTTGAGGAGTTTGGGGTAGAGACATTGGGTCCGTTGGGGCCGGGAGCCCACCGGATGTTTCGAGAAATTTCGAAACGTTTGGTGGAGTGTACTGGCGACCGGAACGCTGGTATGTATGTTGGTCAGCATATAAGCATTGCTATTCAGCGCGGCAATACTGCCAGCGTTCTAGGTACACTGAGAACTGACAGTGGCGTGGAACCATTTGGCCCTATGTAAATAGGTATTTTCCTTTTTTACACCCGTTTTTATTAATAATTATTTGCTGTTTTTTTATATAATTGTACATACTGTATATAATATTCTTCTTTGTTTAAATAAATATGTTATATATTTCCAGAAAAAAATATGGTAATATCACATGCACATATTAATATTAAGTAAAATCTTATTCAAAGTTTGAAACAGTATCTATAATTTAGCTTCACACTGTTTATAAAATTGATTTTATTTATCTATCTATATCATAGCCTCTGCCTCGTTGGTCTAGTGGCAAAGCGCATCCTAGGTCGGACAAGTGTAGTTTTCTAGCGAAAACTTCCCAGTATGAGTCCGGAGTCTGGAATTGTGCCCGGTATATGGCAATAGACTCGCCCCCTATGACATGGGACATAACATCGTTGGCGAAACGTGGGTATACTCAGTACACCTCTGCCACCTCCCCTTGGGGAATATAGGCGTGACGGTGTGTGTATCTATATCATACTCTCTACTCTCTGCCTACCCCGCGAGGGAGCTGGCGTGATGATATAAATAGATAGATACATCTATATCATCACGCCAGATCTCTTGCGGAGTAGGCGGAGAGTACAGAGTCCCGACAGGTTATTTCCTTGGACCTCTCTGGCTTTCTCCACTCTCACTCCGGTTTTTTTTTACATCGGTATACATTACTCATTTTATTGTACTATCTACCTATCACACACGGGATCTGGCATATTGTTTAACACAGATCCTTATTTTATAATAATACATTGTCACGCCTATATTCCCCAAGCGGGGGTGGCAGAGGTGTACTGAGTACACCCACTTTTCGCCGACGATATTAGGTCACATGTAATAGGGGGCGAGCCTATTGCCATATACCGGGCACAATGCCGGACATGAGTCCGGCATGGGAAAATCATGTAAGAAAACTACATTTGTCCGATCTAGGATTTGAATCCAGGAACTTGTGATCACAAAGTGATGCGCTTTGCCACTGGACCAACGAGGCAGTCTTAGGCTTGGCCTTTTTTTATAAGTGTGATTAATATAAAATTAAGAAACAAAAAATATTAAGAACTTTAAAACTAAAACTGTACCTACTATCGTTTGGCAGTATGTCAGTGGTGGCAATGTTGCCAGTCGTCTGACCCACCACTGCTACATTGTATGGCTTCGTCTGCCTAAAATTATGATAGCCCATTGATCACGACGTTACATATTTAAAAGGAAGGAAAAAATGAGAAAGAGAATTAAATAAAAAAGACAAGCCCGATGTGTTTCGCCGCCGGATATTTTCAGTGGAGCCCGCGTTCCGAACCGGTGGTAGATTAATAGTTAGATTAAATAAAAAGAAAATGTAATTCAACAATTTGTATAAGCCCCACAGGGTTTATCGTACTAATATTATAAATATGAAAGTTTGTTTGTTCAGATGTTTGGATGTTCGTTACTCAATCACGCAAAAACGGCTGAACGGATTTGGATCAAATTGGCACACACACCCCGTCACGCCTATATTCCCCAAGCGGGGGTGGCAGAGGTGTACTGAGTACACCCACGTTTCGCCCACGATGTTAGGTCCCATATAATAGCGGGCGAGCCTATTGCCATATACCGGGCACAATTTCAGACTCCGGACTCATACTGGGAAGTTTTTCGTTAGAAAAACTACACTTGTCCGACCTAGGATTTGAATCCAGGACCTCGTGATCACAAAGCGATGCGCTTTGCCACTAGACCAACGAGGCAGTCCAGACACACAAACAGTTTATTACCTGGATTAACAGATAGGATACTTTTTATCCCGGAAAAATTTAAGGTTCCTATCTAAAGTAAACGCAGACGAAGTCGCAGGCGGAGCTAGTATAAAATATTTTTTTTAATAATATTTATTGTCTCCTTTTATGTTAATTTTAAACCCTAATCCTTGACGGACGATTTAGCGCAGTGGTAAAGAGCTTAAGCTACTTTACCCACTGTGTATAATAGTCGCGGGTTCGATTCCCGCACGGGACAAAACTTTGTGTTATCCACAATTATTTGTTCCGGTCTGGGTGTTTGTATTTGTGAATTTTCATGTCTGTAAACGCACCCACGACAAAGGAATAAATCCTAGTGTGGGGCTACGTTTTTTTTAAAACAAAAACAAAAAAAACAGAACCCAAAGATACAATAAATTCCAATTCTGTTTATAAAGTATAAGATGTATTTTCTTTCTATTCAACACAATTTGAATGTCAAAACAAACAAAATATATTTATAACATTATTAAAACGTTTTGACCGGTGTGACTTTGTGTCGACATGAGTGGGTGGATATAATAATAATTTGTATATTTAAATACCAAAAGTTTGAATCTAAACGTTACAAAGATCAGAAGATCAGATCTTTATCGCAAAAATTTTTTAGCAATCTAAGGGGTTTGACTCTTGCTCGAACGTAGTTAATGAGTTTTAAGGAAATTACGTTTTTTCTGTTTATAAAGTTCTGCTTCAAAACAGTTTCTTGAGATTCAGCTCGAAACTTGTTATCGTTATTAGAGGCTTTAGTTTAATAGGACGACAAGACCAGTACCTACGCAAAATCTACTTTTATACTATTAAGAAAAACTGGCTTAAACGAAAAACTCTCATAACGTTATCCCACCTTGTGATAGCTTAAGACGAGGTGTCCTCTAGTTAAATGCACTTTGCCTACCCGTTCTGGCGGCATCAACTGTTAATAGGTCTCTACTTGCTCATCAAAAGGTCTTTGCTTGCGGTGGTCATCTGGCGCAGGTCATTTCCTTTCCTCCGATATGGTCGAGGGGAGTGATGGCTCTTCCAGTAATCATGCTCAAGTCTATGATTGCTGTGGTTATCTGGTGCAGGTCACTTCCTTACCTCCAATATAGTCCAGGGAAGTAATGACTATTTTAGTAGTCTTACTTGAGAACGGGTGCTGCTTGTGGGAACTAACTAGTCTATCCCGAATACTTTTGATACTCATTCATTTAGATACATAAAAATCAATTGCCCGTTAGTTTCGCAAAAACTCGAAAATGGCTCGACAAAAATCAAATAGATTTTGTTCGCCTCAATCCCAAAAGAACAGGCGAAAATCGCTAAAATCGAAATTGGTAAATTGCAAGAGAGAGAGCGAGAGGAGTAGAGTTACGATCACATCAACTTTAGGTAGAATGAAGTTCACCGGGTCATCTTGTAAGAAATAAAATCATTAACAAGGCATCTCACGGGAGCAAGATCGGGAACTATTTACCTAACTGCAAGGTGTAACATAATAAACGCAAGACCTGAAAGTAGTTTGTTCTAAATCGGTAACTGAATTGATTCCAACAATTTTTAAAGTAACTTACATTTTTTTTTAATTTGCCAAAAATGCTTTTACTCCTTCACTGCGCTATAAAAAACTAAATTTATTCTTGATTAAAAGGAAATTTCAAATATATTTCTAAGAGGTATTTATCGAAACGCACACATACACGTCCAATTTTCATTCTTAATAGGGGTATAAAAGTGCTTAAAAAACAGGTAAAAACCTTTAAATTTTGCAATTCGGTTTTCGTTTTGAATTTATGAAGCATTTCTCTAATCGGGGTGTCTGAGATGTTGCGTTTATTATGTTACACCTTGTATAACCGGAACATTGTACCCAACAATATGATAAAAATTAGAAAAAAGGAAAAAAGATTTAAATAAGACCAACAAGCACGTCTAGATACTTGCTTGATCTTCTTAGCGGACACAGCTTTCCGATCCGGTGGTAGGTTAGTATTAAATTGACGGACGATTTAGCGCAGTGGTTAAGAGCTTAAGCCGCTATGCCCACTGCGTCTAATAGTCGCGGGTTCGAGTCCCGCACGGGACAAATCTTTGTGTGATGCACAATTATTTGTTCCGGTCTGGGTATTTGTGTATGTGAATTTTCATGTTTGTAAATGCACCCACGACACAGGAATAAATCCTAGGGTGAGGCTACGTTTTTAAAAAAAAAAAAACAAAAAAAAAATAGATAAAAAAATGGTAAACTCACAATTTGTAAATTTCCCCGCAGGGCGTAGCAACTAAACGATTTGAGTTTAGGTACCTACTGTAAATCACCTGTTTAAGGGTTTATCCACCAGTCCCTTATGCCCTATAAAGAATTAATCAAATACTCAAGTGATATACCATTTGTCTGTACAGGATCGTTCATAACGATATATTTGTTCAGCAAAAGATGGAATATTGAAGACAGCGTGATCGGCGTGATAGCCTGCATTAGTAGGATAGCGGCGAGCCTGGTCTACGCAATGGCACCGTCCAGGACGGTGTACTTCCTGGGCCCAGTGCTGGACATGTTCAGTTCAGCTGGTGCGACCTCACTGAGGTCGATAGCTACGAAGCTGGTGAATGCTGATGAAGTTGGTAAGTCACTTTTTAACTATTTTTTTATCTGTCCTCTGCACACAGACTTTATTCCTCTTTATCATTAATATATTTATTTACCTCTATGGTGTTCATAAATACCTTCACGCCTGTATTCCCCAGGCATGGATAGCAGAGGTAGACTGTGTACACCCACTTTTGCCAAAGATATTAGGTCCCATGTAATAGGGAGCGAGCCTATTGCCATAAACCAGGCACAATTGCAAACTTCGAACTGAGACTGGGATTTTTTCGAAAAACTGCTTTTTTTCGACATAGGATTTAAACCAAGATCTCGTGATCGTCAAGCACATTAATCGTTACTAGACCAACGAGGCATTCTATATTTGGTGTTTATCCGGAACTTTATTAAAATATTTTCCGTCTAACTTGTAATAAGCACATCACGTTATTTGGAAGCGCAATTTTTGGCAAAACGAGAGTATTGTTTTGTTAGACAATTTGCAAAACACCTCTGGGGTAGTCTACTACATAAACCTGGTAAAGATTCGGGATAACTGCATGCGAAAATGACTTTGGCATACCTGTTACTGGAATCAAGCATGCTTACAAATAGGCCCTGTTAACATTTTTGCGTAACCGTGGTATTTTACTAGGCTTTATTTATTTGTTTAATATTACGGACGATTTAGCGCAGTGGTTAAGGGCTTAGTCCGCCCCGCCCACTGTGACTAATAGTCGCGGGTTCGATTCCCGCACGGGACAAATCTTTGTGTGATCCACAATTATTTGTTCCGGTCTGGGTATTTGTTTGTGAATTTTCATGTTTGTAAACGAGTATGAAACGAGAATGTGTGTAATTAAACGCACCCACGACACAGGAAATAATCCTAGTGTGGGGCAACGTTTTAAAAAAAAAAAAAAAAAAAAAAAAAAAAAAAAAAAAAAAAAAAAAAAAAAAAAAAAAAAAAAAAAAAAAAAAAAAAAAAAAAATACAAAATGTTAAATCATAGCACCACAAAACTGTGCAACTAATTTGGCTCTAATGTCAGTTAAGTCACATACTAGATACAAATTATATGTTATTGTACGAGTAATATTATTAAAATATAACACAAACTTAGGTAATAATCTTTCAATTTCCTTTTAAAAACTTATCCTTATTGCAATCTCCTTTTCTATAGTTGATCTGCTAATATTTGAGTCTTCCGGTTTTGCTAAGGAGATAAGTGGAATTTGTTTCTCTCCTACTCCTTCTATTTTCTTTTCTTTCTCATTAAATCTGTTGCGGGTTCGAAGTAATTAAATAAGCTCTCCGTAACACCCCAGGGCTTAAACCTCGGTCTCATCTAAAGAGGCGTTATTATGAGTCAAATATAAGTTACGTTGGTAGCCTTATGTTAACGTATACGTCATATTATAAAAATATCTAGAGCGTGAAGTCGTTTCTTACGTAACAACCAAATAATATTTATATACCTATTGACATTGTAAAATCTCTTTTTATACTTTCGAGAACATTATAAAACCACAAATGCGATTTGTTTGTTTGTAAGTTAATAGTAAAGAAACATTTTTAAGAATTAGCTTGTGTACATCCAGGTAACGGTGCAAATTATGACGGCCAATCAGCATTGACTGTGTATACAACATTTCGTTTCTATACGACTATTGTTGGTCCTTGTTCTTGGTGCAGAATCAGATCAATTTTACCATAAAAATCCATGGTCATCGAAACTGAACCAACGAGTCAAATTTGGAGCAAGTTGTTCTAATTAAAATTACTGGATTTGACCTAAACCAACGAACTAACAAACATTGCAAGCTAAATAAAAGCTTGTAAAAATGCTTTTGTAGGGTCCTCCAGTGTTCGTAATGATTACCAATTCAGCTTGTAATCTTTAACCTTTTTTGGGACTAATCCCGCCATACATTCCCACCACTATAACTCCATTAAGCCAGGATCCACAATGGTCTCCTTAAATGACATCAAGTTTTAAGCCCTAGGATATCCCAGGGAGTGCTTTAATTTTCTTAGAACCCGCAACAAATTAATTTAATATAGATAAAAACGAAAAGAGGGCTAGGAAAAATGAAAATTCCATTAAATAAAAGCTTGTAAAAACCTTTTGAAATTTAGTCTGAACAGCGAGTTTGTTAAAATTAGATATCTAAAGCCATATTGGCCACAGCACCGCTCACGAATAATTCCGCATTTTTTCCTATCCTAACGCAAGTAACCAACCGCTCACTAATTACATTCTAATAATAAAATGACTTTCACGCAATAAACAATAACAAAAAGCTAGCCTAAGAATAGAGCTGATAGTTATAACCGTTTTTAATAGTTTCAGGCTTTCTGACTTAATAAACTAGCCTGGACCCTTATTGGCTTTAGTTAAACTGTGGGAACTGACCGTGTAATCGTATTTTGTACACCATTGGAATACCAGTACATTATCGTTTCACGAGGATATCGTAACGCGTCACGTTACGTATTTAATTGTAGTCAATAAAGGCCTTGGTGTCTGGGTCCTAATCTAGTGAATTATTTTTTATGTAGCACTTACACTACGGGTATGCTGGGCATATAGAATTTCGAAAGGAAGAATGACAAAACAGATGTAGCACGTGATAGTGGAAGGATAGCAGGTACCGGAAAAGACCTAAACCTTCTTACCATAACCAAACAGATGGTGTGTTATCTGAAGGGCAAGTCAACAGTCTTCCTAACCGGTGAGCGTGTATAAGACGGCCTATGAGAACGGAGGAATTTAGAGAAGTCCGTAAAGAACCCGTTGCAAACCTGTACTTTTTGCCTACCCTGTAAGGGATCTGGCGTGATGATATAAATAGAAAAACACTACAAATACAAGTCAATTATAGTCTATAATTATAATTTCGCTTTATAATACTTTGTTTAAATAAACGACATTTTTCGCTGTAGGTTGCGAAGGAAATTTGACCCAAAACACCGTAACAAAGCGGCCGAAAAGTTAAATACTATCATAATACACTTTTTTACATTTAAGTTCTATTAGACTAATAGTTTTAGTTCTTTTCTTTTTTTTTTTTTTAAAAACGTTGCCCCACACTAGGATTAATTCCTGTGTCGTGGGTGCGTTTACAAACATGAAAATTCACATACACAAATACCCAGACCGGAACAAATAATTGTGGATCACACAAAGATTTGTCCCGTGCGGGAATCGAACCCGCGACTATTAGACACAGTGGGCGGGGCGGGCTAAGACCTTAACCACTGCGCTAAATCGTCCGTCAAAGGATATTGCTTTCTGAAGAAATTGCTTTTCATGATTGATCAAGTTTTCTGATCTAGGTTATCTCATGATTCTAGCGTGCCGTATGTCAGAGCAACTAAGTAGACTTTTTTACAGCTTATTTAATTCTTCTAGTTACCGGAGTAAGCCACTAGCAAAAAGAATGTTATTATAGTAAACAATGAAATTGAGAAAGAACCCCTCTTTTATTCTGTAAAGATAGATACAATTTTGTATTCTGAAAAGTTGGAAGCCTGAAATTGCGAATTGTGTTGTGACCTTTCGTCTGCATTTATTGGCGTTCTCATGTCTACATAGGCTGTTAATTTGGAAATTGCCATGAAGGCATAGAATCAGCGTAGTAGGTAACAGCAAAACATAAATTTCTTAAATAAACTCGTCTTCAGAGTTGAGTTATTCAAGTCAAAATTCTAATAAACATGTTTAACAAAAAAATAAATATTACTTTTGTAATAAACATTTTGTTAAAAAACTCAAACCATACTAATAAACCAGGTGCTAGTTACGTCAAGTATTAAACCTACTTTGATTTGTCATAAAAACGTTTGAGTATTCTGAGTATAATACTCAGTGTCATTAATATTCGTTAATTTATAAGACGAAAATAGGTACACATATTGTATGTAACAGTTTGAAGCCCTTATATAAATTGTAAAGGTTTGTACTTATATAACACGACAGCGAAACAAACGCGATTTCTGCCCCTTTAAATCTCGTTAATTGTTCCGGAATAACGAAAATTTAACAGATGTAATTATAATAAACTATGTTATTTTCTTCAAAACTTCCATCAATTTATTTAAGAGGTAATCTGATAATTTAAATTGAGTACTCAATGGATCTCAGAACTCACGGCCATGGTCGTTGTGGTAGGTTTAAAACGCATAGGCGCAATTATATCAATGCGTATCTGCCTGAATGGCCTTCATTGACTAAGGATAAGGCCACAGTATAATATAGATAGATATACTATCATAGAAATTTATGGAGGGAGAAAGGGGGGATCTTCGGGCAGCAGTGAGACACAATAGGTTAGTAAAAAATCGTTAAATGTATTAAAACAAGTGTCTACTTCGTAACTATCTATTTTTCCAACGGAACGTCGTGAAAACAATTAAGAATTCTCGATCATGTAATAATAGGTTGAAATCTCGAGCGCTTCGGTTCAATAGATTTTTTTATGGACACAGTTACTTAAATTAGAACCCGACGGTTACGCTGCCATTGCATCGTTGGGAAATACATCCGTCGATTTATATTTATTTTCTTGTGGAATTTTACTTGGTGTGCGTTGGAAATAAATAGATTTGTATGAATAGATCGTTTCGGAACCACCATGACCGTACTTTTGCTGCTAAATAAAGGAGCTGGAGGGTAACCACAACTTTTTAGTAATACGGATTTACAGTCGCTCTTGTGTCAAAACAGATGTATTCAACTATTGGGAAGCCTTTTCTATCACAATATAAAAATTGCTGACATTATGACGAGTTTCACTCGACTTATTATGGTGTGACTTTTGTTGTTGGTGGCTGCCGGAATGAAATGAATATGACTGGCTCCGTATTTAATTACTTCATATTCGGATAGGTGATTTTTTGATTATGTGACTGTATGTCCGTGGTTTGTGCAGTCCTGCTATCCGGGCCTTAAAAAAACGGCGGGCTGCCCATGTGAACGCAGGCTTTAGTTTACGTTGATAGAGTGACTTCGCGAATGGTAATACGGCGTGAGTCCAAGCCGCCATGTACACCTCAAATATGTGAGAAAAGCGATTTTTTCCCCCTAAAATATTTATATACCGAACAAAATATATATCTGGTCACATCAATGACCCTATCGTTGCGTTTAGTTGAGGGTGTCACAAGTAGCTACCGCCAAGGCTTTTTGATGTAGTGATAGTATGATACACGTCAGTCATCCCCACAGAGGACTAAGAATCTACTAAAGATGCTTCTGCTAAGAAAACTAAAAAGTTTACTTTATCTTTGGCCGCTTAAAATCCTTCCGGGATTCATTCCCCCCCTTCGCGGTACCAATATTTGTGTGACCCACAAATATTTATTTCGGTTTGTGTATGTAAATTACATATTTGCAAACGCATCCATGATACAGGAATAATTTTCTAGTGTGGGTCTACGTTATTCTTAACTGTGTTGATGTGTAAATCTAATCATACTATGTTTGTTTAATTTCAAATATTTCCACTGCAATTGATATTAATTTATCACATCACGCAATTTGCATGTGTGTCTAAGTACATTGTAATATTATAGACAATACTCCTGGCAAACAACTAGCATATTCCAGTTTTCAATCATATCCACGTGCATAATTCATTTGATGATCAAGCGTTTAAAGACTTTAATATTGCAATAATACACAACAAAGTTGTGGAAATGTGTATAATATTGTAGAACAACTTCATCTGCATTTCTACTATATGTGCATGATTATTGTTTGTTATGACTACAGCGGAAATTATTCTAACGCCTGTCAGCCTAAGTGTTTAATTCTATATTGTGGCCTCACAAGGCACGCAGAGAGTATAGAGTTCCAATAAGTTTATATAGCTCTCTCGCTTGCCGGTTATGGAGATTCTTGATTTGTTCAACAGTTTGGCCTATTTG
Source organism: Phalera bucephala (assembly GCA_905147815.2). NCBI lineage: Eukaryota > Metazoa > Arthropoda > Insecta > Lepidoptera > Notodontidae > Phalera > Phalera bucephala. The sequence goes on from LR990625.1 coordinate 15,309,100, forward strand.
GTCATGGTACGATATTGTGGGTCTTCTCCGGTCCCTTTTTTACCTGGGGAAATCCTCATGGACTTCCGCCAGCTACCGAGGATGCTGGCGGGGCAAGTCGGATTCTTACCGCCTAAAGCCCTACGGTGGCCGGCATCGACACTTCGGGGAGGAGCTCTGGGATCTCCATTAGGAATACACCGGTGCCCTCTGTTTCGTGGTTCCTATAGACCCCCTCATCTTGCACCGTCGCGGTGTTATTAGTGCAGGGGGAGGGGGGCCCCGCCAGATGTTGCAGTGGGGAACACAAGTTCCCCCCCCCCCTCTTTTCCTGCCAGCATAGCCACTACTACTGCCGGCAGCAGGCTAATAGCGGCGGCGTGAGAGGTCCGGTCTGATCCGTTCGACCAGGATTTGCCGTTTGGAGGTCCACGTAAGGCACCGAACAAGTGTGTGTTCTGCGGAATCCCGGTCCCCACCATAATGGTGACAGGTCGCCGTCGTCTCGCGTCCTATCTTGCTTAGATAATCACCGAAACAGCCGTGACCGGTGATTATCTGAGTAACATTGTAGTCGATTCGCCCACTCCTCTGCTGTTGCCAGGCTTCGAAGGACGACAGGATGGCTTGGAAGCCATCCTGTCGTCGGCTTGTTCCGTTTAAGCAATGTCTGTTTCGTAATTCTTCCGAATCTCTGATGGTTCAGAGCATACCCTTTCCCAACTTTGCACCTCCCCGGTCCTATCTCTCCTTCTTTCTCACTTCTTTCACGCATAGTTCGTCACATACACGCTTGCTGGTTATGGATATACGGTCTATTTGGTCATGACAAAATAGACTTATTTGCATTGAATATCTGTTTCGTCTTTCTATCTTCCGATACTCTTATATATATGCCCGAACCACCGGAGCCTTTCTCAACTTGACGCTGCTACTCTCGTTAGCCCAGTGGTAAAATATATTTAAAAGAAATTAGACTTTTAGACTAATTAAACGAAAAAAAATTACCCTCGAATAAAATTAGGCAAAAATGCAATATTTAAGATAAAATCAAAATTACTTTTAACTAAACAAAGTAACAAATTTATACTTGAACTTCAAAGTATGGACAGGCCATTATAATTAACGACATACGTGTGTTGAAACCTAGATAAAGAATTATATAAATTGTTGTTTAAGTAATTATATGAAAATGTAAGTTATCAATTAGAAACCCAATAACTGGGCCAAAATTGTTTAATTTCCATTAGTCAATAAATTGTCGTAATTTATTATTTATCAAGTCAAACATGATTTATACATAACATTTCGAGTGGAAGTCGAACGCTGAAGCAAAAATTGTTTCTTTCTTTCTTCTTAAAATAAGCCCACCTATTACGGGAAAGCCTAATCTATTACGGGAAAAGAGAGTGGTTCTATGCCGCAACAGGTTCCTTGATCTATGTTAATTATTTTCTAAAAATAAAAAAAAATAACTTTTGTAAGGTATCTGGCGTGATGAATGACAGAGAAAAAAATAAACACCGTCACGCCTATATTCCGCAAACAGGGGCGATAGAGGTGTATTGTGTACACCCACTTTTCACCGACTGTTACGGCTTCCTTCCCGATCCCAATAACCTGACGTATTGACCTAATAACCTAATTTCCTACGCATAACAAAAAAAAAAGAAATATAGTTCCCGTACGCGCTATCGGCAAAAAAAGGATAGCGCCACACTCCCAGAAAAAATCTACAATTCATGCGTCTCTAAAAACAAGTGCAAAAAAAGGAAAAACCTCAAGTACCCCGGGTCCCTTGCCATCCTTAATTTATCTAGCCGTTAACCACCGACAATACTATGCCTAACTCCGGACTAATACTGGGGTTTTATTTTAATAGAAAAAATTACACTTTGACCAACCTATTTCGAATGTACCTGACGTCCGGTACCTACATATCCTATTGATTAACAACATAGGTACAAAATTACTAAGTAAATAATAGTAACTTAGCTTTACCGAAACTGGACTAAAACTCTGCTCTAAAATGAACTTAATCGCATCAGATCAGTTTTTTCTTATCGCTAGATAATGTGCCGTGAAATTATAAAGTAAAAAAACAGCATATTTATCATCGAAACTTCCTGTTGTTTCTTAGAAATTGAGCAGAATAAACATAGATAGGGATCTATTTTTAAGATCATGAATAATCTTTTAAAGCCGCGATCATACTGGTATTCCAGTAAAAGTATTTCCACACTAGGAACAGGAATAATCCTGTGTGTATTGTTTAAGTAAGTCTTCAGTTACTATTGCTACGGCACAGTCATGAAAAATTTTTGTTCTAGTGGTCGCTCGAGAGTTGTGTCCATTTATTTTGTAAGCCCTTTGTTAAGAAATCAGCTTATACTGTCCCTCCGCTGGGCAAAGGCTTTCGGCCACAGGTCGAGATGAGAGATATAAAGACATACTCCACCACGCGCACCCAATGCGGATTGCAGGAGGCAGGTTTGTAATTACATGTAGCCTTCCAACTTGGCTTGATGACTACTAGATAAAGTGGTAATTGAAACCAGCGGCCTAAAGTCACTTCTAAAGCACGCAGACGCCTGAATATGAAAATGCCACAAACAAGCAACCTTCTCAGACCGACCAAGCCGAATGCTACTTAATCTTGGTAATCGCTAAGAACACCGCGATCCTATAGCATAACGTCATTATGGAAAGTTTATGCCAAGGCCATTTCAACTACCTACCTCATGAAGTAGATAAATAGCACCAAACTCTAACAGGCTCTGTTTTCGTACCTCACTTATCTGTCTCTCTACTCTTTGAATGTGTACCATGGCCACCGATTTCGAAGTCTCTCGACTCGTATTTGTTACAAGTACTCGTCAAGTATTCGATTATCAGTCTCTTTCTCTCTTAAGGGCGCCTAGCGTGTCTGGCTTGGTCTGTTTGGGGAAGGTTTCTCTTGCTGCAATCGTTAGCACATTGTTCTGACCACGTAACTTTTCGTTATAAAATGTCATTAAAGTCAAATTTATTTATTTGTTTAGGCCAAGAACACTTACAAACGTCAAAATTATTACATTATTTACATCTACCAGCGCATCGACACGCGGCCTCCACTGAGAAGATCCGGCGAAAAACTCAGCGGACGGAGTCTTTTAACTTAATTTGTTTGGCCTTTCTGATTGATAAACATTTTTTTTTACTATTGTACATTTTCTCGTTTTGTATATAAGCGTTAACTACTTTAGAGTCTCCACTTAGCTATAGGCACTGTAAGAAAAGAATCTGTTGGACTGTACTCTCTGCTTTTCCCTCAAGGGATGTTACGTGATGATATAGATATACTAATTTTGTTTCCCGTGTTATTCATTGTTACTAATTGCGTGTTAAAAAAATATCGTTGTCTTAAATAAATAATGCCATGAAGAATTGTTTGCAGTGCATTATTAGATTAGATTTAAAATAAATTCGACTATAAGTCTTTTCTAAGCTGTAAACTGCTTCATGATTATCTGTGACAACTACACACCTAAATGCAATAAGGAAGGTATTTATTATACAGGTATTATTAATAGTAATTTTGCGGCAAAAACTTAGTCTAGTACTAGTTAGAACATAGTCACTTCCACACATAGGATTATCGATGGTTCAATCCCCGCACCTGACAAATGTTTATGTGACCCACATACGGTTATTTTGAAGGCACCTACAACACAGGAGTAATTCTCAGTATGGGACTTTTTTGTTTTAATAATAAAAAGGAGAATAGTGAATCCATGACATGTAACAGAAGAACACCACTCATACTTCCTATGTATGTCGATAAAGGTCATTATCACCAGTCCACCGCAGCATATCAGTTTCTCCGAAACATAGTCACATTGGCCGTATTTGTGATGTACAAGTCCAGCTGTTACCTGCAATTTTCACCAGGTCATCAGCCCATCTTGTGGAGGACCTGCGCACTAAACATCCTCATTCAGGAACCATTCCGTCTCGCTGGCGATAAAGATAGTAACTATGACACCTCCAACGCTCTAGCTTACTTCGAAACCATTGGCAGTGGCCTCATATGTCATGGAACAGGTGATCCAAAAGAAGTAGATAAAAGATAAGGAATTCCGGTTGGAGTAACTTCTATTGTGAATGTTGATCTCCCATAACTGCATAATCGAAGAAGGACATGGGATTAATTCTACTAGCATTGTGTGTGTTTGCACCTTTGTTAAGAATCTGATTATATAACTATCTCAAAGCAAGACCCAAAGAAATTTGCAAAATTTATTTTGCTCACTTTTCTCGTTGACATTTATTGTCTCATTCTGTCTTCTAATTCTCTACAACTTAATTTATTAAATAATCCGATTCCTTTGTCCGTTTTGTTCGAGAAAATTTCCTGTGATATAAAAAATGTATACTTAAAACGGAAATAGCTCACGGTTGAATGGAACTAATGATTTTATTGATAGATATAAAACGTAGAAATTCAAATTCACAATGAAATGAAACTATAGGATTTGCTTAAATAAATTAAACTTTTAGTATTTGGCGTAAAATATTGTGCTGGTAAAATTAGCGCGAAGATCGGACGGGCGTTGATACAGAAATATTCTAGAGTGGAGACCACGTATTGGCAAGTGCAGCGTGGGACGGACACCTACCAGATGGAACGACGATCTTGTGAGGACCGCAGGAAGTCGTTGGATGCAGGTGGCATCGGACCGGCTGCGCTGGAGAACGATTGGGGAGGCCTATGTTCAGCAGTGGACAAATATAGGCTGATATGATGATAATGATGATTATTGTGCTGGTTTACGTTATTTAAATGTATACGTAAATTAACTTACAGTCTTAAGACACAGTTTTACTATCTAACTATGATACAAATAACTCCGATGTATCGATATAATATGAATATAATGTTACATTTTACCTAAAAAATATCCTCCAAGCCAGGGTGATAGACGTGTAGTGCTTTAGGATTGGAAATCGGGACCTCGTAACTCGTGGCCGATGTGATAATGCCTTGTCCTTACCACTTGATTTTTTGTTTTAAAATGCCATACCCGTACTCTTTTCATTTTCCATTAACTTTCACGACTGTAAAAAGTGCACTTGGCTACAGGACAGGTATTTTAAAAGAACCCTAGGGAAAACCCTTTTTATTTCTACCGGGTTACAAAAAAAAATCTTCTTACGTGATACAATAACAACAAATAGAGAAGTTGTAGTATAGTGCCATAAGAGGCCTAAAATGCGACAATTTAGAATTATACTCAACTTAGAACTTATAGAAAAATTCCCACATTATATTTTGTCAAAATAATACACTACCTACCTTTACTGCGTTTTTATATTATTTACAATATCTACTTACTAGAATGTTTGTAAATATGGGGTTTCCTTGAAACATGCCAATGAAAAGTAAACCTGTCATATTATCAGATAAAAACCATTGTATCCACTCTATTTGCGTGCATATTTATTTTTAGTGTCATATTGCGCTACTGAAAGCTTAGCACAAAAAGAGTGACATTAACGTTACGCTAGCGAGTAAACATGCTGTCACGTTCATGTTTATTTCATAAATTGTAGTATGACAAGGATGGCACATCTACTCGCTACCGTCTCGCTAACGTCAACATTTTCGTGCTAAGCCCACTGTTAAGATTTTCATGTAAACATTATAGTTAGACGTAATGTTTACACGAAAATCATTACAGCAACGTAATCTGAAATGTTTCGTGGCTACTTCAAACAAACTTGAGATAGGTGAAGTTAGTTTTACAGAGAATCGGATTTTTCCAGTTTAATATTTTATCACATCCGTTGGCTCTGTTGATACCTTCTCATGTTTACGAAGTCAAATTAATTACTACGGTGTCACGTTAAATGAAGGAAGCGAGACTTTTATAGATTAAATCATATATCATACGGACAATTTTCTTGAAAACAAAATATTGCTCAAGTAGAGGAGATAGAGTCATAATGTGTGGTAATAAACCACAAATTGCTGACGATGTTATGCCGCAATATTATAGAGGCCAAGCCTATTGCTGTAATATAGGGCAAAATGCTTTGGAATGCTATCAAAAGTTTTTCTATAGGACTGATTCATGGAATTAATTCTGTGTCGTGGGTGCGTGGTGCGACAAAGATGAAATTTACACACATAAACCCCCAAGACCACACAAGAGCGAAATAAATATTTGTCGGTCACACAAAGATTTGTCCCGGGCGGGGATCGAACACTAGTCGATCAAGTAAGCAGAACGGCTAACGGCCAGCTCTTAGAGGCTCGTAGCCACTGGATGAAGCTATACGTTGATAACATTCGGGGATATTATGGCCTGGGACCTGTTTTATCATCCTCGAGTAAAGTCGGTTATTTACCTCTCGAATAGCGTTACTCGGTAATTAAAACTGGCTAGATTCACCATCTGCATCTATCATGCGAGCTCTGCGGAAGATGTGCGGAGTCAAGCGTGTAGGTATGAAAGATAGTATCGGTGTAAAGATGAGAAAAGGTATGCTCTGTTGACAAAACAGATATACAATACAAAAGTGGAAGGATGTAGGTACCGGGAAAGACCTAGACTATCCTACCATGACCAAATATACCGTATCTTATCTAAAGGGCAAGTCAAGAGTTTTCGTAACCGGCGAGCATGTATGAGACGAACTATGAGAGTGGAGGAAGCCAAAGAGGTCTCTCTTTACTCTTTGCCTACCCCGCAAGGGAACTGGCGTGATGATATAGACAGACTGATAGATAGTTTGACCATCGAATAGGGCTACGGCTACTCAGAGATGGCGATGTTTATATATAGACTTACTTGCAAATTTAATCGTTAATTCTACCTCAGACTTTGCTCGAGATGAGTGAAAGAAGCCCTAAGATTAGTAATAAGATCGGCATGTTTTAATACTAGAGATGAACCTGTAGGTATATCTAACCTATATATCTAACGTAATATAATTGTAGTAGGCTGTGACATTACTATGGTATCTCGTCTGTACAGGTGCAATTTGTCTCGCTAGAGTAATTATTATAATTGATTCATCCATCTTTACTCCCAGTGTGATGTCTATCAGCGTAATATTATGTTTCTTAAAGCAAAACATCTATGAGATGTGTTGATATGGTATCTATTTGATTATATAAATGTTGAATAAAATTGTCACGTTTTGAATAACTCTATCCTCTAGTGAGAATGGTGTTGTGATTTTTAAATGGCAATGAAATATATGTAAAAGTATAACGCTATACATCATATAATACCTACTTACTTTTTATATTGGTGATTTTACACGATTTAACTCACAGAACAATTACTAGAAGGTAGAACTACTGGGCAGACCAATGACTCGGTGGGTTCGATAATATATCGAGAGTAGAAGAACTTGGGGTAGTTTGGCACAGGGCCGCGAGAGAATGGCACAAGAGGGCTTATGCCCTGCAGTGGGTTGTAGAAAGCCGATGATGAGATGATGGGACGGTACTTCTTTATTCTGTGATGTAACTGGTGCGAGTTAAGGGCCTACCCCGATCGAACATTTATCGACCGGGAGAGACACAGTGATGCATTAGTTTACAAAAGAATAATAAGGATATAATAAGCGGATATAATAAGCGCGCGCTCGGATTAAACGACGTATCTGCAAAAACAAATTTTATCGTTTTCTAAAAACCTACACTAAAATAAAAAAATGGCTTTACAAGAACTTGCTCCAATTATTTGCTATGTTTTTAGGTAATTTCGTTTAATCGTGTTTTCCTTTGCCAGATTCTACAATACACAGTAAAAGTTTTATACGAGTATTTCGAAAATTTTTGCGGTGGCCTGGTAAGTTAATTTCGGATGTTATTCACATCGGAGTACACCGATACCTGTAAATAAGTGCGCTAGTCCGTGCTACTGTACCGTTATTTGAACAAGATTAAAAGTGACAGTATGAAAAATTAATGGGAAAATAAAAGCAATTGCTTTGGTCTTATTTTGAATTAGTTTGATGCAACCACAGCCAACGTGAAGACGCGTTAAAATACTGTAGTTCAGTTCGTTAAGATTACATTAAAATGATCTGAAGTCATTAGTAATTTAGAACTAATTTCTTATGTTGCTTGCTAAGAGTAAATAGATGCATTTGTTATTAAACGTCCGTAATTTGACATCTTTGTTGGAGCTTGTACACACACTTGTAACTGGTGCGAGTTGAGGCACTTCTACAGGTTTATCCTGCATAGGACTAGGGAAGGGCTTAGGCGATACTAAACTAGGAAAGCAGGCAGGGTGTGTCGGACTCATACCGTCTAAAATCCATTTCCATCCAACATTTAAGAGGGTACCCTCCCGGTGCCCTTACTTCCGTTCTTTCGTATATAGATACCGCAGACAGGATAAGACACCGTCCTCGCCGGCGAGCGACTATTTGTCGTAAAACAGAACATGACTCTTTATAAAAAGATGATAAAAGGACATAAGTGGGCATAGCACAAAAAGATTGACGTTAGCGTAACGCTAGCGAGTAATCGTGCTGTCACGTTCATGTCTATTCAGTTAATTTGTAGTATGACAAGGATGGCATATCGACTCGCTAGCGTCAATTTTTACATGCTAAGCTCTCTGAACACCGTCAATACCTTTTATTAGAAGAACTGGCGTCTTGATGTTTATAATGACAAAAATCCCGTTTTTCATACTATCCATTATGTGCATAGGGAACTATTGTACAGGTTATTGTTTGGTATACTTGCGGAATTTAGGGAATATGTAATAGATGGAGTACTGAATCATTCTACGCTACGTACGGCCAGTTTCAATATTTAACTCAAGAACAGATTTGCCTACTACGTATAGAATTTTGACACGATTTTTGTAGAAAAACTGTCAAAATGATACAGACAGTAAGAAAATCTATCCTTGAATTGAATATTGAAACCAGCCATTAAGGGCCTACCGCGACCGATAATTTATAGACCGAGAGAGTGACAGTGATGCAATTACTTTTCAAAAGAATAATAAGGGACGGATCTATTGAGCGCGCGCTCGTAAATAAACGACGCATGTGCGAAAACAAATTGTATCATTCTCAAAAAAAAACTACACTACATAAAATACTTAAAAAAAAAACCGACTTCAAAAAGCAAAAAATAGATATTTGAAGTCGGTACCGGTTATTGCAGCACCAATTTTAAGTAATGAGTGAATTATTTACTAATATTTATATACCTATATTATATTACGAGTATTTTGCTGAGTTGTACAGCAAGGTACCCAAAGGGTTGATATAATACCCATAATAACGGAATCTATACATTCGTGCAGTTCGCAGTTAAAGAGTCCCCTGATGTATCTTCAAAGTCCAAAGTTCAATACTGATTTCATTAAAATGGGACCACCCCAAAACTATACTAAACCCAACGCATAAAGAATCATCAAAATCAGTTCATAAATAAAGACGTTATAAAAAACACAGACAAATTGTCGACCTCCTCTTTTTTTGAAGTCGGCTAATATTCTGATTAGTTCTATGGCAGGGTACCTATAAGATTGACGTAATACCCATAATATCTCAATCTACGCATTCGTATTGTTTGTCGTTAAGGAGTTCCCTGGTGAATGCAAAAAGCATCATCAAAATCGATTCATAATTGGCGGAATAATCGCGTAACATACATACAAAAAAAACATACAGTCCAATTGAGAACCTCCGTCTTTTTAGAAGTCGGTTAAAAATAGAAAACTGTTTCACAAGAACTTTGCTACAATTATTTGCCATGTTTTTGAGTGAGTTCTATTGATTAGTTCTTAAGCATTTCGCGTTGGAATCAGAAAATGTAATGCAATAGAGATGAGTATGGATTTTTTTCTATCGAAAAAAAATCGTTTAATCGTGTATTCTTCTTAAAAGATTCTAAAATATATACTCAAAAACCATATTTCGAAATTTTAATACATATACATATACTTTTTGAAGGGCACGGAGTACAAAATCACGTTATTTTCGCAGTAGCCCTTTAAAGATCGCTATGATTGTTTTAGCTCATATTTTTACTAATACTCATTTGACAGTAAACCAGAATCACCCTTAGATGAAGTGAATGATATCCTACCACGCGCTATCTACCGTGCGGTAGATAATATTGTATGCTTTCCTCGGCCCGACCGCACGGGTATGTGCATGGGGTAATATGATACTATTTATTTTTTTAAATAAACTAGGCCGCGACATTGTCTGCATTGACTTTAGACGGAAACCTAACATTTTGCCGGGAAAAGTGTCCGGTGTTAATCCAGGTAATAAACTATATGTGTGCCAAATTTCATCCAAATCCGTTCAGCCGTTTTTGCGTGATTGAGTAACAAACATCCAAACGTACAAACTTTTACGTTTATTATATTAGTAGAAGTAGAATATAGTAGGATAATAAGTTTCTTGATTTTTTTACGAATTTGTATTTAGTATCACCAGTGTATCTCCTCCAGTAAATTCCGCAAAGATAAAAAAAACAACAGTCTATATATTTTATAGGCACTTAAACACTGATTTACATATACGTACATGAGTCAAAAATTTTATGGTAGTATAGGAAAATACCAGATAAATTATAATAATATAAAATAACATATTTTACGCTATTTGAATTAACGATTACTATTGATTATTCATGCTAAGAAGGCGTAAATGAAATGCGTGTAATTATGGAATTTGCCATAGTTAGTTTATGGGCAGGCACTTAATGAATGGATAATAAAGTTCGTAAATACATATAAAGATATATGTGAGTATAGAAGATGTATAATAAAATTATTTTAGAGAGTTAAAGATACAGTAGATACAACTAATGTCCTGTTTATCTGGAAAAAAGGTTAAGTGCGAATAAAACTCTGAGGGGTCCGTACATTTGCCGCAAGATGGTGCTAATTTATTTTTCTGTAATAGTAAATCCCTAAAAATGCGATGTGTGGCCCCACAAACCCAGCGTCTCTACCCTAAGCGGCTCAAACATAATATAACCTCTGTCTAGCTCTAGGTTGGTATATTTGCGCCCTTTGAGGGATAAATAATTTTCGAATTTTTTTCTTTACTATGAAAGGTTGCTTCTGGCCAAATTTCATATAAAGGTTTTGATGAATGAGTTTAAATGGAGTTTTGGCGGGAAGTCGAAGAGTGATGTTAACAATTTGTTTCAATTTCCAAAACTTGAGTTATTTCGACTTATAATGTTTAATGTTGGTGGAATATTAACCATTATGTGTTCTTATATGTGCATGAGTGAAGGTAATTGTAACAAAGTGATAAAAAAACACTTTTCGGCTACCCTCAAAATGGCCGTTGTAATTGGTATGTAAAGTATCCACCGCTTTACTATCCAGGGTGGGGTACTTCATTAATTTGCCATATAATGTTATAACTTACAGTTATAACATAATATGGCATGTTTGCTTTTGGTGCAACAGCACACCAAATGGATTAGACTATACACACGATAAAATGTAAAACCATCATAAATTGATCTCATTTTTAAAATATGAGCCTGCGAGTTCCTTGCCCCTTTTCTATGTAGAAATAAAAATCCAAACGTGTGGTAGTTTCTCAAGTAATCTCTATGCTTTTTTTTACTATACTTAAGAATATTTTGGTATATTGTATGAATAAATATATTTTGATTTCATTTAAGTATCGTGGGATGTTTATATTCGAGCGTCTCCGTGGTTCAAAGGGCACGTTAAGCCATTACCACTTAATGCGCTAATCTTTAAGACAAGTTGAAAGCCTTAGAGGCGACTTGATAAATTGCAACTGCGGGTGGCCACAATCCGCACTGGATCTGCGTTGAAGAGTATATCCTACTCTATATCTCGATTTGTGAGAGAAGCCCTTTGCCCAGCTGAGGGACAGTATAGGATGATTACTTTATTATAAATAATGATTATGTACTTTTTATAACATATTATTTACAGCAGTTTTTTTTCGCTCTCTGTTGAGACAAATATTGTATACCATACATATACATGCCCCGATAGATAGCGATGCACTGAAAATGAATAATTAATAGAGAACACTAGCCCGTAGTATTGAGTATTGATGGCGATATCAATGAGGAACTTGATCAGGTAGTGGACGTCCTTCACGGACGTCCCTTCTTCGTCCACTACGGACGTCTATAGAGAAGAGGAAACGAGGTTCTGCAAGATGCGGCGCAATAGAAAGAAATCGAGTCTTTCAACAGAATGTCTACAACTCATGGAGAAAAGACGCGAAGATCCCGCAGTCACTTCGTCAGAACAACGGGCATTGAGTAAAAAAAATCACGAAGCTGGTAAGACGAGACGTCCGACGCTCTAACACATGTCAAATAGAGAGAACGATTGAGTGGAATCAGGGGTCAAAAGTCTTTTCACAATAGCTTGGCCGAAGTCATCTGACGAAGCTGACCGCTCTAAGTGGAAGAGTCGTCGTCTCGGTGCCGGACATTCTCGCGGAAGTCGAAACTTTCCATTCCCAACTTCACTCCACGCAAGTAAACCAACCAGAACCCGACATAAAGGATTTAAGAGCCACCCTAAACCGCCACTACACGGACGAGCTGCCAGAAGTTAGCCTTGACGAAACCGAGATGGCCCTAAAACAACTTAAAATGAAAAAGCTCCGGGTGATGATGGAATTACTACCGAGCTTTTAAAGGCTGGAGACACTCCTATACTCAAACAGCTTCTGCGTATTTTTAATTCCGTCATCTTTTCTGGGAGAACTCCAAAAGCATGGAACAGGAGTGTAGTCGTCTTGTTTTTCAAGAAGGGAAATAAGACCTTTCTGCAAAACTATCGACCCATTTACCCTCTGAGCCATGTCTACAAATGGTTTTCTAGAGTCATTACAAATCGCCTGGCAAGAAGACTTGACGAGTTTCAGCCAACGGAACAGGCTGGTTTCAGGTGAGGATATGGCACCATAGACCACTTTCATACAGTGCGGCAGATTATGCAGAAGGCCCAAGAGTATAGTCAGCCCCTGTGCATGGCATTCGTGGATGACGAGAAAGCCGACTCCATGGAAACCTGGTCTGTTCTCGAATCCTTGCAACATTTCCAGGTCGACTGGCGATACATCTAAGTGCTGAGATGCCTGTATGACGCTGCAACAATGAGCGTCCAAGTACAAAACCGGCGGACTAAGCATATCCCCTTGCATCGAGAAGTGAGATAAGGCGATGTAATCTCACCTAAATTGTTTACGACTGTATTGGAGCATATGTTTAAGACGCTGGACTGGAAAGGACCCGGCATTAACATTAACGGCGAGTACATCTCACACCTAAGATTCGCGGATGATATCGTAACATGAAAATTCACACACAAATACCCAGACCGGAACAAATAATTGTGGATCACACAAAGATTTGTCCCGTGCGGGAATCGAACCCGCGACTATTAAACACAGTGGGCGGAGCGGCTTAAGCTCTTAACCACTGCGCTAAATCGTCCGTCAGTATTTGCCGAAGAACCGATGACCGTTGGGGTAGACGTGTTCTTGAGTGGAGACCGCGGCTCGGAAAACGTAGTGTGGGACGCCCTGTAGCTAGGTGGAGCGACGATAAACGCAGGGTGGCTGGCAGCGGTTCAAGAATAAGAGCCGAAGACCGGTCTCAATGGCTTGCCTTGGGAGAGGCCTATGTCCAGCAGTGGACCGATACGGGCTGATGATGATGATGAATACCTACCGGTCGGTTTTGGTGTAGCGTCAACCTTGCCACAGTGGAACAGTTGAGTTTACTCCTTAGTACACGGAACCTCTGTGAATTTTCGTTTACTCTCTGTACCTAAGTAAAAGTAGTTACATACAAATAACATTTTATAACGTGACTACATGCTTTTAAAGTAAATATTCCAGTTTAAGTACTCCAGACAAAATTGCCACTTAAAGACGTGTTACTTTCAAATGCGGCTCGCATATTAAAAATACGAGCTTGGGGATGTACGTATAATTGTTTTTGAAAACCACTTACGAGATAAGTAAAAATGAGTAGGTAAAATGTTACGTATTATAGGTACAGTAGGTATACTTTTTATTGCAATCGAATTTGGTACTAACATAATAATAATTATTATTGAGAGCTATTGTTGTACCACTGCTGGGCTAAGGTCTCCCTCCACTTTTTCCACTCTCTCCTGTCATTTGCCATCTCGAGCCAGTTTTTTAAAAAATGCATCCAGATCGTCGTTTGCCGTGCGGCAGGCATGTCCGGCCCGGCGGCATGAAAAAAAAACGTATTTTACCTAAGTATCATTTTATTAAAATAGAATAGACTAAATAGCAAATGGATTTCATTCAGTATATAAAGGAATTTTTTGGTCATCGAAAAACAGTAGCAATATACAGTAGATACGATAACAAAATCATTTTTAATACGTTAAATACGTTGTCATTTTATGCGTTTGGTCTTATTTATATTGCTGGGTTATATATTTTTTAAACCATAGGTTAGTACTATAAATACAAAGTAGAAGGGCTCAAGTTAGTTTTTTCTTTTATAAAAACGTAGCACCACGCTAGGAATTATTCCTGTGTTGATAACAATAATAAAATCAGTTTATTCAAATCATAAGAAACAAACACAAGTAGCAATGTCCCCCGCACTAGGCGTACCTCTATCGCAGGAGACCTCTAGAGATTATACAAAGCAAGATTTTCTTAAAGAGAGGAGTGAGTAAATTAATTAATCATTAGAGTGAAAAGTAAATAGAAACTTATGGTGTTATGGGTACGTTTACAAACACGAAGTCAACATAGACCCAGACCGAAACAAATATTTTAGGGTACCACAAAGATTAGTCCCGTGTGGAGATCGAACCCTACTACTATTCGATCCAATGGGTTGAGCGGCTTAAGCTCCTAACCACGGGACTGGTTAATAAGTGCTTAAATAATAGAATTAACTAAAACAAAAAAAATATATATATTGTTTTGAGGATTGTCAGTATTAAATTGGCAAACGCGCTTTATTCAACTCTTAGATAACCTACTGGGTCAAGACATATATTTCTGGATATATCAGGTCAGTTAACAGACGACGATCGATATCAACTTCCTAAATACTAAATTGATATAAATTTGCGTAAGTATAGGAACTACTATCTATAACAATAAAAATACTACTGAATTGAAGTAATCTGGCTGCCTTAACATAGCGTTTCTTCCCAGCTTTATTCCATTTTAACTGGAACCAGCTTCCAGTCCTGATTCGATTAATTAACTATTTTTCGCCCACCTGCATGGTTTTCGCAATACGACTGAAAAATCAGTGTGTTGGTACCTACTTAGGGTTACACCCAAAGTAGGTACCAACTCAGTTTCTTAATTTTTTTTTTCATTATAATAAATCTACCTGTGACATCTCTTCAACCCACAAAGATCAGTCTTACACATCTTATATTATTTCTCGAAGTTCAAGACCCATACAATATTCCCGGTCTATCCATAACCATAATCGAAGTCAAGTTAGGGATGACTGAGTTCACAACTGTGGAAACTTTTACGTCTTAACACGCGATTACACTATCGCGAGAACGAACGGATTCAGAACTTTATTCGAATAAGAACTGTCGGAATTACGGTTTATGGATGGTGTTTGTGGTATTTAATTTGAACTATCGAGGTTTTCTTCCTTTTCTTCTTGGGGTTTTTAGAAGAAAAGGCGAGGATTTAATGGAGTAATTTCCAAATGCTATTCTTGGTAACAATAATAAAATAGCACTTTATTGTGCCGTTTATTTTCGGGATAATTACCATAATAGCCATGCTTGGAAGATGGATTGGCTATGGCAGCATGACTTTAATTCTTATGTAATAAAATGACGCTGCTGTCCATCCTTTACTCTGGTGTCCTTAAGGTGTCTAGTATGACACCTTCGGAAAGTGGTGTTGTAGCACTAACCCAGCTGACTAGGGCTGTGGATGGCATAGATGTCGAAATACTTTATTGGGTAGAACCAAGATAGTGCTGTAGTTTTGAATATTGGAGGATAAACTGAATTCCCCCATTTGCCAGTCTGTCTGCGACGGATGGCGATGGGGGGCAATTTGTCCTGGATTAAACAGCCCAATAACTAATCTAGGACAAGTTTCTCCTCATCGACGTCCACATTATAATTCTTATCACCATAAAATCTCAACCTTATGATGATGATATAGCCAAATTCTTCTTTTTCATGTGGCAGATAACCATCACTAACATGTTACGTAGTACAATCAGAGCGCCTCGCGCTCACTTTTTGTGATTGATACGTAAATTCGCAGGCGCTATTGAGCGCTCGCTTTAGTTTATTTTATTTATTTATTTTTAGAAAACCTTGCAGACTAATAGCAATATATTATATACGTATTTCAATACGTGGTGGCAAAACAAATGTGAAAGTCACACGCACGAAACGCTGCATCTTGGCGCTTGCAAGACCCGAGCCTACAATTAATACAAAGGATGTACAAGGGATACTCGCTATAAGTTCTGCATGCAATTAACAATCACAGTTGCAATACTCGTGTTCGCAACCATCTCTTTCGGGAGAGTCATATTATTATATTAACCTGACGGTGTTTATCTTACATTCACACCTATATTCCCCATAAGGAAGGTCATAATGTAAAGGGGGGCAAGCCTTTTGCCACTATACCGGGTTAGGGCCCAGTATAGTTAGTAAAAATTCCTAGTATAAGTCCGAAGTCTGGAAACTAATCGATTCCGGGGATTTTTCAATAGAAAAACTACACTGACCTACCTAGGATTCGCAAGACCTCTTGATCGCTACCCGCATTATACGCCACTAGTAGTAGGCAGTCATCGGTAGTTTAAATTTTAACAAAAATAATAAACTTTATTTCTATTTCAGGTAAAACAAGCTCTCTTATAAGCATATCCGAGGCGCTGGTCCCCGTGATATACTCGCCCGTGTACAGCAAGGTGTACCTGAGCACACTCTCTACGCTGCCTGGCGCTTTTTACCTCATCAGCGGCGCCTTAGCAGTTCCTGCCATAGTTTTATTATTGTAAGTATATGACTGATTCTTCTATCTATCTATTTATATCGTCACGTCAGATGCTTTACGGGGTATGTCTATTTCTTCCTATTAGAATAGTAACGCTCGTCGAGAGGCACCGCTGTATTTGGTTTGATGACCCCATATTTTTGCGGTCTTTGTGAAGGAGGCCATTGCCCGAGTTTTCTAGTTTTAGCATACCTCATTTTCGCATAAAATGTCGTTTCGATACTTTGAGTTTTAAAACGTTGAAATGTATCCTTAACCTACTCGGTTCTGTCCCACGAAATGAATACCGCTTGATATAAAAGTGCAGCTCACTGAATTTAGTGCTATTTAAGGGATACTATGTTGTGGATGGGAACAACTCGCGAGGCAATGTTCAGAGACGTAAGCCTATGAATGAGCAATGCGTGCATACATAAAAATTGGCAACATTACATGTCCACCCTATTCATTTACACGTCTTCTTCTCTGCTTAAAGTCAGCTTTGAGCAGGGAAGACGTGTAAATAAATACGGGCTTACATTCGCGCATTCCACACTCAGGATCAAACATCGACCTCGCCGGCGGGGTCAAAGAATCCCTTGTCCGCCGGCCGATGTAGAGCACCACGGCGAGACACCTAGTATACGCCCTCCCCTATAGCGACTGCCCAAGCCGAGGCAGTTCCTCCTTGAGGACCGTTGAGCTAGTTGCACCCTTGCCCTTCTGGCTTGAGCGTAGTGGTTGCACGCTCGCCCTCTTTTCTGTTGAAGCTGTAACGGCCCCACGGCCATAAGCGTAGATCATTCACACGCACAAGCATTTCCCACTTTCATGTCCATTTCTCTGCTCACTGCCGGACGATTAGACTGTGTAAACCAGGGGTAATAGTATAATAATAATGGCTATCTAGTGATACTATATTAGAAACTCTAGTAGGAAAATATTAGGCTTATTAGCGATCCCCTGGCTTAGCTATGACTATATGGTATTGACTGTATCATACAAAAAGATTCCCTAAAAGTGTTCCCCGTAGTTTGGGGCTGTATATAGAACATGATTAAAATCACCCTCGAGGTGAAATAGGAAGTTTACACCTCGTAAAAAACCTATCCAAGTTTACCACAAAGTCGTAACTTTAGCACGCTCTAAGCTGTGGGTTTCTCTATCTATCTATATCACGCCAGATCCCTTGCGGGGTACGTAGAGAGTACAGAGTTCCAGCAGGTTCTTTTCTTACATACCTCTCTGGCTTCCTTCTATTTCATAGTTCGTCTCATACACGTTCGCCGGTTACGGAGACTCTTGACTTATCCTTCAGAAGACTCGGTCTATTTGGTCATGGTAAGGTAGCCTAGGTCTGATAGTCTAGGTGTGGGTTTGATACCTAAAACATTTTTTTTTTAAATTAGAGAGAATTGAGTTTAAAGACGTGGTGTATCGACTAATTAAAAATTTATTTTTATGTATATACGTTTATTTTTTAAATAATGATTACAACTCACACGTTTTACTCACGCAACTCATATTACAACCGCTCTTTCAGACAAAGCACGTACCACAATAAAGACATTACTTCAAACTGATATACCTACAGCTTATCATCTTTACAAAAAGCCACACAAAACAAGCGCATAGCTGCCCATTGCCTAACAATTGCTGCTAATGTTTCGACATGTCAAACAAAAAGAGACCTTGTCAACACTGGAGAGTTCGCCCTTACTATAATTTTGTCATCAAACCAATGTTCGATTTCTAATGACCATTGTGGCCTTGAACTGTTATTTTCTATTTCTGTTTATCTAATTCTTAGATCTAGTATGAATGACCTTATTCCTTCCTTTAGAATGGAAATGTTTTTATTGTACGTTTTGTCATAGTTTTGTTTTGTTTCAAATGGAATTTGTACCTTGAACTACGTGACTGGGTTATCGAGATCCATTTTTTTTTCAATTTACTAGTCTGAGTAGGTAACGTTGTGGCAATAAAAATAAGTGAAGTATTTCGGTCTGTCTTCGGGTGAATAACTTAAAATTGAGTATAGAAATTAGTAGGCCTTCAATCTTATATTATAGGCAATGAATTATAAGACTATTTTCTATTTTAATATCTCATTTTCGCTAAATCTTTATCTACACTATAATAATAATATAATGAAGATGAAAGATTAGTATTTTTGTGTTTAGCGAATAAACTCAAAAACTACTAAACCAATTTTTATCCAGAAGTAACATAGGCTATTAAACATAGACCCGGTAGGTGGCGCTGTTGTCAACTGGGTACAAAGTCGCGGGAAACTGCTAGTACTTATGTAAAATTCTGGTGAGCCTGTGTTCGCAATTCTTCTCCTCCTAAGCATAACCGATTTTAATTATTTTTTTTATAGTAATGAAATTATCTGGATAGGTCTTAGTTACAGTTGGACTCAGTAGGTGGCGTTGTCGTCCTTCGGGTCTGCTATGCATATACAAATGAACACGTAGGAAACCGTGGGAAATTGCTTGTAAGTTAATGAGTTCTCGCTGCACAGCTGAAATAAATTTGTGATATGCTTACTTAATAAACGAGCATCTAAACAAAGAAGTATTAAGTAGGTATCTCTTTTGGAAACGTGTTTTATTTTTTTTAATTATTATACGTACACGCTGAAATTTTAGTGTCAATAAGTTTTATATTGTTGAATAGGAATAAAAACAATTAATGTACTATAATCATAGGCAAAAAAATCTCCGTTCATTTGGAAAATAAGCTGATCGCACTTTGAATGAGTATATCTCGAAAGGCACGCCAAGCCGTTGCTCCTGATTACCACTGAATGTGTTAAATGTTAAGCCAAGTTGGAAACCTTATGGGCGGCCTGATGAGTTTCGACAGCAGGTGGCCATAACGCTCAACTGCCTAACAATTAGGAATTTCGAGATCCAAATAATTACTTTTGACACATTTGCATAAGTCAGCAATTGTTCATTAACCTGAGAAATAATTTCTTCCGATCTCTAACCACACGCTGGAGAATGTTTTCAAACGTGACATTTTCACATTGCGATATCAAAACCTTAAGAAATCTATATTACCTAACAAACTTATTTATATCTAATTCCGATTTCCTAGTATACATACAGATAATGATTATTTCTGACGAGGAATTGTAATATAGAAAACTCGTTTTCTAATTATAAAGGAATTGGATCATCACGGATATGCCTAAATGGTACCCAAAACAGTAAATAAAAATGTCAAATATACATAGCAATTCGCTCTCGTGATACACATTGCGATGTGCGACTGCTTGTGTCCCAAGATGATTTTAATCACCATTACTTCAAGAATTGATTAAAAGAAGGAAGATTTAAAGAACTCCCGACTCAAATGAGTCATAGCTAAATGCACTCTTGATTAAGTCACCTTGCACCAAAAAAAAATCTATATCAAAATTCGGTTCATTAGTCATCCGTTTAAGAGTTATGGTGCCACAGACAAATACACAGATCTATACGTAGATAGAGCGAGTAAATAGGCAAGTAAATTGATGCAATAACATATCCTCCTCGTTTTATAAATACCTAACACCCCGTACCTGAGCGCTTGTAGCGCTGTGCGACCAGTGTTCAGCTCAGTCGGTCTGAGATAGGTCACCGTTTGTGGGATTTCCATATTCAAGCACCTTAGTACTTTGGAAGGCACGTCCGACCTCCTAGCTATCACTGAATGTGGTAATAATTAAGCCAAGTTGGAAGTCATACAGGCGGCTTAATAATTTCCGTCAGTCACAACGGCCACAAACCTTTTTTTTGATGGGGGAAATCCTTCATATGATACCCGCTCGCCATTTGGGGAAGCGAGGAGTTACGCCGAGACTCCTACCACCTAAAACCCCCACCGTGCTCCAATTCGTCGCTGTGGCTGGGGCGGGTTACGGCAACGCGTGAGCAACCATCCGCGACCCGCCAGCGACCTTCCACTTTTGTGGAAATCCACTCTTGACGGAATTGCTTTCCGCACACTTCATTGAGGGGCGTGCCGTCACCTATTCGCAATGGGTCCGCGTGGTGGAACATGTCTTAATCTCTCGCTTGATTTGTGAGAGAATTCCTTTGCCCAATAGTGGGACAGTACTGATTGATTTATCTATCTATCTATCGATCTATATCATCACGCCAATTCCCTTGCGGGATAGGCAGAGAGTACAGATTTCCAACAGGTTCTTTCCTTATAGACCTCTCTGGCTTCCTCCACTCTCATAGTTTGACTCATACACGCTCGCCGGTAACGGATGCTCTTGAAATTCTCTTCAGATAAGACACAGTCTATTTGGTCATGGTGAGATAGGTTTCTAGGTCTTCCCCGGTACCTACATCCTTCCACTTTCGCGTTGTATATCCCGATAATTCTTTATTGTACAAATAGTTACAAATTATAAAATTAAAATTAAAGAAAAGGTAAATGTACAAAGGCGAGCTTAACTCAAAGTCGAGTTCTCTACCAGCAAACCTTTGAGTGAAAGAGAAACAAATCATCAAAAGGAGGATAGTAATAAGTGTACAACACAGAAGATATTAGAGGTATAAACTACAGATATATATCCATAAATATACTACATACTATACAATACCATAAAATAATACACTACATAGACATATACAGACATACATACAAACAACTTACGTAGATAGGAAATGTTGTTTAATTCTTCTCCTGAAAATCTGTAGAGTAGGGCTATCACGTAAAGAGTGAGGGAGAGAGTTCCATATATCTGTTTTGTCATTTATCTGATTGATTTATTATTATAATACTTATTATTATTATATAACAGAAATATAATACACAATATATAGTATCGATTCCCCTTTGCAAATTTGTAACTCATCTTTTCAATTTCGCCTTGTAGGTAAGTTATCTATGATAGGAAAATAGGAAAAGATATACAGAAATCAAATATCGTCAGATCATACGTGGAAAACGATATACGTTTCAGCGAAATGTTGTTTGGCTTTCATGTTAAGGTGGAGGATTATTTGATGTGCGCTTTTATCCGAATATTCTGTTCTTGATATTATATCAGAGATTTCTATAAGGTGGTGCCAAGTTTTTCTTAACCGGTCCGTTATTAGCCTTCTCCGGCCTATCCTTTTAAAACATAACATACTCGTATTATGATACATCTATCTATCTCTTCAGAACTTGCGGGACAGGCAGAGAGTACCTACAGAGTTCCAACAGGTTTATAATGATAGGAATTTTAATAAAATCCATAATGTAACTAATACTCAGTTATTGGTTTAATGGAATACTGCTACAGCGTCTACCTTTGTAAATTCAAAATACATAAAAGCAAAAACAACATTAATCGATCAGTTCTGACTGCCTCGTTGGTCTAGTGGCAAAGCGCCGCGCGTTGTGATCACGAGGTCCTGGGTTCGAATCCTAGGTCGGACAAATATAGTTTTTCTAACGAAAAATTCCCAGTATAAGTCCGGAATATGGAATTGTGACCGGTATATGGCAATAGGCTCGCCCCCTATTACATGGAACCTAATATCGTCGGCGAAACTTGGGTGTACTCAATACTCCTCTGCCATCCCCACTTGGGGAATATAGGCGAGACGGTGTGTGTGTTCTGTCTACGATAATGGACCGTAAGTGTTTAAAATTATTCTAATGAAATGTACGCGTCGGGAATATGAATATTTTTATAGCAACCCCATTTTACCCCTAGCCCAGCGTTCTGTTATTGTAATTTTACATTTTTGTGAGAAAGAAATAGGGCTATAAACTGCATACATCCATGTCTGTCTCTAACGGTATAGTAATTCTACAATCTATCTATCTATAGCATAGTCTCCAAAACCGGCGAGCGTGTATGAGACAAACTATGAGAGTGAAGAAAGCCAGAGATGTCTGCAAGAAAAGAACCCGTTGGAACTCAGTACTCTCCATCTACATTACGGATCTGGCGTTACGATATAGATAGATTATTCTACAATAATCCTATTAAAGAATCTATAACAAGTCGCCCGGTCCAAAATGTGTATCACAAACAAGGCGGTTATCTGCGCGAACTTCAAGGATTTCTGAGTAAAACAACCGCAGGTCTAATTTTTCGTTATTTGTTCCACAGATTGCTGTTCAGCCTTCGAAGGAAAGACGCCCGCGACGCAGCCGCGGCCGAGGCCAAATCCAAGGAGAACGAAATCACTCGGTTTTGATGAATATTTATTATTAAGAATAAATGTTAGCTATAGACTAGGTTACTCAAAAAATCTCAATAAAATTAAGGTTTGTATTGAATCGCGTGTATTTTTTATATATAGTCCTCCACATCGTTTTTGATGAAAGCAACGCTAACATAAAAATATTATTCAACAGCATAAGTTGCAATGTAGTTTACTAAATCGATTTTTGAATTTATGAACTCGCCTACACCATATATGCCATATCATGCGTCTGAGTCGCACAAATATTTTTTCACGCATCTCTCTTATGCTCTCTCTTACCAACTCCATTCGCGGCGAAATAGACGGCTTTGCTGGTTCTGTAGCCTTAGTAAGATCTAAAATCAGTAATTTTATTAGTTATTCATAGTAATCTGTATTAGTATATATTGAACTTAATACTTTACTGGATTCACATCTCGTAAATGTCAATCAGACCTAGTGTACTAGATCTGTAATATTTCATGTGAGGTTGTACATCAGTTTTGTGAATTACAATAAAAAAAATACATGAATTATAATTAAAAAAATACCTACACTTATTACACTTTATTGCCTTAGTTGCAACCAGATGTGTTTTAATTAGATTAGATAATTGCTTTACAAATTCCATACGAAAACTAATTTTCCAAATTTAACATTATTAACCCCTTTTTTACGCACTTTTATACCCTAATTAACAATGAAACTTGTATGTGTATGTGTGCGAATTGAGAAAAATGTTTTAGAAATGCATTTAAAATCTCCGTATTGCTTTGAATCAAGAATAAATTTAGTTTATTATAGCACACTAAGGGAGTAAAAGCATGTTTATTTAATTTAAAAAATGTAATATACATTAAAAACAGTTGGAATCAATTCAGTTTATATATGACAAATATGTATATAACAAACTATTTTCAGGTCTTGCGTTTATTATGTTACACCTTGTATAAGACGATGCGTGAGGGTGAAGGAGATAAGAGAGTTGTGAGAATAGAAAATGCTGATATTTTGGGCTCTCTACCTAACTCGAAACGCAGTCGGCGTATGAATGTACCTATAATTTATCTATCTATCTATCTATAACCTCACGCCAGATCCCTTGCGGGGTAGGCAGAGAGTACAGAGTTCCAACAGGTTCTTTCCTTACATACCGCTCTAGCTTCCTCGACTCTCATAGTTCGTCTCATACACGCTCGCCGGTTATGGAGAGAAATTTATAGTTATGCAAATGAACTTACAAACAAGTTATTAACTTGTTACAATGCGTAATCATTCGTATATCGTCGTGAAGCAAAGCACTATCGATATAATAAAAAAAATATTTACCTTAGTAACAATTACATCACCTATTACAATGATAACAGTTATTATTGTATGTATTATTCCTATATAATATTATAAATTCTGTAGATAACTCGGGGCTGGGTTCATTGTAGAGTAATTAGCTGTCATATCATGTGAGCTGTTTGGAATCAGTGTGTTCCTTCTCCACTAAAATACAATGATCACACTACTAGGTAGATACTTCGGTTGTGGTAATGTGTAAAAAAAGTGTCAATGAAATCCAAATATAAAGCACGATCAACTGATTCTAATCGGAATAACTATATTGCTATTCGGAATCACTGCAACAAGGTGTGTAGGGATGCTCAACGCCAACACATCCATAGTTCTGTACAAAATGGTAATCCAACAAAAGTTTGGAAGTTTCTGAAATCAATGGGGGTCGGTAAATCTCGTCAAGATAAGTTTTCCAAGGATTTAGATATCAATCTCCTCAATAAGCATTTCTCAACTTCGTCTAATTTTGATAAGATTACAAAGTTAAGCACGCTTAACTATCTTTCATCTATTCCGACGCCCGATTATTCACCTTTTGTCTTAAGTCAATTTTCCGCTTGTGATGTTAAGAGGAGCATAGAATCAATCACATCCAATGCTATCGGCAGTGATTGTATTAGCCGCAAAATTATTCTTCCTATCCTTGACGAAATCCTACCCATCATTTGCCATATCTTTAACCATTCTATATCCAGCGGCGACTTTCCATCCTCTTGGAAAGAAGCCGAAATAACGCCCTTGCCTAAAAAATCCAATCCTAAATCTGTCTCCGAATATCGTCCTATATCAATATTACCTTTCCTATCCAAAGTTCTTGAGCGCCTTGTCCATGATCAATTCAGCAGATTTCTCAATAATAACTCTCTCCTTAATCCTTTCCAGTCTGGCTTTCGTCCTGGCCACAGTACCGTTACTGCACTGGTGAAAATCACAGACGATATAAGATTAGGTATGGAAAATAGCAATTTGACTTTATTAGCACTGCTCGACTTCAGCAATGCTTTCAACACTGTAGATCTTGACATTTTGCTTGGAGTCCTATGCTCTATTAACATATCTCCAACGACAATTGACTGGTTTCGTAAATACCTGTTTGGTCGCCGGCAACGCATTCGCATCGAAGAAACTTACTCTTCTTGGTGTAACACTAGTGCCGGCGTACCACAGGGTGGCGTTCTATCTCCTTTACTTTTCGCTGTTTTTATTAACTCTATTCCCAATCAACTACGTTCGTCATACCACCTTTATGCAGATGATCTCCAACTTTACACCCAAGCACCATTGGCCAACTTCTCGGAGGCTGTGAACACAATGAACCATGATCTGTCTAAGGTATGTGAATGGAGTGGGCGCTACGGTCTTAATGTCAACCCAACTAAGACACAAGTCATTGTTGTTGGCAGTCCCAGACTCACTGCACGTCTTGATTGGTCGCAACTCCCCCAAATCATGTTTAATGGTATCACTATACCGATAAGTAACAGTGTTAAAGATTTGGGGATCTACATCGATACCAACCTCACTTGGGGACCACAGCTGCAAGAACTCAGCCGCAAGGTTTTTGCCTCCGCAGGCTCTTTAAGAAGGTTGCGCAATTTTCTCCCAACAGCCACTAAAATTGCACTCGCACAATCCCTTCTACTTCCTATTATCGATTATGCAGACGCCAGCTATCTTGACCTCACAGAGCAGCAACTTAATAAGCTTGAGCGACTTCAAAATTTTTGTATAAGGTTCATATTTGGCTTGCGCAAATATGACCATGTTTCTGAATTTCGTACAAAGCTCAAGTGGCTACCAATTCGCCTTCGCCGGAATTGTCATATATTATCGCTTCTATACAGTGTTCTGTTTAATCCGATAACCCCAGCTTACCTCAAAGATCGGTTTGAGTTTCTTCATGAGACACATTCAAGGTTCCTAAGATCATCGGAGAATTTGAAGCTGAAAGTGCCGATGCATTCCACAAATTTCTTCGACAAATCCTTTACGATTCAAGCTGTTCGTTTGTGGAATGCATTGCCCATTTCAGTTAGACGTGCAAAGTCGTTGCTTTCGTTTAAAGCAATGGTTAAGCATCACTACTTAACCATAATTTAACTGTTTGCATTTTTTTTTGTTTTTATATAATCTTGTTCAGTGTTTAGCTATAATATGTAATAGATTAAATTATAATATGTGTGTATATTTACATAATCAGGTATATAATTGTGTATGTATTGTTATGTGTGTGTATATATATATATGTATGTATTGTATATCATTAATAATGTACGCCACTAACTGCCCCTTTCTATCGTTATTTGTTATTTTCCCAACGGTTGCCTGGAAGAAATTGCTTTCAGCAATAAGGCCGCCATTTGTACTTATTTACTGTTTATAAATTGTTTGTAATTTAATGTTTTGCTGGTGTACAATAAAGTGTACTATTATTATTATTATTATTATTAATGCATAATGGTGTGCTTGTCCCAATGCTGTTATATGGCAGTGAGGGTTGGGTCGAAAGCACGATAAATGCGGTCAAAATGCGAGCTCTGCGGAAGATGTGCTGAGTCAAGCTGACCGACAGTACTCGCAACAACGTAGTAAGAAGGCGTGTAGGTATAAAATATAGTATCGGTGTGAAGATGAGAAAGGGGAAAAGAATGACAAACCAAAGAATTCAGGTACTGGGGAAGACCTAGACTATTTCACCATGACCAAAAGACCGTGTCTTATCTGAAGGGCAAGTCAAGAGTCTCCATAACCGGAAAGCGTGTATGAGACGAACTATGAGAGTGGAGAAAGCCAGAGGTATGTAAGAAAAGAAACTGTTGGGACTCTGTACTCTGTGCCTACCCCGCAGGGGATCTGGCGTAATGATATAGATAGATAAATGTATTATTAAAAATATGAGATAACCATTATATGTCATCCCGTCGATCTAGTAGCGGGCAATGCGCATAGCGATCACGTCACGAGTTCGAATACTAGATCAAGCAGTTTTTTATCGAACTCCAACTAGATCTGATACTTGCATCATCCAGTTCAGATTTGTGCCACAATAAACATATTATTTTTATGTCCAATAAGCCCTATTCTGTGTTAATACCACGTCAACGCTAGGTAAATGGTTACCTAGCGTTGATTTTCATCTAGACCCATATCCATCATGGATGCCAATCAGCTGTAAATATATTGTTATTATAATTTGTTTTTGTCGAGTGCCTTAATATACAAGTGTTTGAGTGAGTATCAATATGAAATAAAACAAAATAACTAATAATTCGTAATCACCAACGAGTATTTCTAGGATAATGACCAGGCGAAGGTAACCGGAGAGGATTAAATGGGAAAAACGCAAGACCGAAGCGAATGGAGGACTATGGAAGATCTACGGGTGGTAGCTATGGGTTAAAAATTATGATGATTTCTAGGATCGAAACGTCGCTTTATAGTATATTCTAATCAAATTTTAAAACTTTGTGAACATACCATCACTATTTTTAGATTTTTTAGTTGTGATTGCAATCTATAACAAGTGTAGTGAAGACATCGAAATGAAAATGCTGTTAGCAAGAAATCGACGTTTTTAGGTATGTTGACAGTGGCGGATTTACAAATTTGCCGCCAGTAGGCTATTCAATTTTTGACGCCCCTACTAACCTCTGCACTTCAATACCCTAGTTCACAATCATATTATTTACATTTTATTTGTCAATGAAATTGTAATTTTATGATTTGTGCCCTATCTTCATCATTACATTAGGTTTTTCCAGTTATTAGTATTATTGTGAACTAAAGGGATCGTTATCTCCGTTCCTAGATCATTCTTACAACTCACGATGTAGTGAAGTTTACACAAGAAATAGTCTTTCGGTATATTTTTGAGTTAAGAAAAACTCAATCATGTACTACTTACTTTTAAATAAAATTTTGAGCCAAACTTGCTGCGCTAGGCTCCAGCCTACTCAGCCTGCTGGTAAATGCGCCACTGTATGTTTAGTGAAAAACGTTTTAAAATGTTATTGGAATATACTATAGTTCGTGTCTAAACAGTTATTTCTGCCATTGGTGATAATCTAAATATTATTAAATTGGGTTACTAACCTTCCGAATAATTTTTAATATACGTAAACATTAAACAATAATATGCATATCTATCGAATAGACGGATGTAATTAGGCCATCTAACAGTATAAATAAACAGAGCATTATCAGTATCTACAGGTTTGGCATTTTATCTAATGTTTGACCCGTGATTTAGTGTTGTAGTGACTTCCCGTGTTCAGAGTATTGGTGTTGGATTTTAATACTAGATAAGTTATTAAATAAAATAATACAGATTTATCAATAATTAATATTAAATATTATTAATTAATACAGCACAAAGCTGGTCGTAGTGGCGATCTTTGGAAGGCTTTTGTTCCGCAGTGAACGGCTTTCGGCGGAAGATGTTGAAGAATAAGGTCACAAAAAGGATCTCATAGTCAGTATACGTAATATGTATTCGTAATCGAAATGTGGCGAAACGTGCGTGTACTTAGTACACCTCTGCCACCCCCGCTTGGGGAATATAGGCGTGACGGTGTATTCAGGGCAGTTTCGTTTAATCTGAAAAAGTACGCGATAATGGTCCCCAATGGTCTACTCGCTCGGTGTAAAGACAAAATCGATGCTTAAGGTTTCCAGTACATACCAGCTAGAGCATTAGTATAGACAGAGTACTCTTTATTGTTCTGATATTACAATTAATTACATACAAAAAACAAAAACAACAGCTAGGTACAATTGGCGGTTTTATTGCTAAAAGCAATTTCTTCCAGACAACCAATGCATTAGAAGAAGCACCATAAGGAATAGGGCAGCTTTGGTGGCGTGCACTATAAACCTAGATAAAACATATTGAAATCATATTACCTACATACATATCATAGTTATAATACAATATTATATACATACATATACACATATAATACTATGCAAATATATCTTACACACAATACAGGCATAGTGTGCAGTAGAAAGTTTATAAATGAAGAAAGTGATGGTTAACCATTTTTTAAAGGACGCCATCGACTGTGCACGACGGACTGACACAAGCAATGCATTCCACAAGCGAACGGCTTGTTTAGAAAAGGATTTATCGAAGTAGTTGGTAGAACGCGTTGGTGTTTTCAGCTTTAGATTCTCCGATGACCTTATAAACCTTGAATGTATTTCGTGTAAGAATTCAAATCGTTCTTTGAGGTAAGAGGGAGATGTCGGATTAAATAAAATATTATAAAGAAGAGATAATATGTAAGTATTCCGGCGAAGGCGAATTGGTAACCACTTGAGTCTTATACGGAATTCAGAAATGTCATCATATTTGCTTAGACCAAATATGAATTTAATGGAAAAATTTTGAAGTCGCTCAAGCTTGTTATATTTGTTTTCTGTGAGATCAAGTTATGAGTACAGTAGATTAGGTAACGGCACGAAGGGTGAAAATTCCATACCTTCCCCAGAGAAGAGCAAGATTTACAGGAAGTAAATTAATCAAACATTTTCAAAAATCTATGTGATAAAATAATGTTACAACCATACCAATGTAAAATCTAGGTTTACTTATTTGATGTTCCCTTATATTTCACTTTTCAAAGACAGGAAGTCTATATTTACGTCTTATATTTATTTTATCCCTTCGCTATAAAAGATAATCGTAATTCGAAAGCTACTAAACTCAGCTTCAATTTGGTCGCTCTGAACTCGAATCTTTTCCAATCTATCGATAATTTTATTTTTAGTTATCAACTCCCCCTCTTTGCGCGACGTTAGGACGAATCAATTAAAAGCAGATAACATCAATGATAACGCAGGGCATTTCCTTATCAATATATCTCTCGCATATTAAGGACACACTTATAAATTTTCCATATTTCCTGAAGCTTTGTTGTAATGGGTACATATTATTCCATGAGTTGCTTCTAGCTCTATGCGACCGTAGTTTCTTAGCTTTTTTTTATTATTACAAGGAAATGTAAACATAAATATGTTTTACAGCCAGTTATGGTTTTACAATTTAAAGGTATAGAGTTAAGACAACCAATCTAAGATTGTTTTGTTTATATGGTAACTAAAACTAAAGTGACTCGCATCGTTGGTCTAGCGGTAAAGCGCATCGTGATCACGAGGTCTTGGGTTCAAATCCTAGGTCGGACAAATGTAGTTTTTCTAACTAAGAATTCCAAGAGTCCGGAATTGTGCTCGGTATATGGCAAAAAAAGGCTTCCCCTACGACCTAACATCGTCGGCGAAAAGTGGGTGTACTCAGTACACATCTGCCAACCCCGCTTGGGAAATAAAGGCGTGAAATTGTTTTCAAGGTTAAGTATCGTTCGGCTCGGTCAGTCCGAGTTGGCTACAGGTTTGGCATTTCCATATTCGAGCGTTGCCGTGCTTCGGAAGGCACGTTAAGCCATTGGTCCCAGTTACTTTATGTGGTAGCCGTTACTTATTGTTAATAAACCTAACCTCTATCTATATCATTACGCGAGACCCCTTGCAGGGTAGGCAGAGAGTACAGAGTTCTGACAGGTTCTTTCCTTACATACCTCTCTGGCTTCCACTACTCTCATAGTTCGTCTCATACACGCTCGCCGGTTACGGAGACTCTTGACTTGTCCTTTAGATAAAGCTAACCATTGTCACTAACCAGAGTTTCGACACCACATGGGAAGTTTAGGACTACTTCGTTAATATCATTACGTTATTTTAATGTTATATCAACCTTAAAGCTGGCCTGGGATGGCAATAATAAAGGAGTGTGGAAAAGGTAGAGGGTTTTGCCCAGCAGCGGGACAGCAATAGTTTTACAATACTAAACATTCTTAATGCTGCAAATCATGAAAAAATCTTCACCATATCAAAACAATTCTATGGAAAAACAGTACACTTACAAAATACTTTATTACAATATATTTATACATCACACACTATTTACAGGTTTAAGGTAGGTAGCTACAATAAATTAAAACTTCAATTTGAAGTTTTTGGATGGTATCTTGGTTGCTGGTTGTTTTGTGACTGACTTCCCTTCTATGAGCATTTTGATGTACCTGCCTTGTTGGTCTGACGGTAACTTCACACCTAACACTTCGCAGTTACGAATAATTTCGGTGCATCCACGGATGTCTCTGTTTTTCACTGAAACAAATATAGTAGGTAAGTATTGTAAACATTTATACATTTTTTGGTGGAAATATTGAAAGCAGAGCTAGGGGGCAACTAGCTCAAGGGCGCCTCAAGGAGGAACGGCCTTGGCTTGGGCAGTCGCTATGGGGGAGGGCGTATACTAGGTGTCTCGCCGTGGTGCTCTAGACCGGCCGGCGGGCAAGGGATTCTTCGACCCCGCCAGCGAGGTCGGTGTCTGATCCTGTGTACGGTATTTGTATCCGAAAGAGATGTAAGGGCATCGGGAGGGTCGATGAGAACATGCCGCGGACGGCGGTAGCGGCTGATAGAAGGGAAACGAATTGCTGCTTTAGGCAAAGGTGCGAAGAGCGGTAAGACCTTACATGGCGACAAGGATGTGTTGACGAAATCCACATAATTTTTTTTAGCTTGTTTCGAAGCAAGACGATGGCGATTTTGATATGCTGATTAGTTTGCTTTGCAGCACGGAGTTTTCATGCAAATGATTCTGAAAGTCTCGCGCTAAGGTGACGCTGATTCCATCCGCCGTGTTTAATAAAACTGATAATGCAACATCTATCTATCTATATCATTACGCCAGATGCCTTGCGGGGTAGCCAGAGAACCAAGGCACCATAGTTTTTTAAAAAGAAACGATAATTGTCACATTTAGTGGTCGATTTAGCGGTTAAACGGATTAGTGGTTAAGAGCTTAAGCCGCTCCGCCCACTGTGTCTAATAGTCGCGGGTTCGATTCCCGCACGGGACAAGTCTTTGTGTGATCCACAATTATTTGTTTCGGTCTGGGTATTTGTGTTTGTGAATTTTCATATTTGTAAACGCACCCACGATACAGGAATAAAAACTAGTGCGGAGCTACTCTTTTTTAAAAAGAAAGGAAGAAAGACGTTGACGACAGGTGTTGTTTAATAAAACGGTCTTGTACGGTCTACTACTGACAAAGGAGAATGCCACGGGACGGTACCAACTGCGTTCCGATGAAATTACTCTATATTATAACGTATATTTTTAATGAGATTACCATTTTTAGAAGCTTGACAGAAGTCGGCAGTTTTAAAATTCAAAAAGTGACATTGCCAAAATTTGTTGTTATAGGGCGAAGCTTAACTCCGACCACGATAGGTGGCGCTAGTATGGAATTAGATCGCGATATGGTTACGTTTGCCCAGTAAATTCGAACAAAAACCTCAATATGTACGCAATTTGATCATTAATATACGCCATAGTGATGTTCTCACAATAAGATTTTTTTTGTCTAAAAAAGAACGTAGCCCACACTAGGATTTATTCCTGTGTCTTGGGTGCGTTTACAAACATGAAAATTCACATACACAAATACCCAGACGGGAACAAATAATTGTGGATCACACAAAGATTTGTCCCGTGCGGGAATCGAACCCGCGACTATTAGACGCAGTGGGCAGAGCGGCTTAAGCTCTTAACCACTGCGCTGAATAAGTATGCCTTTTATCATATGGTGAAAAAAAAGTCTTACATAGTTCAAGAAATCGTATATTTTTAAACCTAACCTAAATGTTTGATAGATAGTAGCTACGAATTGAGGAATTTATCATCATCATCATCATCTCAGCCTATACAAGTATTCACTGCTGAACGTAGGCCTCCCCAATCGCTTTCCAGCGTAATTGATGAATTGGAACTCAAAAATACTAAGTAATAGATAAAATACAACCACCATATAAGCCAATGCGTCCTACCTGTTATGACTTACGGGGCTGAGACGTGGCCACTCACAGTAGGACTAGTCCACAAATTCAAAGTCGCACAGCGGGCTATGGAGCGAGCTATGCTCGGCGTCTCTTTGAAGGATAAAATTCGTAACGAGGTAATCCGACAAAGAACCAAAGTTACCGACATAGCTCGCAGACTCAGTAAGCTAAAGTGGCAAAGGGCTGGTCACATCTGCAGAAGGACCGACGGCCGATGGAGCAAGCGTGTCCTAGAGTGCAGACCGCGACTTGGTAAGCGTAAGGTAGGACGGCCCCCAGCTAGATGGACCGACGACCTCAAAAAGGTCGCTGGAACAGACTGGATGCGGAAGGCGGAGGACCGTGTGCAATGGCGCGTGTTAGGAGAGGCCTATGCCCAGCAGTGGACTGCGATAGGCTGATTGATTGATTTGATTGATTGATAAAATACATAAAATTGTCTCCAAAATAAAGGTAAAATGTAAAATAAAGGTTTGGTACAGAGCGCCATACATTAGGCGGTATTTTCCTTTGTAACATTGCTCTTATCATTGTCACTTTAGTCAAAATCAATAATTATTTATTTGTTTCTGCCAATACACGAGCACTTACAAACGTCAAAATTATTAATTTTTTTACATCTACCACCGGATCGGAACGCGGCCTCCACAGAAAAGATCCGGCGAGAAACCCAGAGGGCTGTTTTAACTTAATTTGTTCGGCCTTTCTGCTAACCATCCTTGTATCACCTTAATTAAAAAGGGCACTGCAAAGAGCACATAATCACTACATTTTAGTACCCTGGTTGATTCTGTGACGAGACAAGTGCTATAAATCTTAAAATTCTCAGCCCAGAAACACGCCGATACTAGCATATTTGAGCAACAAATATTTGCTGTAGTCACGATACGATCACCAAACACATTTATTACCCGAAGTTCATTAGGGCAGTTGATTAACAGCACAAACTTCCTCATTTCTAAACAATACAATACCACTTACTGATCTCAGTGATGTTACGATGTTATGAGTACATCGTAACATCATCAAAGGACTAATATTTATAGCGTAAATAAATATAACAATGTGGTGTGGTGATACCCTAGTGGTTAGACCGTTGGACTGCAAAGTCAAAGGTCTCGGGTTCAAAACCAGGAACGCACCTCTGTCTTTTCAAAGCATGTGCGTATTAAAATTAATTATCACTTGCTATAACGGTGAAGGAAAACATCGGCAGTTTCTCGAAGGTGTGTGAAGTTCGCCAACCCGCACTAGGCCAGCGTGGTGGACTATGACCTAAACCCTCTCAGTTTGAGAGGAGGCCCGTGCCCAACAGTGGGACAGTCTCTTAACAGGGCTCATATTATTATATTATGAAATATAACAAGTAAGCAGGGGAGGTATGTAAGGCAAGATCCTCCTGCAACTCTGTGTCTACCCCGCAAGGAAACTATTCGTTGAATAGTATTGCAGTAGCATCCAGAATACTATTAAAGTACCGCGTTTGGTCAAAGCGAACAAGGGCCTAGTTAAAAGAAGATTGAAGTCTCCTAAGTCAGTTTGAACCAAATCTAAATTATTTCTTCTTCTGCTTTAAGTTATGATATACGACTGCCTCGTTGGTCTGGTGGCAAAGCACATCGCTTTGTGATCACGAGGTCCTGGGTTCAAATCCAAGGTCGGACGAATGTAGTTTTTCTAACGAAAAATTTCCAGTATGAGTCCGGAGTCTGGAATTGTGTCCGGTATACGGCAATAGGCTCGCCTTCTATTACATGGGACCTAACATCGTCGGCGAAACGTGGGTGTACTCAGTACACCTCTGCCACCCCCGCTTGGGGAATATAGGCGTGACGGTGTAATTTTAATCTTTGTTCGCTAAAATATGTTTACAAATCCCTTCGTCTTATAGAACACCCTTGTTAAAGTAGGGTAGCAACTGTAATTGCACAAAACACCGAAATTATTCAGTTTTAAGTGTATTTCGACAATGTCCAGTGAGGTATTGCTGCTTTGTAGACATAATCTGGCTACCGTCTTTAGGGTTCTGTTTTGGTCATGCTCACTATAATGTCTTTGCTTTCAGATGGCTTTCCTCCAATATGGTTGAGGGGGGTGATGGCTGTTCTAACAGTCATACTCGTGAACGGGTGCTGCTTGTGGGGACTGGTCCATCTAGAATCATTTAGACACTCTTTACAGAAAACGTTATTAGATTCATACCTCGATCGTAAGGCATCACACTGGAGCTAGATCATATTTATTGGAACATAATAATGGAAAAGTCAAGAGTCTCCGTAACCGGCGAGCGTGTATGAGACGAACTATGAGAGTCGAGGAAGCCAGAGAGGTATGTAAGGAAAGAACCTGTTGGAACTCTGTACTCTCTGCCTACCCCGCAAGGGATCTGGCGTGAGGTTATAGATAGATAGAGATAGATAGATAATAATAGTTTTGTTGGTTTGTGTTTGTATGTAATACGTTGCCTATTAGTGTATAGTTAGTTTTACGCACATTTTTATTTAGATTGTACACCTATATCTGTCCTCTATTTTTATTTCTATATCACTCTAAGGTTTGCTGTAAGAAAACTGAATTATGAGTTAGGCTCGACTTTGTATATAAAAGTTCTATTGTTATTTTTATTTTTTTTAAAACGTAGCCCCACACTAGGATTTATTCCTGTTTCGTGGGTGCATTTACAAACATGAAAATTCACATACACAAACACCCAGACCGGAACAAATAATTGTGGATCACACAAAGATTTGTCCCGTGCGGGACTCGAACCCGCGACTATTAAACGCAGTGGGCAGAGCGGCTTAAGCTCTTAACCACTGCGCTAAATCGTCCGTCAAAAATTGTATTATATGTGTACAACAAAGAATAATGTATAATTTTATTATTGTTTTTTTACCTTTTTGTAAACTCGATTGTTTTAAGAGCCGGTAATATTATAATATACAAGTAATCAGGATCGCAACTTTCTGTAGGATTTTGTACAAGTATGGAGGTAGGTCTATGGTTTTAATGGAATGATGAAGTTGTGAGGGAATTACACCGGTAGTAGATAGGTAGGTACCACCGGTAGAGGTAGGACTATTGAGACAATGGTGACTTTTTGTAGATGCCACATACGGGCTATTTCGTTTATCAGATACTTTGATCATTTTTCTGCTATTGTGTTTGTTATTATTATGAGCCATTTGTGTCCCACTGCTGGGAAAAGGCCCCCCTCCCACCTTTTCCATTTTTCCAATATAAAATATATCCTACTATTATTATGAATATGAAAGTTTGTATGTTTGGGTGTCAGTTTATTACCTGATACTATACATTTTATCCCAGAAAAAAGTTAGGTTGTCTAATGTCAACGCGGGCGAAATCCCCAGGCAGAATATAGTATATACTAATACCAAGACACAATGTTATTTATGGGTAAGCTTTAAATATGCTCACTTTGCCAACATGAGATGATTTTAAACAAATAACTTGAATGGTCTACATTGTATTAGAATTATATCTATAACAGGACAAGGGGATCACAGACCTCACTTAAAGTGGCACAAGTTGATAACAATATTGTTAGCACATTTAATGTGATATAAATTATATCGTGAATGGATGACACTGGGAAACACAAAGCTGAGATGTTTGTTCCTAAGATATGGTTTCTATGCATAAATTTATATACCTTCAGAACCCAAAACTAAAGATTGTGTATGTAACAACTACAATCAGCTGTTTTGAACTAAATCGTTGAACAAATTGAAATACACCATTCCATATATTTATACAAGATTTACACAAGAGCCACACGACATTTACACAAGAACCGGTCCCATACTGAAAGGTTCTTGTGTACTTGTGTCCTACCTTTATGAGATTGTTAAAACTACATGATTAATCATAATTATATTATATTATTAAAACCATATTACATTGAGCGACATCTAGTGGTACGTTACTGCACTATTACGAAACAAGAACACAATGTAATAAAAATAATATTGTTTGAATAGTAATTTAAATCATTATTAACATAGCTTCTGAATTAAAAATCATAAGATCAATTCAGAAATAAATGTGGCATAATAAAAAGCCTTGACTAAATAAAACCAGTCTTCATAGCCTGTCAGTGTACCTAAAACCCTATAAGTGTGCATTAGACAAACTATGAGAGTGGTAGAAGCCTAAAAGTTCTATAAGAAAAGAACCCATTGCAACTATGTACTCTCCGTCTACTCCACATGGGCATCCGGCATGATGATCTATCTATCTATATCTTCACACCAGATCCCTTGTGGGGTAGGTAGGTAGGTTTTTTCTTTACATACCTCTCTGGCTTCCTCCACTCTCATAGTTTGTCACATACATGCTCGCTGGTTACTGAGACTTTTGACTTATTCTTCAGATAAGACCTGGTCTAGATAGATGATATAGCTAGTTAGGTAGATAAAATAGAAATATGTTAGCTTACATTTATAATTGAAGAAAACCTGTAATACTGATGCATATTCTGACATCATATCATATTTGAGGAATGTCTGCAATAATCTTATGACTGCATCCTCATTGAAATCTCTCAAAGCCATAGTACTGAATGCACCAGCCCTGTAAATAAGAAAAAACAACACATTTAATTTGGACTGCCATTAATTAGTGTTTAAATAATATAGTAATATCCTATTCTATTCATCAGTACATTTTATAAATCAAAGCCCTGTGCCACATCTGCCTATCTGCCTGAATGCGATAAACTCATTAACTACTGAACAAATTTTTATATGGTTTTTACCAATGGACCAGATGATTGAAGGGGAAGGTTTATGTGTATAATTTTTAATATACTATATAATTTTTTAAAATATTTTTTTTTACTGAGTTCTTAGATTTACGCGAATATTGCACATGAAATAAAACTATTTTACGGATTTTATCGCGGTTTATTATTGATTTTTAGTTCCCGACGTTTCGAGTGCTTTGCAGCACCCATGGTCACGGGAGGGACTGAGGTGTTAGACGTCCAAAAGGCATAGTTGTACCGGGGTACCCTCAAACTTCTTAATTATTTTTGTTGGTCCGATCTATTAAAAAACATCCTAATTTCAATAGAGAAGATGGCTGGGTGCTTCCATCGACTTGGGATTCGGTAATTAATATAATCAAATCCAAAACCAAGCATAACACTGCAAGACCTCAAGACACTGTGAGCTCATTCTGCGTAGATCGGACCAACAAAAATAATTAAGAAGTTTGAGGGTACCCCAGAACAACTATGCCTTTTGGACGTCTAACACCTCAGTCCCTCCCGTGACCATGGGTGCTGCAAAGCACTCGAAACGTCGGGAACTAAAAATCAATAATAAACCGCGATAAAATCCGTAAAATAGTTTTATTTCATATGTTTTTTGTATAATTTTTAAATAATTCACCTGTGTCAAGCAAGGGACTGGTTGCTAGTAATCTAATAAAAGGAAATAGGCAGTTGCTGCAGAGGTGCCGAATACTATTTAAATATTTATCAAAATTATTTCAGTCAGTGTTACACACCATCACGCCTATATTCCCCAGAGGGGGTGGCAGAGGTGTACGGAGTATACCCACGTTTCGCCGACGATGTTAGGTCCCATGTAATAGGGGGCGAGCCTATTGCCATATAGCGGGCACAATTCCAGACTCCGGACTCATACTGGGAATTGTTCGTTAGAAAAACTACATTTGTCCGACCAAGGAGCGCTTTGCCACCAGACCAACGAGGCAGTACATACACTTGACTGAAATAATATTAATCTGATTACATATCCCCCACCTCTGGTAACATAGGTCCTTAGTAATTTTTTTGGAAAACAGACAGCACAAAGCCTATGGTTGTGGCAATTTCGCACAGGGGCCTGTGACCTACAATGGATGTCTTTACAGTGAATGTCTTTCACTCACACACACACCATCACATCCTAACAGGGGTGGCAGAGCTGTACTGAGTACACCCACATCTAACATATGACATATTTGTTTAAATCCACTGGGAATGCTGCCATTTTGATATCCCTATCTAGATGGGACCTGCAGATCTATACTGCCCTATATCATCACAGCAGATTAGTCCCAAAGTAGACCTCAATATACCACACTATGTGTAAATATGTATATACTCATTGTAGATAGAAGAGGAATGGATTTTTAGAACAATTAAATCTAAAATTAAAAATCTAAAGTTAAAATAATACTAATTAAAATAATAATTTATCTATACTCACTTATCCCTGACGATTTCTAGTAAGACTTCCGAAGATTCTAACAATTCATATGCTAATGTTTGGTCGGAGAACCAGGAGCTTGTCCAGCAGATATGCCAGTAGCAAACCAATGGATAATGATCCGAGAAGTACTCACTAAACTCCAGAACATTTTTTCTAAATATTATCAAAGATGCCTCCGATCTATTCAATACTGTATCTTGAATCAACTCCCTAAATATCAGCCTATAAAAACTCCTAAGATTCTCATATCTTCTATAGCAAGTCTTCAATATTGAAAGGCCTTTTTCAGAATTCCCTTTCATGCACTGAGCCTTTGCTAAATAGTGTAGAAACTCACCATTTCGTATGTGCAAAATGGGATCAACTTTTGCACAATAATTCTGTAATGTCACAACCATGCTCAGTTTTCCTTGTATACTAAAATGCCTAAACAGCTTTTTTAATATATACGAACTGATAAACTTACGAAATTTCTGACATTCCAATATTAATTCTTCTATTTCTTTGTCTTTGTTTTTTGTAAGTAATTCTGTGAGTATGCTATCCAGATCTTCTTGATTCATTCTGGAGATGTCGGGTTTGATGTTGGAATCTGTGAAATATTTTTTGCTAGCTTCCGTCGGGTTGTTCAGCTCTTTAATTCGTCGTCTTT
The DNA here is from genome assembly GCA_905147815.2 of Phalera bucephala. Taxonomy (NCBI): domain Eukaryota; kingdom Metazoa; phylum Arthropoda; class Insecta; order Lepidoptera; family Notodontidae; genus Phalera; species Phalera bucephala. The sequence continues at coordinate 15,349,445 of LR990625.1, forward strand.
CGATCATTTCCTTGGCGAACGCGTCTATGGTAAAAGTTGAGTAGTAATAAGCCATTGGCACACATCTTTGTATTTTTTTGGCGTTATTTATAAATCTCACATAGTTTAGTAGGTGCCTCGTCATTTGCATACTCACCTGGTTCATTATTTACAAGGATAGGTCAAAGCAGCGATGACCTATTTGGTTATTGAAAGTTGTATCATGTGTCACAATAGGAAGGTATTCAAATACCTATGTAGCAACGTTCTTTGTCTCCTAGGTACCTAATATTTCATTCACAAAATGTAATAACGTTGAGATTTTATTATTTTATCGACATTTTTTGTACAATAACATTTTCTGTTCATGAAATTGTCAATTGTGTTATTGTGACACTAACGTGACGTATGCTGTCATGTCTTTTATCTACATTTGGTATTGAGTTTCGGATTTTTGTCGCGACCGTCCTTTCTTTCTAATTAATTTTTATATTATTTGTTATATAGTGAACAATTTTATTTAAATCATTAAATACACCAATTTTAAAAATCTTTGTGAAAATAATTACTAACACTGACATCTATTGCCTAGTAGCAAAAACATGACGTCTCATCAAACTTATGTTTAATGTGCCATTTAGACAACAGATGTCGACAGAAGCAGTCAAAAAACTATCCACGGGATTCGGAAAATTTAATAAAAAGAATATTTTGTCCATAAAAAAATATCAGTGAGAAAAAGCTTTCACGACAATCATGCGACACTCATACTAACGCCAGATCCCTTGCGGAGCAGGCAGAGTAGTATTTCATCTATACGTATTTTATTTCACTAGGTAGGTGTGTACCTGTTTAGTTCAAATTATAAAACTGTCTTTAGGTACGTAGGTAACTACCGATCTAAAATATAAAAATTATTAACCGTCTAATAAATAACCGACTGCCTCGTTGGTCTAGTGGAAAATAATGCGCGTAGCGATCTCAAGGTACTGGGTTCAGATCCTAAGCCGAAGTTTTTTTTTTCTACATGAACAATTTTCAGTATTAGTCCAAAGTCTGGCATCAAGTCCGATGACCTAACGTATTTCGTTGGCCTTTGTCCTGCAACGAACGTCTTTCAGCTGATAATGATAAACCATAATTCAAAAACAATTATGTATTTTATTTTACATAGGATCTTCTTGAGGATGTATGGGTATGCTCCGTTGGTTCGGGCATATAGAAAGAATGACAGAAGAAAGAATGACGAAACAGATATACAATGCGAAAGTGGAAGGATGTAGGTACCGGCGAAGACCTAGACTATCTTACCACGATCAAATAGACCGAGTCTTATCTGAAGGACAAGTCAAGAGTCTCTTTAACCGGCGAGCGTGTATAAGTCTAACTATGAGAGTGGAGGAAGCCAGAGAGGAATGTATGAAAAGAACCTGTTGTAACTCTGTACTCTGTGCTTACCCTGCAAGAGATCTGGCGTGATGATAAAGATAGATAGTTCTTGAGGATGACAATAAATAATAATAATACTTGAAATCTTAAAAAAAATGTTGTCATATTTATAGGCAACCACGGCATGTAAATATTGAGAACAGAGGACTATTTAAAAAACTTTTGTATACAGAAAGTGACCGAACAAAAGAAGGGAATGAAAAATTACAAAATATAGAATATCTTAAACGGTTGCATGTAATCATAAATATATATGCATGCACTAATCGATCTAGACGCCAAGGTAAACAGTGCGTGTGACGCTTTTTAATCTTTTCTTCAAATTTTGCAAGACTATTGGAAAAAATATCAACATTAATTGTTTTGCTGATACTTTTTCGAATATGATTAGGGAGGTACCTATAAATAGAAACCTATTTATTTATTAGCATGTACTGATAATTATGATAACAAAACTGACGAATAAAAAAAACAAACTCTCAATCGTGTTGTCTATCCATCGATATTCAATACGTGGAACGGATTACAAATTTTATCTCAACAGATATCGTATGACGCTCCAGTTTTTTATTTTCACGAAGTGATCGCCGACAATGATCGTTTTAGTGATGTGAATTTGTTCTAGAAAAACCGGAGAGTCACAAATTAGTACAAGAACCAATTTTTTAACGGGGTTACAAAAATACCGTTGTTTTTCTGAACTTATCCTTACTCTACAATCTTGTTTGTATAAGGAACTCCCGACAAATCCAGCTTTGTTTAATATTTAGTAATACCAATGTTAAAAAATAAAACTTTTTATGGATGTGTTTACTTATTTTGATAAAATAAAACTTCAATTCGAAGGGTAAATACCATATAAAATACTATATAATATGTGGTTAGAAGCAGTCATTTCGTAGTTAATAGTTTGGCGGAAGCCCGAATATATACATGCGCTATCATCTCTACCTATTTATTCCTTGGGTCAAACAGGTCAAAAAATTAGGGGTCACCCTTAACAGTACTATGACCTTCGGACCGCACATTAAGCGAGTCCGTCACCGAGCAGTCGTTGTGCTTGGTCGTCTTTACCCGATGATCTGCAAGCGGAGAAAAATGTCCCTTAGGAATAAGGTGACACGTTACAAAACTTATAAACGGCCCATCATGACGTACTTCAATGCCGTTTCCTTCGCAAAACCGTCGGAGCCCCTGGTTCATACGGAATGTCGATCTCTATTCCGATCTCGTGCTCGAACCTATTCGCGCTTTTATTAAAAAGGTGACAATCCGATATTTTGCAAACGCGTCCAATCATAGAAATCCGCTATCAGCCGCTACCGCCGTCCGTGGCATGTTCTTACCGACCCTCCCGTAGCCTTACATCCCTTCTTTTGGATACAGATACCGCACACAGGATCAGACACCGACCTTGCCGGCGAGGTCGAAGAATCCCTTGCCCGCCGGCCGGTGCACAGCACCACGGCGGGACACCTAGTATACGCCCTCCTCCATAGCGACTGCCCAAGCCAAGGCCGTTCCTCCTTGAGGCGCCTTTGAGCTAGTTGCCCCCTCGCCCTTCTGGCTCGAGCGAAGTGGTTGCAAGCTCGCCCTCTTGTAGATAATTCACATACACAAAATTCCACCCCTTAAGCACGATCCAAACCTTTCTATCCTTCTTTCGGTATTTGAGATTTTCTCTCTCACATTTCCCAACTTCGAGCTTAAGACAAGAACAATAGAATGTTCGGACGTCCTGAATCGTACTTCACGTCCAATATCTACTCTCAAGTCCTGAGGATAGGTAATTAGGTAGGTATATGTTCAACTACTTACATATTGCCAACACTGTTTTCACTGACAACACTATTTTCTATTCTCCATTCTTCAGCCTCGCCTACTTATCTTACTTCCCAATTTCAATATTTGTGCTCCAATCACGAGAAAAATCTTCGCTCCTCAAGTAATCGTCTTCTTCAGTGCCCTTCTCATCGTTCTGATTTTATTCACTCCTCCTTCTTCGTACAATCTATCCTTCGTTCGAATTCTCTTTTAACTACACGAGTACCTACTCGAAATGTTGGCAGAATCCCCCAATGATAGTTAGTCATTATGTATATGTATATGTATATATATATATATATATATATATATATATATATATATATATATATATATATATATATATATATATATATATATATATATATAGTTTATTTTATATTTATTTTCTTACAATTTTTAGCCTCGTATTTTCGCACCTACCACACATGTTTCTACACCACCCTAATGTAGACTGGGAGAAAATGCCTCAGGCATTAAGTCCGCCTTTGTACATACATATGTGCATAAAGAATAAATAAATAAATATTACCTAATTGGTATAGGTTGATTATTTTCATTACGTCATTAATAGACCAAGTCTTATCTGAAGGACAAGTGAAGAGTCTCCGTAACCGGCGAGCCTGTATGAGATAAACTATCAGAGTGGAGGAAGCCAGAGAGGTATGTAAGGAAAGAACCTGTTGGAACTCTGTACTCTCTGCCTACCCTGCAAGGGATCTGGCGTGATGATATAGATAGATAGATTAATCGCGTAGGACATACCTTTATTATTTATTTTCTGTCTTCTATCAAAAAATATATTTAGTGGGGGCCTACCTTGGGCCTATTCAATCAGTCAAAATATATCTAGTGGGGGCCCACTCTATCCGTTTTTCTTCGGATATTCTCCGGTTATTGTCGTAAATTCTTCGGAGATTAATTTTGCCTTCAGTACACATCACTAAATCGTTTGTCGATTAACATGCAGCTATTAGTCGTTAATGCCAAGTACACAGCGGGGGTTCCAACGGACGTTGGTTCAAACTTACACGCCACGACACGAGTACCAAAGACGATTTTTTAGAAGACCCGAATACTTGTTATGCCTATTCATTAAGGGCACAAAGTGACCCGTGCTATATTAAATTAATGTAATTTATCGTCGGCATATACTTTATATGAAAATATTTTTTTTTAAAGTCGAAAGTTAAGCGTGATTTACTGTAATAGAAGTTTTGAAATGTAGATACGATATTTGAGTTAGTGTTTTGAAATGGATTTAGTACCTACCTACGTCACGTTTATATGACGTTGCATTGCACTCTACTAATCATTGTATTGCCTTAATAATGGTCTAGTGATAAATGTAGCGGCTGGGAAACACGAGGTCCTGGCTCCACATCCTTAGTTAGATAAAATTTTATTAAGGGTTTTTTTATCGATATTTGTTATCACCTAGGTTGTGGAGACATCTGACATCGCCTTAAAATGCCGCGGAAAAGCGATTAACGGGTTAAGAGTATTCCGGAGTTTAGAATTAAGCTTTCTCATTCGACCTAACATCGTCGGCAAAATGTGTGTATTGTATATATATGTATATAGACACAGACAGGGAAAAGAAAGATAGTGACCTTTGGCTTGGTCATGGTCAAAGCGTAGGTCGCTTTGTTCATTAGATCATACGGTTGCGAATTCGATACTCGCTGTCAAATCTTTGTGCCACCAACAAATATTTGTTTGGGTCTATGTGTAAGTGTTGTGAAATATATATTTGTCAACGCACCTACGATAAAGAATAATGAAGGACCACGTTTTGTTTTCAAGCAAAGAACGAAGAAAATATGGCTACCTCGTGGTTTCGCTCCATGAGCTGCTCGTCCTACATTTTTCAAATAGGCTGTTAACCCTATGAGGTGAATGTGGGGTGAATCGACAAATAAATTTACGGAAACGCTTCACTTTTGAGTAATCTTCTGTTAATGTAACGATCGTTATAGTAGATATAAAGAGCTATTTCCGAAATATTCGTGCTAGTCCCTTAATTCAGTTATTTAATCTACGCGGTTATAACCAACCGCGTAGATTAAACTTCCTTTGTTAATCTCGAACTTTCTCCGATAGTGTAAATATGAAAGAAGGAAATGTACGTTATTACTTTAAGCTACATTAAATCGATTTAAATGAAAAGTGTAAATACACAATATATCAACTCGCCAGATCTTTTGATATACGGAGTCAGTCAAAGTTTTAATGTATCTATATCATCACACCAGATCTCTTTTGGGGTAGGCTCAGAGTACAGAGTTCCTACGGGTTCTCTCCTGAAATACCTCTCTGCTTCCTTCACTCTCATAGTTCGTCTCATACATGCTTGCCGGTTACGGAAAGTCTTGACTTGCTCTTTAGATAAGACACGGTCTATTTGGTCATGGTAAGCTAGTCTAGGTCTTCCTAAGTACAGACATTCTTTCTATATGCCCGAACCAACCCTTCCTCCTTTTACGTACATCTTCTAAGTCTTACTAAAATTTATTTATCTATATCAGCATGCCAGATCCCTTGGAATCCCTGAAAGGTATCCCTAGAAAGTCGAGAGTATACAGTGGGGTGCAACTCTATCCTTTCGTTACTGAGCTAAAAGTTTGTACCTACATTATCGAAAAAATTGATTAAAGTTGTTAAACACAATACCTAATTAAAATAACAATGAATCTGCCTATACTGTTCCACTATTCGGCAAAGGCCTTCTCTCACATATCGAGGTGAGAGAGATTAGCTCCACCACGCGGACCCAGTGCGGATTGATAGATGCAGGTTTGTGGTCAACTGCTGTTGTAACTTATCAAGCCGCCTAGGCTTTCAACTTGGCTTAACAACTACCTAACTTTAAACAAACTGATAATAATAATAAAATTTTAGTACATTTTACTAATGTAATAATTAAGAACAAACATTAATAAAATGTTAAATTGGACATTATGACTACACGGGACGCCTCCCAGTTATTACTATTTAATGGTAATAAATTAGCGTCTCTATTACTACGTGCTCTCGATCTATGTTTACTGGTTAATTTATGTGGTATTTTGGTGGTTTATATTCTTGGCTATTGAACGATACTTATAATATTAAAAATATTTTAAACTAGACCTGTCTTTCTAGCCAGTGTCTGGAAAACGGACGAGAAAATAACACCCTACAAAGTACGCAGGGCGAGATTTAAAATTAGTATTGTAATAGGTACTCATACTGCTTTCCCATGTATCAGTTACCTCTTAGTTGGTAAAAGAAGTATATTGTTACTCTTAAAAGGTAAATAATTATTATAATTCTTACGCAGTAAAGTATTAAAAAAAATTGTTTGTACTAGTTTCTGCCTACGACTTCGTCCGCGTTCATTTTAGACAGAAACCATATTTTTTTTTCGGGATTTGTATCCTATTTATTAATCCAGGTAATAAATTATCTGTGTGCCAAATTTCAACTAAATCTGTTTATCCGTTTTTGCGTGATTGAGTAACAAACATCTTAACATACAAACTTCCACATTTATAATATTAGTAGGATAGTAGGACAAGTAGGATTTTACTATGCTTCAGCGTTTAGGTGACTTGCGTATGTCCGACCTAGGATTCAAACCCAGGACCTCGTTAGATTATTCACCACAAGACCAATCAGGGTATGTTTGTAGGTACGTCTATTAGTTCATAAGCTCAGCGGCAAATCACATCTTACAAAATAAGATGCCAATCATAACGATAAGAAAGAAAGTTCGTTAAGGGTATCGACCCTTATCGCCCATTTCACATCCGGCGTAAGCTTGTGCTTAAAATGAATTTGTTATCAAACAATATTTCTTGGTATGCGCACAAATGTTATATACTTATGTTTAAAATTGAAAATATCAGTTTGTCAAATCCTTGGCACCACATAAAGGTTACAACAGTGAGAAAAAAAATAGGATTAACAAAGATGTAATGATTACTGCAATTCCGTTTTTCTTGTCAATCTAAATTTCATCAGATTCATACGTTACACTCCTTTTGGATGAAGATAGATATCTATATCTATCTATCTTAAATAGATATCTATCTATGTGCATTCAAAACAACGTACACAACAGAACATTGTCTTTCGCCAAAGATCGCCACGACGACAACTGGTCTTGTCCTGTACGCATCCAGCGTTTACCTGAGACCTTCACCACGTCATAGGTAAAAACATAAATGCTTCAATTATCAATTGTATTCAAATACATTAGACTGGTCTCAGCAGGTAGAGCACGATTTAACTCATGTATTCCACGGGTCAAAGCAAACTTTATATTGTCTTAAATTACAATGTCAATGGCAAATGTATTGATCGATTGGTTCATTAAAACTTCGACAACAACAGGCAATCCATCGTCATATTCAAGATCATCAGATAAATTGACACGGGTAGGTAATGTACATTATCATGTACCATCCTTCAAATTTCGATCTTCAGATCTATTCTGGCGATATCAACGCATGTGTGACCCGGTTTGGTTATCAGATTTATGATGCAGCATGCTAATGTTGTATCTAGAAGATTGTATGCGTGTCGCCTTAAGAAAATATGCAAATATTGTGGGGCAAGAGATAATCGTCTTACTCTGCCCTTATTAAAGTGATCATCGATGGATTGATGTAATTTTATTTGCCGAATAGCAGTCTCATTTGTAAATTATCTTCAAAAATTGCAAAATATACTTTAAAACTTTCTGGGTCTCTTAGAGGTACAGTAATATTGTTATGTTTATTTTCATCTAGGTACCATCGGATCGCCTTCACTGAAAAGAGATGAGAATCTGTGGATTGTTTTTAGCTATACATATTTTTATTCTACCTAAAATATGACTTAAATATCACTTTACTTTGCAATGTTTTAAGTAGAATTATTTTTAATTGTAGCTCTACCATGTTCGCGTTTATAATCGACTTGTAATCAAAGAAAATTTGAAACGAAAGTTCAAATAAAAATACGTTACATCCTAAATCAAAATTACCTAAAGTCTTCTACTAGAAACTCTGTAAGACTATTTACGTTTGTTAAGTTTGCACATGTTCTTACTGTTACCTATACCAGCTGTAATACAGCTTAAATGATATAATCTCCAAACTTTTTATATATCTGCGATTGGCATCTATCTATCATCAAGGAAAACTTAAACAAAATATCTCTAACAAAGATCTTTGTCATCGTAATAATCAATTGCACTACATACACCCACATACATACCGCGGTACAGTAGTCACAGCCAAATGAACGCCGCAATTAGTCATATTAAAATGGGATTAACACTTTCTCGGCGTCACTAAGATCTGCTTAGTTGTTTCCGAAGATTTATATTAACCATTCTAATTAGATCTGCGCCAGCTTCTCTATATTGAACTGATGCGTATGATTTCAAATGTCTTCTTAAAATGGTTGAGTGTCACATCCTTGTATAGTTACAATTAAAAGAGCCCGCAGGTCTGGTAAAGCTACTATTTAATCGAATGAGTTATGCTTCGTTTCATCGTTCTCGAATGCAGTTATCGTTGTTAAAGTTTCTTGGTAACCTTTATTAATGAAAATGTTTGCTGTCACAATCCAACTATTATGTTGTCTGATATCAGAGAGGTTGAAATTCTAAATGGTGCGTTACGAAATGGTATGGCGTGTTGTTAAACAATGATAAGAAATGTTTTAACATGGTGTTAATCGGTACTGTATATTTTTTGGAATGACGATGTCAAAAATGCATTTTGGCAACTTCATAAGTATTATAAAACGCCTAAGGTCCTCCTTAACCACTAACCACATTAGTGTTACTCAGCAATTAAGACTGGATAGTTTAGCCATTAATAGGGCTACTCAGAGATGGTGAAATTCGTATATAGACTTTACTGGAAGTGGTGAAAGAGGCCCTTAGTCTTCTTGACACGATAAACACGTTGCGTGCTACATATCATTTTATAATAGCTTTAACATAATACTTCCTAAATGACCATTTATCAGTTCGTGTATTTAAGTCTACTGTCGCAACTCTCTGGGTTAACGTTACAATGGCTTGTCGATGTAATCTGAATGCTTGAATATATCGAGATCTTACCGTCGATGATACCCTTATTGTACTGTCTACACCCCTATCGTTTGATGGTGGCAAGCGCGGATGTAAATCGAACAATGGCTTTTATAACGCTTGTCTCGCGACAATATTATCCTATCTTGAGATTATGGGCAGATAACGTATCGATCTATTTTAGAATAGTTTATTACGGTGTTGAGAAGTTGAATGGTAAGAATTTTTAGTGGAGTTATTTAATTCGAACGTTTTCGTTTTAATTTGAAGTAGTTTTGTCAGTACGGTTTTATGATAATTTAAGTTTGCATAAACTTCTGTAATTATCAGTTGTATAAGTTTCATTTAAAGAACCCAAGACAGAAACCCAGAATCAGAATATTTTTTATTTAGGTAAAACCTTTAAAGTATTTACGAAGCATCAGAAAAGTAACAAAAATTCTAACATCACTTCAGACATTCCAGGGGAGAAAACGGGCTAATTTTTCTTTTGCGTTATTTAGTTTTAGTATCTAAAAGAAGAATATAGAAGGGTATATTCAAAAGGTAATTCATGCTAGTGCAAAGATACTCGTGCAAAGTTCAAATATAATTGGTCTGAATTATTCAAACTATTTTTTGTTCTTTGTTAATTTTTACGAGAATAATAGAATGCTGCTGAGATCACCCTGTTATAAATTTGGAAGAAACCTCAACCAAATCGTCGTACTATTTTCAACACGATCTTCAACTAGTTTGGCTATCAGTATTAGTCCTAGCCTAAGGCCATCAAATACCATGATTGTTACCTTCAAACATACCTTTCTTGTTAGTTCTCTTGGGTGTATCGACACCTTTGAGGCACCGGTCTGCGATTGACGGCATGATTTGTATCATTACATGGTGATCGTATCGAAAGATGACTGTGTGTCAGATGCATGTCTTGTTCTAGACATTTTGCTATCGTCCGAGCGATCGGTGAACCGGGATGAGGATGTGGCTTTATGACAATCAGCTGTATTAAAGTATTGACATTTGGTTTTCCCGTATTGTACTTTGTTAATATTGTTATGTCTGTTTTAAAACTTCGATGGACGGTCTGCTTTAGTTATAATCGTTTCTAAGGTGGAAGACACTAGTGCACTTGAAAAGACGTTAAGCGCATTATATTTCTTCCGAAGAACTAGCGTTACTAAAACCATAATATCTTAATAATTTTTACTAGTAATGCTGAAGATATAATTTTAATTATTGTCTTTTGCGTAAGTTTTCTCTATAAGAAGCATATGTAAGCTTACAGTAGCTTTATTATATATCAGCCTTTACCTACTATTCCATAGCTAGGCAATTCCCTTTATTTACAAATGTTGGTTAGAGGGAATGGGTACTCCACTGCGTGGACTCCGTGTGGATTAATGGGGGCAGATTTGTGGCAATCAGCAGCTATAAGGTTTCCATTTCAGCTTAACGTCTTAATAATTAAAATCTGTACACGAGTAATATAGGCTAGGGACAAAACGTTACTATGTAAAAATAATAAGAACTCCTGTTAGGTACTGATTGTTAATAGTTGTATCAGAACAATGATTTCATCACAAAAGACATTTCGTTTCCAATATTTTCAACTACCTAGTTGAAAATATTGGAAACAAACTCAAGAGCATATTCATCGTGGCCTCATAATATAGCTATGTGTATGTTATTAAAATATATTTATGAGGGCAATTAAATTTCCGTCTCCCACAGTCAGAAAAGCTACTTTGTTAACAATAAATATTCATCGCGTCATTGATATAAAGGAAACACTAAATATATATTTGTATATGTGAATTTTCATGTTTGTCATCATCATCATCATCATCAGCCTATAGCAGTCCACTGCTGGACATAGGCCTCTCCAAGTGCACGCCACTGGGTACGATCCTCGGCTACTCGCATCCAGTTTCTGCCAGCCGCCCTACGAAGGTCATCGCTCCACCTAGCCTGAGGGCGTCCTGCATTACGTTTGCCAGTCCGCGGTCTCCACTCAAGAACTCGTTTGTCCCAGCGGTTATCGGTTGTTCGGCTAATGTGACCGGCCCATTGCCACTTCAGCTTACTAATCCGGTGGGCTATGTCGATAACTTTGGTTCTCTGTCGAATGACTTCGTTCCGGATTCTATCCTTCAGAGAAACTCCGAGCATAGCCCTTTCCATAGCTCGCTGAGTGACTTTAAATTTATGAACCATTCCAACCGTGAGTGTCCACGTCTCGGCTCCATATGTCATAACGGGCAGGACGCACTGATTAAAGACTTTTGTCTTTAGGCTTTGTGGAATGGGCGATGTAAATACTCGACGTAATTTCCCAAATGCCGCCCAGCCCAGCCGTATTCTTCTGTTGACCTCTTTCTCGAAGTTGTTTTTCCCCAACTGCAGAGTTTGCCCTAGGTAAACATATTCTTGAACAACCTCGAGAATAGCGCCATATATTGCAACAGGTTCCGGTACCACATGTCGGTTAAACATTACCTTGGTCTTGTCCAAGTTCATGCGGAGACCTATTTGTTTGGAAGAATCGGCTAGGCTGGTCAGCATCTGTTGTAAATCCTGCAACGTTTCGGCCATAATGACGATGTCGTCTGCAAATCTCAAGTGTGAGATATGACTGCCATTTATGTTTATGCCATGACCTTCCCAGTCCAGCGTCTTAAACATATCCTCCAATGCATTTGTGAACAATTTGGGGGAGATAACGTCCCCTTGTCTCACTCCTCGATGCATTGAGATAGGGTTGGTCTGCTGGTTTTGTAACTGGATGGTCATGGTCGCGGCGTTATAGAGACTTCTTAACACTTGGATGTATCGCCAGTCGACTTGGCATCGTTGCAAGGATATCAGAACTGACCAGGTCTCGATCGAGTCAAAGGCCTTCTCATAGTCCACGAATGCTAAGCACAGGGGCCGATTATACTCTTCGGTCTTCTGTATAATCTGCCGTATAGTGTGGATGTGGTCTATGGTTCCATACCCTCTTCGAAACCCGGCCTGTTCCGGGGGTTGAAATTCGTCGAGCCTTCGCGCAAGACGATTCGTGATAACTCTTGAAAACAGCTTATAAATGTGGCTCAGGAGCGAAATAGGGCGGTAGTTCTTCAGTTGGGTCTTATCACCCTTTTTGAAAAACAATACGACCACGCTCCTACCCCAAGCCTCTGGAGTTCTCCCATTAAAGAGGACAGAGTTAAAGATATTTTGGAGCTCCTTTAGCACGGATTTACCTCCTGCTTTTAATAGTTCAGTTGTAACTCCGTCCTCTCCAGGGGCTTTTCCATTCCTTAGCTGCTCAAGAGCCATCACGATTTCGTCTAGGCTGATTTCGGGCAGGTCTTCCGTAAAGTGGCGGTTTAATGTAGCTCTAGGATCCTCGTTTCCGGGATCAGGACGAGATGTATGCGAGGCGTATAGTCGGCTGTAGAAGTCTTCTACTTCCAAAAGAATCTCCGGCTTAGAAGTGATGACGTCCCCACTGGCTTTGGACAACTTCGTCAGATGGCTCCTCCCCAAAGACTGAACGAAAACTTTCGACCCCCGATTTTGCTCGATTGCTTTTTCAATAGCGCGTGTATTAGCGCATCGGAAGTCATGTCGTACCAGTTTGTTAATTCGTTTGTTGAGTGCCCGTTGCTCTAACGAAGTGTTGGGTGGGTTTACACGTCGTTCCTTCATAAGCTGCAGTGTCTCCTCCGAAAGCTTCGTTTTCTTACTTATACGTCGCGTTTCACAAAATCTCGTACCTTCCTCCCTGATGATTTTAACTACATTTGTGAGGGCCTGGTCTACGTCATTTGTGGTTTCCATGGTAACGAATCGGTTCTCCAGATTTGACTGGAACGCTTCAGATCCTACTACGGTTTGGAGGAGGTGGGGCCGGAGCCTGGCCTTCATCAAACGGACTCGCTCGAGCTTAAAGTTGATATTCAGTGAGCCTCTGACAAGTCGGTGATCGCTTCCGGTATTAAACCTGTTGATCACTGAGACATCTCTGAATATGTGCTTCTTGTCCGTTATGATGAAGTCAATCTCATTTTTAGTCCTAGTGTCGGGGCTTTGCCATGTCCACTTTCTTTGGGGCCGTTTCTTAAAGAAAGAGTTCATCAAGAAAAGCCCCTCTTTCTCAAGAAAGTTAACAAGCATTTGCCCCCTATGATTCCTGCTACCGTAACCGTGAGATCCTACTACCGATTCGCTGCAAATTTGTACTCCCACTTTAGCGTTGAAGTCCCCCATGACAACGTTGTAGTAGGCCTTAGTGGTGGAGTGTAAGGCCTTCGATATGTCCTCGTACATATCTTCAACTTCATTGTCAGAGTGTGCCGAAGTCGGTGCGTAAACCTGCACAACCTTTAGGTTATACCTATCGGTTAACTTAATAATAAGATACGCTACCCTGTTCGACACACTAGACATTTCCACAACGTTGTCAGAGAGGGTTTTATTGACCAAGAACCCTACGCCGCCCTGGGATAGCTGATCGCCCTCTCGGAAGTACAAAAGGTGGCCTGATTCTAGGGTAACGGTGTCCTCTCCCTTTCTTCGGACTTCACACAGTCCCAGAACGTGCCACCTTATCCCTTCGAGTTCGGATTCTAGTTGCGCCATGTGCTCGTCAAGCCGTAACGTGCGTCCATTAAACGTCGCCAAGGTCAGTTGATTTTGGCGGCCTCTCGTAGCCCGGGGATTCTTCGCACCCCCTGCCCTGCCGTTACCGTGACCGCCGCCGTGATCCGGAATAGCAGGGCGGCCGGGAACTGGGGGCCGTGGTTTATTTTGGCTTGCCATTTGGAGGGTTTGCCCATAATCGCCACGCTGGGCAGGCGGGTTGGCGATCGCAGTGCGTAACTCTTCGCATCGGTGCCGCTGCTGCCCGTCACCGATCTGCGGTATTTAGTCACGCAGTTATTTGTTATGGTTATACCGCCATTTTTCGGTCGTCAGAGCCTCGTTCGTTGATTAGCAGGATGTACCACGAGCAGGTGAGGATGACTTGGAGCCTTATGGTGGTATTTGACTTCCATTTGTTTGTAAACGGAATTAATCCTAGTGTGGGGCTACGTTTTAATTTGAAAAAAGAAAGAAATGTTGAATGGGTCATGGCCATGGATGTATCAATAAGATCGATTGTCATAGCAAATAACAGGCCCTATAATTGTGATACGATTTTAGTTTTTATAATTCAAGGTAGTAATTTACATTAAGAACTAAACAAATATTTGCCAAAAGACAAACCTATTATTTAGTTAATTTTCATTTCAATTTAGGACCCGAAAAGTTCAAAAAATGAAGTAGCACAATCCTTTTCACGAAGTTTGCTTTGGTTTGCAGTTCAGCGAAACCCACAGACAAACCGTTCTCTTCGTTGATGAATTAACTGTATCTAGTACATGTCATCTAATCCATACCACAGCTTATACGCTAGTTAATAAGACTCTTGACTCTAATATTAACGGTAACATGTAGACTATCCCTATTTTATACATTCAGAGCTTATCTGTTATTATAGGTATTATAAATCTATTTACCTGCATATATCTCACTATCTCGCTTTACAATGAGGTCCTTTTATGCTTTATTAGGGCGATAAACGTTGACAAATAAATCACCGATTATACAAGCGGGTCGGAATTAAAGTATCAAAACTATTTTCCGATTTCCCAAATCAGTGAAATAAAATTGGACCTTGTTGTTTATAGAACAAAACTCATTTTTCAATTGGGGCATCGATGTATTATAATTTTTGTACCATTTAAATTGGACCATGATGTAAGTATTAAGGCCCGGAAGTGCAGATGTGAGAACCATTGTTCGAATGAATGGTTTGCTGGACAAATGGACCAGTGGCCATTAACGAAAACGTTTTGTTGACAATACCGATGTATACGCGGAATAGCGTTATTTTGATCGGCTGTCTGAAAAAATAATTTATTGGTAATGTGGAGGAGATTGGATGGAATAAAGAGTGTAAAGTACCATTGTGTTGTTTGCTATAAATAAAAATGTTCAACGAATCGTTAGTGAAATTGGATGAGTTTACTACCCCTGACGATTCAATAGGGCTGCTATAAGTTTAAAATATTGTCTTTAAGTTTGGGGTTGTGAATACGAGTATACAGAGGTATGTTATGAAATCGAATACGGCAGATTGTAGATTGATTCGATAAAAAAATTTAGTCACAATATTTTCTTCGACCTAGGATTCGAAGTTGTACTATACGCCATTAGACTAGCGAAAGCATTAAATATCTAGATTGGTCACATCGCACCTTTAGAACGGTATAGACTTAACTCAAAAATCTAAGAAATCAAATACCGTCATAGAGGGTCATTAAAAGGTACGCTCTATCTGGTGAAACAACAGCGTTTTTATGGTAGAAATAACAAATACGATACTTCGGACTCTTTCACTTTCCCTAACTCTACCCGCGCCGCTCGGTTCTGAAGGGACGCGATTAGTTTTCAAAATACTTGATTTTTTTAGATAAATTACTATTGTTCGAAAGTTGCGACATGTTAAATCACCATATCTAAAGCGTTCAGCACCAATCAGGTCCCCGTAGTAATTTTTTGAGAAGGTCTTCGACCGGAAACGGACGTCTTGGATTGCTATGTTAATTAAGTGGCGAATAATTTACATTGCGATCACGAGGTCCTAGGTTCAAATCTAGGTCAAATAAATGTAGATATTTTATCGCAAAATTCCTAGTATTAGTCCGGAGTCTGGTGGCAGAGGTTTACCCGATGATTTGCAAGCGGAGTAAAATGCCCGTTAGGAATAAGGTGACACTTTACTTTACAAAACTTGTATACGGCCCATCATGACGTACGCTTGTGAGGTGTTCGGACACGCCACCCGTTCTCACATCGATAGAATCCAAACGGTTCAATCCCGTTTCCTCCGCAAAGCCGTCGGAGCCTCGTGGTTCATACGGAATGTAGTTTTCCATTCCGATCTCGGTCTCGAACCTATTCGCGCCTTCATTAAAAAGTCGACAACCCGATATTTTGCGAACGCGTCCAATCATAGTAATCCGCTAATCGTCGCCGCCGCCGACTAACTCCCCTACTATCAGCCGCTACCGCCGTCCGCAGCATGTTCACACCGATCCTCCCGATGCCCTTACATCCCTTCTTTGGGATACAGATACTGCACTCAGGATCAGACACCTCGCCGGCGAGGTCGAAGAATCCCTTGCCCACCGGCCGGTGCAGAGCACCACGGCGAGTCACCTAGTATCCCCCATTGCGACTGCCCAAGCCGAGACCGTTCCTCCTTGAGGCGCCCTTGAGCAAGTTGCCCTCTTGCCCTTCTAGCTCGAGCGTGTAGTGGTTGTACGCTCGCCCTCTTGTCCGGTGAAGCGGTAAAGGCCCCGCGGCCAACAGCGTAGATCATTCACACACACACACACACACACACACACACACAAATACACAAGTGGCAGAGGTGTACTAAGTACACCTACTATTCGCCGACGATGTTAAGTCCTATATAATAGGTGGCTATAATAACGTATTGCCGTATACCGGGAACGATTCTAGACTCCGGACTAATACTGGGAATTTTTCGATAGCAAAATTACATTCTTCTGAACTAGGATTTGAAACCCCAGCAAGCCTGGACCTTGTAATCGCAAAGCGCATTATACGCCACAAGAACATCGAGCCAGTCAGTCATATCTCTCCACTAATCCACACCTGATAGAGAATGCAAATTTTACATCGCTACTTTTTGTGAGAAATAGCATTTGTTAGCAATGGGACAGTATACAGGCAGATTTATATTAGTCATATTTATTTGACCTAAATTTTCTAATAAATCATCACTCCTGCAATCCGGTCGGAATGTTCAATATCATCTTGATCCAATGCTGTTGAGGTCAAACCGCAGCGGCTGCTGCGGTTACGAGCAATCGGGACAATAGCACGGCTATTTATAGAAGAGTTGGAATGAGGTGCATAGTTTATTGAATTTTCTTATATCTATTTGAGGAGAAGCACGTAATTTTTGTGTCACCTACAAATGTTTGTTTAGGTCTGGGTTTTAGTGTATGTCAACGTTGTTTATAAATGCACGCACCCACGGCACAGGAATAATTCCTAGTGTGGGTACATGGTCTTACTTATGGTTGTTTTTTTTCTTGGGTCTCTAAAAACCCTTTTCTTACTTGCGACTTTTTGTACTGACATCGATCATATTATTTTTCGCAAATACCTGTACATTACACGTATTCCAGGGTTTCGATATTACAAATTGTAATGCCAATTAAGCAAATCAGTGCTCTGACCATTATTGCAAAAAGTAAACTGCAAGAATTTTTTAAAGTGGCTTACTTTACACCCATGGTTTCGGGAAGGACTGAGGTATTAAACGTCAAAAAGGCAAAGTTCTTCCAGGGGTACTCCCAAACTTCTTAATTATTTTTGTTGGTCTGATCTACGCAGAATGAGCTCACGGTGTCTTGAAGTTTTGCAATGTTCTGCTTGCTTTTGGAATTATTAATATTAATTATTTACGGAAGTGGGCTGGCCACGTGGCGCGCATCGAATCGCAGAGGTGGGCGAACGCCGTCACTAACTGGATACCCAGCGGTAGTCGCAGACGACGAGTTAGACCTAGGAAAAGATGGCGCGACGATTTGGACACTTTTGCGGGTCCTTTGTGGCCCGAAATGGCAATAGATCGACAGTTGTGGAGATATAAAGAGGAGGCCTTTACTCAGGAGTGGGACAGTAAATCAGGCTAATAAAAAAAAATACTAATTAAATACCGGAACGAACTCATGTCGACGAAAGCACCTAGCCATCGAAATTAGGATCTTTTTTAATTGCAATAGCCTAGATAGAGTAGATGGCTGAGTGCTTCCATCGACTTGAGATCCGGTAATTAATATAATTAAATACAAAACAAGACCTGACACCATGAGCTTATTATGCGTAGATCGAACTAACAAAATTATTAAGAAGTTTGATGGTACCCCGAAACAACGATGCCTATCGCCTTTATCCTTCCCGTGATCATGGCTGCTGTAAAGCACTTGAAACGACGGGAACATAAAATCAAAAAAAATCCGCTATATAATCCGGTGGTTTTGTTTCATATTGTATTTTTTTTTGTTGCCAAACCAAATTTACTTCTAAAATTCATAAGTGGATACAGACTGTACGATTCATGAATGAAAAACTATACTTTACTGACAAAATAAATTATTTTTCGCAAATCAATGCGCGCAGCACTCCAAATTCACGACATCACGATCCGTAGCGCCAATTAAGCGAATCAGTGCTCCGATCATCGTCGCAAATAGCATTTCACAAACAGATAGCATTGAATTATCAAAGCAATTATTTACATTATATCTGACTGTTGGATTCCTGAATTTATGGGTTAGTGTTTTAGTGTTTTAATAACAATAATAAATCTATTATTTCAGGCAACTCAAGTTTCACAAAAATAATTATGAGCAACTTACAGGTCCATAGTATATATACCTTACAGACTAACATACATATAATATATAAAAACTTATAAGCTAAGACACATGTGTTGACCGTTGACATGTTCCGCTGAGCAGGGGCGTCTCGTAATCTTCCACGAAATCTCCTGAAGACACCCTTCGGCCAGAACTCCTCGCTCATGAAGGTTTCTTGGCGGTGGGAACTCGCACAACAAAGGAATTGAATGCCGTATTGTTTTGCGAGTTCAGCTTCTCGACCCTCAGAGTGTAGAAGGTCTTCTTACTTCGTACTCCGCAATGTCCTCGGCTTTAGTGGTGTAGTGTAGCCGAGACACGTAGAGCAAGTAGTTTGGTAGTATTCGTTAGCCTTCGTTTATCTAGTGGCATATAATGCAGATAGTAACTTCAAGTTCTTAGGTTTGAATTAAGGTTTAGAAAAGCCCCCACTAACTAACTGTAATCTTGACTTTAACTACATGTTTACATATCAGGAGGCTGAAAATGTCCCTAGTATGATAGCAATAGGTTTGCCCGCTATTACATTGTGATCTTACACTGTCGGACAAATGTACGTGTACACAATCCACCATTGTAATCTTCGCTTGGCGATCTAGGCGGGAAGGTCTTTTTTATATTCATAAATTCCCGCCAAAACGCCTTTTGAACTTACTTCAAAGTAGGAAAAAACGGGAAAAGCCCAGACAAATGGTTTTAGGTGAGCTTTAAGTTAAAAGGTGCCAAGATCTTTCTACTTCACAGTGATCTTTTTGACATAAAGATAATAAAAAAAAATTAAACCGTCGCGGCTATGTCCTCCAAGCGGGGTTGGCAGAGGTATTACTTTACATACTTCGATTTCGCTGACAATTTTAGGCCTAATATAATAAGGGTCGAGTTTGTTTAAATTATACCGGATATAGTTCCAAACTCCGGATGCTTCGGACTTCTATTGCCAATAGATTGACATACCCAGTTTTTAAAATGAGGCAGTAACTAGCAGAATTATAGAGAATAATAGTGCCCATTTCTCAAATTAAGTAGTTATTTGGTTAGCACGAACCAAAAGATATCTTGGTGAGTCGCAAAGGCGGCGAACGCATAAATTGTTTGAGGAAACAGACCGCCCACGGTTGTCGAATGTTCGGGCAGCTAAAATGACGCTACGGTATTGTAAGCTTTACTTTTATAAATTACCAAGTTAGTATTAGTTCTTTTTCATATAATATAGTATATTATAATAGTAAGTTTATTAAGAGTATATTTAATATACTCTTAAAAAACTTACTATGGGTTATTTTAGATGTTTTATGCCAGGGATTCCCAAACTATTTTGAACAAGAGACTTTTCTTAAATGAACTGATACCTTAGACCTCTATAGCCAAATTACTTTAAAAATCCTATCTCTAGTTTTTTCCTATTGATACAACATACTTACAAATTTGAAAACTTTGCGGTTAGTTAAATGAGTAAAGTACAACAATTGTACTTCGAACTAAAATATTAATCATTTTTTAACAAGTTGGTACACGTAATACAACTTATACAATCTCTTGAAAGTTTCAAAT
Source organism: Phalera bucephala (assembly GCA_905147815.2). Classification (NCBI taxonomy): domain Eukaryota; kingdom Metazoa; phylum Arthropoda; class Insecta; order Lepidoptera; family Notodontidae; genus Phalera; species Phalera bucephala. The sequence continues at coordinate 15,369,803 of LR990625.1, forward strand.
AAGAACTTGCGTTAATTAACAGGGTTCGATTTTTAGACCTTATCGGCCCCCTAAATCACTAACCCCTGGGAAACCGATATCGAACCCGAGGGGTCGATATCGACTACTTTGGGAATCCCTGTTTTATGCGAATGTTTTAATCTTGCTATATATTTTAAAGACAAGACTTGTGTTCGAGTATTATACACGTACAGGATACCCGAAAAATATCTAAATAGAAATTAATACCCATAATTATTCTCTATGTATCTAACCATGTTCAAAGCTGTAAGTTCAATCTTAATTGTTTAAGAATTAAAAAGCTTGTAATCTGCCTTGTTGGTCAAGTGGGACAAACTGGTACTCGCATTTTTCTTTTGAAAGTTCTTGCTCCGAAGTCCAGCACTGTGTCCGGTAATGTCAATAGGCTCACCTCCCGGCTATAATAAAATCGTCAGTAAAATTAAAATGTACACGGCACATGCTTATACCTCGGTCACCATTGCTTGTAGAATGTGGACATGATAGTGCATTTTTTTTTGAGAAGACTTAACTTACTTGAACAAAGGAAAGAAAAGAAATAATTTTATTCAAAAATGCTTTCTTTTTCTGATCTGAAATATGTATTTATTAATACTAAGCATACTAAGTAACTAATCCGGCTTAGTGATGGATTCGCACGAATTAAACTCGCACGAATTTGACCATTGCGATTTAACTAATAAACCGCTAATCCATATAAATGAAGTAGTTATAAATCTATATCATCACGCCAGATCCAAATAAAAATAATTTCAGCCTGTACGGTCCCTCTGCTGCCAGCAAAGCTTAGAGAGATTAGCTCATACTCCACCACGCAGACCCAGTGCGGTTTGGCGGAGGCAGGTTTTTGGCCACCTGCTGTTGGAACTTATCAAGCCACCTATAAGGCTTCCAATTTTGGCTTAACGAATATATTAAGTGATAACCGGGACCAACGACCCAACGTCCAAATATGAAAATTAATTAAGTCAGTATATTTATCAGTATTTTTAGAAGTTCAATTAAAAAGCTTAATCTTAACTGCCCGTAACTAATAATGATGACGTCTATAATTATTACCTACCACATTGCAATTAATTTATTGTATCAACCTCTACCGCTACCATTCGATTTGTTTATGACGCGGCGAATTCAAAGAAACGCGATAAGATAAAAGATCATAATGTTAAGTGAGTTTAATTAATCGATTTCGCATTGAATCGATTATTTTGAACTGTGGCATATTGTTTAAAATCGATTAGCGGTGATCTGTTGAATTGCTGAATGTGTTGCGTGTTGATTCATAAGACATTAATGAATTGAGATTATTGTGAATGAGTCGTTTTATTTCTAAAGTTATTTCTTCGGATAGGTACTTTAAACGGGCAATCATGTTCCGTAATAAGGTAAACGGCTTCTTTATTTTTGATTTACGATTCAGATTTTCTGTCAAAGTACAGTCAGTAACGTAAGTAACTTAACATTTTCAGTTTTTCAAATTGCTTGAACACGTTTGTTTTGCATCAAATTCATTATTTTTCTTGATCTAAACATATTTAAATATATTGCTAATGATTTGGCTTTGACAATGATCACCAATGTCGGTTAAATAAAGAGTATTATTGATTTGAAAAACTGATAATGTTAAGCTATTTACATAGCTGACCGTACCTTACTGTAGTCTCAAATACTTTTGAAATACTCTACACCTATCTACTTCCTAAAAGGCACCGATAATCGTTGAAAGGCAGTTCATCATCAAGATCATTTAATTGCAGTTGTAAAGTTCTTCTTAGTATAAGAAACAGATTTTAGATTACAATATGGTATTCCGAATATAAATCACTTAACCCTAAGTAGTCCACTTCTGGACATAGTCTTCTCCAATTGCACGTCACTGAGTAAAATCCTCGGCCACTTTATGTTACCAGCTGTTCTGCGAAGATCATCTTTCCTGATATTTTAAGTTAATGACTGCCCTTTCTTTAAAATACCAGAGTTCTGAACTTTCTCCATCGATTCCTCTACAACAACTAAAATATACGGCAATAATATAGTAAAATCCAGCGCGTTTGCTTCGCCATACAATTTATCTGCACGATCAGCCTTATCTTTAAACAAATGCACGCTCCCTTTGTCAATCTGACAGCACGTCGCCGGGCCTCGTAAAATATTATTTTAAAACATATCTAAGGTTTTAGACTATAGACAATGAACAATGTGCACGATGCCGCCCTGAGGGATACCAAACAATAGGCAAGGTAAGCTTTCACAGTATATGAGTTAAATCTTATACAGGAAGGTCGGGACAATTTATGCGATGAAAATACTATAATACTATATCTAGAATTATAGTGTCGGTACAGACTTGTGTGGAGAGTAATGTGGATATTATTGAGAATTGAGTATTTTAGATAGATTTGCCACACCACACACCGTCACGCCTATATTCCCCAAGCGGGGGTGGCAAAGGTGTACTCAGTACACCCAATTTTCGCTGACGTTGTTAGGTCCCATGTAATAAGGGGCGAGCCTATTGCCATATACCAGGCACAATCCAGACTCCGGACTCATATTGGGAATTTTTCGTAAGAAAAACTGCATTTGGATTTGAACTCATTTGGGTTCGTAGTCGGCGGCGGCTACGATTAACGGATTCGCATGAGTAGATAGATGCGTTATAAAGGGCAAAAACTAACTCGATTTTTATTAATCAAATGTAATTATTACTCATTAGTAATAAAATGTATTAAAATTCTGTGACAAGTTATAAAATAAATGAATAATCTATATTTAAATTGAATCAACAGTTATTAATGAACTATTAATTTCATGTTATGATTTTTTAATTTTTTTCAATCTTTAAATTACCGTATTGCAAAAGTACCCTTCGGTTAGTTTGTTAATTTTCGCTCTATAGGGACGATTTATATTATTTATCTATAATATCGTGAACATGTATATATGAGCTATCTGCATATCCTATTAACATTAGAAATGCGAAAGTTTGTATGTTTGTTACAATCACGTAAAAACGGCTGAACGGATTTGGATGAAATTTGTTTGGTTCCTGTCTAAAGTCAGCGCGGACGAATTCGCGGGCAAAAACTAGTTAAATATATTTAAGAAAAAATATGAAGGTCGACTTAAGGCTACGACTAGTAGTCAACGCGTAGACCGTTCCATTCGCTGGACCGAGTAGTGACTGGTTCGATCTCCGCATGGGATATGGAACCCATAAATGTTTCTTAGGTGTGTGTGGACTTCATGTTTACAAACGCACCTACGCCACGAGTATAATTTTAAGTGTGGCGCTCGATAGTGTTAATATTTTTAAATCAACGACAGAGGGTATTTAAAAGTATCTGAATATATAATAATAATAATATTAGCCTTGTTAAGAAATTGTCGCACCGTAGGGCACGGGACTCCTCCCAAACTGAGAGGGCTTAGGCCATAGTCCACCACGCTGGCCCAGTGCGGTTGGTGAAATTCACACACCTTCGAGACACTCTTGGGAATACGGGTTTCCTAACGATGTTTTCTCTCACCGTGAAAGCAAGTGATAGTTATTTTTTTTACGCATATGTTTTTGAAAAAACAGAGGTGCGTGCCTGGGTTTGAAGCCGAGACCTCTAACTTTGTAGTCCAACGGTCTAACCACTAGGTTATCACTTTTTGCTATCTGAATATAAGCCGCATAATTTTTCGTTTAGTTATTAAATTTCTTTTAAATTAGTATCTTTGTAGTATTCAGTGACAACCATCAGGTTAAGTCATAAAAACTCCATAGGTATTAAATTGAATTAGCACCGCTTAATAAACTTTGCTGTTATGCCATCAAAATACCACAGTTATTTTCCTAATCTTGATAGTGTTGTGGCTTCCGCTAAATCGTTAATAATTTTATTAGTAATTTACTTATACCCGTTACTAATAGAGACATAAAGAAAAGATTCCGCCAGGATGTATGAATGACACCTAATCACGAATCTTGTGATTAGAATCTAAAATTTATGTTCACACTAATCCAAATTAAAAGGTTATTTAAAATACCATACTGTTACGGTCGTTTCAAATAACGAGCTGTGACGCTGTTTTTTTATGATTTGAATTTTTAATAATCCTGTAATTTTGCTTATATTTGCAGTAAAATATACAAAAAGATTGATAGAGCGGAAATTGATAGAACGATAAACAAAATGTAATTGTAATGTTGGTTGTAGCCTATTTGTATAGGCAGAAAGTACAGAATTCCAAAAGATTCTTTCTTTACATAACTGTTTAGCTCCCTCTACTCTCATAGTTCGTCTCATACACGCTCGCCGGTTACGGAGTATACCAAATAAAGAATAGAATGCCTCATTGGTTTAGTAATACATGTGGTGATCACGAGGTCCTGGCTTCAAATCCTAGGATGGTCTAAGTGGCTTCGGCCCCTATTACATGGTCACTTAACATCGTTGTCGTTGGCGCATGTGGGTGTGCGTAGTATTTATTTTTTCAAATAAATTAATTGATTTCCACAAACGCCCTTATTCGCTATGACCAATTAAATACGTAATGCGGCGTGATATGATTACTTCTTGAAATGATCCGTTCCACAAAATTACCGTAACCCACCGCGTTTGGTCCTAGCGAGTAAGGGCCTTGCTTTTATTATAAAAACGTAGCCCCACACGAGGAATTATCTCCATTTCGATCTCGATATCGAACCTATTCGCACTTTATTAAAAAGGCGACAACCCGATATTTTGCGAACGCGTCCAATCATAGAAATCCGCTAATCGTAGCCGCCGCCGACTACGAACCTAACTCCTGTCAGCCGCTACCGCTGCCCGCGGCATGTTCTCACCAACCCTCCCGATGCCCTTACATCCCTTCTTTCGGATACAGATACCGCACACAGGATCAGACACCGACCTCGCCGGCGAGGTCGAAAAATTCCTTCCCCGCCGGCCGGTGCAGAGCAACACGGCGAGATACTTAATATATGCCTTTCCCCATACTGACTGCCCAAGCCGAGGGGGTTTCTCCTTGAGGCGCCCTTGAGCTAGTTGCCCCCTTGACCTTCTGGCTCGAGCTTAGTGGTTGCACGCTTGCCCACTTGTCCGTAGAAGCTGTAAAAACAGCGTAGATCAATTCACACACACACAAACACACTCACGCACGCACGCACGCACGCACGCACGCACGCACACACGCACACACACACACATATACACACACACACACACACACATACACATACACACACACACACACACACACACACACACAGTCATAAGTCATATGCACGAACACCCAGACTACAACCAATAATTTTAGATCACACAAAGATTTGTCGTGTGCTGGAATCGAACCCTACTAAACTACTCAATCCAGTAGGCTGAGCGACTCAAGCTTTTAACCACGGGACCAAGCCGTCCAACGACTTTGTGGGCTATATTTGCTTATAAGTAGTTTCTGATTAGTAAAGAATGATGGCAGTAGGGTTCATATTTTAAGGAACCACACAACAACAAACATTCTTTGCTAAAGAAACCTCATTAATCCTAACTTTGCTATGTATTATTTATCCCATAACACGCCCTAAAGTAAGGGATAAGATAGATTTAGGCGATAAGTAATGGTTTTCTTGTGAATAGTTTTCATCCACTTCGTGGGACAATTAGTTGTCAGCGCCGCTTCTGACTTACACAGTCCGAGTCAGAATATAGAATTGAGTGGAGCTGAATCATTTTGTTGGGTGCGTTAGACTTTTCATCACTTTTGGTTTTACTTAAAAATTTTCCTGTCTCATGGGTATGTTCAAAAATGTGAAAGTCACACGTATAAAAATAAAATTATTATAAGAGTCTATCTATCTATCTAAATCATCACGCCAGATCCCTTGCAGGGTAGGCAGAGAGTACAGAGTTCCAACAGGTGCTTTCCTTACATACCTCTCTGGCTTCCTCCACTCTCATAGTTCGTCTCATACACACTCGCCGGTTACGGAGACTCTTGACTTGCCCTTCAGCTAAGACACGGTCTATTTGGTCATGGTAAGATAGTCTATATATATATATATATTTAATTTGGTATAAATATACTATATGAACATAGTGCTGATAAGTAAAAATTCCTAGCAAAATCCTCCGAAATTCCAACTTTTTTTTGCTAATATCTATATTAATATAAAGTCAACGTAACGAATAAATTTGTAAACATAATATAATTTGCATTTTAAAACTTTTGGTGTCTATAGACGTAATTGGATTGGAAATGGGTACATTATTTTAATCGATTATAGATAGAATTTCTGCAAATCTTATCAAGATACCCATAAACAAGTATTTTATCTTATTTTTATTCCATTTCTCTGCCATTTATGAGATTTTATGTCGGAATGTTATTAACTTAAACCTCAATTTATCCAACCTGAATATTTATGTTATAATTAGTTTATACCCATGTGTTTTGTACATGCAAATCTTTATTTTATTTAAATATCTAATTGTAATGCATTATGTCTCATGATAAATGTTTATACAATTTAATGTAGGATTATACATTATGGTAACAACCGACTGAAAAAAGTTCTATGTCACTGAATTTAGTATTGTCTAACTAGGAGTTTTTTCCAGCTATTTTTCTAATAAACCGCAGAAGTCGGATAGGGACATAATGAGTAGAGTACGGTGATGCTGTATATTTTGCATAGAAAAGTATCACTGCTTTACGAAATACTTACAAGTATATATATGTTTTAGTTGGCAGTTTGTTTTTAGTTGACAGAAAGGCGTTTAGCCTGGAATTTTATTTCTACATTGAGGAAACTTGAACAAATATGTATGTTATTCATATATTATGAAAGTAATTTTAGTAGATTAACTACTCCATAATATTCTGTTCGGTCCTACACTACGCACGGCCCTAGTGGCGTCACTGTGGCGGCATCTCAGACAAGAGGGCTTAGCACAAACAGATTGACGTTAGCGAGATGCTATAGAATTGATACGCCATCCTTTTTACCACAAAAAAATTACTAAATAAGTTGAAAGAGACAGTACGCTGTCTCGACAACGTTACGATATTGTCAAATAGTTTGTACTGTCGCGATACAATATCGAGACAGTGTTTGGTTTGAGTCCTAATTGACTTGTAGTAACTACTTCGTTACTTGTTCAATACTCGAAGATGGGATCTCCTCTTTATCCTAATCACTTACAGGGCCCTTATTCTAACTATATAACTTTGTGAAATTATCATGTAATGGTATTTTGTGTTATCCTAACGCGCCAGGTTAAGTGGTCATAGCGAAAGTGTGTAATGTTCTGGTAATGTGTTAGTTGTGTCGTTACGCACATTATTATATTATCGTTACACGTGTCACACAAGTCTAAGGCCGATATTACGAAATTTGTGCTGGAAACTGGAATACAAAGTTTCTGGAAATTTTGATGATGAAAAGTAATTCCTAAAGAATTATATTTTCATTTTATTTAGAATTATAGAAGCGACGATAATAGAAGTCTGGTTTGACAGCGACATCTGCATAGAACAATGATATTTATTACAACGATTTTCGGCTTAATGGCGACTCTGTGGAGCCTGGTAGTGGATTCTCTTTTGAAGATAATCAACAAAGGTCCGTTCTATGGAGTTGGATATGCGGACGATATAGTGATAGCAATCAATGGGACGTTTCCAAACACAGTATCGACTGATGCAGGAAACTTTAGACAAAGTAACGAATTGGTGCACGACAAATAGTCTCTCGGTTAACCCGAAGAAGACTAATGTGATCCTAATAACACGGAAAAAGATACTAACAGGTCTACAAGACCTTCATATGTACGATAACAAAATTAAATGGGCCACTGAAGTGAAATATCTGGGAGTAATACTAGACAAGCAACTACGGTAGCATGCACAAATTGACCATTGCTAAAGCATTGAGAGTACTGAACATGTGAAGGACAGCATATGGATAGACATGGGGCCGACAGCCCAAATTATTGCCACCTTACCCAATGGGTATACAAAATTATGGTAAAACCGATATTAACGTATGGATGCATCGTGTGCTGACCTAGAACTAAAACACAAACCTGCAGGGACGCTCTAATGAAACTACAAAGGACAGCCTGTCTGGCCATCACAGGTGCATTCAAAACAACACCGACGGCAGCTATGGAGTGGTTACTCAATCTCAATCCATTATATATCGTCATTGAGACTGAGGTGAGGATGGCACTCTATAGGCTGGAGAAAACTGCCCTATGGAGCATAACAGCGCCAAGCGTTGAACACACCAAGCTAGCGCCAGACAAAGAACTAGATGACATAAGGAACATGAGATGTGACAAGATCTTGACCACGCACATGTTCAACAAAAGATTTAACACCCACATCCCCACCAGGGAACAATGGAAAAGTGGTCTAAATAAGCAAGGTAAGGAACAAATGATATGGTAAATTGATAAATCCAAAACCAAGTCTGGAACGGGAACCGGTGTATATACAGAAGGATACTATCTAAGTCAAAGCATGGGCAGATTTCCCAAGCAGAAACCTATGCGATAAATGTTTGTGCAAAAGAGATATTGGACAGGCGAATTACAGGCAAGAGAATCTACATTTGTAGTGACAGTTAGGCTGCCCTCAAAGCCATCAGCTCTTATGAGCTAAACTCGACACTGGCCGTGGAGTGTGCATACCTTATTGACAGATGTGGAGCATGCAACACGATCAGATTAGTCTGGGTCCCTGGGCACACGGGGGTTGATGGCAATGAGCGTGCGGATGACTTAGCCAGAAAGGGAGCAATGGAGAAACTTGTTGGTCCAGAACCGTTCATAGGCCAACCAGATGGTGCCTACAGAAGCGCGCTCTACAAATATTCCCAAGAACGACACAGTAAAGAGTGGGAAACAAATACAGGGCTGAGGGCTACACTCCAAGGAATTTCTCTCCACATGATGTGACAGCGACAGCAAGAGACTACTAAAACACAGTAGACTGCAACTAATTGGACCATGTACAGGCCACTATGGCACAAAAGAACATCTACACAAGATAAACCTCTGCAGCGACGTGGTATGCAGGAACTGTGGTACAGAGACTGAAACCATGAAGCACGTCCTCTGCAACTACGACGCTTTGGCGGCGCGGCGAATGAAGCTGCTGGGAGTGGCCTATCCAAATCCAGAGGAACTTCAGCTCTTTCCCCCTGCTGGAATCTACAGCCTGGTACAGGGCGTATTTGGTTCTTCAGGTACGTAAAAGCATCTAGGCAAGGAGAGTACAAAAGATCCCATCGGGTCGAAGTGCGTTTGAGGTCTGCTCGGTCCGATAAGCCAATCACAGGATAAGATGGCGAAAATTTCATGATAAAACAGAAAGAGAGAGAGAGAGGCGGGAAATATGTTTTAATAAAATCATTTTTCTTTGGCATTTTCATGTCAAATTGGGCTTCTAATTTTGTCATGGGTACACCAGAATAAAAATAATAATACTAGTAATAATACTATTACTAGTATTATTATTTTTGGTTATGTATGCCTATGTGAACTATTATATAATAATAATATCAGCCTATACTGCCCACTGCTGGGCAAAGGCCTTCTCTCACAAATCGAGGTAAGAGAGAGATTAGTGGGAGTGCGGATTGGTGGAGGCAGGTTTGTGGCCACCTGCTGTTGGAACTTATCAAGCCGCCTTTAAGGCTTCCAACTCGGCTTAACGACTACCACATTAAGTGGTAACCGGGACCAACGGCTTAGCGTGTCTTCCGAAGCACGGAGACGCTCGAATATGAAAATGCCACAAACGGTCACCCATCTCAGGCCGACCGAGTCGAACGCTGCTTAACCTTGGTGATTGGTAAGAATACTGCGGTCGCACAGCGCTACGAGCGCTACGTGAACTATTACAATGTTTTATTTCCCTAAGCTATTTTCCACCTATTTATGGCTAACAAGCGAGACATAGTTTATGAACTATGTATATCAATCCAAAGTAATTCATTTCCTGTAGAGCAAAACTCGTTTTTGAACTTTAGAGTTAGTGGTTTATGATTTAATTCATATTCATCATTCATTAATAATAAATATATCTACTTTCTTTATACATAAACAGTAAAAAAACCACAACTGAATATTTACGGTACCACTGAACTTTCAACGGCTGAAAGCCACAAACACCGCATTTAGCGATCAAACTTAGCACTAATAAGGTGTTATCTTATTCGGTAACGAATGTGATAAATGATATCGCTCAGGGTTTGATTACACGTCGCCGTGCGGCGTGAGAAATAACGCGTCTTTGGGTGTACTCTCGTGTTTCAACCTACTCGTATGTGTGCTGGTATGTTCCGTTATGGTCTGAATATGCCACCATATAGTTAAAAAATTTGTACAGAAAAATGTAAACGTATTATTATAAAGTAAAGATAGGATAGATAGTTTCAGAAACAGTTTGTACCATTGCTTTAGAACGTAAGTCGTTCTACTCACTAGATCAAGTAGTCGCGGGTTCGATACCCGCACGGGACAAATTTTTGTAAACTATAAATGTTTGTTTTGATGTGGGCGCTTTTACAAATTTGAGGTTTGTAAACGCACCTTTTACACAGAAATATGCAGCTCCTAGTATGATTAACTTAGGAAGATTCACTATATTATGTGTACTAATTTGAATCCTGATTGCATAGATAGTTACATATACAGGTGAATTGATGTTACGCTAGGTGATGAGTAGTGAAGCTTTGAAATAAGTACGTATCGAACATTATAAAGGGATAATTCAAGTCATACACTTCCACCAACTCTCCTCGCACAATCCGAACAACTGCCGCTGCGAGGCCGTACCTATGAAATATACTTGATTGGTCCAAACCACGAGGTTTGACGTGGAACAGAGCACGCCTAACACACAGAAATGTCGCGAGCGTATCCGTCACTCACATCGCATGTCACATGACAATCAATTATTGTGGATATGTAATGCCAAGTATAAACATTTGATTTAAAGTCGAACGGATTAATTACGAGTTGAAAAAATATGGAAGTGAAATGTATCGCTGTACTGCGGATATGTTTGTCAATCCATTTTTTGCAATTCCGCTGGTTGCTGATGACGATTATTAAAATTAATAACTGAAATATAAATTATGAACTTGACAAATAGACAGTGTCTTTTCTGTTGGACACTTTAGGAGTTTTTGTAACCGGCGAGCTATGATAGTGAAAGAAGCAAGAGAGGTCTAATAGTAAAGAACTTGTTGAAACTTTGTGCTCTCTACTTACTCTTTTTTTTTTTTTTTTTTTTTTTTTTTTTTTAAAAAAACGTAGCTAACCTGACACTAGGATTTATTCCTGTGTCGTGGGTGCGTTTACAAACATGAAAATTCACACACAAATACCCAGACCGGAACAAATAATTGTGGATCACACAAAGATTTGTCCCGTGCGGGAATCGAACCCGCGACTATTAAACACAGTAGGTGGAGCGACCTAAGCTCTTAACCACTGCGCTAAATCGTCCGTCTGAAAGGGATTTTGCCTGAAGTTATAGATGGTCTTATCTGAAGGACAAGTCAGGAGTCTCCGTAACTGGCGAGCGTGTATGAGACGAACTACGAGAGTAGAGGAAGCCAGAGAGGTATGTAAGGAAAGAACCTGTTGGAACTCTGTACTCTCTGCCTACCCCGTAAGGGGTCTTTCTTTTTTCTTTCTTTTTTAAAAAACGCTACCCCACACTAGGATTTATTCCTGTGTCGTGGGTGCGTTTACAAACATGAAAATTCACATACACAAATACCCAGACCGGAACAAATAATTGTGGATCACACAAAGATTTGTCCCGTGCGGGACTCGAACCCGCGGCTATTAGACGCAGTGGGCAGAGCGGCTTAAGCTCTTAACCACTGCGCTAAATCGTCCGTCAAATCGATCTGGCGTGATGATATAGATAGATAGATTATAGATGGACATAAACACCAGGAAACTGCATTGCACTCGGAATGGCTAAGATATTTTGGTTGATTAGGGATCCAGCCAGTACATAAGGATTATCTAAAGCCAGTACATAAGGAAACAAGACTAACTTAAAGGCATCTTGATGGAGGTAAAAACTTCTACCTGACGCCGTTTTAGTAATGAGCAGTTAAAATATCTTAACGATAGACGATTTTTCTGTTTATATCTTTTAAAATTTATCATGATTTTAACTTGGACAATTTTTAAATAAGATATATAAAAGTAATTGTACGGATGGCTTGGTCCAGTGGTTAAGAGCTTAAGTCGCTCCACCCACTGGATCGAGTAGTTGCGGATCCGATCTCAATACGGGACAAATCTTTGTGTGATCCACAAATATTTGTTTTAGTCTGGATGTTTGTGTATGTGAATTTCATGTCAGTGAACGCACCCGCAATACAGGAATTATTTCTATTGAGGGATCATGTTTTTGTTAAAATTTAAATGATATAAGATTTTTTATTTTTTCATTTTAGTACTGTCTTAGAGCGTTAAAATATAAGTATCAATTAGTTAATAGGGAAAATACCCCACAAAGATTATTTATTTATTTGGGACAATCGGCAGGATATTAAAGAAATCTATTTCTTTCTAATCCTGTTCAGGACCCTACAGGTCAATTCCGAAACTATCATCTGTCGACTAAAGTGTTCATATACGAGAAATAAGAAAGAATAAGTCTTCTATTAAAGAAGCCTTAGAAACCTCTTATAAAACATATTCACACATTAAACAAAGCCGGTTGTTTAAGTAATAACAGACGAAGTATTAAGGGCGTCTGACTCAGTTTTACTGCATGGTAGGTCGAATTCAGGGAAAGCGTTATGGTGACCCCATTACCGACCTATCCACTCTTCGTTGTCTAGTAAATCATTATTATTAATGGATTATGGTCAGTGTGCCCAAATGTTAATCACAAAAATTTAAATAGATTAAAGTACCTGATATTTACGTAAGAAGTACCTCTCATGAGCTTTAAATTTATAATACTGTGTGTGTGTGTTTGAGTCATATACGCTGTTGGCCGTGAGGCTTTTACAGTTTCACCGGACTTAAGGGCGAGCGCTACGCTCGAGCCAGGAGGGCAAGAGGCAACATACTCGAGGGCGCCTTGAAGATGCGCTCTCTGGAGAAGAACACCGCAGCGCTCTTGTCCGGGTTCACCTCAATACGCCACTTCCTGAAACAATTCCCTAGGGAATTGGCGGTTGCCTGAAGGTTTCTGGTAATGAAACCCTTATTCCTATGTGAGACATAGAGAGCAGTATCATCCGCAAATAGGGCTAGATGCACCTTACTCGAACAAGGAATGTTGTTCGTGTTAATGCTAAACAGGAGGGGCGAGAGAGCTGAGCCCTGCGGGACTCCAGCTCGGGTGGAGTGGGGAGTGGAGCGCGTCATTTCGTCATTAGGTATACGGCTTATAACTCGAAATGTTGTGAGACGGCGATGTTCTTAAAGGATAGGCAGGGTTCGGCTTCATCAATGGAGGATGGTTGATCGTTTGTGGCAATATTATTTTCGGGTGTCTCCGTTCTTCAGCAGGTATGATAAGCTGTTGGTCCTAGTTCCACTTAATGTTGTAATCGTTGAACGGAGTATGTATCTATCTATATAATCACGCCAGATCGCTTGCGGGATAGGCAGAGAGTACAGAGTTCCAACAGCTTCTTTCCTTATATACCTCTCCGGCTTCCTCCACTCTCATAGTTCGTCTTATAGACGCTCGCCGATTACGGAGACTCTTGATTTGACTATGTATCTATATGGGAAATCTACTCGCGTGACAGTGAGCAAAGAATTAGACATGAAAGTAGTAATTGCGCAAATGTACACTGTTAAGGATAGTTAAGAATCTGTACACGGCTAATAACTCGTAACATTGCTATTATTAGAGGATAAGCAACGTTGCGCACTGTCAGTCTAAGATGGGTGACTGTGGCTATCGGATTTTCGGACGTTTTCGTGATTTAGCAAGCACGATAAGATGTTAACCGCTGCAATCGCAATGCGGTAGTCGTTAATCAGAATTGGCAAACTTATGGGCAATACTCGTCAAGCAATAAGCAAAGAATTGGACATGAAACTGGCGAGTGCGATAATGTAAACGGAGGCAATGAGTACGAAAGTAGACATAAAATGAGTAGACTACTGAGTTCTTAGATTATATATTATATATACGTCGGGAACTTAAAAATCAAAAATAAACCGCGATATAATCCGAATAATAGTTTTATTTCATGAGAAGAGTTGTGATCTGTTAAGTCATGCTGATCTGTTCAATCATGCCTACTTTCTTGCACACAATTCTTGCACACAACAGTCTACCAATAGATAGACTGTAAATTGGGGGTAACATCATACAACGATTAACATCAAGCACGGGTTTTTCGGAGCGAGTGAGTCTTCAAACTCACTTCCACTCATGAACACAACTTCTAATACTCGTTTGTATTGACAATTTTCATTAAGGTAGCGAAACGCGAATGACTATGATGGGTCAAAATTCAAATTCGAATAACACCACTTTCATCTACCATAATGAGGAGCTCAAACAAGACAGCTTAGACTCAGTACTATTTTTTTTAATAATGCACACACATGGAAAGTACTTTTTACGTTTGCATGCTCATAAAGATTCGCAAATATTGACTAATGTATGTTGTTAAAAGTGCTACAATATGGTGCCGCTAATTCAGTTCGCTTATTTAATTCATAAGAAGAAGTCGCCTTTGAATAGGTTTCGGACTCTAGTCGGCCGAAGGAAAACATTGAGTTTTTAGATTTACGCCAATATGATTAGTAACTATCTATTGAAACACGGAGACGCTCCAAATTGGAAATGTCACACACGGTCACCCATCTCAAAGTGACCGGATCGAATGCTGCATTACCTTGTTGATTCACTAAACACCGCGGTCCGAGTGTTTTATCTATCTCTCTTTTGGTCACACAGAAGGCATTGGGCACATAATCTGGGCCTTGGCTCGGCGACGACTTAAATTACACCGCGTATATTATCACGCCAAATCACTTGCGGGATAGGCAGAGATTACCGAGTTCCGACTTCTTTACTTATATACCGCTCTGGCTTCTGGCAGTGAAGGTAATAAATTCCAAAGTGTTGGTAGATGGTTCTAAATATGTAGAAGAGTGTGAAAGTTGTACAATCGTGTACTATTAATTAACAGCGTCGTCCACGTGTCTGTCACAAATAAGAGGTGTGAACCGCCCAGTAGTGGAGGTGTAGGTATGTAAATAAAACAAAAATACTTCGAATACTTGACTGTTAGGAAAACATCGCGATTTTTACCGCGAGCGGTAAAGTGGTTCCAACCATTGTGAATTACTTTAAAAAAACTTAAACGTGGCTTTGTAAGCTTTTTTTCATAATAATAAGTTTCTTTACTATATTCTGCTTCCTTGTTTCTGATAACTTTTCCTCTATTTGTAGGTATTTATTATTTAAAGTTATTTGTGAAAACTTTTAATCTACCGTTTTGTGTACTTATGCACATTTACTTTTTTCAGCTAGATAAAATAAAATACGAGTATATGAATGAAAATTAATGAATGTTTTTCTTTATAGAATACGGCACATAAGAAAGCAGCAAAACTTATACAATAACAAAACACAATATATAGATAAAATAGGTAAAATATAGGTACATCGTCTACCATCCAACAAGACATGCTTATGTGTATCTATAGTTTTCATTCACAAATATCCGGCGACGAGTTAAATCTGCAACGATGTTACCTTATCCTAAGACCACTGGGCCATCTTGAAAATTGTAGCATAAAACAAATAAAAGAATCACTCAGATTCACTCATCACAAAGTTTCAACTGAAATTAAGAAATTAATATAGACATTGACAGATTGACGGGAAATAGAGATGTTTCGGTAACCGATGTTATTTCCAACTCAAATTTGGCAAGTGGGACATCTCTAAATTACTAGAAAATCTATTAAATATTGAAAACATGCTTCTGGATTTTGAACTTTACTATGTCAAAGTTAAAGGGAGAATTGTAATGTAACATTGATTTTAGTTAACACGTTTTCACTCATTTGCGTTTTAGTGGGGCTCAGTATCAGATGCTATCGTTTGTTGGCGATTATCTTTGACAATGATTTTGATAAAATAACGTACTTACTATCTATCTATATCATCACGCCAGATCCCTTACGGGGTAGGCAGAGAGTACAGAGTTCCAACAGGTTTTTTCCTTACATACCTCTCTGGCTTCCTCCACTCTCATAGTTCGTCTCATACACGCTCTCCGGATACGGAGACACTTGACTTGTCTTTCAGATAAGACTCGGTCTATTTGGTCATGGTAAGATAGTCTAGGTCTTCCCCTGTACCTATATCCTTCCACTTTCGCAATGTATATCTGTTTTGTCATTCTCTCTTCTGACTTTCTTTCTATATGCCCGAACCAACGGAGCATACCCTTTTTCAGTTTTACACCGATACTAGCTTTCATACGTACTCGCTTTCTTACTACGCTGTTGCGAATACGGTCGGTCAGCTTAGTAGGTACTTACTATGTAGCTATATACACACACACCGTCATGCCTATATTCCCCAGAGGGGGTGGCAGAGGTGTACTGAGTACACCAACGTTTCGCCGACGATGTTAGGTCCCATGTAATAGGGGGCGAGCCTATTGCCATATACCGGGCACAATTCCAGACTCCGGACCCATACTGAGAATTTACGTTAGAAAAACTACATTTGTCCGACCTACGATTTGAACCCAGGACCTCGTGATCACAAAGCGATGCGCTTTGCCACCAGACCAACGAGGCAGTCATATTTAACAATTTAACAACAATATATAACAATTTTTATCTCACTGGGTGTAACACTGGAAGGTATGTGATCGATTCCCGCAAGTCACAATGTTTATATGACCCTTAAATAGCATTTTTATTAAAAAAAATGTGTGTATGTTAGCGCACTCGTGATATAAGGCTAAATAATAAAGGGAGAATAATTGACAAAACCTAACAAAAAAAATTTAATAAAACGGTAGGAGTATGAGGGAATAGTGAAACTTCAGGTCAAGTAATTATTGTGGCTGTGAGCGTAACGATACTTTTGATATCGATAAAAATATTATGATAATGCTTGCTAAATTGTGTAGTGAACCAAAAAACATAACAATAAATTACTTTCAGTTATTTATCTTAAATAGGAAAATAAAAAAATTAAAACAGATCATAGCGGAAGAAATGAGGAAAAAACCGTTTACTTACTTGAAAAAAAAATAACTGATACCTACTTAAAAATTATAAATCAATTTATTTTTACGACAATTAAAAAATGTATTCATATTTCGAATTGGGAATTCGGCCGGTACACACATAGGTATGCTTCGCGTACAAAAGTAAAACTCTAGTTGAATTTATGCCGGTCCATACGAGACTTGGTCATAGTCGAACACCGGGCGCGTTCGAACCCGGACGCGCCGCGTAACGCCAACACTCGATAAGCACGCGGTACGCAAAACTTACACGCACTCGATCTAGTGACAGAGCAACAATAAAAAAAACATTTCAAAAAAGAATACAATAATTTTGTAATAAAAAAATACAAAAAGAACACAATACTACGTCTGTTTAAGTTTGTGAATGAAACAGTGAATGATTTTTCCAGTGACCTGTAATTGAAAAAGGTTAGTATGTTGTTAAATGAATTACGTGTTTTTACTATTCCGATAAAATAAATAGAACATAAAGCCAATGAATGGACATTTCTACCCGGACTTTACTTGAATGAGGTATGACCTTAACCCTTTCCACGTTTCGTTTGTAACACATAATTAAAATAAGTGTCTGTCAAAGATTTAAGCATTCGATTTTCATAACGGCCTAATTAATTATCTTATTTCTCAGCTTTAATCGCTTATCTTCTAGATATCACAGGATGTAGAGAATAATTAGCACTTATAATTAGCAATCATTTATAAATCCGTGAAATTTAAAGAGGAACCGATTTATTACATACATTAAACTAATTAATTAATCGATTCATTCATTCATATTCAAATTTATGCAACCGACTTATCGGCTAACTGACACGTGGTACGTATCGATACATCGAATCGATGGTTTTTATCATAACTCGTTTTTTTCGATCAGCTGTGTGATCGATAATATTTACGTCAGTTTTATTTGCTACATTTTATACGAGTATTAAGTTTTTTATAGTGCGGTCAGCTTTTGTCGATTTGAGTTCGACCCTAATGAACATTGCTCGATTTTTTGCACTTTTTGTCAACTTAAATAAGATGTCATGACTTCATACGTCCAAATTGATTTTGTTATCAGTGACGTTGTCATTTTTGATGACTTTGAGCATTTTTGTGACGGGGCAATGACCAGACGATATTTATGTAGAGAAGAAAAAACAACCGTGCAATTATTATTTTTTGTTCTCAATAATTAGTAAGTAATAATGTTTCATTTGTCACTTAATTGTATAGCATTATAATGTTATATTTTAATATCAATTCGTTTGTGGGTATATTGATTAGAAAATTTTTTAGAAGTTAGGAACTATCAGAATCAGAATCAGAATATTTTTTATTCATGTAAACCATTACAGTATTTATGAATCGTCAGAAAAGTAACAAAGACTCTACCGCCACTTCGGAATGTCATTCCTGTGGAGAAGAAGGGCAAGAAACTCCACGGTTACTCTTTTAAAATAAGAAATTACAAACTTTTTCATCTACATTCTGTTGTGGGGTATGGGAGAACAATGTAGGTTGGTCATCAGGTGAGTCTAAGTTAAAAAAGTGAATAATACTATTTATGAGAATGGCTACATGGTTCCCTCATTTACAAAAAAAGTACATATTGTGTTAAATTAATAGAAGGAAGAGAGGTAATGTTAACTAACAACAGTTGAATAGGTTGTCATGACTCAAGTGGAGCTGGAATAGCATCTATCCAAGCATTTTTATCTTTTAAATAATCTTCTATTGAATAATACTACGTAGACTTACTAGTCTGTGTACTTATAACCTTAGATGAATTACTTGTCTACCCGCCGCCGACTACGAACCTGACTCTCTGCTGACCTGACTCCTATCAGCCGCTACAGCCGTCCGCGGCATGTTCTCACCCTCCCGATGCCCTTACATCCTTTCTTTCGGACACAGATACTGCACACAAGATCAGAAACCGACTTCGCCGGCGAGGTCGAAGAATCCCTTGCCCGCCGGCCGGTGCAGATCACCACGGCGAGACATCTAGTATACGCCCTTCCCCATAGCGACTGCCCAAGTCGAGGCCGTTCCTCCTTGATGCGCCCTTGAGTTACTTGCCCCCTTACCCTTCAGGCTCGAGCGTAGTAGTTGCACGCTCGCCCTCCGGTGAAGCTGTAAAGGCCTCGCAGCTAACAGCGTAGATCATTCACACACACACAAAATTACTTGTCTATTTTGTACATCGCGCGCACATTAACGGCATGGCTAGATAAATAGTATACGCACAGCGTTTGAAAAAAAATCAAATAGCGTACACTGGCGATTATGCACACATAGTGCGTAACTGAGGCTGCTTTTTGGCGCCATTTTTGTTAGCCATACTCATTCTAGACAAGTTTTAGACTAAGATTTTATGACTTTCTAAGTATATTCACGGACGAGCGCAGTGGTTAAGAGCTTAAGCCGCCCACTGTATCTAATAGTCGCGGGCTCACAGGCCGCACGGGACAAATCTTTGTGTGATCCACAATTATTTGTTCCGGTCTGGGTATTTGTGTATATGAATTACTATGTTTGTAAACGCACCCACGACAAATTAATAAATCGTAGTTACGTTTCCAAAAAAAATCATATCAGATCCCTTGCGAGATAGGCAAATATTAAAAAGAAGGGAAGGATGGAGAAAGAATATTTTGGATGTTAATATTAATGTAAAAAAACTAACATTTTAGATGTATTGAACTAGTTTTCAAGATCAAAAAGAAAAATTATACCACAGACTCTTTGCGATTATTTATTTTTTTACCCTCTATTTTATGTAACCCTTAAAAAGTTCTACTACCATAAAGTGCACCTTCTAAAACCATTACTAAACCTTTTCGATCCACACTCTACATTCACAACTACAGTGGAATAAAACCCTAATTACCTTCAAATTGTTCCATTTCTCCGTACAGTAGCATATACTACAAAAGTTTGTTTGTACTATCTTATGTCCTCAATTACGACTCATTCAAGAGCGTAGTGGCGTTAAATAATTTCTTAGTTCTTACAATTAGCACTCTCCAGATGACGTCATTGCCATTATGAATCAGAAACGTAAGAATTTCTGCTTAATTAACACACTCATGGATGGATAAAAACGGTGGAACTGAATTGTTGTACTATTTTTAGTAATCCATTGTAAATGTTATGTAACAGGGTTATTGAACTGTCCCCTTGTATTTTTTTTTTTCGCTGTGAGTTTGTCGCAAGAAGGTATAACAATTAAGAGCTAAAGGCTAAGCATGTACTGATTAACATTAGCGTAATGGTGTTGAGTTGATTTTCCATGCTTCTTACAAGTTTTTTTCAACTTGTAATGTTCGTATGGCTGTCTGTCTTTCTTTCCGGTTCAAATCTTGTGATCCATTTTTCAAGCACTTACGGTTATCCGATTGAACTGAAATTTGAAATCCTTTATAAATTACGGAGCTAGTCCGATGATGGAGTCGGAATGTGGCCATAGGAACATGTCAACTACACAACATAACCGCCTCGTGTTTAGGCTTGTTAGATCATCATCATCATCAGCCCGTGTCAGTCCACTGCTGGACGTAGGCCTCTCCCATTGCACGCCACTGAGCTCGATCTTCAGCTCTCCTTCTCCAATACCTGCCCGCTGCCTTACGAATATCGTCGCCCCACCTAGCTACAGGGCGCCCTACACTACGTTTGCCAACACGCCGTCTCCACTCAAGAACCAGTCTGCCCCAATGGCCATCGGTTCTGCGGCATATGTGACCTGCCCACTGCCACTTCAGCTTGCTAATTCGCTGAGCTATGTCGGTAACCTTGGTTCTCAGACGAATAACTTCGTTCCGGATTCGATCCCTAAGAGAAACTCCGAGCATAGCTCTTTGCATAGCTCGCTGTGCGACCTTGAACTGGTGGACAAGCCGTACAGTGAGTGGCCACGATGCGGCTCCGTATATCATTACAGGTAGGACGCACTGTTTAAAAACTTTCGTGTTTAGGCATTGGGGTATGGGCGATAAAAATTGTTAGATAAGTATTGACAAGTACTATCCAACCAGATAGTGTCGAGGGTCTCATTATGAAGTTAGCCAATGGAACCACCCAACTATTCAATATAACCAGCCGTGTCGGGGCTCGTTGGATTTGTCTTGATGAGTACTTTAGAAGCGGATTGTATCCACGGTCTGATTATGCAGCCGGAAGTAAGCCAAAGGAACTCCTCAGCTAAGCAGGATAACTTCGATGTGCTTTTGCAATGAAAGCTTGTTATTAAAAATACCGCTTAAGTCGTTTTAAATTAAACATTTTATACTACAAATTCACTAAATGTACATGACAGCACATTTTTTCGATAATGTTATGTGAATAATTAGAATACTACTCATATCCACTGTAATTGGAGTATTTCTGAATCGTCAAGAAACTAATAAAGACAATTAATATTTTGAAATGTCTTCCTGTGGCGAAGAAGAGCACAGAATTCCAATGTTTAACCTAAAATTTTGTGTGTTTGTGTGGGAATGATCTACGCTGATGTCCGCGGGGCCTTTACAGCTTCACCAGACAAGAGGGCGAGCGTGCAACCACCACGCTCGAGCCAGAAGGGCAAGGGGGCAACTGGCTCAAGTACTCCCCAAGAAGGAACGGCCTCGGCTTGGGCAGTCGCTATGAGGGAGGGCGTATACTAGGTGTTTCGCCCTGGTGCTATGCACCGGAAGGCGGGCAAGGGATTCTTCGAACTCGCCGGTGAGGTCGGTGTCTGATTCTGTGTGCGGTATCTGTATCCGAAACAAGGGATTTAAGGGCATCGGAAGGGTCGGTGAGAACATGCCACGGACGGCGATAGTGGCTGATACGATTAGCGGATTACTATGATTGGACGCGTTCGCGAAATATCGGGTTGTCGTCTTTTTAATAAAGGCGCGAATAGGCTCGAGACCGAGATCGGAATGTCATATTCCTCTTTATAGATACTGGACTGGATTAGGCTATTGTGTCTGGTATAAAGGTTGTCTCAAATTAAGGCTTAACATCGTCGATGACCTGCGTAAGCAGTACATATCTGCCACTCTGGGGTATATATGAAGGCGTGATGATGTTTTGTTTTCTATTTAATAGAAATCAAAGTCTTTTTCAACCGAAAGATGCCCACTGCAGGATTAGGGCCTCCTAATCCTGTCATGTCATAAGTCTCACAAACGATAAACTGACATTAACAACAAATATACAAAACATCATCAAACTAAAGGTTTTAGTTGGATTTTTTTTATATAGACTATGGCAGCTGCGATTACCATGTGATCAACAAACGATTAAAACTATATTTCGAATTAAATTACTTCACATTATACTTTAGTAGACCAGAATACCAAATGTAAGTCAATTCATAATTAAATCTCAATTCAGTCAAGATGCAGTCTCAGTGTCAATTAAATACGCGAATGGGCTTCAAAAAATCGGTATTTCATGTAGGAGGCCTACCCAGGTTCACATATTGTGTATATTATGCATTAAATGTTCTATTTTTAAACCCACGAGTTTGATTTAGCATTGATATAATATGAGTTTATGTGCATTTAATGTTTATTCCCTACCCAGTCGTCAGTCGGAGCGAAATGTAGAGACAGAACGCGGTATATCTCGCTATTCAGTTCACTCTCTCCCATAAACCTAACTTTCAAGCGAAAGTACGTTAGCCGACAAACGTATGTGATTTATTCTATCCTAAACTACATATTTTTAAATGTAGATTTGCTTCTATCATTTATATTTTACGTTCACACGGATTATCAAAAAATAATATCATAATATCATACTGCCTCGTTGGTCTAGTGGCAAAGCGTATTGCTTTGTAATCACGAGGTCCTGGGTTCAAATCCTAGGTCGGACAAGTGTAGTTTTTCTAACGAAAACTTCCCATTACGAGTCCGGAGTCTGGAATTGAATATATATAATATATGGCAATAGGCTCGCCCCCTATTACATGGGACCTAACATCGACGGCGAATCGTGGGTGTACTCAGTACACCTCTGCCACCCCCGCTTAGGGAATATAGGCGTGACGGTGTTTTTTATTATAATATCATATATAAGTGATATTGTGCATTTTATTTATTTAATTTTATTTGGATAGGTATGTGCATGGTACCTAGTTATCTTGTTTTTGAAATTGCGTGGTTTCTTGGTATTTTGTTTAAACTTTAGTTGTATCCCGATTGATGTTTTGCATGTGATTAATTTAACAAATGTATGTGTATTATCTTGGGGCTAACGCTCGCAAGTTTCACTCTAGCTGCCTTTACACAAATATCCAAAGATAGCACTTGGTATTTTTCACATCCCACGGCGGTATCGAATATCTCTTATATTTGAACAGATCTTTATAAGAAATAAAATAGGAAAACCATATATGACGGTCCTCAAACGATGGAACTCTTCTTCAATAGATACAATTATTGTACTGAGTGCAATTCCGGAACATTTTGAACAAATGTTTCCTATTCGTTCATTGGTCCTGTCCTCTGGTGAAACAAATACTGTAGATTATAGGGTTGTCGATTGATTTTCGTAAATTAATTATAGGAAATTATATAAGGTACACGAGAACACGGAAATTATATTATGTCAATGAGACCAGAGAGATAGAGGAAAAATCTTTTATCGGGATCGGGTCAAATATAGTACATATATTCATTCTACTGTATACGTACATACCGTACTCTGTACTCTCTGCCTACCCCGGAAAGGATCTAACGTAATGATATAGATAGAGAAATGGAGATAAGTACAAAAATATATTTTATATCTAGATTTTTTTTATAGTCCATATCTATACCGAAACTAGTCTATGAAATATGTTCACCCAAGAATAAGATTCCATCTCCAGTCATTAAGATTTCAATTATTTGAGTATTCCATATTATTGGTATCCAAGACACAATACATTAGGAAAATCAAATTTTCTGATCAAAAAATGCATAATCGTAACCCTACTGCCATTATTCCCACAACATGGCTTCACAATCAACCAAACGCTCTATAATGTCCTATTAATTGATTTCATCTGCCAATTGCACTTCAATGCAATGTCCTGCGTTTTAGGGCCGGCTGATAACACTATCGTTGGATGGTTTAACGGGTCCATGCGTATGATTTTTAGGGTTGTGTACTTAAATCGATAAAAAACGAAATCCTTATAGAATTATATAGAATAGTGATTCTGCATGAAAAGAAAGAAAATCTCTATTGAGTATCATTATTCCTCATAATCAAATGCATAATTCTATATCTTATGGAATCACTTTCTAGTCCGTTTATCTTTCTGTCTGGCAGTTAAAACCTTTTTTCTCAGGAACTCGTAGAAGTATTAGATAGATAAATAGCTTTCAAATCAATGCAATTAAAAGATATAGGCATAAACTTACTAACGTCAACCAAGAGGGTATTATTTCCCATTGACCTAGAATCATGAAATTTGGCAAAAAACAAGGTTTCACTGTATAAGTAAGAAAAATAAATGCGAAAATTGTTTGTAATTAATACCCTAGAAAAAAATGAATTCGATCCATCGACATCATCACGTCAGATCCCGTACGGGGGAAGGCAGAAAGTACAAGCCCCCAAAAGGTTTCTCAGATTCCTCCACTATCATAGTTCATCTCATACATGTTCACCGGTTTTGGAAACTCTTGTGGTTCACGAATTCGATTAAATATAAAAATAGCGATATCTAGTAGCAGTTCTGCGGAACCTTTCGAGCGAGATTCCAACTCGCATTGGTTCAGTTTTTCTATTGGGCCCGCTTTACATTTAGGTCGCGTGGTTACGACGTGAGCCGATAAGCGGTAACCGATATAGTTGCAAAGGGCAAGTTACTGGTGGTATTAACTCTATTGTTAATTCATTCGAACTGCGATTATCAAGGTCTGATTTTATATTGATGTGTGTTTTGATTGTTGGATTGATAATAATGTACACAATGATCCTGTAAATTAGAGCAAGATACCGTCGGCAGAAGAATATATCGGTCTATCTGAAATTTCAGAAGCTTTGACTTAAATACAACAACATTGAGGGTTCAGTGATCATTCAAGTGTTTTTATAGTATATGCATTTATCTAAATACATTTATTTTAACTAATAAATTTAGAAACTTGTAGATTTAAAATTTATAAGCTTCTATCATAATTCGACTGTAGCCAATCTGCAAAAGGCGAGGAGCCATTTGCAGATTGGCTAATTACCTCTAGATCGATGATATGTCATAAATGAGCTCGTCTATATCGTCACGTCAAATCACTTGTGGTGTATGTAGAGTTCTTTCCTTACAGACCTCACTCACATTTCCCACATTCCTCCTTATATATCATAGATACCGTCACCGTCACGCCTATATTCCTCAAGCTGGGAGGGCAGAGGTGTACTGAGTACACCCACGATTTGCCGACGATGTTAGGTCCCATGTAATAGGGGGCGAGCTTATTGCCATATACCGGGCACAATTCAAGACTCCGGACTCGTACTGGGAAGTTTTCGCTAGAAAAACTACACTTGTCCGACCTGGGATTTGAACCCAGGACCTCGTGATCACAAAGCGATGCGCTTTGCCACAGACCAATGAGGCAGTCACTAGACCAATATATCATAGATATCTTGGCATTAAGTTTGTTCAGATAACATAAATTACTAGTTTCTGCCCGCGACCTCGTCCACGTTGACTTTAGACAGGAATCTTACATTTTTCTGGGATAAAAAGATATCCTATGTGCTAATTCAGATACTAAATTATATGTGTGCCCAAATTCATCCAAAACCATTCAGCTATTTTTGCGTGATTGAGTAAGAAACGTCTAAACATACAAAATTTCACATTTATAATATTAGTAGAATTATTGTTGTTCGGGCATTGTGATTCACCAATTATGTGGGTGGACCGCAAAAACTGCGACTCGGAATATGAGGGTAGTTGAAAAACTACAACATTGAATTCGGGTGCAAGGGTGTTGATCGATTACCGGAAATATTTAAATTACTACATTATTCGTCGGTTTTTTTGTGCAAAACAACTTGTGAGATTTCGGACAATAAGGTGGTATGCTAAAGACATCAATATAAAAGGATTGAAACAACCAGGCAGCCGTGCACGGCGGAGCTACCTTCGGGAGACGAGTCAAGGTGAGTGGTTCACCTTGTATTTGGGGATTGCGGTGCCTGGACTCCCAAATCTAACCGATAGAAAACTCAGGACCAGCAACTGAGGTATCGAAGGGGTTTTCACATGAACATAATTTTGGTCCCCGAGCCGGATTGGGTTTTCGTAAATTAGTTGGTTAGATAGGGGTTTCATTTATTTATAACGGTTACAAACGGGGTACCTACTTTTGGCATAGAAATAATTATTTAAATTGTAATAGGCATTGTGTTTAGAGGTTCTATTGTTTTCCAAAGATGGCAAAATCTTTTGAAAGCAAATTTAAAATTAAATACGACTGGTTTGTAGATTCGTCAAAATTAGTAAATAGTAAAACTTGTAGTTCGGGTGTTTTATCAGCTCGGTTCAAAAAACTGCATGATTATTTCAATGTTTTAACGGAGTCATACGAGGGCATACTGACCAATACTTCTTCAGAAGATGAAGAAATAATCGGTAGATATGAGGTAAAATACAAAGAGGCCACGGAGTTATACAACCAGTTGGATGCGGTCTCGGCGGCCTATCCGAACCTTGACGGCACCCACATGCCCACGGAGGGCGCGTCAACGCCGCGGCTACCGCGGATTGTGCCTAGTACGTTTGACGGGGACGTTTTTTCATGGTGTAGCTTCATTAGTCTGTTTACATCATTGGTTTTAACACGGAAAGATATCACTAAAACGGAAAAATTTCATTATCTTATTTCGCACGTGGAAAAGGAGCCTAAAGCACTTATTAAACATCTGCCGATGGTGGACGGGTCGTTAGACACGGCATTGGATATCCTAAAAGGCCGGTATGAAAATAAAAGATTGTTGGCGGATTCACTGATTGCGCGGATTTTACATTTGCCGGTGTTGAATAAGTGTGCTGGGCTTCGAACTAAAATATTGAACCCGTTATTGGAATCTTCGCGGGCATTAGCTAATTTAGGTTTTCCAATTAACGAGTGGAGCTACATTTTATTGCATGTAAGTCTACAAAAATTACCAATTGACGTCAGAACACGGTTTGAGCAAAAACACGGTGGCAATAATATAAGTTTACCCACTTTTGATCAGCTCATAGAATTCCTACAACATGAATGTAGACTTATAGACACGGCCACTGCGGAACCGGTTTCTTATTACGCGGATCGCACTCACAACAGGCCCGAGCGCAGGGTGCATAATATTGTGACGGAACCACCAGCACAGGACCAGCGGGAACGGGCGAACAACTACGGCCGTATTAAAGACTGTGGCTATTGTCAGAGGTCGGGGCACGGTATAGACAGCTGTTATAAATTTGCTGACATGTCCAGGTCTAAACGTAAGGATTGGGTTAAAAGACAATTCTTATGCTTTCGGTGCTTCGGTACTCATTTGGCGGCATCGTGTACCCGCAAGGTACCATGCAGTCGGTGCGGAAATATCGGACATAACAAACTAATTTGTACAACGTCCATTGCGCGCTCTGACTCACCGGCGGACGGCGAGCCGTATACACGGCGCGCATTTGTTACGGCGCAATGCGATAGAGCGACGGGCGGTCGGCGGCGCTCACCTATTACTCAGTCGCGGCGGTCACGGCACGCGTCTCCTAGGTCGTCGGTTCGAGACTCGCGTTATCCACGGCGTGGTGATAGTTCCGCGGGATCTATGGACCGGGTACGCGAGTTAAAGGATGGTTACGGGCGTGATTCGGACCCACGGGAACAGCGGGACTGGGAGACCCGACACCGCCGGGAGCGGACTGATTGGGGTGGGCGGCAGTCGAGTCCTGTGGTGCCGCGTGTGCCACAGGAATAGCAATTACAGTCGTGTAATGTCGCCTCGGTACCTCGGCTAGCGGATAATGTCATCTTACCCACGGTCATTGTAGAAGTAAAATCCAATCGGGGGGATTTTATCAAATCCAGAGGCCTGCTAGACCTGGGTAGTCAAGTCACTATAATTAAGAGTGATTTGGTAGCAAGTTTGGGTTTAAGGCGACATTACAACCAAACACCGTTAACAGGCGTCGGCGGATTTAATAACAATGAATGTTGTCATGTTGTTAAATTTTATTTTAAACCGGTAAATTCGAGTTATTTGTTATCGGTTACGGCGGTGGTTTTGAAGAAACCAACTTCATATTTAGCGCGTAGGTTTAGTAAACAAATTGCTCATATAAAATTTTCGGATGACGGTTCATTTAATATGTCAAATGTTGACATAATTTTCGGATGTGACATATTAGGTCAAATTTTAAATGGTGAAAAGGTGAATTTCGGTACTGATGGACCGTATGCTTTAGGCACCATTTTTGATTTTGCGATTTTCGGTCCGGCGCAACCATTAAAAAATGATAACTCGGAATCAAATGTTAATGTTGGTGTTACATTAATTGAAGCGGTCGAGAGATTTTGGCGATCGGAAGAACCACCCAGGCTGAAAATCAAGGACCCGGCGGACTTAGAATGTGAACATTTGTTTTCTACAACTACCTCACGCGGCTCGGACGGAAAATATGTTGTCAGATTACCACTGTTGCCAGATCGACAGCGGTTGGGAGAATCTAAGGAGACGGCCCTGCGTCGATTTACGGCCTTAGAACGAAAAATGAAACGGCTACCAGAATTTAAAAAAAAATATGTGGAATTTATGTCGGAATATTTAAGACTCGGTCATATGACGGTTTCCAAATTTGATGTTTCGTCAGGACAGGAACATTATTTTCTTGCGCATCACGGTGTTTTTAAAAAATTAGGCGACGTCGGAAAAATTCGGGTAGTTTTCGACGGAAGTGTACCCACCAGCACCGGTGCGTCCATCAACGATTGTTTGTTCACGGGTGAACGACTTCAAAATGACATCACACAAATTATAATTAATTTTCGGTTGCCTCTGTTTGTGTTCACTACGGATGTGAAAATGATGTTCCGGCAAACCTGGATACATCCGGACGATCGGAAATACCAATTAATATATTGGCGCTCGTCACCCGATGAACCGTTGGTAGTTTATGAGCTGACCACAAACACATACGGGTTAAAGTCCAGTCCATTCGTCGCTATACGGTGTTTACATCAGTTGGCGAGTGACGAGGAGCACCGGTTCCCGCGGGCGGCCCGGCTGCTGCGTCACAACAGTTACGTGGACGATCTGAACGGCGGCGCGGACACGCTGCGCGACGCGCGGCATCTGAAGGACGAGCTCGTGGCGCTCATGCACACGGCGGGCTACGAGCTCAGGAAGTGGTCGTCGAACGCACCGGAACTGTTGGACGACTTGCCGGCGGATCATTTGGAGACGGCTCAGTCATTTAACATGGATACCGACGGATCGGAATTTATGAAGGTTTTAGGTATACAGTGGAACCCAAGGTCAGACAGTTTTTCGTATAAGTTGAATCTACCAACGGACACTACTGTCACTCGGCGCAGTATTTTATCATTGACGGCTCGCCTTTACGACCCTCTCGGATGGGTGTGTCCGGTTGTTTTCAAAATTAAATTATTACTACAACGATTGCTTAGCACTGGTGATAATTCACGGAAGGTAGACTGGGACGCTCCCGCGCCGCAGGATATAGTGCGAGCGTGGCGCGATATCGTTTCGGATTTGCCTAATCTACAAAAGATTACAATACCTAGATGTCTGAAACCGGATAAAAATAGCAGTTATTCGGTTCATGGGTTTTGTGACGGATCATCGGTAGGATTTTCTGCGGTCGTATATTTGCGGTCGGTGGATGAGGCCGGTAATGTCTTTATGCGGTTGCTTATGGCTAAGTCTCGGGTGGCACCATTAAACACAAAGCGGACCATCCCTAAGTTAGAGCTGAGTGGTGCGACCCTATTGACTACGCTTATCAACCACATAGTCCCCTCCCTGCAGAGTGACATTGCGATTGATGATGTCGTGTGTTGGTGTGATAGTACCATTGTATTGGCGTGGCTAAAAACATCACCACATAAATTACAAGTGTTTGAAGGAAATCGGGTATCTCAAATTATTTCATCTAAAGTAGATATTTTATGGAGACATGTCCCCGGCGAGATGAACTGCGCGGACGTGGCGTCGCGCGGCGCGACAGCCGACGAGCTGCTGCAGCACCCGCTGTGGTGGGGGCCGCGCTGGTTGCGGGACCCCCCGGCCCGGTGGCCCGGCGAGTGCTCGGACTTTCCGGCGGACATGTTACCGGGCATGAAAGCTAAAGTTGTTAACCTTAATACCGTCGATTCAGAATTCGATTTATTGGATCGGTACAGTTCGTACGATAAATTAATAAATGTAACGGCGTACACACTACGGTTCGCTAATAATTGTAAAAATACATGTAAACTCGGCGGTAATCTCTCAGTTGCGGAACGTAGAAACGCGACCATACATTTAATACGAATTGTACAAAATACATATTTTCACGAAGAAATTTCGGCCCTTCAGTCAAAGAAATCAATTAAGGGCTCACTTCGGCGGTTGAATTTATTCATTGATAACGATCAGTTGCTTCGTGTCGGCGGCAGAATAGGTGCGTCGGAGCTGCCGTACGCTGCGCGGCATCCTGTTTTACTACCGGGCAAAGGTCGCTTCACGGAACTATTGGTAACTCGTTATCATAAAATATTTTGTCACGTCGGTGCAAATACACTTTCGGCCATTTTATCTCGGACCTATTGGATTGTTTCGGCTCGACGCGTGACGCGTCATATCACCTTTAAATGCGTACAGTGCTACCGGTCCCGGGCGCGACCTGTCCAACCCTTCATGGCGGATCTGCCCGCAGATCGTGTACAGGGTGTTCGTCCGTTTCTCGGAGTCGGTACGGACTTTGCCGGACCATTTTATATTAAATCTAGCTCGCTACGGAACGCGAAGATAGAAAAATGTTTTTTGTGCATTTTCGTATGTTTAAGTACTAAATGTGTTCATTTGGAAGTAGTCAGTCAACTATCGGTTGAAGCCTTTATAGCGGCGTTTACGCGATTTATTTCTCGTCGAGGACTACCCTCACTAGTGCGGTCGGATTGTGGCACAAATTATACGGGCACGGATAAATATTTAAAAGAATTGTATGTTTTCTTGCGGGACAACCAATCTGAAATTGAACGGAACTTGACGAAGAATCACATTAAATGGCTATTTAATGCGCCCTCGAGTCCAAACCACGGCGGTTTATTTGAGGCGGCGGTTAAATCTGCAAAAACACACGTCAAGCGTGTGCTCGGCGAAGCACGTTTAACGTTCGAAGGGCTCACCACGTTCTTCATCAAGGTGGAGGCCGTCATGAACTCTCGCCCGTTATATCCGCTTAGTACGGATCCGACGGATCTGGATGTATTAACTCCGGGGCACCTTTTGATTGGACAACCACTGGTGGCTCTCCCTGAATACCCTTACACCGATGTCAGTGTGCACCGGCTGTCTCGGTTTCAACAAATTCAAAAGATGTCTCAACACTTTTGGTCTCGGTGGAAAAATGAATACCTACACACTCTTCAACAGCGGTGCAAATGGACCTCACAGACGGAACCTCCTAAACTCAATGACTTGGTTTTGATTAAAGAAGATAATTTAGCTCCTTTACATTGGAAACGCGGACGGTTAGTCAAACTTTTACCAGGTAAAGACGGGGTTGTACGGGTTGCAGAAGTGAAAACTCAAAACGGTGTCCTGATGAGGCCCATTTCTAAATTGTGTAGGTTACCCATAGATAATTAGGAACCAAGACGGGTCTTGGTTAGGCGGGGGGATGTTCGGGCATTGTGATTCACCAATTATGTGGGTGGACCGCAAAAACTGCGACTCGGAATATGAGGGTAGTTGAAAAACTACAACATTGAATTCGGGTGCAAGGGTGTTGATCGATTACCGGAAATATTTAAATTACTACATTATTCGTCGGTTTTTTTGTGCAAAACAACTTGTGAGATTTCGGACAATAAGGTGGTATGCTAAAGACATCAATATAAAAGGATTGAAACAACCAGGCAGCCGTGCACGGCGGAGCTACCTTCGGGAGACGAGTCAAGGTGAGTGGTTCACCTTGTATTTGGGGATTGCGGTGCCTGGACTCCCAAATCTAACCGATAGAAAACTCAGGACCAGCAACTGAGGTATCGAAGGGGTTTTCACATGAACAATTGTTATCTGAGGTTAAGTGAGAAAGTAATTTTGGAAGACTTCATACGTAAACGAAAGCTATCTGATATAGAAATACGCAGATGCGCGTGTCATGAGAGTGGAGGAAGATGCCGCAAGACCGCTGCCTACACCGCAAGAGATCTGACTTGACGATATAGTGGGACTTGCTCGCCCTCCGGTGAAGCTGTAAAGGCCTCGCAGCTAACAGCGTAGATCATTCACACACACACAAAATTACTTGTCTATTTTGTACATCGCGCGCACAGTAACGGCATGGCTAGATAAATAGTATACGCACAGCGTTTGAAAAAAAATCAAATAGCGTACTCTGGCGATTATGCACACATAGTGCGTAACTGAGGCTGCTTTCTGGCGCCATTTTTGTTAGCCATACTCATTCTAGACAAGTCTTAGACTAAGATTTTATGACTTTCTAAGTATATTCACGGACGAGCGCAGTGGTTAAGAGCTTAAGCCGCTCCGATCACTGTATCTTATAGTCGCGGGCTCACGGGCCGCACGGGACAAACCTTTGTGTGATCCACAATTATTTGTTCCGGTCTGGGTATTTGTGTATGTGAATTTTCATGTTTGTAAACGCACCCACGATACAGGAATAAATCCTAGCGTGGGGCTACGTAAAAAAAAAGAAAAAGCTATATATATAGTTATAATATATAGAATAATATATTATATTCAGAACTGCAGTGTTATGTTTCATTTTACGAGAGATTTCATCAATTCCAGACAGATGTATTGGAATTTGGATTGGATGTGAGTGGAAATGGCAAGTGAGGTCTGTAAGGAAGGATTTTGTACAGAGTACCTATGCCATAAAAAGAAATAGGGATGGTAGAGATAGACAGATGAAATAAAGTTTTTTTTACATCCACTAATTTATTATTGTAAAATAAAGTTATATAATAAAATAGCTGCAAACTCGATGGGATTTGTTATCATTTAAAGATAAGTTTTCAAAAATTCTTTCTCGGTGCTTGACGTTATATAAGGAACTCCTCTGCAGCATTTTTTGATTCTAGACTGAATAATCAATGCATTGTCTAATAGGCAGTCAATGTTAGAGTTTTACTTAAAATATTTTAAGAAATTGTTATCGAATTCAAAAGTATTTCTGTCTGCCTGTTATCTTTGTACGTCTAAAACGCAGATATTGATAACATTTGTCAAGGAGATAGATTGCATCCTGGGGATGGACATAGTTTATTTTTTGTCTAGAAAATACAGCAGATGAAATCGCAGAAAAGGTGTATGCAGCCATTCCAGGAGGCCTCCCCCGAAGACTTCTATGACGACCATCTTGGTGCTGTACGCATCCACGTACTACCCACGACCATCATTAGGTCATCGGTTCATCGTGTAGAATCACATAACGGTAGATATGGTTTTCTGCCTCATACTGATATCATATTTATTTTTATAAAATGTAGGCCCCACATTAGGATTTATTCCTGTGTTGAGGGTGCGTTTACAAATACGATATTCACATACACAAATACCCAGACCGGAACAAATAATTGTGGATCACACAACGATTTGTCCCGTGCGGGAATCGAGCCCGCGACTATTAGACGCAGTGGGCGGAACGGCTTAAGCTCTTAACCAATGCGCTAAATCGTCTGTAAATTACTCTAACTAAATAATTTTTTAAATACAAATAACACGTAACGAGAGCCCATTTTGGTCTATAATAAACGTCCTTCAAGTTTGTCACTAAAACAGCTTTTTATTTATAAATATCTTTACACTGCCTGATTAATGATCCTTGTTTTCGTGTTAGGGTAGTGTTAGGTAATTATACTAATTAGTTAAAACAATTGTACAATTTTTGACGGACGATTTGGCGCAGTGGTTAAGAGCTTAAGCCGCTCGGGACAAATCTTTGTAAGGCCCATAATAATTAATTTCGGTTTTGGTATTTATGTATGTAAATTTTCATGTTTGTAAACGCATCCACGACACAGGAATAAATCCTAGTGTGGGACTACATTTTTAAAAATAAAGTGAATTAAATAATTTTTTTAACTCTTAGGTGATAAAATATTGAAAATTCTTCGAAGTGCTCATCTATGTTGTGTAAGGAACTTTTATGCGACATTTCATGCTTCTATTGTCTATCAGTCAATCAATGTTTAAGTTTTAAGGATAGTAAGACGTTTTAATCAAAAGGAATAATTCCTTGAATAAAAATAATACGTAGGTCCGTTTAAGTACATATACATCCAATTTTGTCTCTCTAAAACAGCTATTTATTTATAAATATCTTTACACTGCTTGATTAATGATCCTTGTCTCCGTATAAGGCAAATACGCCAATTAGTTACAGTATGTTAACCGAGTGACATCATGAAATAAAACTATTTTTTTAAGATTTTATCGCGGTTCATTTGTGATTTTTAAGTTCCCGACGTTTCGAGTGCTTTGCAGCACGCATGGTCAAAGACTGCGGTGTTAGATATCCGAAAGGTATAATTTTACGTCGGGAACTTAAAAAACAAAAATAAATTGCGATAAAATCCGAAAAATAGTTTTATTTCATGTGTAATATTTGTGTAAATCTAAGAAATTAGAACGTAGTGACATCATTTATATTTATAAAAAAATCTTTTAAAAAAAAAAGGTAAACCGACTTCAAAAAGCAAAAAATAAATATTTGAAGTCGGTGCTGGTTGGTGCAGTCGGTTACGTGGCACCGACTTCAATTATTTATTGTTTGCTTTTTGAAGTCGTTTTACCTTAATTTTTAAAAGATTTTTATTTTACCATTTTAAGTGACGAGTGAATTATTTAGTAATATTTATATACCGATATTATTTTATTTTGCTGAGTTGTACAGTAAGGTACCTACAGGATTAATATAATGACTATCATAACGGAATCTATACATTCGTGCTGTTCGCCGTTAAGGAGTTCCCTCTTGTATCTTCAAAGTCCAAGGTCTAATACCAATAACATTAAAATAGGACCACCTCAAAACTATACTGAACCCAATGCAAAAAGAATCATCAAAATCGGTTCATAAGCAAAGGAGTTATAAAAAAAGACGAATTATGAACCTCCTTTTTTGAAGTTGGATAATATACTGCCTAGTTCTATAGTAGGGTACCTATAGGATAGACGTAATACCCATAATATCTCAATTTACACATGCCTATTGTTTGTCGTTAAGGAGTTCCCTGGTGTATCTTCTAAGTCCAAGGTCCAATACCAATGAAATTAAAATGAGACCACCTCGGAGCTATACTCAATCCAATGCAAAAAAAAAACATCAAAATCGGTCCACAATTGACGGAATTATCGCACAAAAAAAAAGCAAAGCATACATACAACCGAACATAGATCCTTTTTGAAGTCGGTTAATAAGTACTACTGTGACTATCTATCTATCGTCGGTCTAGGCACTTAGTGCAGCTAGAATCATGGGGCTCTTTGTTCAGGATCTAGGTCGGACGAGTGTTTTTTTTCTATGGAATAATCTCTGATAGCAATCTGAAGTCTGGAATTTTGACTAATATATATTTTTTTATATATAAACCTAGCCTCGCGCTGGTAATTATTCCTGTGTCATGGGTCACATACACATACACACACTAAAACAAATATTTGAGGGTTACACAAAGATTCGTCGCCTGCGGGAAACGAACCCGTGACTTGTTGATGGGATCTAAAATTGTCGGCGAAATGTGATTGTGATTGAAATTGTTGTTAAGTACATAGTTTATCTCTGCAACCCCTGCTTATAGAGTATAGGCGTGATAATGACCGTACCTATTTTAAGGTTGAATTCTCAGTTCATTGTAACATTTGATAGGTAATAAATTCAAGGTAACTATTTTAGCAACTTAGCGTTGAGGTATTTTTACATTTTCTTGCATATTTAAATATTAAAATTTACTAGTGGAAAACCTAAAGACGGATTTTGATCACCAGAGATATATGTGCATAAATAGAAAAACTTTTTTTTGGACTGCTTTTCAGTTTTACACTACAAAATTAAATTAAAATGAACGTGCCAGCACGATCTCTCGCTAGCGTCACGGTAACGTCAAAGTTTTGGTGCAAAGCCGTCTGATCAGAAGATACTACTTGTTCTAATAATGTACTAATGATTTTATAATAATACTTTATACATATACAGTTGTGTACATATATCTATTACCGTTTCTGGGCCCTGCTTAAAGTAAATTTTACAATGTTCCTATATTTAAGTTTTCAATTTAAATTTTCAAAACGCGATCATTATAGATGGACTGAGTTAGGTATATAGGTCTTTTTTTATTATTAAGAAGGAACTTAAATATTTTTTTCTATTAAGAATGTTGCCATTAATATTATATTTATTTAGTTATCATGATTTAGTTTGATATTAAAGTAAGAACATCTATATATTAATACGTGAAGCAAAAACTTTGTACACATTTTTACGAAAATTGCGCGGACTGAGGAGTATGAAATTTCCCACACTTATAGTTTAGATATAGAGAAGAAGTGCAAAATGCTAATATTTTTTTAAAATTATGCATTAAACATACATTAAAACAATGTAAAAAACATTACACACACTACCATGTATTTGACACAATACACGTCAAATTGATGTTTGTCTTTAATATTATTTGTCTATATTCTTACTGAATGTCAAACATAACCAGCAAACGATGAAAGAGTAGGTCGAATATCGACCTATGGGCGACCACTAGTTTATATAAATTGATCATATAGCAATAATACACAATCATCGTTTAAATCAATAAACAATTTATTCTCACAATCTGTTCACGCCATTTATATCACTTAAAAATCGAATTCGCTTATGCTCACACGCACATTTGATTCGAAAATTATTAGTGTTCAAACTTGACTTACGCCTATTTCGTAACGTAATTATTAAGTACCAAAAACAACTTTTTAAATATCAACATGTGTGGCCACTTGATGACTTTCAAACGAAGGATAGAAACCCACGAGTCACGTTCAAGGAAGTTTAAATTCTCATTCGTTAAAGATACGGTTGAAATTTGTTTGATGATTGTTGTCTACAATCATCTGACAGTAATTGGAAGGTGGACAACTAGTAGTAATCAAGAAAAAATCCCGTAAATTGTCGATCGAACGATCTGCTTGTAAACCACTCTCTTAGGGAACGGGATTTAGTTTTTTGCTTTAAGCGCCGTAATTGCTTTAAGCGATTTGTGGTTTAAAAACCATAGGAGTTAGATCTTATTGATTGATAGGAACTGTTTTTATTGAATTAAAACTA
The DNA here is from genome assembly GCA_905147815.2 of Phalera bucephala. Taxonomy (NCBI): domain Eukaryota; kingdom Metazoa; phylum Arthropoda; class Insecta; order Lepidoptera; family Notodontidae; genus Phalera; species Phalera bucephala. The sequence goes on from LR990625.1 coordinate 15,407,650, forward strand.
AGTATAGATGGTCGCGCGTATATGCATTTATATCTAACTCGAATCTTTTCGAACACTAGATCTTTAGAGAATTTAAAATATTTTAAACACAGCCTAGGTCGGATTATGCGCTTTTTTCTATCGAAAAATACTCCCTGTCCGTAGTGTAGAATTCTGCCCGGTTTAATAGCAATAAAGTGCTCGTAACGCAGTGTGACCTTAGTATTATTAGCGATTACCAAGGTTAAGCAACGCTCGACTCGGTCGGTCTCAGATGGGTGACCTTTGTGGCATTTCCATATTTATTTATTTTTATTTATTTATTTAAGAAACTTCACAGCTTACAATTAATAAGGTACAATCATATACATAAAAAGAAACGCCAATGACGAAGTTTGCAAATTAGCAATAAATTACAAAGGTAGACATAAATCCTCAGACAAAGGATTAGAATTGAATCGCATAGATGTGCACGCGTGTGTGTATATTTGTGTGTGTGTGTATGTATGTGTGTTTGTATGTGTGTGTGTGGGTGTGGGGGGGTGTATGTGTGTGTGTGTGTGTGTGTGTGTGTGTGTGTGTGGGTGTGTGTGTGTGTTTGTGTGTGTGTGTGTGGGTGGGTGTGTGTGTGTGGGTGGGTGTGTGTGTGGGTGGGTGTGTGTGTGTGTGTGAGTGTCTTTTAGAGGTAGAATTTTGGCATGATGATGATGAAAAATTATTTATTATCTGATAATATTCTTATGATGTTTGTTTTAAAAGTGTTGCGAGAAGAATTAAATAGGTCAAGTGATGAAAATTTATTGTTGTACAATGCTGGTAATCTATTAAAAGGTGAGAATTTTGTATAATTATTTGATATTCGATCATCTCCGTGCCCCGCACGTTAAGCTTTTGATCCCAGTTACCACTTAATGTGGTAGTCGTTAGACCAAGTAGCCTTAAAGGCAGCCTAATAAGTTCCAATCACAGGTGGCCACAAACCTTTCTCCACAAATTAGTACTGAGGTCGCGTGTTGGAGTATGACTAAATATCTCTTCTCTCAATTCGTGAGAGAAGGCCTTTGCCCAGCAAAGTAATATAGGCTGATATTAGATAGATAGAGTATTCTTTATTGTACACCAGCGAACAGAGAAATACAATGTGATATTATCGTAAGATAGATGCACAATAGGCGGCCTTATTGCTAAGAGCAATTTCTTCCAGACAACCAGTACGTTGGAAGAAGCAACAGATAAAAATAGAGGGCAGTTGGTGGGGTACACTACAAAGATATATATGTTATACAATACTACCACATACATACGTATTGATACACAGGACTTGATATACCAAACATATAAATCTAATCCAATCCAATTATGACAGCAATTATTACATTATCCAACCAGGAAAAAGTGATCTTTAACTATTCTTTTAAAAGAATGCAACATCTTTGCACGTCAGACCGTAACAGGCAATGCATTCCACAAGCGTACAGCTTGATTAGTGAAGGATTTATGAAAGAAGTTTGTGGAATGCATTGGTGTTTTCAGCCTTAGATTCTCTGATGACCTTAGGAACCTCGAATGCGTTACATGAAGGAATTCAAACCGTTTTTTGAGGTAAGAGGTAGTTGTCGGATTATGTAGAATATTGTATAAAAGCAATAGTATGTTAGCATTCCGGCGATGGCGGATTGGCAGCCACTTGAGTCTTACTTACATCACATAGTACAACTCTGGCTCTTCCGCTTGGGAAATAAGGCGTAACGGTGTTTATTTAATAGGAATGATCCATTTCTAAATACATACGCACTTATTTAATGAATTCGTCATCTCCTATCTTCTCGGTACTCCGTACTTCAGTTACGAAACCGTCAGTCCCGCCGTAGTAAGTACGATTTTCTTACAATCTATTTGTTTACGAGAGGGCCGGAGCCAAGATAACCCAATTATTTCTTATCGTGAATAAAATTGTATATTAAAATATTTTCTTTAGTTCCGTAGTGTTACGTGCGAACAAGAAACACCTAATCATATTTTATTGTTACATTGCTAAGGTTTTTTTATGTTCTTATACGTTGATAAAGTATGAGCAGAATATATAGTAATGTATAGGAGAGTAAGAATATTGCTTTTGCTGCGTCTTTGGTCTAGTGGTGGTTGAATAATCCTCTTAGCAATCATGAGGTCTTGGGTTCAAATTTTAAGTCAGATAAAATGTAGTTTTTTTAAAGAAAAAAATACCTGTATCAGTCCGGAGTCTCGGACAGACATCGTCGGCGAATAGTAGGTGTACTTAACGGAGTCAATGTGTATTTTTAGATTTACACGAATATTGCATATGAAACATTTTCCGGATTTTATGCGAATTATTTTTTGTTTTTGAGTTCCTGGCATTTCGAGTGCTTTTGCAGTTAAGCGCACCATAGGAGCAAACCTATGGTCACTGGATGAACTGAGGTGCCACGTTGGGCGAGATACCTAGTATACGCCCTCCCCCATAGCGACTTCCCCAGGCCGAGGCCGTTACTTCTTTAGGCGCCCTTGAGCTAGTTAGCCCCTTGCCCGTCTGGCTTGAACGTAGTGGTAGCACGCTCGCCGTCTTATCCGATGAAGCTGTTAAGGCCCCGCGGCCAATAGCGTAAATCATTCACACAAACGCACACACAGAAACTAAAAATAAAACATGATCAAAATCCGAAAAATAGTTTTAAGTCGCGTTTCGTCAATGATTATATAAAGCTCCTTGGGTTCAGTGCTCTCCAAACGGAAGAACTAAAATAACCAAACAAAGCAAAGATTACGGATAAAGACACGATCGCATATCAACACTGCAACACCGCTGTATCTGTGCAGATAAGATTTTACGTAACAAGAATAATCTGCATAATCGGTCAATGGTACCGATGACTCACTGTTGAGCCACGGAATGTTTCAAGATTTATATTGTTTTATTGCCTTATTAAATATATATTCGTTCTTAATACTTAGGTTAAAAGCCGGATAGTTGCCCCACTTTTCAAAAAAGCTCTATTACTAAAAAATATGTACTTAATAGGAATAATGCATCATGTATATTAAAACATAGGTCTTTTATAAAAGCCCATTTTTGTAAACATATGTAACATTGTTTTTGAGTAAATCCTGTTTTATTTGACCTCTCAAAAAAGGGATAGTTGCCTACTGTAGCGGATAGTAGCCTAACGTTAAAAATCTTCGGAGGACACTTGCCTCGTGCGGGGATAGACGCCTCACTATGATTTGTGTGTGTGTGTGTGTGTGTGTGTGTGAATGATGTACGCTGTTGGCCGCGAGGCCTTTACAGCTTCACCGGACTTAAAGGCGAGCGTGCAACCACTACGCTCTAGCCAGCCAGAAGGGCAAGAGGCGACATACTCGAGGGCGCCTCGGTTGGGGAATAATAGTAGCTTTGTTTTATTTTTGTTATGTTACAGTATGAGCTTTACGAAATTGTACTGTGTTGCTTTATGTAATAAACACATACAAATTTACCCAATGAACTATTATGAATGTAAAAAGACCCTGACAGCGTGGTTAAAAACTAAAGAATATGATGAAACTGAAGCTCTACTGCGAACATGTAAATAATTAGCTAAAATTAAAATTAAAACTGGGCAAATAAAATAAATTCACTCTCACTTAACACTTGAACAATCACACACACACACACCCACACACATAATTACATACATACATTCATACTCCCACGCACACACACACACACAGATTCGCATCCATACCAACACATATAGTACTCTACTTTAGTCTATTTTTCATATATACATTGTAATTTTAGCATGCTTTTAAATTTATTTCTTTTGTAAGGACATATTGTGTCCCTTTATTTTTGTAACATTGCTAATGGAAGAGCGGAGTCTCCTAACACAAGTATAAACATACTTAAAAGGAGTCTCCAACCACTGTCAAAGAATGTTTTGTTGTTACCGAAATAAAGATTTTTGATTTTTTTGATTTTTTTTATGTACTTACTCAATATGGTTTCCATGGAGCTCTCACGTCAATAGACTTCAAACGGTTCAGTCCCGTTTCCTCCGCAAAGTCGTCGGAGCCCCGTGGTTCATACGGATCGTCGATCTCCATTCCGATCGCGGTCTCAAACCTATTCGCACCTTTATTAAAAAGACGACAACCCGATATTTCGCGTACTTTCTAATCATAGGAACCCGCTAGTCGTAGCCGAAACCAACTACGAACCTAACTCCCTTCTATCAGCCTCTACCGCCGTCCGCGGCATATTCCCATCAAACCTCCTGATGCCCCTATATCCCTTCTTTTGGATAGATACTGCACACAGGATCAGACATCAACCTCGCCGGCGAGGTCGAAGAATCCCTTGTCCGCCAGCCGGTGCAGAGCACCACGGCAAGACACCTAGTATATGTCCTCCCCCATAGCGACTGCTCAAGCCGAAGCCGTTCCTCCTTGAGGCGCCCTTAAGCTAGTTGCTTCCTTACCTTTCTGGCTCGAGCGTAGTGGTTGCACGCTCGCCCTCTTGTCCGGTGAAGCTGCAAAGGCCCCGCGACCAACAGCGTAGATCATTGAGACACAAACACACACAAAAAGGTTTCCGTGGTAATGGTAGAACAACTTAACACTCTTTTTTGTGTAGACGTCTGTACAAGGCTATTAAAGCAAGAAAATTTATTTTTAATAATAAAGAGATTATCATTACAGTTATTAGTACGCGTACTTTGAGTGAGGGAATTTTTCTGATATCTGGATATTGGATATATTTACTTGTTGCTTGCCTGGTCTTTTAGAGACCTAATCATGAACATGTCTTTGCGCAAGTCTTACACTTCCAAATAAACTTATATGCCTACAAATATCATAGCACCAGATCGGTAACACGGCTCGCTTCGCTCAATTATAATATTTAACCGAAGAACCGAACCGAAGAAAGAATGACAAAACTGATATACAATGCGAAAGTGGAAGGATGTAAGTACCGGGGAAGACTAGACTATCTTACCATGACCAAATAGACCGGGTCTTACCTGAAGGACAAGTCAGGAGTCTCCGTAACCGGCGAGCGTGTATGAGACGAACTATGAGAGTGGAGGAAGCCAGAGAGGTATGTAAGGAAAGAACCGGTTGGAACTCTGTACTCTCTGCCTACCCCGCAAGAGATCCGGCGTGATGAAATAGATAGATAGATAGATATATTAATATTTAACTACCAGTAAAAATATTAACTCTTTATTCACCTCAGAAGCAATATGTAGATTTTTATTATCATGCGTCTTTTACTACAATGGGTTCAAGAACAAAAAACGGCATTTAACACGAAAAATCAATTATTTTTGATTTGCATAAAACGGCTATCAATATGTTTAGCGGTTTTAGAAATGTTTTATAATTAATGCCCATAATCAATTTTGATTTTAATTGATTAGATTCGATAGATAAAACAGCTATTAAACACGTCTTAGGAATTAGTCATAACCTGGTAATGATGAATCTAAAGTCTAATATCTAGGTTTAATGTCACGCCTTATACCTTGTGGAGTAGGTAGAGAGTACATGACTAGAACAGGTTTTTTCCTTATAGTTCTCTAGCTTCTTCCAGTCTTATTGTTCGCTTCATACACGCTCGTCGGTTACGAAGAATCTTGAGTTGTCGATCCCATATGTGTCGGCGCTACATATGGGATCGACAACTCAAGATTCTACGGTTGAAGATGCTACGGTTTTCGGGATGGCCGTTTCAATGCTGGTAACGGTGAAAGGTGGATTTGTCTTCGTTTTCATAGTCGTTCGCATGGTGGCCAAATATAAAGGAAATCTTGAAATAACAAGGGTCTGGTCCGGTACACTGAATTTTCTGGATATGCCAATATGCGCACAATAGTTGGAAATTAATATTGTCACATGGAATGCAGTGAGGTTAGCTGCTCTACGATACGTCCGACCGCTTGCCCCCGTTGCCAATCGAATCACAATGCAACGCCATCCGCCATCTTACATGGACTATCTGTCATCGGTGATTCGTCATCTGACAGATTTCATCTGTCATCGCTTTACAACAAGTTGTACTTAAGCAATTTATTAAAGGCTATGTCCATAGACAAGATTAAAAGGTTACTAAAATGCTTGTCATTCCACTAATTGTAATTTTTCAAATAATAGGATACGACATATGAAATGGTTCTTTTGTCGACGATTTTTGTGCGTATCATACGCACAAAAATCGTATGATTCGATCGAGCATACTATCTCAGCATTAATGTAAACTGCGATTACGTGAATTGTATGAAATTCTTTTATTGATATATGATTGATAATGGACAAACGATACACCTCTTTTGGATCATATATAATATGTACTTAGAATAAATATAAACAATATCTTTTTTCTTAACCAATATCGTTCCACTACTAGGTAGGGGTCTCACCATAACTTTCCAGACTGATCTATTATCAACCATTTTCCGTTAATCCTTCTGAAACTCATCTATGTCGTCTCGCCAACGTTTCCTGGCCCTTGTTTTAGGTTAGGGAAAATCCTACATAGGATACCTGCCTGCTAGGGGGAAGCGAGGGGTTATACCGAGACTTCTACTGGCTAAAACCCCCACCTCCAACTTGTCGCTGTGGCTGGGGCGGGTTACGGGAACGCGTAAGCAATTATCCGCGACCCGCCAGAGACCGTCCACTTTTGTGGACATCCACTTATACTCGTATCGGAATTAGTTTCCGCACACTACGTTTTAGGTGCGTGTCGGGAGCACATGTCACGCACTATCCTCTCAAGGGCCGGCTGTTGTGCGCAGGTAACGGGTAGTCCCCCTTTCCATCGCCTGCAGACCTTTATCAAGGTGGCATAAGGTTGGCGTAGACACGCTGTCGCCGCCTTGGTCTACGGCGACGGAGCGGATCAGCTAGAGGGTCAGCCTCCATCATTCGCTCCGCCGCTTCAACGTTTCCTGGCCCTGCCCAAACTCCGATGCCCATCTGTCATTGCGTGACAACTCTAGGCCATCTGTCAGGTTTCATTCGACAAACATGCCCCGCCCACTCCCACTTAAGCTTTGCAGACTTATTACCCACATCAGCGATTCCTGTTTTAAGTGAATTATAGTATTACGATTATACCACAATATTTATTCATTTTATTATTTCCAATGAATATAACTTTCTCACGGCGCCGCAAATCCGCGGGAAACCGCAGCTGTCAAAATATTGACTTTAGTGAAGGGACGCGTTCACTTTATTGAAATCAAATAAACCTTGTAAAATGTTACATAATTTAATTGACACCTGATAGATTTCCACACACACCGTCACGCCTATATTCCCCAAGCGGGGGTGGCAGAATAGTGCTATGTGGTGTACATAGCACTTTTAACCGACGATGTTAGATCCTATGTTATATGGATAGATTTCCAATGTCGAATATACTAAATTAAATGTTTCTTATATTTGCGATTTCCCTTTGCAACGCTTACCTAAGGACATGTGTCTAAGCATGCATCGATATCAAACATTGAATCGATTCGAAAATTCTTCGAATCGATTCACGTTACAGATCAAAATAGTTATAATCCACAATGTGATCCCAAAATCGATTTTTTTTCAGAATTTACGACGGGCCTGCAATGTGTACAACTCATAGATGTCCTATAAGAAAATTGAAAGTTATGGATTTTACCCACTGAAATAATTCGCTGAAAATGTAAAAACATCAACAGCGTGCTATTCCCGAGAGATCAGAGGGTTCCAAAGATTTATATTGCACCTATTTCGTTATTGTTCTGCTTGTCACATAAGCAACGTGACAGTTTCTCAGTACCAGAATATAAATAGTCATATATTTAACGTACAAATTAGTTCATGGCAGCTCGTGTTTGTGCAGTTGGTTCAGTACGTTGCTTAGACAATTGCTGTAGCAATAATGATTTGACACCATTTCTTCTAATTCCGGTCAGGGAGAACATTTTAATAAATAGAAAAGTGTTGAAATTTAATACGTGTGTCTTAATTAGATATCTGCCTATGTATTATTATTGGTTTCTGATAAATGATTATGAATGTTTATAGTTTCAACAATACGTTGAAACTATACGCTGGCTTTGCTGGTTTTTGGTTACCTATCCATCTGTCTATATTACGCCTGATGGCTTGAGAGGTAGGCAGTAAGTGCAGAGTACCAACATGTCGATCTTGATTAACTATGATAAATATGTATATAAACACAAAATATAAAAAACACCGCCAGGCCTATATTCCTCAAGCGGGGGTGGCAGAAGAGTACTGTCACATGTAATAGTAAGTGAGCATATTGCCATATACCGGGCAAAATTCCAGACTCCAGACTGTTACTGTACCCAGTAACAGTCCGGAGTCTGGAGCCTAGGACCTAGGGAATGTAACATGCATGTATTTGCCACTAGACCCGTTGGTCTACAGTCCAAATATATCCAATACAGTTCAAATATTTCGGTAGGTTCATGTCGGTAGCGCTCGGTGTCCATCAAAGTTTACGGAACTTTAACGTCGAAACATAAACAAAGCTGCCGGAAAATGTCGGTAATTAGGATTCTGACAATTTCCTATCTCATTCTATATATAAACATTTATATAAATTGAGTAATACCACGGTTAACATATTTCTACTGTGATAATTCATAAGAAAGAATAGTGAAACAGACATAATGCCAAAGTGTAGGGATTTAGGTACCGGGGAAGGCCTAGACTACCTTACCAGGACCAAATAGACCGAGTTTTATTTGAAGGACAAGCCAACAGTCTACGTAACCGGCAAACGTGTATTAGACGAACTATAAGAGTGGATGAAGCCAGAGAGGTATGTAAGGAAAGAACCTGTTGGAACTCTGTACTCTCTGCCTACCCCGCAGGGGATCCGGCGTAATGATATAGATAGATAACTGCCAACTTGGCTAACTTTGAATTTCATAGTATTTCGAAAATGGCCGAAGCACATTGAATAGAGGGTTAAGTACGAACCATTTAACGTTATCGTAATTATGCCATTAAAGTGTGCTGTCACGTTCATCTTTATTTAGTTACTAGCAGCCCGTCCCGGCTTCGCACGGGTGGACAAAATATTTTGAAAAAAGTTTTAGTAGAGCTCCCTATTTGTTTCTAGTAATATATATAGCCTATGTTACTCAAGGATAATGTAGCGTACTAATGGTGAAAGAATTTTGAAATCGGTCCAGAAGTTATTTAGTTTATTCGTTACAAACATACAAAAATACAAAACTTTCCTCTTTATAACATTAGTGTAGATAAGTCGTAGACGACACCGTTTCACTAACGTCAAACTGTTCATGCTAAGCCCTTGAGTTTCATATGAAATTGATTTTTCCGAGTCTACTAAAAGTAAAATAACGTTATGTAAGGAAGAACTCTCAGTTTTCAAACCTACTCAACGTGATTGTAAATATAAGTAGTAGGTATTGTAAATATTCATATTCATATTTTATTTTTCGCAAGAGACGCGTCTATTGGGCAGAGCCAGTTGACGAAGCTGAAGACGGAGGACGGAAACGTAACGTCAAATAGGTCAGAGGTGCTCAGGGAGATAGAGAAGTTCTATGGACAGTTATATACCTCAGTAGCTAAACCTGTTATTGACTTGGTAAAAGACCCAAGAGCCAAGCTAACCCGACACTGCACTGAAGATATCCCGGACATCAGCCTGTGCGAGATTAGGATGGCTCTCAAACAACTAAAAAACAACAAAGCGCCGGGTGAAGACGGAATTACTGCAGAACTTCTGAAGGCGGGCGGATCGCCGGTACTTAAAGTCCTTCAGAGGCTATTTAATTCCGTCTTGCTTGAAGGGAAAACGCCGGAAGCATGGAACAGGGGTGTGGTGGTGCTGTTTTTCAAGAAAGGTGATACCACCTTATTGAAGAACTATAGGCCCATCACACTGCTGAGCCATGTTTATAAGTTGTTTTCGAGAGTCATTACAAATCGTCTCGAACGCAGGCTTGATGACTTCCAGCCTCCCGAACAAGCCGGTTTCCGGAAAGGTTTTAGTACCATAGACCACATACATACGCTGCGGCAGGTTATACAGAAGACTGAGGAGTATAATCGGCCACTATGCTTGGCGTTTGTGGACTATGAGAAAGCCTTTGATTCGATCGAGACTTGGGCGGTTCTTAGATCTCTCCAGCGATGCCGCATTGACTATCGGTACATCGAAGTGCTGAAGTGCTTGTATAATAACGCCACCATGTCAGTCCGAGTACAGGGGCAGTGCACGAAGGTGATCCCCATAAAAAGAGGAGTAAGACAGGGAGACGTCATTTCTCCGAAACTGTTTACGGCCACCTTAGAGGACGCCTTCAAGCTCTTGGAATGGCAAGGACTTGGCATCAACATCAATGGCGAATACATCACTCACCTTCGATTTGCCGACGACATTGTGGTCATGGCGGAGTCGCTGGAAGATCTAGGACGAATGCTCGGTGACCTCAATAGAGTATCCCAACAAGTGGGTCTTAAAATGAATATGGACAAAACAAAAATAATGTTTAATGTCCATGTCGTACCCACCGCACTCACCGTTGGGAACTCTACTCTTGAAGTTGTCGACGAATACATTTACCTGGGACAGGCAGTCCGGTTAGGTAGGTCCAACTTTGAGAGAGAGGTCAATCGACGAATCCAACTCGGCTGGGCAGCGTTCGGGAAACTGCGCAACATCTTCTCATCCAAAATACCTCAGTGCCTAAAGACTAAAGTTTTTAGTCAATGTGTGTTACCAGTGATGACATATGGATCAGAGACGTGGTCTCTTACAATAGGTCTCATAAAAAAGCTCAAAGTTGCTCAGCGAGCTATGGAAAGAGCTATGCTCGGCGTTTCTCTACGTGATCGAATCAGGAATGAGGAGATTCGTAGAAGAACCAAGGTCACCGACATAGCCCTCAGGATTAGCATGCTGAAGTGGCAATGGGCTGGCCACATAGCGCGAAGATCGGACGGGCGTTGGGGCAGAAAGATTCTAGAGTGGAGACCACGTATTGGCAAGCGCAGCGTAGGACGACCGCCTGCCAGATGGACCGACGATCTTGTGAAAATCGCAGGAAATCGTTGGATGCAGGTGGCATCGGACCGGTTACGCTGGAAAGCGATTGGGGAGGCCTATGTTCAGCAGTGGACAAGTATAGGCTGAAATGATGATGATGATATTTTATTTTGCATTCCACAATGTAGTTTAGATAGTAACATTGATCAGCTTAAAAGCTAGGTTAGGTAACAATCATGGACCCTGTCGGGCACAGCAAAGTGTTTAGAAAAGAGGAAGACTAGTAGGAATTTTAGATTAAACGTAATAAATATAATATAACTGGATAAATAAATATTAACTTTGTTATGTTATTGTTTGTAGAATGTCAGTAGTAATAGATTTTTTAATAGATATATTATGACTTTTATATAAGTAGACTTTGCCCGAAGCTCCAGATAAACCAACTCCAACCACTCCTAATGCATTAAAAATGAATCACAAACATAACCAGCTATTCAAAAAATGCATTTTTTATCCAAACAAATCATTAAAAATATTCAAGATGATTTTCCATTACGTCATACATCAATACCAATATAATAGAATTTCTCTCTCCTTTAACGTCTAAACGCACATTCTATTTATCACGCGTCCACATTACACTTTGCGGTTCAAACAAAACAAAAATAAACTCCGTCACGACGGACGGTACATGATTAATACGTGTAATAGGACGTCTCGTTGATATAGACATCAAACTATAAACAAAAAGAGATACAGTGAAAGACAGGTTAAGATTTATAGTCATTACTGCTAGCGCCGCGCGCGCCCATTATCTACAACCTGACACCAGTTCAACCAAATAGACATATAACGCCCTACAATATCGTAACTTGTTTTTACCACGCTATCTCTTAATAAAATGTTCACTAACGACTTGGTTCAGTGGTTAAAAGCCAAAAGCTACGCCGCTCACTGGGCCGAGTAGTCGCGGGTTCGATCTCTGTATGGGACAAATCTTTGTGTGACCTACAAATATTTCTTTCAGTATGGGTGTTTGTATATGTCATATTTGTAAACGCAATCACGACACTGGAATAAATTTCTTAAGTTGGGCTAAGTTTTTTATGAAAAATATACCGTATTGAGTTATAGATTTTTTATTTTATGACAAAATACCATTACTAACACTACATTAGGTGTATTACATATTCTAAGAAATGATAATATTTAGAAGAGTTTACTGAAAACGGAATTTAAATATCTAGGTTCCAATGGCAGTTACAAAAGTTTTTCGGGGTACGAGTCAGCGCCATCTATTCATAATATAGAATACGCAGGTCATGATTTGTATCCTTATTGACAGTCTATTAATCCAAACTGGTCTGTGTTACAACTCGGAAATATGAGAGATATTTATTAAGACAAACTCAACACAGCTTCCGAACACATAAACAATAAGTGAAGATTAAAAACGTGTCAATATACAAATTGAAACGTCAAATATATTGATTTGTTACCGCCTTGAGGTAACGGGCCGGGAGTGAAATTCCTTCATCCAATATCTGGTTAGATTATATTTAAATAAAGTGACTTATCAGTTGTGTGATCGAAGAAGAAAGCTTTTTCTTTAAATTGGAAGATTAATATGCTTTATTTATTTAACGCTAATTGAGATGCCACATAAAGTAATTATCTACTGACCTGTGTATCTATGCTGTATAGCCTACGGTTTTGACCAAGTCATATTTTAAAAGTCTTCAAAAGGTCGATACAAGACAAAGAATTCCAGCATCTCAGTAGAGTATCTTTGTAATTGGCGAGCGTGTATGAGACGAACTATGAGAATGGAGGAAACGAAAAAGGTCTGCAAGGAAAGAACTTGTTAGAGCTCTGCACTATCTCCCCACCCCGCAAGATATCTGGCCTGGTGATATAGATATATTTTTTAACATAGTTGTTATTACCTTTAGATTCTAGACCAAAATTCTGTGTTACAAGCAGTCGAAAAGTTATTAGGATCGAAATATTTTTGATACCTATCTCTGTGAACGGTTATTTAATGTAATGAATATTTTTGCTAATGTAATGATATCAATGAAAAACGAAAACAGGAGATAACAAGAGTAAGAAGAAAAATAGGTACCTACAGTACGGGTTAAAAGTTCATACAATAGCGACGAAGTTGTAATATAATATGAATGCAAGGAATAAATTCTTAATAAATAAATTTATGTTAAAACACATATTTACTTTAAGAGAAAAATATTTTGACAGGATTTTTAAATGTGTTATAATTTATAAATAAAAAACAGGATTAGTTGTTATTGTGTTGTGAGCGGTATGGAATTACAGACCGAAGCGCCACAAAACGACTTTGACCCATTCGCGTGTCTTGGATAACGACCAAATCCATGTTTATTATCTTATTAAATATTAATATTATGGTATTTTGCGTGGGAGAGACTTTATTAGCCGTGTTACATCTTTTATGGAAACAAGATCGAACTGCGAAGTTGTGGAATAATTCTCATTAGCAGAGCAGTAAATTATGAAGGTATATATATCAAAAGATAATAACATAATTCTAAAGCCATAATGTTTTATTATTATTTGAATAATATCAGACTAAAAAAAATCTACGGAGCTTTGTAACGTAGATAGAATCATGTTTGGTATTTTTTAATAAGTAAAATAACAACATTTTTTTATTTTTTTTTAATAAACGTAGCCCCACACTAGGATTTATTCCTGTGTCGTGGGTGCGTTTACAAACATGAAAACTCACATAAACAAATACCCAGACCAGAACAAATAATTGTGGATCACACAAAGATTTGTCCCGTGCGGGAATCGAACCCGCGACTATTAGACACAGTGGGCAGAGCGACTTAAGCTTTTAACCACTGCGCTAAATCGTCCGTCATTTTCCCGAATTTTGATATTTTATTTATTCAAAATGATGCTCATGAAATTTCCTTTAGGGCTACAGAGCCGTAAAATGAATTTTAATGAACCTCCTTTATTGTCATACTGACATGTTTTTCTTAGACAATGGTGTCTATAAAGTTGGAAAGATGTTGACAGTTTGTGACTTATGACCGGTTTCAATAATTAACCAATAGGTATATTTGCTTACTATAGTTTAATGATAATGAATGAATAATATATGAAATCGGTCACTTTAAACGCAGTTTTATGATCGATATGATGCCCTCTGTCTATTTATTTTTATACTTAGATCGTAATTTAAAACATTTAAGAATCAAAGGACACGTTCTGAAAATGTAAATGGAAATTGGCCACCCAGAAGATAAGCAAGAAAATGAAAACGATTTGAGTGTTGCTATTAATACGCAAACGACCAACTCTACTCATACAATTTGTTATGGAAATTTTATATGTATTCTTAAAGCAAACTTACTGTCCATTTTGTCTTTAGGCTGGTATACGCATATTCATAAGTATTTTATGACAAACAGATTTTGGTAAATATTTTGACACAATTCTATATATTAGGGTCATAAATGATATGCTGTTATTGGTAGGTTGTTGCCCGAATTAAATAGTTCTGCTACATACCTAAAATATTTATTTTAATTATGACATATTAATTGCGGATAGCGTACAGAGTTCCAAGAGGTTACTCACTTTACAGACCTCTAGCTTCTTATACTCTGATTGTTCATTTCTCTGGCCAAACAGATCATCGTTCCGTTATTATTATTTTATTACAATAACTTTATAATAGTAAATTATTACAACGGGTCGGAATTCTAGATTGGTCAGTGTGTTTTTTATCTAAAAAAATTTAGCCGCAATCCATAGTCTAGTATTGTATCCTTATAGTACTTTTTATTGTTTTTCAAAGTATTCACCACGTAGCTTAATACACTTTTCCATTCGCTCAAACCAGTTATTATAACATTTATTCCACTCTAAAGTGGGGGTGTTCAAAATGGCTGACTTGAAAGCGTCGACTGCTTCTTCACCGGACTGGAACCTTTGACTACGAAGACTTTTCTTAATTTTAGGAAATGTAAAGAAATCGTTAGGGCTTAGGTCAGGACTGTATGGAGGATGGTCAAGAATTTCTACTTTTTCCTGCTTCAAATACTCAATCGTTTGACGAGCGCTGTGTGAGCTTGCGTTGTCTTTGAGTTAGAATTTCGAAGTTCGGCGATGACTTGTGGTGAACAAACTGTGGCATACCACTCTGCGTTAACCGTTCTACGAACTTCAAGTGCAATAGTCGCAACATGGCCGGTTTTTCCAACGAACGTGGCCACCATCTTCTTTGAAGTGCTTCGAGAACGAACAACTTTAGTCGGCTTTGGCTCGCCTTGAAAGACCCAGATTGTAGATTGTTGTTTGGAATCAGGATCGTAGGCATAGATCCAAGATTCGTCACCACTGATGATGTCGTAGACGTGATTTGACTCTCCTCGGTTGAACCTTTGCGGAGTTTTCTTACACCATCTGACGCGGGCCGCCTTGTGATCGTCGGAAAGCAGATGCGGTATCCAACGGCAAACTATCTTTCTCACGCCAAGCGTTTCATGCAAGATCTTCTGAATGGTTGTCCCTGAGATGCCTAATAGAGCCTCTATCTCTCGATAGGCCACATGACGATCTTCGAGAATTAGTTGTCTCACAGCAAGCACGCGAGATTTGTCACTAACACTAGTATGACCTTCTAAATACCAGCGTTCGACAGTCCGCAGACATGGGGCTTCATCACTGAACACAGATGTTAGCTCTTCAAAACACTGAAGCCGTGTCAGGCCTCTTCTAAAGTTGTAGAAAATTATTGCACGAACATTTTCCTTAGAAAGATTCATTTTCGTACGTTACCTGACAGATTCCAATCGAGACTGTGACTAAACAATAGCATTAATCCTAATACTTTCAACTGTTATGAGATTCAAAATTTAAACACATTCGAATATAGAACAGTTCCAAATTCAAAATTGCCGGGAAATATGGAAACGACAGCACTTAAAAGGCATGCCACGTATTACATTGGTACCTATCATCGGTAACAATAGTTAGGTGTAATGGTTGTTTGTGTTTATTATTTTTATCAAAACTGCGGATCATGAACCTTGTTTAGGGAAACCGTCAATAATCCAGGAATAGAATGTTAACATGGCGGCAGTCTCACCTGTCACGTCTCGTCGTCTGGATCGTGTCGCCGACCATTTGGATCGGATATCGGCCAAAATTGAACATGGAACACTCATGCGCAATGCTGTGCTCACATTTGTACAGTGCGAGTTTATTTCGAAATTTGCTTGATTCATTTTATTATGGTTTTGTTTTGTTGATATAACTCTTCCTGGCTACATTAATTCTTCCTATCTCCATTATCATTTCTGTCAGCGATTGCCCCCTAGGAAAGCGACAATAACACAAGATGTGGCTCGCTGACTTAGTAGTAGCAATTTACTCTGAAATAGGCTAAGGAGACGGTAGTTAGACCGAATCGAATAGACCGCTTTGTTTAATAGAGAAAACTATATATATGACTATATTAAACTACGGAGTCTAGTTGACCGACCGTATTCACAACAGCATAGTAAAAAAGCTTGTAGGTATAAACGATAGTATCGGTGTAAAGATGAGAAAGGGTATGCTCCGTTGGTTCGGGCATATAGAAAGAATGTCGGAAGAAAGAATAACAAAACACACATACGATGCGAAAGTGGAAAGATGTAGGTACCAGCGAAGACCTAGACTATATTACCATGACCAAATAGACCGTGTCTTATCTGAAGGGCAAGTCAAGAGTCTCTGTAGCCGGCGAGCGCGTATGAGACGACAGTGGAGGAAGCCAGAGAGGTCTGTAAGGAAAGAACCTGATGGAATTCTATACTCTCTGCCTACCGCAAAGGAACTGGCGTGATGATATAGATAGATAGATAGAACTTTATTAGATTGATAACTTGATTAGATAGGGCAAATTTTGTTAAATTGAGAGAGTTTTGTTAATGACAATTGACGGCAGTGAGTATGAGTATTGCTGACTGCCAATCTTAAGGAATCTTGTACTTTTAAATACAGGTCCGTAGGTTAAAGCTCGACCCTGTAAATATCTGAATTTCTTCAACTGCTTGTTATGATATTTTCATTGTTTCTGTTCCTATCCCTGATAGTCCTTTGATCCGGATATAAACGGCAATATCGATATTATTACCTATGATGATATTATTTTGTTAAAAGTATTGTGACAAATCAATATAAAATGAGATTTCGCTAAACTAAGATAGCGCCGACTGTGTTTGATTAAGCTTATTATTATTCTTAATTGCCATAATAAATAACTAAAATACATCCTCTCATTTGTAGAACCATAATTGTACGTCGATATGTCAATAACTCATAAAATATATGATCGTCCTACAATCTGACAAAAGATATACTATGTAATAATGGATTTTATGTAAATCACTGTCAAGCTGTATATGGGGCAATTAATGGCTTTGATAAAAATGGTCATTACCAAAATGTAGGTTACAAGGTATTCATAAAATAATAAAAAGCAGCTTCAAATGGTCTCATTAATATACGTAGGGTTTCAAGGTGAATCTAATTTAGGTTATCATTATAAATATATGTTTCGAAATCCGAAGAATATTGCTATGAATCAAATTGGAATAAAAACACAAGTATTGACTTATCTTAGCACTTTTCAGAAAGTTGTCATAGCAATGCTCAAAATGATTGCGACATATGTGTACATTACAAGATAGTAAACGTGCTAAGTTAGAAGATACAATAATCAAAATGAAAGCTAAGTCAAACTTATAGTTTTTTCATTCAACGATACTATAAATAAATATACATTTATGCATAAATCAGTGTATAGTCCATTGTTTTACTGCTGGAACTTTTTGAGGTCTTTACCTTCGGTAAGGTCTCTTTCACGCGGGCCAAGTGCGGATTGGTGGAGTAAGGACAGAGACTAGTAGAAGAGTACATGGCAATTATTGACTACTATATGAGAACAAAACTTTTTAACAATTTTGCGTCAGTATTATGGGCAAATGCTCCCAAACCGGTGTTTGGAGAAACTGAAGAAAATCGGTCATTTTCTGCAAATATTTTATCAAAGCAAGATACTCATGGCCTCTACACAAAACAGGTGTAAAAAGCAATCTACATAACACTGCTGTGGAACAGAAAACATCACCTACGTGTCTCATTTACTTAACGCGGACCGTTGTTGCAAACACCATGAAAAATGTATCGGAACACGTGAAAAAATCATTAATTATCTTTTTATAGAACACCTGTTACTCGTTATAGAAGGTATTTGAACTGTTATAAGATCACGTTCCATAACAAAGAACTGTGAATCATTGATAGGTGTGTCGATTGATACCAGTATTTTAATTTTCAATGAGTGCCTTTTCTGTGGATTTTTTGCCATCTATACAAATAACGATGAGATTTTGGGACTGAAGTGTGATTTTATGCGGTTTTTTCATAATGTTGCTATGTTGTTTTTTGTAAGCGATATTAAGAATGGGTCCGTTTTAATGTGTAAGTAGTCCAGTGAACTGTTTATGGTATTTATTTTGATGTTGAACAGTATGTGACTGTTCGTTGGTCTAATCTCCCATGGGGAATCCCATCCCATTTGAATCCTAGGTCGGACAGTGTCATTGGAGTTTTTCTGTCGACACAACCTCGGTGCCAGTTCAAAGACTAGAGTTGTTCTCGATGTAGCAATAGGGTCGTCTTCAGTACAATAGGACCTAACGTCATCGCTCGCTTGAGAAAATACCAACTGTGCTTTTTTAGAAGGCAATGGTTTCCAAATACAAACCAGTTAGTTCAAAACCGGAGTATATGCCAATAATTTACGATATTCTGCAATCTCCAGGATCACGTAGCAGTAACTTGAGAGGCAACATTTTTCGCAAAGCAATTGATCTATTTCTAGGAAATATTATTAAAAATCTTAGATTCCTAGCTAGGAAGCTAGCACACAAATTATTCACACATCCGCTGTAATATTATAAATGAAATTATACGCTTTCGTATAATATATTTGCTGCCAAGGTTATACAGGGAAAAATAACAGTAATAAATAATAAAACTAAATCAAAAACACATTTTCCTGTTGCTATTTTAATAGACACAACAATAAAATTAATTGATAAGGCCTGCCAAGTCATTTAAAAGGCAGCATTTGAAGTAAACAAGTTAAAATTATTACACCATCACATCTATATTCCTTCAATGGGGGTGGCAATTGTATATTTTGTGCACTCACTTTTAGCCGACGATATTAGGTCCTGTGTAATAGAGAACGAGCCTATTATCATTTTACCGGGCACAATGCTAATATTACTGGACTGGTAGAGGAAATTTTTCTATTGAAAAATCACATTTTGTCCTAGAATTTGAACCCTACCCGCATTATTCGCAACTAACCCAACGAGGCAGTTTTCGTTTCAAATTCGTGTAAAATATTCCATTAATGCATGTACCCGTTATAGTGTTAGCCTATCGGAAAGTCATGCTCTTCACAAAGATACATGCACGATTTATAGGCTGAGTTATTTGTTTTACGTCAGAAATTGATCGATCATTGGCTGTTGTAGATTTTTTTTTCTATTTTTAGCTAGATACCGTTCGACAATCGCCCGCCTTTAATGTTTGGTACTTGAGTCTATGAAATATCGGATTATGATTATGTATGTGGGTAACTGCCTCGTTAGTTTAGTGGTATATAGCGGGGGCTGGGGATCACAAGGGTTTGAATTTTAAGTCGGACAAACTGTTATATGGTAAACGGGTGCCGCTTGTGGGGACTGGTCCGTCTGGAATCCTTTAGACACTAATAACATCATTAGTCTCATATCTCGGTTGCAAGGCACCACACTGGAGCTAGATCGTAGAATTTTTAATTGTAACCCACAGAATATGATTAAAAAAATACAAAACAAAAAATAGAATCATTATATTAATACGTGAAGCAAAAACTTTGTACCCCTTTTTACGAAAATTGCGCGGACGGAGGAGTATGAAATTTCCCACACCTATAGTTTATATAGAGAAGGAGTGTAGAATGCTAATATTTTTTAAAAATTATGCATAAAAAGTAAATTAAATCAGTATAAAAAAACATTACACAAACTACCACGTATTTGACACAAACACGCATATATACTCTTTTGTTTATTGTTAAAAAGTCTGTGGTCAAATTGAGAATAGATTTATATTGTTTGTCTTTAATATTATTTGTCTATAGCATATAGTCTTACTGAATGTCAAACATAACCAGCGAACGATGAAAGAGTAGGTCGAATTTCGACCAAAGGGCGACTACTAGTTATATAAAAAAGACAAGCCCGCTGAGTTTCTTCGCTGGATCTTCTCAGTGGAGGCCGCGTTCCGATCCGGTGGTAGCTTAGTAGTTAGATTAGATAAAAAGAAAATGTAATTTGACAACTTCTACGTACCCCCGCAGAGTTTATACAAAATATTTTTTTTAGTTTAGCGGTTTTCAAATTCAATAATTCTCGTCCTCGTAGCGGTCCGGTGTTCGTAATTGTGCTTGGTATGACAATTCACGGGGACCTAATATAGTACGCTAACAAGGTAATATTGGTGTAGACTGAACACCTTTGCCTACTATCTTGGGGAATATATGCGTTTTGTTACTTCTTAGCGTATTTTTCGTAATTTCTTTTTCTTGTAGATTCCGATCGAACAATCGAAAGTTTTAAACTTGATTTACGACTTTTTTTAATACAAATAAAAACATTTTTTAATGAAACTTGATCGACAACAAGTCCATCAGGTTTCATTAAAAAGATGACCCACATTACTATGATACTTAGGGTTCAATTATCCGAATATATTTACAGACGAAAGTTGGACCACTTTCCATTTTATGCTACAAATATGTATTTAAATATCGCTGTTGTAGCTAACAATACATAATAAAGTGCTAATATAAGGTCATACCAAGGCTTACTGCGGACCTCCAACATAGAGGAAAAAAGTAGTTTCGGGGCTAATGGCAACCGGTCACCATTTTTGCCACTTTGTCAACAAGACTGGAAGAAACGTTGCCATATTTGGCAGTAATCACTTCAAACGCCTACTGGCGACGATTTGGTTGAAGTGATAGCAAACATAAACCTGTACTAACAATACAAGCAAAACACATTATCTCCGTAAAATGTATCAAGGTTTCTTTAAGATGATGCTATGGAGAATACAAGTGTTATTATAATGTTAGAGAATTTTTAAAATAATAATATAATAATATTAGCCGTGTTAAGAAACTGTGCCGCCGTTGGGCACGGGCCTCCTCTCAAACTGAGAGGGTTTAGGCCATAGTCCACCATGCTAGCCCAGTGCGGGTTGGCGAACTTCACACACCTTCGAGAAACTCTTAGGCATGCAGGTTTCCTCACGATGTTTTCCTTCACTG
Source organism: Phalera bucephala (assembly GCA_905147815.2). Taxonomy (NCBI): domain Eukaryota; kingdom Metazoa; phylum Arthropoda; class Insecta; order Lepidoptera; family Notodontidae; genus Phalera; species Phalera bucephala. The sequence goes on from LR990625.1 coordinate 15,429,096, forward strand.
TTAAAGCAAGTGATAATTAATTTTTAATACGCACATGCTTTCGAAGACCCAGAGGTGGGTGCCTGGGTTGAACCCGAGACCTCTGACTTTGCAGTGCAATGGTCTAACCACTAGGTTATCACTGCTCTTTTGAACCCTATAATATATGTTATATAAATAAGGTTACTGTAATTTTTTAATTTATTTTAAGTTTACTTTCAACCAATAGTTATTTACGTACACATACAACAAACATACAATAGTTACTACGTAAATTTAATATTCTAATTGTTTATTATGACCTACAACTAATATTTGCATGCTGCCAAACCAGCGAAACATGTACAACTATTATATATTTTGTTAAAGTAACATCTTATATCCATGTTTTTAGCAAATAAATAATTAGAATTTGAATAGGGAATTAATTTAACGAATTATTTTTATAATAACAGCCAAAGCTAAAGTTAGGCACTACTTTTTTTAAAATTATTAAGTTTAATTTTTTATTTGTGACTGACTTTTTTTTCTATCTATGAATGTAGTTTTTGTATTAATAAGTAAGTTTTTGTATTAGTAATTTCTATAAAATTGATGACATTCTTCGAAGAACGTAATAATTTTCTACTTTTTCTAGTTTAAGAGGTCCTTACATTGATCCTTCTCGATTTTAAATCTAGTATCGTATCGCTGTGGGACCGCGGTGTTGTTACTGATCACCAAGGTTAAACAGCTTTCGACTCGGTCTGCCTGAGATGGGTGACCATTTGTGAAATTTTCATCTTTGAGCGTTTCCGTGATTCCAAAGGCACTCTAAGCCGTTGGTTCCAGTATACCACTTTATGTCGTAGTCGTTAAGCCGAGTTGGAAGACTTATAGGCAGCTTTATAAGTTCCAATAGCAGGTGGCCACAAACCTGCCTCCACCAATCCGCACTGGGTCCGCGTGGTGGAGAATGACCTAAACTCTCTCACCTCGATTTATGAGATAAGGTCTTATATATAGTTTGTTACATTGTTCATAATTATTATTTATCTATCTATATCACCGCGCCAGATCCCTTGCGGGGTAGGCAGAGAATACAGAGTTCCAACAGGGTCTTCCCTTACATACCTCTCTGCCTTCCTCCACTCTCATAGTTCGACTCATACACGCTCGCCGGTTACGAAACCTCTTGACTTATCCTTCAGATAAGACTCGGTCTATTTGGTCATGGTAATATAGTGTAGGTCTTCTCCGGTACCTACATCCTTCCACTTTCGCATTGTATATCTGTTTTTGTCATTCTTTCTTCTGACGTTCTTTCTATATGCTCGGATTATTCTATTATTATTCTTGTATTTATATTATATACATTTTCCAAACACCTCTTACACAATCTAAGAATCGTCTTTAGTAAAGTAATTTTGTTATTAAAAATACGTAAGAACTGATTTTATAGAACTTAGCAAAATTACTTTTTCAACAACTAACAACATTTTTTTCCCACAGATTTTTGGCGTGTCGCTGTAGAGACGATATGACAGGCATCACATGAAGATGGCAAATAAAACTTTTGTTTTCAACGGAACTAATCTGCACGCAGTTGTCCAAAGTTCAATCAACTATCTTACAATTTAGTGTTAAACTCGTGACGTGACTTAGTGTTATTAAACTTGCAAGTGATTTTTCGTTGTGTCGATACAGTGCTGTCAAAATGGCGGTTCAAGGGCCTCTACTATTCTACATTTTTATCATGTGAGTATTAAGCATGGTGTACTTAAAGTGTAATTTATGTTACTTATAGTATCTTCACCGATAAATCCATATTAGATAGCGTTTTATTGGTGTTTATTGGTTTATCTATGTTTAATTTATAGGTTTGAAAAAGTTTGTTACGTAATTGCAACTTAAAAGAAATAGTTATTCTGCCAGCCGATACTTGATCTAGCATTTTGCTAATTCTATTGACTGGAATTAAGTAACGAATTATAAAATTTTCATAGGGAATGTTTTTCAACATAATTTTTCTATTTTTTTCCGATTAAAAGACGAAGAACTCTATATAAATACACTTTTGACTACCAAGTATTTTTTGTGTAAATTTTGTGGGGAATATTACTTAACTTTCTCTACAATTTTGTTTGTTGTTGACTGTTTATGCTTATAAGTATTTTGATTGTGAGAAACTGTACGATACGAAAATTCGACTGGCAATTTGAGGCAAAGACCCTCATTGTAATAGATACGAGTATGACTGTCTATGTTTGGTAAAGAATTAAGCACATCTTTAATATTGACTGAAGCGTATCTTCTTGCAATAAAAATCATACGCACGGACACTACATACAAAGTAGCAAAACAAACTGACACTCCTAAATCTTCAACTAATCAAAATGATGGCTATAATCCTCAAGATTTAATTATGATTTACAAATGGCCATAAAAAGGAATTACGATAGGAAATATATAGAGCTGTCAACACCGCCTTAGTTCATTGTGTTTTTTAGATTTATTTTATTGCTGCACTACTTATGGTCGAGTTTACGTCGCAACACACGGCCGTAAATCATATTTATGCATGTTATAACTACTTTGTATAATTCCAAGAAATCTGGTTTCGATAGTGTATGAATATTCATGCATTTGATACTGAGGCTCCAATTGGTTTATGTAAATCGGCAAGGAATATACGGTATTGGATCTAGGCTAAACCACGCACATTTAATAAATACATCCGTGTAGGATTACGTGTGTGAATATTTTACGTTGTAGGCCGCGGGGCCTATACAGCTTCAGGAATGAAACCCATATATAGTATATTAATGCCGGAGATGAGTATAAAATGTGTCATTATTAACAACAACATAAATAATAAATTGCGTAATTGTATTAATTTATCAACTTTTTATATTTACGCTAATATTACACATAACATAGAACTGCTTTTATCCGCATTTTATCGCAGTTTATTTTTGATTTAAAGTCCCGATGTTTCAGGAAAGTACTTCTCGTGACCATGGGTGCTGTAAAGCACTCAAAACGATGGGATCTTGAAAATCAAGAAATGAACCGCGACAGTATCAGAAAAAAGATTTTATTCTCATGTTATTTGCTTACTAAACATAAGATAATATTTACTAGTATTTGGACTTATTACGTATCATTAGGAGATAGAATATTATCAATCAATCAATCAATCAGCCTATCGTAGTCCACTGCTGGACATAGGCCTCTCCTAACACGCGCCATTGCACACGGTCCCCCGCCTTCCGCATCCAGTCCGTCCCAGCGACCTTCTTGAGGTCGTCGGTCCATCTAGCTGGGGGCCGTCCTACCTTACGCTTACCAAGTCGCGGTCTCCACTCTAGGACACGCTTGCTCCATCGGCCGTCGGTCCTTCTGCAGATGTGACCAGCCCATTGCCACTTTAGCTTACTGAGTCTGCGAGCTATGTCGGTAACTTTGGTTCTTTGTCGGATTACCTCGTTACGAATTTTATCCTTCAAAGAGACGCCGATCATAGCTCGCTCCATAGCCCGCTGTGCGACTTTGAGTTTGTGGACTAGTCCCACTGTGAGTGTCCACGTCTCGGCCCCGTAAGTCATAACAGGTAGAACGCATTGGTTAAAGACTTTAGTCTTCAGGCATTGCGGTATAGGCGAAGCGAAAACGTGACGTAGTTTGCCAAATGCTGCCCAACCCAATTGGATCCTGCGGTTGATTTCTTTCTCGAAGTTGTTCCTACCAAATTGGACAACTTGTCCAAGGTAGACATACTCCCGAACAACTTCGAGCATCGAACCATCGACGTAGATCGGTCCCGGCGTGACATGCTCATTAAACATGATCTTGGTTTTATCCAAGTTCATGCCGAGACCGACACCTCGAGAGGCTCCATTTAGGCTATGCAGCATTCCGCTCAACTGTTCCAGTGACTCTGCCACGATGACGATATCATCGGCAAACCGAAGGTGTGAGATGTATTCGCCGTTGATGTTAATGCCCCGCCCAGTCCAGTCCAGCGTCTTGAAGACGTCTTCGAGTGCATTGGTGAAGAGCTTGGGGGATATTACATCCCCCTGTCTTACCCCTCGATGCAGCTCGATCGGGTTGGTCTTTTGGTCCTGGAGCTGGACGGTCATTGTGGCGGTATCATACAGACATCTCAACACCTCGATATAGCGCCAATCGATGCCACATCGCTGCAGAGCATCCAAAACCGCCCAGGTTTCGATGGAGTCGAAGGCTTTCTCGTAGTCCACGAAAGCCATACACAGCGGCTGATTGTACTCTTCGGTCTTCTGTACAATCTGCCGAACAGTATGGATGTGGTCTACGGTGCTGTAGCCTTTTCGAAACCCGGCTTGTTCCGGTGGCTGGAACTCGTCAAGTCTTCTGGCGAGGCGGTTTGTGAGTACTCTCGAGAACAACTTGTAGACGTGGCTCAGGAGTGAGATGGGTCTGTAGTTCTTCAGCAAGGTTTTGTCACCTTTTTTGAAGAACAGAACCACCGCACTCCCGCTCCACGCTTGAGGTGTTAAGCCCTGGTGGATGACGGAATTAAAGAGACTCGCTAGCTTTTTCAGGATTGGAGTCCCGCCTGCTTTTAGGAGCTCAGTGGTGATTCCGTCATCGCCTGGCGACTTGTTGTTTTTGAGCTGCTCGAGAGCCACTCTGACCTCGTCCTGGTTGACATCAGGGATGTCTTCCGTATCGTGGCGTGCTAGTGGGGCTCTGTGGTCGTCAGCGCTGGGTCTCGAGGGTTTAGCCATCCGTGATGCGTACAGGTCTTTGTAGAAACTCTCAATTTCCTCGAGTATCTCGAACTTGGAGGTCACGGTTTTGCCATCCGCTGTATTAAGTTTCGTCAGATGGGATCTACCTAGCTGGCGAGCGAAGACTTTGGTGCCTCTGTTCTGTTCAATCGCAGCCGCGATGGCGCGGGTGTTGGAACATCGGAGGTCACGTCGCACCCGCTTCCGGATCTTCCGGTTGAGGTTCCTCCCATCCGGCGAAGACGCCTGCGTGGATGACATTTCCCGTCTCTGCCTCATAAGTTCGAGAGTCTCGAGCGAGAGTTTAGACTCTCTGTTACCGCTTTTGCCGGGAAACACCCTTCGAGACACATCCTGTAGCGTTTTGACCACTGTGTCGGTTTTCTCGTCAACATTGCCTTCGGTTTCCAGCAGGTCGAAACGATTTTGAAGCTCCAGTTGGAACTTTTCGGACCCTAAAGCTATTTGAGGCGCAGTAGGTCTGAGAGTAGACCTCATCATGCGACGTCTTTCGGCCTTGAAGTCTATATTTAGAGCGCCTCGGACAAGTCGGTGATCGCTGCCGGTATTAAACCTGTTGATCACGGAGACGTCTCTAAATATAGACTTCCTGTCAGTCATGATGAAGTCTATCTCGTTCCTCGTCACAGTGTCGGGGCTTCGCCATGTCCACTTTCTATGAGGCTTCTTCTTAAAGAACGAATTCATTAAGAAGAGCCCCTGCGACTCCAGAAAGTTGACCAGCATCTGCCCCCTGTGGTTTCGGCGCCCCACGCCGTGGGGTCCGATTATCGTTTCGCCGCGTTCTTGTACTCCCACTTTGGCATTGAAGTCCCCCATAACAACGTTGTAGTGAGCCTTGGTGGTGCCATGTAATGCCTTGGCTATGTCTTCATACATGGCTTCCGCTATGTCGTCGCAGTATGTCGAGGTCGGCGCATATACCTGTACCACCTTCAGGGTGTACCTGTTGGTGATTTTAATTATGAGGTACGCTACCCGTGTCGACACACTGCTGACTTCCACAACGTTGTTAGTGAGAGCTTTGTTGACCAGGAAACCGACACCGCCCTGAGAGGGCCGATCACCTTCCCGAAAGTAAAACAGGTGGCCTGACTCAAGGGTTATCGTGTCCTCGCCCTGTCTTCGGACTTCGGATGACCCCAATATGTGCCAGTTTATGCGACCTAGTTCTACCTCAAGTTCAGCGAGGTGTTGGTCCAGCCGTAGAGAGCGTCCATTGTACGTAGCCAGGGTCAGGTGTTTTTGGTAGCCTTGTGTCGTAGCCCGGAGATTCTTCGCACCCCCTGCCCCGCTGTTACCGCGACCGCTACCGTGGCAGCGGACAGCGGGACTACCGGGAACTGGGGGCCTTTGCGTTTGGTGTCTTAACATATTAAGAGGTTTTTGGCCTACTATACCACGCTGGCCAGACGGGTTGGTATAGGGTTTGTTTCAAATTTTCCTTTTCTGGTCGTTGATCGGATGACGTTACTACCTTTGGTGGACTCTTACCACCAGCCAAGCAAAAGTATGGCTACTGGGGCATTCTAAGTTTTTCTTTCGCTTCCAGCCCAGTAAGGAAGGAATATTATAAAGTATATATATAGATAGATAGAATATTATAAAGTAGTATAATAGATAGAATATTATAAAGTAGTATAAAAATATAAAACTAACTGAAGCACTATTAAAGAAGAAATACATACTTAAAAATCCTATCAATTGACTCACGGACCTGAGATCGGACCATAAAACATTGGTTTGTACGTTACATGAATAGCATAACTGCCTAAGCTTTTTTGATAACCTATAAATATATTAGGCTACGCACGCCTAACATAACATGCCTTAACTTGGGGCCTAATCAATACTCCAAGACGCTCGGCCTTCAAACTTTACTTTTAAATCGACCGCAAAAACCAAACCTCCCAAGAAAAAAGAAAATCTAAATGTAAAAAGATATTTTTAAAAACCTATGACCATCGACATTGTGGTCATGGCGGAGTCGCTGGAAGGTCTAGGACGAATGCTCGGTGACCTAAATAGAGTATCCCAACAAGTGGGTCTTAAAATGAATATGGACAAAACAAAAATAATGTTTAATGTCCATGTCGTACCCACCGCACTCACCGTTGGGAACTCTACTCTTGAAGTTGTCGACGAATACATTTACCTGGGACAGGTAGTCCGGTTAGGTAGGTCCAACTTTGAGAGAGAGGTCAATCGACGAATCCAACTCGGCTGGGCAGCGTTCGGGAAACTGCGCAACATCTTCTCATCCAAAATACCTCAGTGCCTAAAGACTAAAGTTTTTAGTCAATGTGTGTTACCAGTGATGACATATGGATCAGAGACGTGGTCTCTTACAATAGGTCTCATAAAAAAGCTCAAAGTTGCTCAGCGAGCTATGGAAAGAGCTATGCTCGGCGTTTCTCTACGTGATCGAATCAGGAATGAGGAGATTCGTAGAAGAACCAAGGTCACCGACATAGCCCTCAGGATTAGCATGCTGAAGTGGCAATGGGCTGGCCACATAGCGCGAAGATCGGACGGGCGTTGGGGCAGAAAGATTCTAGAGTGGAGACCACGTATTGGCAAGCGCAGCGTAGGACGACCGCCTGCCAGATGGACCGACGATCTTGTGAAAATCGCAGGAAATCGTTGGATGCAGGTGGCATCGGACCGGTTACGCTGGAAAGCGATTGGGGAGGCCTATGTTCAGCAGTGGACAAGTATAGGCTGAAACGATGATGATGATGATGATGACCATCTTTTGACTCAAACATCAAACCAGCTTCATCGTACCGTATTGTTGCATTGTCACCAAACTTACATACGTATGCCCAGTTACAGCTCAATCGATCACCAAGTGCTTGAAAAATGAACAACAAAATCTGAACCGGAAAGACAGGCATACAAACAGTGCAAGTTATATAAGAGCTTGTAAAAGTAAACATAACATAACCTTATAAATGAAGGTACAAAAATAACGTCTAATACTAATAATACTAAAAATTCTAATTTACTTCGCCGCTTACTAGTAATAGGAAAAATGAAACCTGTAAGTGCTAAAAGCCCGACTCATTTGATATTCCAAATTAGCCTTTAAATCGAGTTCTTTATGTAATAAAATGGGAAATGTAGATGAGATTCTTTTTCAGAAATATTTCTGTGTTATCTCTTATCTCTATTTAACGCGATTTAATTCAGTGTGCCATTAACTATCAGGTGTACTGACGCCAAGATGTGGTGTAGCGAAACGTTTGCGTATTCAGTAGTTCGTTTAATTAATTAGAATTTCATATCGATCCTCGTTATCTTGCAATACCTCTACTATATGAAGGTAGCCTTCAGTAGCACCATACATCTTTTTTAAGGTTATCGTGTAAGGCTAGCAAAGAAGAACTGATTTAAATAGATCCAGAAATTTCTCGACAGGGGCAAGGCTTAAGTTCTCGTGGGCTGTTTGAATATTCTTTTTGAACTGTCTATGAAGCGAATTTTTCAAACTGTGTTCTTGTGTGAAATACCTATATACTTATATTGTCTACACGAAGACTATTGGTGCGCTGGTTATTAATCTTGGTGAATAACTATCAATTTGTTATACGGAGAAACCTGTACTACTCATTTATGTAATGCCTTTTATTTTATATCTAGCTGTTAATAAAAAAAATCTATCAGAAATATACTATCCCCAGAAATCCCTCATTATTTCAAATTTTGCACTAAATTTTACAGTGACAAAACCTGACAGAGAAATTAACAGGCTTTTTTTCAATCAGCATGTAAAGTAAGTTTGTGCCTAAGTCTACAGGAATAATTACTAGAGATGGGCATATCATCAATATTAAATAAAGATCAATACAATCAGAATACTAAACTTTATTTCACCTCAATTCGCAGCGCTTTAAAACTCAGTGCTAATCTAAATTGCGTAATTGCGTGGTCGATATTTATGAACGGTACGCTCGGTGGGCGATCCGGATAGGGACCGAGTCCGGCGGATTCTGTGTCACCATTAACAGAGTGTTTCCCAACTCGAAGAAATGCTTTGGAGGGTGTCAAAATGTCCACGTTATTTACTGACGTTGTATGTTCTGTGTGGGCTTCTATCCTACTTACACTTATATTAAATGCGGAAATTTAGATGTTTGGATCTTTAAATATATATTGTAACCTGACATCGTCGGTAATGTATACTGAAATATTCCCTAAGTGGGTATGGCAGAGGTGTACTGTGTTTCCCCACATATCGCCGATGATTTAAGGTTCCAATGTAATCAGGGATAAGCTGATTGCCTTATATCCAGCACAGTTCTAGACTCCGGGCTGCTATCTAAGTGTTTTTTAAAGAAAGACCACACATTGTTCCACCTATCTTTCAAACCAAAGACCTCGTGATTGCAAGCCGCAACGCGCTCCAAACCAACAACGCAGTCGATCTTTAGATGTCTGGATGTTTATAATAAACTGTTATTTACTTACCTAATCACGTCTAAGCAGACGAACTGATTTAGATAATATTTGGTGTAGAAGTGACAGAGGTAGGAAGTGATAGGTAGTGATAAAGATAATAATACATCTGGCATAATGAAATGATGACACAACTAAAAAGCAAGAACAAGATAAATGAAGCTTTACAGTTTAGTTAGAAATGGAAGTGCTATCTCAAATAACCAGCACTTGAATAATGCCACTATAACATTCCACTAACTATATAAATTTGGTCAAAAACAGAGCCAGAGACATAAGAGCAAGCAGAACCGCTACCAAAAACTAGTCTAGAATGTTTGAAAGTAAATATTGTAGCAGGTTGCCGTTTATATTAATGGAATGATGTAGGCTATAAGGCTACAGGTATATTAAATTGTATGAGTATAATAATATGTAAACAAACTGTTAATATTGTGCTATTTAAAGCGGCTTAAGTCCATTAAGCGGTTTTTTAATTAGGCATTTAAAGATGCGCGAAACTTTTTTGCATTTAAAATATAGAATTTGAAGTCGAAACGTTGAAGATAAGTATTGACGAATTTTGAACTATGGTTTACAAATGAAGAAATGCTATTTTTTAAAATGAAATTATTTGACTTGTCGTTACTCTAACTGCACTAATCATACTGCTAATGATTTTGAAAGTAAATTGTTTTGTAAGTTATTTTGCAATACTATTAATTCTAGCCTTATAACAAATAGGTATTATTATATTGCTAAATAATTTATAAAAAAAATCAATTCGAGATTATAGCAGTTTTAGGCGATTTCGCCTATAGAGGTAGGCAGTTGGTAGTTCAGAACAGAGGTCTTAACACGAAAAAATTAATTTTAGTGTGGAGCAAGCGTGCTGTTACATTCATGGTTATTTGGTAAATTTGTAGTGTGACAAGGATCGCATATCAACTCGCTAGCGTCACGCTAACGTTAATCTTTAAGTGCTAAGCCATCAGTATTCATATTCAAAAATGTCTCAAACAGACCCAATGAAAAATATGCCGTGAAAGATTGCTTGATATGTAAAATTGTGTTTACTCATTTAGGTAAGCTATGGTAGATAATGGAACAAGATTTTTCTAAAGAACTAGACGTTAGAAGTTAGTGCTGCGCTAAAATTAACCAATAAAGAAGCAAATTAATGTCTCATTCTAGTGTCGGAATAGACGCAATAAGGAATCTTAAAGTGACATAAACAATAATTGCTGTGTCTACTAAAAATGTTACAAGGTTATTCTTGTTTTGGCACTGTCGTATTTAAGATTTTATTCATGAATTGGGAATGAGCCTTGAATTGTTTTAAATTACACTTGTAGACTCAAAAGAAATACGGGCGATTTTAGCAGTGCCTACGCCAAATTTGTTTACATATATTGGGATTTCATCATAGAATAATGGCAACCAATAGTTAATAAGTTGTTCCAGGCCTTGCTATCCCCAATATTGGTCAAATATTAAATATGATATACATGGTACATGAGCTGCAATTGATCGGTATATGTGAATGATAAAGTAAAACTAATACACTCCTTTGGTGTATCATGGACAGTTCCAATTTCGCTAGGCACCATATATATATATAAAATAATTTCGGTATCTAACTAATAATGTCAAACATTACAATTTTTGTCACGAATTTGTTACAAAAAACTCAATACTATATCATAAATAATTTTTCCAGTGCATGCCATTTTACAATGCAAATAGCCTGCAGAGGCTATTTAGTTTTTATGAACAATCTTTAACAATGGCACATACATAATTCCATGCCAAAACATTATGTCACCGCGTCCATGCCTCGCCCAGGCACAATTAATTGATCCCCAAACTGTTTGTGCTACAATGCTTGGCAAATGCACCTCTATTATACACGCTCTCTTACAAACGTCGAAATGGTTTAGGTAATTGATTACATTTCCTGTCCCACTGATAGTTGTATAATACATTGTGATATATCTACTGGATAGAATATTAACCAGTAGCCTAATCGATGTAGCGAAACTGGTATCTGCTTACCGCCCGCGTAGATTTATTTGCTCAAGAAAAGGCTCGGCTGCGCAAGAAGAAGATTAATTTTTAGGTGTAAAGTAAGCATGTAACATTTATCGGAAATCGTAAACTGCTGGTTATTATAATAATAACAGTAGTTACAGACATCTGCATTAATGTGTAAACCCTTTGTAAAATTTTGCTAGATGGAAATCATCTTAAAACTTGTGCACATGCATGTACGGAAAGCTCGTGATGCATATAAGTATATGGAAAAAACTTATAAGACACTAACAGGTTCCCATGGCTTCGCATTCGGTTGAAAACAGCGCTAACCGGATTAAACTGTATTTAAGAACTATACAGTTGACCCCATTAGAAAAGAAAAATAAACCGTTTAAGAGGAAAATGATTGCGAGCACACGCACACTGGAATAATATTTATAAAAATGTTCGGGAGGTGCAATTTTTTCCAAAATTATCTTAAACAACCTCTAAAATAAAGATTTAGTTTCGTCCTGATGTGATAAATGCCAGCCCACAACTACTTGATCCAATGATCCAAGCGGCCTGTGATTAAACAACTGAGCCTCGCCGTCACGTTATCAAAAACCATCACACACTTCGTAATCATTTTGGAAGAATGGGTACGTTTGGCATACATATATAGATAAGTGTTTTGAAGATTTCTGAGCACTTCTCTACGTTTACATTAATGACAGTGTTAATGTAAATATACGATTGAAGATATTATACTGCCCGAAAAACTACACCCAGCAACTGAACCGCATAAAAATACAAAAGCTATTTTCAGTTTTAATGTTATTTTTCTGTAAATTTTCTTTAAAATAAAACTATTCAGCGATTTATACTCGGGTAAAAGTGGTGAATAAACAAACACTTTCGTGTGTTTTATTATTAAAATATTTTGGTTAATTTGGCACCTCAATACACCGTGCAGTCGTGTTTTATAAACTTAGGGTATTGAGTTCAAACCCTGAGGTCAAATCAATATACTATTTTCCTGCCTATCTTTAATCATTTTCCTTCTTAGTTAACTCGTATGCTTTCACGAATTTCACTCTAACTACAACCTGTAAATAAATAAATCATCTGTCCCACTGCTGAGCAAAGACCCTTTCACACAAATCGAGAAGAAAGACGATAGGGTATATTCTTCCATGCAGACTCAATGAGGATTGATGAAAGCAAGTTTGTGGCCACCTGCTGAAACTTATCAAGCCTCCCATAGGGCATTTAGCTTGGCTTTACGATTACAATATGAAGTGGCAACCCGAACAAACGGCTTAGTAGACATGACATCAAAAGTGGAAATGCCACAAACGGTTACTCATCTTATACAGGCCGAGCCGAACTTAATCTTGGTGATACCAAAGATTACCACGGCCAGGCAACATTACGAAAGATCTCATAATATCATCCTACTAAAGAATTACAAATACCATCGACATCCTACTAATTTCGGTATATCAAAGAGCGTCTGGTGTATATGAACTTGAACTGAATACCCAGTTAAAAGCGTATGCGCATGCCGCCTTTTCTATTTGAATAGTACCGAGAAAGCAACATGAAGTTGACTACACCTACTTTAATGTTATGAAATGTGGTGACAGTTTAGGGAACTGTTGCCGGCTAGGTGTCTGTGTGCTTAACTAGTGTTGTTTATGTTTTATAGTTTCTTGCTTGGTACATGTGTAATTATTGGGTATGCAAAATTATCACCGTTTCCTCCCGTTGGTCATTGAGGAATTATATACCTAGACGGTTAATTTTTTTAAATCTCGCACGTCTCCTAAATTCCAGTGGCATGAACCAGGATTCGAAGGTTCGGTCAACTTGACTATAATTGCTTCTTAAACCAATCCCATGTTTAGCAAACGCTTGTATTGTCATATCAATCTAGCCGATTTCGGCAAAGGTGAAGGCATACGTGTCTACTTTACTTTCTAGCTTAGCACGAAAAGTTAACGTAATGCTAAGTAGTGCTGTCGCGTTTATGAAATCAAATCAAATTAAAATCCATTGATTCAGGCGATAACACCCATATAATTAGAATATAAATTATCAAACATTTATATCAAGTCTAAACAAATAAAATAATCTCATTAAATATAATTCAATCTTTATTATTTTTGGTTAAATAATTTATTTCATACTTATTTACTAAATTTCTAGAGTGACAAGGATGATCAATTCTCTAGCTTCACACTAACGTCACTTTTTCCGTGTTAAGCCTAAGTTAAGGTCTGCTCTTTGGTGTGATGACTGACGTATCCAATTTTAGCTATAAGAGTGCGATCGCCTCGTGGCCACGTCAGCACCATTTAAGCTTATACTGTATCAACTCTTTGATAATTTTTCGAAGGCCATTAACTATTTAATAAACTATAGCAGTATTTGTAAGTATCAATAACATTGATAATGTAAACTGGATATTGTCGAGTATCCGCTTTGATGTGCTAAAACTATTTCAGTACTGACACGTAATGGATGTGTCTTCTAAAAATTTGATAGTATCGCCTCGTGATAGTTATAGAAGATTTGAAAACATGCCAGCTGCAACTGATAATAAAATGATGTGCTTTGTAGCTGCGTATATTTGCAGGAGTTTATAATTGTTGTGTATAATTTCACTTGGATGGTTTCTTTACAGACCCCTCTCGTCTCCTCTACTCTCATATTTTGTGTCATACACAGTCGCCGGTTATGGAGATACTATAATCTGTTGGAATTCTGTACTCTCTGTGTATCCCTTAAGAATTGACTATAAAAATAAATATCTTACGTCTTCGTTAGTCTAACGATCACGAAGTCCTGGGTCCGAATCTCAGGTTCAGAAAAGTGTAGCTTTTCTATCGATTTTTTTTAGTATTAGTCCGGTATCTGGAATTGCGTTCGGTGTCGGCAATAGGCTCGATCTCATAACATTGAAATCGTCAGTGAGTACTAATCTCTATTCTATGATTTCTATGTTTTGAGTGTTATTTATCGGCAATGTTGGGCATTATTCAATATTTTTTTTAATTGTTAGGTCAAAGAAATTCAATTGCAATTAAATAAATCACCTTAAGGTACTCCGAAATAACAATGACTTTGGACGTCAAACGTTTGAGTCCCTCCCGTGACCATGGGCGCTATAGAGCACTCCAAACGTCATAAACTTAAAAACCAAAAAAAACTGCAATAAAAACCGAAATATTTTATTAATGATTTGATTTTTTCACAATTAATTTTAGCCCTACTCTGCTTATCTGAAAGCAACTCTAAATTCGCTACCCGTATTACTTTTATCACCGGTCAAACATCAATATTCAATTAATCTAAGTAATACGCTAATAAGCACTTCGATAGCAACTGGTGTTAGCGTATTTTGACAATCATTTCTCTCACGAGTTATTTATGGGTTTCCTGGGCCCTCATTCGCTATGACCAATTAACACGTAACGCGGCATGTTACAATAACTTCATGAAATCGTTACCAGTGGCATACAGAATACAATCATTTCACAAAATTGTCTTAACGCGCCGTGTTAGGTCTTAGTGAATAAGGGCTCTGAGAGCCAGCCAGAGATATCAATGAAATACTCCGATGTTAAGACAGAGATAAAGTAATTAACTGGCTTATCTTTAGGTCTCTCTGTACGTTACTTGGACAACTAATAGAGTTAAATATTAATCTTAATATATTTAATTATTTATCTACCTTATTAGAACAAAAAAACAGATTAAAATAATGTTATGTTTATTTTTAACAAAACTTTATGATGTAATAGTTTCTGCCCGCGAGTTTGTCCGCATTGACTTTAGACAGGAATCTTACATTTTTCCGAAATAAAAAGTATCCTATGTGTTAATCAAGATGATAAACTACCTGCGTGCCAAGTTTCATCCAAATCCGTTCAGCTGTTTTTGCGTGATTGAGTAACAAACATAAAAACTTTCACATTTATAATATTATTATAGCAGGACAATATAGATAGTAATCCAGAACTATGTATGCCTTCGATGTGCGAGTAACAGAACAAAAGTTAGACAGCACTGCTATGCCATTTGACAAAAATATACAATATTTTATTCCTCTTAAATGACTTATAATATATATTAAAATCTAAAATCCTTTTAATGTGTTGCTGTATTTAAACACTTATTTTGTAATTTAAACAAGTGGGTCTGTAGCTGCCTGCGGAACTGATACAACTTAAGGTGAAAAATATCAGTTGGTCTCTATTGGAGACAAGACTCTCATTATACTGGCGACATATTTTGATAATCAGATTGTAATAGGAAATATTGTTTGAAAACACTCGGAGAGTAAAGATATTGTTATTAGGATTACGGGACCTAAATCGAGTGTTGAAATTTAAAAGCCATAGTAGGCTCGGAGAATCGATGACATAATGTATGATCTTGTAGAGCACCATGAGGTCACAATAACTTCGAAGTATAATATATCATTCCTATCTACTCGTAGGTTATTGATGAACATACTATTGATCGTTTATTACTATATTCAACCCCTAATTAGAGGATAACTAACTTTAATTCGATTTTATTTTATTTTTCACGCCAATTCGACGGCTTGCGCTTCAGCCACTACTAGATCAAGTAGTATCTAGGGTTCGATTCTCGGACGGGACAAATGTTTCTGTAACCCACAAATAATTATTTCTGTCTTGCTGTTTGTATATGTTAAATCTATGTTTGTAAATGCATTTACGACACAGGAATAATATAACATACTAGTTTCTGCCCGCGACTTCTTCCGCGTTGAATTTAGACAGGAACCTTACATTTTTCCGGGATATAAAGCATCCAATGTGTTAATACAGGTAATCCGTCCGGTAAATCCGTTCAGCCGTTTTTGCTTGATTTCACATTTATGAAATTAGTAGGATACTGTTTCACTACTCGTCAAAACCCTTCTTTTAGAAATTCAGGTGAGAAAATTAGTTTATAATCCACCACAAGGACCCAGTGTAGATTGGTGGTTGGTGGGTTTGTGATTACCTTGGGATGGACTTTATATATATTCAGTAATCTTGATATCTAAACTTTATGATACCGGCCCAACTTCGCTTGACGACTACCACTTTAATTACAATATTTGACAATTTGTAAATATTCGTAATACCGACTTATACTGCTTACTAAGATGAAAGGTCTTTGATCTCCATCGGTACCCCATGGCCATAATATATATGCTACAAACAATTTGTTTTCCAAACTACACAAATGCAACGCGATAAACTCATCAAAGCTTAAAGCCAATTACACGTACGACAAAAAAAAAATACAACCATACCTACGCTTTGTTAATAGCACAGGCATTCACTATCACAAATAAACATCCATCTCCATCGGTCCCGACGACCAAATAATAACAGCAATATCAACGTTAATGATTGTTAAATAAACTCAAAAACGAAATTATTCATTATCTATGATAAATCGGAGGTCTTTACAATATCAAAAGTACCCATTACACATTAACGTTTTGTGTTTCTACTATAGAGAAAACATGCTCTCTCATTCATTCTATATACGAAACTTGAAGTCTGAGCAGGACAGCGTGTTGTCTCGTAGCGTATCGTCACGTATTAGAGTTCGGTACGTTGAGTGCGCCGCTGTCAGATGCGCATGGGCAGCCTGACTGAATAGGTGATAAAATTATTAATTATGATTATTAAAGCCTAAGTATGAGAGGTGATTAATGGCTGTACGATAAGAGCGCAAGAGACGGAGTTACGGCGCACACAGAATTGTATGATTATAAAAAATAGGGTCAAGTGGTCACTGCCTGTGAGGAGATTCTGTGTGTGAGGAGTACTAACGGATGTTGGTCTGAATTTTTGTTTTTATTCATGTGGGAAAAGAAAAAGCGGGACGGGTATAAATTAAATTTAGTAAATATAATAAACACTTTTTGATAAGTTATATAATAATAATAATATTAGCCCTGTTAAGAAACTGTCCTACCGTTGGACACGGGCCACCTCACAGACTGAGAAGGCTTATGCCATAGTCCATCAAGCTGGCCCAGGGCGGGTTGGCGAACTTCACACACCTCCGAGGAACTCTTTGCATGCAGGTTGCCTCGCGAAGTATTCCTTCACCGTTAAAGCAAATGATAGTTAATTTTTAATATGCACATGCTTTCGAAAAGACATAGGTGTGTGCCTGAATTTGAACCCTAGAACCTCTGGCTTTGCAGCCCAACGGTCTAACCACTAGGCTATCACCGCTTTTGACAGGTTACTCTCTTCTTATTTCATAATTTGTTTAAGATCATTAGGTGTAAAATTGATCACTCATCTCAGACTGATGTTTTTTATCTGAGAAAGATCCTGCATCCTACTAGTATTATAAATGTAAAAGTCTGGATAAGCACATAGGATACTTTTTATCCCGAAAAATTTTAGGTTCCTGTCTTAAGTTAACGCGGAGGATGTGGCGGAAAAAAATAGTAGGAAATATTTCGCGAGCCGTGGGGGAAGCTCGCGAGGCGTTTTGTATCCCTACCGACTGAAAACCCCTGGATGGCCGACATCAGCATTTTGGAGGCGTCTGAGATCTCTGAATGGAATGCACCGGTGCCCCTCTTGTCTCGCGCTCCGAAGAGCTCGCCATCGGGGGGAGATTTTGATAACACGGGGGAGCGTGTTATCCGCGTGTGCCCGCACCGACACGGTGCTTACGTTTACATGGGCCACACCACGCCGCCATCCTCCTCGGGATCGCTTGTGAAGGACACTCAGGTCCCTGTTCCTCGCGCCCCAAGACTTTAATGGCTCCACATCTCACTCTGACCTAGTCGGGCGCTGCTCAACCTTCGCGTGCGCTACCAGAAACTTGTAAATCTTTTTTACCCCGTGCATATACTTAAAAAACAAGAAATAAAATTATAGGCAGAAGTGAATAATTTCCAAACGAAAGTAAAACAGGTCTAACGCCATTAGTAATTTAGCTATCATCAAAAAAAAACATTAATAATTTCAAATCCATCTACTTTCGTTACTGTATGTATTTCTTAAAAAAAATGCCTATTTGCTTAATTTATTTTTATTTTCTTTTTTTAAAAATAAAACGTCTGCACTAGCATTTATTCCTGCGTCGTGTGTGAATTTACAAACATGAAAATTTACATACACAAATATCAGTTTCGAGACGTTTCACGTCTCAAAATACTTTTTAATCTTTATAGAGCTGCTTCATATTAGCAGTTGGTGGCTATAAATCTTTTCTCGGTTATCTGAACATATAAACACATCCATAAAAGTCTGAGAAGATACCACATAATTAGTGATAATTTAAAATATAGTACCATTCAGTTCATGGAGTGTTTTATATTGTTGAACACCATAGTCGTTTGGGAGAAAATTGATAAGCGCGAGAATGTATGTGCGCGATGAAAATTACTTTTTGTTATGAGTAGTCGATGTATTTCAAACGTTTTTACCTACCAAAAGCCATAGCAATTGGCCAATCGTAAAACAGATTTTAGTAGTGACAGAAACTATAGTATTGCGTGGAAATTGAAATAAGCGTATTCGTAAATTACATTCGATGAATGGCACGACCTATTCATAGTCACACCAAGTTGTCACACCCGACCCGGGTACTTCATGGGTGTTCAATAGTTTATTTCTTCAGATAACATCTATTAAAAAGCATGGCGTATTCTAGTTCTGTTATACCGATCAAGCTAACCACAGGTAACAGCTGGATACGTACAAAACAGAGCTAGTCGTCGTAGCAATCTTTGCCTCGTCAATAATCGCTACAAAGACCTTTGTCTATCTATCTATCTATATCATCACGCCAGCTCCCTCGCGGGGTAGGCAGAGAGTACAGAGTTCCAACAGGTTCTTTCCTTACATACCTCTCTGGCTTCCTCCACCCTCATAGTTCGTCTCATACACACTCGCCGGTTACGGAGACTCTTGACTTGCCCTTCAGCTAAGACACGGTCTATTTGGTCATGGTAAGATAGTCTAGGTCTTCCCCGGCACCTACATCCTTCCACTATCGCATTGTATATCTGTTGTCATTGTCATTCTTTCTTCTGGCATCCTTTCTATATGCCCAAACCAACGGAGCATACCCTTTCTCATCTTTACACCGATACTATCTTTCAAACCTACTCGCTTTCTTACTACGCTGTTGCGAATACGGTCGGTCAGCGTGACTCCGCACATCTTCTGCTTCGCATTCTTTGTGATGCGGTAAACTTATTTCGTTTGTGAATAATCTACGCTGTTGGCTGCGGGGCCTTTACACTTTCACCGGACAAGAGGGTGAGCGTGCAACCACTACGCTCGAGCCAGAAGGGCAAGGGGGCAACTAGCTCAAGGGCACCTCAAGGAGGAACGGCCTCGGCTTGGGCAGTGGCTATAGGGGAAGGCATATACTAGGTGTCTCGCCGTTGTGCTCTGCACCGGCCGGCCGGCAAGTTAATATGATTATCAAATGACAAAACAGATATACAATGGGAAAGTGGAATGATGTAGGTACCGGAAAAGACCTAAACTATCTTATCATGATCAAATAGGCAGTGTCTTATCTGAAGGGCAAGTCAAGGGTCTCCGTAACTGGCGAGCGTGTATGAGACGAACTATAACATTGGAGGAAGCTAGAGAGTTCTATAAGGAAAGAACCTGTTGAAACTCTGTACTCTCTGCCTACCCCGCAAGGGATCTGGCGTGATGATATAGATAGATAGACAGAGATGATTCTTAAAAATACGATAAAAAATTCTGTATGTGTATACAAATTTCAAAATTAAGCAATACATAAAAATACTTTTAAACATACGACTGAATTGTTAACTGTAAGACCCACTCTCGTCAATATTGTATAAGATTAGAATATTATATATTGTAATTGGAGTCAGTTACAATACTCTTTAACCTTTAGAACCAAAAACGCCAGCACTCCAACCAATTTGTTACGGTAACATTCCTGTCGCATTATTTTATAGTAGGCCGTTTAAAATCGTTTAAGTCTACTCACAAATAGTACAACCCGCTGAGAAAAATGTACTTCGTTAGTTATATGTTGACTTTATGACATTATACTATATTTTCACCAGGTTATTTTTTATTCTTAACCCCCAAAAATTACGCCCGATTGACAGAAGATTCTTGAAGAATCTACAGTGTATTTGCTATGAGAAGTACAGAAAGTACTTCTATTACTAATATTATAAATGTGAAAGTTTGTATGTTTAGATGTTTTGATGTTTGTTACCCAATCACGCAAAAACGGCTAAACGGATTTGGATGAAATTTTGCACACAGATAGTTTATAACCTGGATTAACACATAGGATATATTTTTATACTGAAAATATGTGAAGTTCCTGTCAAAGTCAACGCGGACGACGTCGTGAATAAAATGTATTATAAAAATATTAGCCCTGTTAGGGAACTGTCCCATTGAGAACGGGCCTCGTCTCAAACTGAGAGGGTTTAGGCCACACTCCACCACGCTGGCCTAGTGCGGGTTGGAGAACTTCAAACAACTTCGAGAAACTCTTAGGCATGCAGGTTTCCACACGATGTTTTCCTTCACCGTTAAATCAAGTGATAGTTAATTTATATTACGCACATGCTTTCGAAAAGACAGAGGTGCGTGCTTGGGTTTGAACCCGTTGTAAGATGCGTACAGCACAAAGCCGGTCGTTGTGGCGGTCTTTAGGGGAGGCCTTTGTCCTGCAGTGGACGTCTTTCGGCTGAAGAAGAAGAAGAAGAAGAAGAAGTAAAGTACTCGTCAGTACCAATCTAACAATCTTAAATACGAGTGGGTCATGTTTACATGTTCCTATGACTATCTTCCGAATCCATCATCAGACCAGATCTATGATACTATATTATTGCATTGAAATTGACTTTACATACGTATGCAAAATTTCAGCTTAATAGGATACCCGCAAGTGCTTGCAAAATGAATTGCAAGATTTGAACCGGTAAGACAGACATACGAACATGGCAAGTTACATAAAAGTTTGTAAAAAGGAGGCGTGCCGATTTCGTCACCTTTGCGTTATTTTCAGCCAGCAAAATAGCAATAGATCAGTAGCTGAGGAAGTCTAAAGGAAAGGCCTTTCGTCAGCAAAGGCCCTTCCTTTAGACTTCCTCAGCTGCTGTGGGATAGTAAAGTAGTATATTATATGTACGTATATATCTCTCATACAATTATTGACTACCTCGTTGTCTAGTGGCAAAGCGCATCGCTTTGTGATAACGAGGTCCTGGGTTCAAATCCTAGGTCGGACAAGTGTAGTTTTTCTAACGAAAACTTCCCAGTAAGAGTCCGGAGTCTGGAATTGTGCCCGGTATATGGTAATAAGCTCGCCCCCTATTACATGGAACTTAACATCGTCGGCGAAACTTGGGTGTACTCAGTACACCTGTCACCCCCGCTTGGGGAATATAGGCGTAACGGTGTATAATATAAGTATTACGTTACATTCTTATAAGCCAAATGAAAAAATATGCGTTAAATTAAATCTAATTTCCAAGCAATTAATATGCAAATTTATATCAATTGATAGCGCTCAGAATGCGCTACTAGATTACTTAAACGTTGCAAGGTCGAAATAATATTTGGCAGACATTATAAAAAAGTCCATTAAAATCAATTCTTTATAATTACCACGAGATAGAATGTCGCATTAAAAAAACAGTTATGTAAAATTTCTTTACAAATCTTCACAAAAGAGCCAGCTTTTTAAAACTAATTAATTTTAAGAATTGCAAAATAAACTTAAATTCATGTAGACTTTGTTTGACGTACTCTTCGTGCGCTCCAGAAACTCGCCCTATTTTTGCGAATACCTTTAGCAAAATTGAGAATTGTTTCAGGTCGATTGAATTTTAAGGCACTTTACGAAATTTATGAGTTCCTGTTAAAATTCAATATTGTATCTAATATAAACAGATAGATTACATAAAACAGCTGACTGAAGTTTTTAAGATAACGGGATACAGTAAATATCGGGATATTATACTTCCTGTTGGTAATGAAAAGCTAATTTTTTACTGGTAAAGGTGCAATGCGGTGTTTTTTCTCCATTGCTACACTAACATCGTATTTAAACAGATATTTATTTAAATTAAGCTATGATGCTACGTGCAAATGATATCCAATCTTACAACTTTTGAGTCAAGAGACATTCCTGAAGATGCTTTCAAGCTGATGATATAGAAGTAGGCCCAAATATTTCCGATAGATAAAACGTATCTCAAAGAAGAGACATTCTTTGACTGGCTTTTGCTAGCAACTCTCCTGTATTAAGTAAGGTACAAAAATGCACAATATATTTTTGTTACCAGCGGAAACGGAACGAAAAAGTGTTTAAGAGTGTCTAACACTATAGTTGCTTACATGAAAATTGAAATGATCTGATAAATACTATAACAGACACAGAGAACAAGAGAATGTTTCGAGGAAACCGAGAACCGAAGCGAGGTAATACACTTTTGTTGCTAGCTTAAGCGGAATAAAGTCCTATAGCAACACTGCCACCTTTCCAACGCATCCTTGCCCGAATAAACGTGAAGGTGTCTTATCTTTGACATAACTCCTCACCGTGACATTCAAAGCTCGGCGTGATGGAAATAAATACAGCAATAACAATAAAACTTTGTAATACCACTTCTAAGGTCAGTTTCGCGAAATATTTCGTAGGCCGCAGTGGGTGGCCTATTTGCCACAGATAATTCATGTACCTTACCATTTTAAATGGTCTTCTGGTTAGATAAATAGTTTTAGATATTGAATTGCTTCGAACGGATTGTGTAAGATGATAGTTTCGTGTAACTGTCGTGTTTGAGTCCGGGTCGTGACCTCTGGGGGGTCGTGATCGTTGATATGATTGGTGTGTTACTAATGCTCTTGTTCTGTCTGAAAAATACTTTTTGCGTGAGCATTATTAATAAAAAAATATTTGTTTTATTATCTATAAGCGAAAATCAGTCAATTTGATAATGCATGGTTATCTAAATGCATTACCTAACAGTGTAACAGGGGCGTTTAGATAACGCAAGCTTTTTGCTTTTGAGATATCCGTTATAATTTTATGTCAATCTATTTCCAATATACCTATCTGCAAGTAAAACATGACTCCATTTTTGTTTTGCCTATTATCTTCCTCTAAGTAATCTCATACCTTTCAAAAATCTGTTTTGACTTTGGTTTGGTTAGAAGCCATCCTGGTGGCAAACTTAGGTATCCTCGGAGTAGGTTTTACGACAGCAGTCTAACGGCAACAACCACATGGCTTAGCACGTAAAGATAGACTTTAGTGTCACGCTAGCGAATTGATATGCCATCCTTGTCACGCTACAAATTTACTAAATAAATATGAGCGTGATAGCACGCTTCCTCTCTAGCATTACGTTTACGTCAAACTATTCGTACTAAACTAAACTTTTGGACTTACAATCATCACAATCACACGTGCTAAATAATTAGTATACTATCTAAGGACCGCTCATAGCGTTGAGTGTCACTGTCAAGCATATACTGTAATTGACAATAACGCCTATATTCAAACAACCAGCTCTCAAAGCCTTTGAAGTAACGTCCCATCAATACGTAACAGTGTTTCAAATTGACCGCCTTGTGAGGCGAGGTAATTCAATAAGTAAAATTTGCATGGCAATGAGGAAGCGTCGACCAGTGATTCTGATCTATATTATATTGTACCGAACGCTGCAGGGCTACCACTGGCGGAAATACTTTTTTCATGCGAAATTCTTATATCAAACTTTTGTCAAGCCACGCCATTCTAGCACGTAAGACAGGGGAACGGGAGGTCAGGTAAGGTTGACAGACGATTTGATGCAGTGGTTAAAAGCTTAAGTCGCTCCGCCCATTGGATTGAATAGTCGCGGGTTCGAGCCCCGCATAGGACAAATCTTTGTCTATCTATCTATCTATATCATCACGCCAGAGCCCTTACGGGGTGCGTGTGACTCACAAATATTTGTTTCGGTCTGAGTATTTGTGTATTTGAATTTTCATGTTTGTAAACGCACCCACAACATAACAATAAAACATAATGTTGGGCTACGTCTTTTTTTGTAATAAAAAAAGAGCAGACGTCATTTGACAAGGGCGGAACGAGTCATAAGTTTTGTGACGTCTAAAATATATAAATAATTTTGGAAGAGCTGTTTTAATTTAGTAATTTCTAAATTTCAAATTGCAAAATTCGTAGCGACTCACCAGAGCTGAGAAGTGTGACCACCTGTGACAAGGACGGGGGCAAGGGATTATCTCACGCCTAGAGCAAGAAATTACGTGACTTATGGTTTGTCGCTAGCCCTGCTATATTATATTATATCCAGCATTGGTGCTTGAAATATACCAACCAACGAGCCGTGCGAATACCTCGATTGGTTTGATTGAGAATGTTATGAAGATCGTCGCTACACGATGTAAATTAAATTTAAAATAACTTATGGGCTCATGGAATTCGTTCTGTATAAATAAACTCAATGTCAGATTGGTAATCGTTGGTATAGATACTGTGTACGTAATTATATTGATTAATTCATGGGCTTTATACAATCTCGGCAATTTCAGCCTCGTTCCTAGAGGTGTCATAAAACAGTTTACATATTATTACGTTTGAAAATAAACAAGATTTAGAAAAAAGTTGCCAAGGGTTTTTTTCTTTTTAATATAAACAATTAATGTGAGGTGCTCGTTGCGCTGTGCGACCGCGGTGTTCTGAGCGATCACCAAGGTTAAGCAGCGTTCGACTCGGTCGCTCTGAGATGGGTGGCCGTTGTGGCATTTTCATATTGGAGCATCGCCGTACTTCCGAAGTACGGAGATGCTCCAATATGAAAATGCCAGGTTAAACCGTTGGTCCCGGTTACCACTTGGTAACCGGGACCACCGGCCAACCACATTAAGAATTTTGATAGTCGTTAAGCCCAGTTGGAAGCCTTATAACAGCAGGCGGCTGCAAACCTGCTGCCACCAATGCCACCGCACTGGGTCCGCGTGGTGGAGTATGATCAATCTCTCTTACCTCGATTTGTGAGAGAAGGCCTTTGCCTAGTAGCGGGCAGTACAGGCTGATATAATTATTATTATTAATTTAAATAATTTGCATGGGCTATGAATTATATCTGTGCCGTGAGTGTGATGACCTACAGACGTGTATTTTCCCTACGAAAACACCTATGGCAATAGGTTCTACCCACTTTAGGAATTAAACATGTCATAAGTGCATTTACTGGTTTACAGACATGAATTTCAGACACGCTAACACCTGTGGCAATAAACTCGTTTCCTGTTACATTGACACCTAGCATTGTCGCTGATATGAGGGTGTGCTAATTACACCTCTGCGAGTTTCACATCCTGACTGATCCTATAGACGTGACGGACAATAGACCAAAAAATAATTTTAAATTACAAAAAGATTCGATCCCGTGAGTGTAGTGGTTAAAATATTTCTCACAAATATTTAGGAGACCGTCCGATTACCCGGCGAAGGTTACAGGTAGAAGGTGAATGCGTACAGCACAAGCTGGTCGTTGTGGCGGTCTTTAGGAGAGGGTTTTGTCTTGCAGTAGACATATTTCGGCTGAAGATAGATAGATTTATGAAATCATTTGTTGCTGCCCGCGACTTCATCCGTGTTGATTTAAGACTGGAACCTAACATTTTTCCGGGATAAAAAGTATTCTATCGGTTAAATTAGATAATAAAATATCTGTGTGCCAAATTTCATACAAATCCGTTTGGCTGTTTTTGCGTGATTGAGTAACAAACATCCAAACATACAAACTTTCTTATTTATAATATTAATAGAATTTTCATGTCACGATAATTTCAACTACAAGTCTTATAAAGAAAGTATTTCTTTGCTTATAACCAGCATCAATACATTAGTCGTAATAGATTATGTTTCACGAACAAAATGACAGCAAAAAAAACAGCCGCGGTTGAATATAGTTACCCCTGTTTACTTACTCGTGAGCGCGACGGGAGTGCGACGGAAGCGCTCGGTTACGCTCGGTCGTGACGTTTGCCGTCGCGCCAAGCGGGGCTGCGCTGTGTGGCGTCTCCCGTACATTTCAGTACATACACATACATTACAGTATATAGTCGCGACAGTAGCGCGGCTTGGGGAGTTGTAACTCCCCTAGCCGCGCTACTATCGCGCTCCCGTCGCACTGCGTCGGCGAAACCATAAAAATATAAATTAACTAGCAATTTCCGCGACTTCACACCCGGTCGGGAACAGGGTCAGCTATCTGATCTATGTTACTTCTGGAGAATGTAGTTTTCTGAAGGTGAAAGAATGATTAAAACGTTTCAGTAATTTCAGAGTTTGCCGGTTATAAACAAACAAATCTTCCCTCTTTGAAATATTAGTATAGATAATGAACTCAGATCTGTTTGTTATAAAAGTCTTAACAAACCGTAGCTTACAACTACATCCATACTTGGGCTCTTATTTTTCGGCTCGTTTTTCGGGCTGTCATTTTTGTTGTAGTACAATAATAGTAATATAGTATATACTGTCCCACTGCTGGGCAAAGCCCTTCTCTCACAAATCGAGGAAATAGATTAGGTCATATGCAGACCCAGTGCGGATTGGTGGAGGCAGGTTTGTGGCCACCTGCTGTTAGAACTTATCAAGCCTTCCAACCTGGCTTAAGGATTACCACATTAAGTGATAACCGGGACCAACGGCCTAACGTGCCTTCTGAAGCATAGAGACGTACGAATATAAAAATGCCACAAACGGTCACCCATCCCAGACCGACCGTGCCGAACGCTGCTTAACCTTGATGATTGCTAAGAACAGTCGTACAGCGCTACCAGCGCCTCAAGCACAATAATAGATCGATGATAACCGGCATTATTATAAATGCCTGTTTATTGATCTCTGTGTTATAAACATTTTCAATGTCTATAATAATACATTCCTAACATCTATATCTGCACAATAATCATAAAAATGTTAATGACACATTCCAAACGGGCAATATCCATACGTTTTGCATATTTAGGCACAAATTAAAACGTTTCACGTTTGAACCTATTAAGAGGTTCCATTAATATTAAATAAGTAGTTGAACTATAAACAATTTTAACACAGAGGTCGACCCCTACCGGTTAATTTAGTGCCTTATTTGGTAATAAAACCAAAATTTCTAAATTTTACATGGTTTTGCACTAATCGTAATATTATTTGTTCGTTTTTAACCGACTTCAAAAAGGAGGAGGTTCTATGTTCGTCTGTATGTATGTTTTTTTATGTATATTCAGCGATTTCAGTCAATTGTAGACCGACTTTGATGATTCTTTTTGCATTTGGTTTAGTATAGCCAAGGTGGTCCCATTTTAATTTCATTGGTATTAGACCCTGGACTTAGAAGATACACCAAGGAACTCCTTAACGACAAACAATAGGAATGTGTAAATTGAGATATTATGGGTATTACGTCAATCCTATAGGTACCCCACTATAGAACTAAGCAGTATGTTAGCCGACTTCAAAATTATTCGTCTGTTTTTTTTATAACTCCTTTGCTTATGAACCAATTTTGATGATTCTTTTTGCATTGGATTCAATATACCTCTAAGGTGGTCTTATTTTAATTTTATTGGTATTGGACCTAGGACTTTGAAGATACACCAGGGAACTCCTTAACGGCGAACAGCACGAATGTATAGATTCCGTTATTATGGTTATTTATACCAATCCTGTAAGTACTTTACTGTACAACTCAACAAAATAATATAATATCGGTGTATGAATATCAGTAAATAAATTACTCGTCACTTAAAATTGTAAAAAAAAAATCTTTTTAAAAAAAGGTAAACTGACTTCAGATCTAAGTCGGTGCAAAGTAACTAACCGGCACCACTTCAAATATTATTTTGTGCCTTTGAAGTCGGTTTACCTTTTTTAAAAAAGATTTTTTAGGCCTAAAATGAGAAAGAAGGTAGAAACTTAAGTAGTTAGGAATAAGTTAAGGGAACTCTGATGCTTTTTAAAGCTATATTTAAAAGAGGCAGTTATAAGGTATTTTTCTTAGCCTTGTGACGGCAAACATAATTATAATTAGATGGACGCGGTCCAGAAGATGGCCACACCGATTGCATTGGCAGTAGCAGACATCAATTCCTGTTGCGTGCAGGTGTTAGAGCACGCAGAGCATGATTTAAGATGGGACACCGTTTGGATTACACCGCACAAACACCCCAGATTAGTACTGTCTGTGAATCCCCACCTGATCATGTTTTCCTTGCTTCGACCGACCTGGGTCCGAAATCTATTTAAAGACTTCCAAACTGGCTATGATAATTCATGTCCAGGTGCGGGACTCCCAGCAGGTGGAATCTTTATTCCACCTGCTGAGAGTCCCTCCCTTTGGATTTGGTAGCGTATACATATAAGGCATAAGGTATTTACTATAAAGCAAGCGCTCGTAGCGCTGTGCGACCGCGGTGTTAAGCAGCATTCGACACGGTCGGTCTGGGACCAGCGACCGTTTGTGGCATTTTCATATTCGATCGTCTATGTGCTTCGAAAGAATCATAATCCGAATATTTTTTATTCATGTAAACCATTACAGTATTTATGAATCGTCAGAAAAGTAACAAAGACTCTACCACCACTTCGGAATGTCATTCCTGTGGAGAAGAAGGGCAAGAAACTCCACGGTTCCTTTTAAAATAGTATTTTTACATTTTCTTTTTCCATCTACATTTTGTTGTGGGATATGGGAGAACGATGTAGGCTGGTCTATCAGGTAGGTCTAAGTTAAATTATACAAATTATACTATTCATGTGAATGGCTACATGGTTCTCTCATTTACAGAGAAAGAAATGAGAAAAAAAAAAAACATTTTACTAAATTAATAGAAGGAAGAGAGGGAATATTAAATAATAATAGCTAAACAAGTTGTCCATATTCAATCAAGTGGAGCTGCAACAGCCCCTATCCAAGTATAAGAAGGTACGTTAAGCCGTTGGTCCAGGTTACCACTTAATATGGTAGTAGTTAAGCTATGTTGGAAGCCTTATAGGTGACTTGATAAGTTCCAACAGCAGGTGGCCACAAACCTGCCTCCACCAATCCGCAGTGGGTCCGCGTGGTGGAGTATGACCTAATCTCTTTTTTATCTCTCTCACCTCGATTTATTAGAGGCCTTTGCCCATCAGTGGGGCAGTATAGGCTGATATTATTATTATTAATTAAAAGCAACATTCAGACTTCGATTATTCTTTTTAAAATCATACAGGTACAGCAACTCTATTATTTTTGTCATTTATGAAAAACTGTCAAAACTAACACAGCAAATCATCAAACAGCACAGATAATAAAACCAAATAAACCGTGTCTTATCAGACGGGTAAGTCAAAAGTTTTCGTAACCGGCGAGCGTGTATGCGACGAACTATGAGTGTAGAGGAAGCCAGAGAGGTATGTAAGGAAAGAACCTGTTAGAACTCTGTACTCTCTGCCTACACCGCTACACCGCAAGGGATCTGGCGTGGTGATATAGATAAATTGATAAATAAAACCTTTTAAATATATATTTTGATTTTGACACAGACCTATAAATAAATGCACAGACTCAGACAGACCCCTAAATGTCATGTTTTAATTCAAATACGCACGGTTTGCTGTGAAATTTACCCAAGTTCTTGTTTTAATTAGTAACCGGTTGGGTCCGCATCCCACCAGTTGAAATATTTCTCTGAAAGTAGGAATTTTTTTACTAAATGATAACCCAAATTTCCCACCAACGCCCTGTTAACGTCATCTACTGGCTACAATATCCCTGTCACACCATAAGAATGAATTTTCAACGCTTTTAATTTCTGATTCTAACATGTTCTCTCCTTAGACACCTCTTTAAAATTATATTTTCATTAAGTGAAGTGAAACATTATTCTGTTGACTAAATATTTTTGAAATGTGGCAAATTAATCAAAGTCTTCGGCCGTTGACATGTCAACTCCGTCATCGCCTGCTACCGCTGGTTCAACGACACCTCACACAAAACATTTGATGTCCGTGGCATAGACAAAAAAAATAACTCGCCAATATTTACTCGTATCGTCATAACAATTATTCTCTTCGACTCAATATTTTCCGATCACGTAATAGGTACATATGGACGTGAAATGTGACTGATGATGATGACTCTGGGAACAATGAATTTGCGGCCGATTCGCCATTTTAACGTTCAGCTATTACCATGGTTAGTTGTTATTTTTGGTTAAAATCGATACGAATTCGTGAGCTACTTGTGAGCTGCAGTATGTCTGACCACCATTTTAACGACCTGACACAGGCACATTACTTTCCTAATTATGACATATCCAAATTCCGTCGTTGATATTTTCAGACTAAACACTTTAATATTTTTGTTTCGTTTGCCATACAATGGCAAAACGTTACAGGGATTACAAATAACTTATGCGATACAATTATATTCTTCTAAAAAGCCATTGAGATTCCAGAACCGTTTTGGTGCGGAGTTAAAGTTTTAACCTCATTTTTAAAACAAACATTCTTTGTGACTAAATCGTTCGCTATTTAGTTGACGGCTGTGAGTGCGTTTGGGTAAAATGGACACGATACTTAGAATTTCAATAAAACTATATATGTGATAATTATCACGTTTTTGTTAAAGCTGTGTTCTTCACAGTCAAGTTCACTGCGAATTATATTAGTTACAGCTAATGACGTTATAATATATATAATTAAACATCTTAGTAGACCTACATAAATAACGGTGATAATTCAAATCACGATATTTTTTTACATTAATAATAATCTAAATTGTGAGTGCAGATAACTTAGTAAGCAGATTTTTATTAGAATATTTATTACATAGTCGTTGACTCTTTAAGTATTCTTTAGAACTTTTTATAGCCACTTAAAAGATAAAATTTGCTATTTAAGCAATGCTAAGTAGTCTATATAATATTGTTACAGTAATACCTAAGTATAGCATTTCGGCATTTTCGCTTTAAGTATTCTTGAGAACTTTTTATAGCCCCTTGAAAGATAAAATTTGAGAATATTTTCAGCATTTGTAATGTCGAAATAAGCGAAAAAATAATACCCAGTTCCCAGCGCTCAATATTTTTATTTCTTAATTATTGTCGATGGTGAACATCTACATCAAAAACTAATATAATTATTAAATTTATCGGAAACCAAACCAAAACACATTTTTGGTGTTATCGCTAGTAAGTACTTTTAACCATATCTCCCCTAAGCGCATAATTATTGACGGTATGAAATAATGGACATCTACTGGTCATAAATAGCGGGACCTTTTAGCGTAGAAAACTTTAGAATGGAAGTACCAAAACTCTTTTCATTAAAAACAATAGTTTAAAAGAGAGAAGGAAGTCGTTAAAAACAGCACGATTATGCTACCGTGTAGCAAGTTAAGTGTGATTTGTTACGTTTCACGCATATTTTCCCTAAAGGAAAGGGGTGGCCGTTTTTTGTTATTGATTTGTTAACAACGTGCTTTCTTTACAAAATGTTTAATGAATTCCCTGTTTCGGACACTGGCCATATAGCTGTCATATAAATGGAGAATTACTTCATTATGCTACAATCTATGTTGTGGAAAAGATATTCCGTCCACAGTCTGTCTTCGTATACGAGTAAATTTATCTCCACAGAGGCCAAATCAGTCCAAAATATTTTTTTAAGTGTCAAAGAAAATCAAGCACGGAAATCAGGACACGAAGTTTTACGAAGTCACATCTAATCCCTACATCAAATTTTACTTTCACACACAAACTTTCAAAGAATTCTGGTAACACCATTACGTAGTTGTTCGGATTGAACTGTCCAATAAACATAGCGTTAACCCGCAAACGTTTACTGTATAATGATAATGGTAAACAACATTGCTAGGATATTTAGGGCTGTTGGAAATATTTAGATTTCATGTTTGACGTGGATTGTTCCCTTTTGTTGAGACAGCACGTTTTATAAAGTCATTACTCCTGTCTTGAAATAAAGTTTACTGATATAAGTCTCTCTTGTGAAGATGTAAACAAATATCGTTATCGTTGGCACGCGCTATTTTCTCGGGGAATATACAAAAGGGATTTAGTTCCGCAATTATTTTTTTATATATTATGACACTTTTGTTATGCTGATTAATTACGTTTACAAATGATTTTGATCTAAGAAAGCGGTAAATTGGCATTAGAAATAGTCAACATTAGTGTATAGTCAACACGAGTCTATTTTCGTTCTACAATGTTTCCCGTCGAGTTCACCAGGATGAAAATGATCATCAGGATGAAATTGAAATGTGGAAGTATAGACGAATGCTGAAAATAAATTAAACACAAAAGTCACTAACCAATAGTGCCCGATCGAAGTTTCGGTTTTGCCAAAAATAAACCAAACCTTCGGCCAATCCTTTGGCTTCAGCCTATTTTGGCCGTTACCAGCAAGCACCAAAATTGAACGATCTATTACGAATTACGACTCACGAATGCTTTTGAGTAAATAAATATTATAAATTATATTATTTTATTATTATTTCGCTGAGATTCACGGGCTTTATCCGGATTTTTGAAAGGCTTGCATGGGGACATGGGCCCAACACGTAGAGGCCCTTTGCGATAAGTTAATGTTATGTAAGTTACCTGCTGAGATCACGTGCTGAAAATGAAGAAACATAACCGGCGAACTGACCCCGGCAGGTGCAAGGACTATTGTAAATATTGGAAATAAAACAAGGGCTATATAAATGTTTGATGGACAAAAACTGGCATATTTCAAAGGGGACGGACAGCGGCCATAATTTTTTTTGATTTTTTTTTTTAAAACGTAGCCCCACACTTGGATTTATTCTTGTGTCGTGGGTGCGTTTACAAACATGAAAATTCACATACACAAATACCCAGACCGGAACAAATAATTGTGGATCACACAAAGATTTGTCCTGTGCGGGAATCGAACCCGTGAATATTAGACACAGTGGACGGAGCGGCTTAAGCTCTTAACCACCGCGCTAAATCGTCCGTCAAATTAGTGATACCTAATTACCCGTGGCTGGCGGTGACTCTATTGTTATTATTTTTAGGCTCTAGGTAATTCTAATCATCTCGTTAAGTTATTACAGTCCACATAACTTTTAAAAATTTTGCCAATTTCTAAGGTTAACCTTCGGCTTCAGCTTCAGTCGAAGGTTTTAGCGATGGCCTATTACTCGGCCTCGGCCAAAAATCGACCTCTCGGTCAGACACTACCAACCAATAAGTTTTGCGACAAGTCAAGAAAGGAAACTTATGACCATCATAAAAGTGCATACCTCTTTTTGTGTGTGTGTGTGAATGATCTACGCTGTTAGCCGCGGGGCCTTTACAGATTTACCGTACAAGAGGGCGAACGTGCAACCACTACGCTCGCGCCAGAAGAGCAAGGGGGCAATTAGCTCAAGGGCGCCTCAAGGAGGAACGGCCTCGGCTTGGGCAGTCGCTATGGGGGAGGGCGTATATTAACTGTCTCGCGGTGGTGCTCTGCACCGGCCGGCGGATAAAGGATTTTTCGACCTCACCGGCGAGGTCGGTGTCTGATCCTGTGTGGGGTATCTGTATCCGAAAGAAGAGATGTAAGGGCATCGGGAGGGTCGGTGAGAACATGCCACGGCCAGCGGTAGCGGCTGATAGGAGGGGAGTTAGGTTCGTAGTCGGCGGCGGCTACGATTAGCGGATTACTATTATTAGACGCGTTCGCAAAATATCGGGTTCTCGCTTTTCTAATAAAGGCGCGAATAGGTTCGAGACCGAGCCCCGAATGGAAAACTGCATACCTTGGGTACGTACTCACACACGATAGATATCACCTTCTGCAGATCATTGCAATAGGCATAGTTGCCGGCAAAAGGAGTGTGGGTCGGTGGGTCTTGGCTCCATAACATCCGGGAGTGGATGGAAATTGAAAACGGCACAACTGTTCTATGTCGCAAAGTATAAGGACGAATTCCAAAAAATTATAGCCTATATTCACTAGTTGGAGAGGCACCAGAAGAAAAAGAACTGGGTCTACATTTTTTTAAGAAGGATATCGTCTTACTTTTATAGTCACATTGATTAACGTAAAAATCTTAAACAGTATCTTCTATAAATCTTGCCTGAGTGATTACAGTGGGATAGGCTATGAATACTAAAGTAATTTATTTAAACTTACGACTGGACCGTGGAACTATGCCGTCTGAAGTAAAATCGCGAGATGCTCCATCTACTGTAACTACCATCACTATTCTAAGACTACTTCACTAAAATCACTATTCCAGAAAATTATCCCTTTAAGTATGTTTAAAGAAATGCAAAATAATATAGACCCAGTCTTATTTAAAGGACAAGTCAAGAGTCTCCGTAACCGACGAGCGTGTATGAGACGAACTATGAGAGTGGAGGAAGCCAGAAAGGTATGTAAGGAAATCATGCTGTACTCTCCTACCCCGCAAGGGATCTGGCGTGATGATATAGATAGATCGATAGATAGGTCAAATAAAATTATAACAAAGCTTTTAGCATAATAGCGAATTTTGCTATTTTATAAAGGATTATTTAGTGCGAATAATACTCGTATCTAAATTGTATCTCCTGACCAAAATAAGTCGATCCTCTTTAGTATCCTTTCTATCACTTGATAATATCATCATCATATCTGAATGGCTAACTTATGTACCTTGGTAAATACTTTGTTGTTGCGATAATTATTTATATATTACATTTCCAAAAGTCTTTCTTAATTACCGTGTATGGCTATAGTTACATCGCTGATCGTACAGCAAGGTGTCAAGTGAAATGTTGTACTGTGGTGGATATAGGGTTCTAACCGACATGAACTGAGGGATCAGCATAAACAGATGGACGATAGCGCGCTATAGATTCCATATGCCATCCTTTTCACACTACTAATTTACTAAATAAAGCGAAAGTGATAGTACGCTTTCTCTGTTCGACAACTTCAAGTTTTTCGTGCTTACTCACTTGCGTAAACTTTTATTTTGAGTGCACTAGCTGTATCCGCAACTTCGTTCGCGTTATTTTTAGGGGTGTATTTCACACTCTTAAGCTTTTTTTGAGACAAAAGGTAATATATGTCCTTTCCTTGGATAAAATGTATGTTTTTGCTGAATTATATCAAAATCTGTTCTGTGCGGCGTGAAAAGGTAACAGACAAACAGGCAGACAGAGTTACTTTCGAACTTATAATATTAGTATGGTTTTTAAAGTAACACGGGACAGGGAAAGTATTCACAATATATACTGTAAAAGCAGTGATTTCAATGATGACTTAGGTCACCGAAAGGGTTGAGAGCTGCGCCCAAATTTCCTACGAGATCGAATCAGAAACGAGGAGATCATCAGAAGAACCAAAACATCAGTAGCAACAAGCTAAGCGCTAAGATTTGCCATAGCCTTCTTGCCAAATTTCAGAGGTAGTGTGTAAGGTACATCACTCCAAAACTGATAGCCTTTGGGGCAGATAGGTTCTCAAGTGGCGACCACGTACCAGATGACGTGGAGTAGGTAGATCCCCACAAAATGGACTAATAACCTGGTGAAGGTCTCGAGTAAAAGCTGAATAAATACAGCAGAAAGCCAGTGGCTATCTTTTGGCTGCTGTGTGGTGAAGATCAGGCGAAGCACAAGCAATTTGACATTATACTAACGCTGTCAAGAAATCATGGTGTCACTTCCATCTTTATTTAGTAAATTTGTAGTAAGAACATGATAGCATATCGACTCGATAGCGCTATGATAATGTCAATATTTTTGTGTTAAGCCCTTAAAACGCATCGACCGCTAGAACAAAAATAACCAAGATCCTTCGACTTATCGCCAGACACTCATAACTAAGACCACACAATCTTTGACATGAATGAACGCCACACGCACCGCTAGCTCCGCGCTCGACTAAGCACGACTAGGGCCCTACACTTACCTAACCTAAAAATATCCATTGAATAAGGAAAATGCTTAACTGGTTCTGAATACAGTACGCCTTGATGGTAGCGGCAGCTTTAAAGATTTTTTTGATTATTGCCAAAGAATATATTATTTTTTTGGTGAATAAAATATTACAGGCTTTCGGAAATTGCTACTTCATCAATCACAATACCTCCTGATTAATGATTTTTTTTCGTGAAAGTTGCACACAGCGATTTTGCAGATAATATCTGTACTTGTAAAATGGACAACCTTTATTATCCAGATTATAACGAAAGCTACAATGAGGTCGCGTAAATATGCCTGCACAATCGAAACATAATATGATACTCAAAAAAATATTAAATACCGTCACGCCTCTATTCCATCTATCCACGCGGAACTGGAAAATGTGAAGTACGCTCGATGGTGTATGGTCCCAATGTAATCCGGAGCAAGCTAGTTGCTATTATACTGGGTAAAATTCTGGACTCGGGACTATTACTGAGAAATTTTCAATAAATAAACAATAACACTTTGACATAAGATTCGAATCTAAGCTTTCATTGTGTTTTAGCCACACCATGAGCTATTATATCCACGAAGCAGATCATTATTATAGTCTGCAATCCATACTAATGTTATAAATTCGTACGTACCTTTGTCTGTCAGTTTGTCTTTTTGTATTAACTAGTGATCGCCCATTGGTCGAAAGTCGACCATAATTAATTTAAATTATAAGTTTGAACATTAATAAGGTTCTATTGTCAAAGACTATACTTCTATAATCACAGATTTCGCCAAGGGTACACTGTTAATTTGCCTATTTTTTTCAAACAAATTATATGAAATTTAAATAATAAAAAAAACAATACATGATTAAAATAAAGAATACCTTTTTTATGTAAGAAAAGAACCTGATGGAACTCTGTACTCTTTGCCTACCCCGCAAAGGATCTGGCGTGATGATATAGATAGATAGATAAATAGAATACATGTTTTTTTTATTGTAACAAAAAACCATGCGATGAAGAAAATGCTGTCCATTGAACTGGACATACATATTTCGACACTTTAATTAATGAAAACTTCTTTGTAAGCGATGTTTTTTGTAAAAACTCTTTCATCGTTAGCTGGTTATGTTTGACATTCAGTAAGACTGTAGACAAATAATTTGAAGTGTATTGTGTCAAATACATGGTAGTGTGTGTAATATTTTTTTCATTGATTTAATGTATGTTATATGCATAATTTTAAAAAAATATTAGCATTCTGCGCTCATTTTCTATATAAACTATAAGCGTGGGAAATTTCATACTCATCCGTCCGCGCAATTTTCGTAAAAAGGTGTACAAAGTTTTTGCTTCACGTATTAATATATAGAATAAAGTTAAAGGTAGAAGAAAGTTCATGGTTGCGCCTCCCTGCTCTGTCAAAAGTTCCTTTGCTAAAAGACAGTATGATAGACAATCTTCTTACTTGTATAACCACCTAAATAAAGAAGTGGGTATATACTCTCTTACATACTTCGATTGCAAAACAAGACTGAGTGGCTTACAACAAAAACTTTTTGTCTGTTACCTTTTCTCGTGCAAACCGCTGAACAGATTTTGACCAAATTTGGCAAGTACATGGATTTTATCCAGTCAGACACTCAAAAGAAGCTTTAGACTGTGAACTACATGCCTGAAAATAATGCGAATGAAGTTGGGGCTACAGCTAGTATTTAATAAATAAATAAAACAATTATTCATTTTTCAATCTTTTCGTGGCACTTCTAGACACAGAGAGGTTAAATGAAACTATTGTTTTAAGCTTCTGAAGACGTGACTAAAGGGCCATCATTCACTCAACATGTGTTGGCGCCAACAGTCCAATTTGTCAACAAGTCATTATAATTCTGGTAATAATAATTATAATTACAAATGGCCACACAGCACGACCGTCCGATGTCATGCAGTCGCCACTCGCATTAATTAGGCAATGGAATGTTGTTTTAAGAAGGACAGCCCTACTAATACAAGATTGCTTATCATACGATCATTGAATTCGTTATACTGCCTCGTAGTCTAGTGGCAAAGCCCATCGCTTTGTGATCACGAGGTCCTGGGTTCAAATCATAGGTGGGACAAATGTAATATTTCTAACGAAAAATTCCCAGTATGAGTCCGGTGTCTGGAATTGTGCCCGGTACTCGTATATAACAATAGAGTCGCCTTCTATTGCGACCTAACATCGTCGGGGGTGTACAAAATGGGTGTACTCAGTACACCTCTGCTACCCCCGCTTGGGGAATATAGGCGTGACGGTAAATTCGTTATAATAAGGCACTAGAAGTGGTGAACTTGTCACCACACATGTGTGTAAATTATCAAACTCAAATGATTCATTTTGTATAATCTCTGCGTGGGCACGTATAAATAATCAATTTACTTTTTTTTAATCTAATTTAACTACTAATATACCACCGGATCGGAACGCGGCCTACTCTTAGAAGATCCGAGGAAGAAATCCAGCAGGCTTGTCTTTTTTATTTAATTCTCTTTCTCTTTTTCCCTTTCTATTTTTTGAAGTGAAAACTTCTTTAGGCGTGTGGGGCATTTTTGAGATGGGAAAAACCAATTGAACACGCGACACTTACCGACACCTCTTTAAAGTGAAAACTTCTTTAGGCGCGTTGGGCATTTTTGAGATGGAAAAAAACCATTGAACTCGCGACACTGTTACCGTTACCGACACCTCTGTATATAAATATGTACATATATTGTGTATGTACGTACATAGATACACATGCAAGTTGTTCAAGTTTTCACTTCTGTTGGCACTCCCGGAGTGCCACTGTCGTTTTTTTCAATCATATCGTGTGGATGCAATGTTTAGGTTATTATTATTTTATAAATAATAA
Organism: Phalera bucephala; assembly: GCA_905147815.2. NCBI lineage: Eukaryota > Metazoa > Arthropoda > Insecta > Lepidoptera > Notodontidae > Phalera > Phalera bucephala. The sequence continues at coordinate 15,468,215 of LR990625.1, forward strand.
TAACCTAAACATTGTTTGTTTTATTATTAATATTATTTTGTTTTTTAAATGGTTTACGATCTAGCTTCAGTGTGTTGCCTTATGACCGAGATATGAGATAAATATGTTATTTATAAAGAGTGTCCAAAGGATTTCAGATGGACCAGTCCCCACAAGCAGCATCCGTTCACGAGTATGACTACTGAAACAGCCATCACAAATGCTTCTGGACTGCTTGGACCAATGTACGTGATACAGTGGCCAAAGTTGGTATGAAAGTCTGCCAAATCTTGTAACTGAACCTATAAGGTAATATAATTTATTCATCGGAAAATATTTTTACAGCTATAATGTGAGTGTATGTGAGTCTGTATCTATTTTTATTCAAACCGTGCATGTATGAAAAAGCGATGACAGTAGTTCCGAAAAAATATCGGGCACTTTTTCACTTCTAGTCTTATATTTCTAGTGTATACGACAGTTTTGAAGAGCTGTACATATGACTAAATATAATATGTATTTCGGGTGTCTTAAAATAACTATGATAACATTGGCAGCTCTTATTGAAAGCTGCGATGGACGTTAGCCTAAAAAGAACAGAACCAGCTTTGTCATCATTGTTTATGTTTAAATTAGATTATAGTTTACTTATCTCTAAAGATTTAACATAAAGAGTGTTATTGTTGAGCCTGATTTAGAATTGCGCAGTAAAGTAATATAAACTCAACTTTTATATATCAATAGAGGTTATGGTGTAGTCTATTTATGAAAAAGAAAACTCGGAGTTATAAATTACATCCTATAGGGAATATTTTGTCCAACTTTTTGCATGTCACTACAATAGAATCCTTTAGTTCTTAGTATTTTTATAGATGCGTTTGTATAGACCAAGTTGAAGTTAGGAGGAAGTTTAAATTTTAGGCATGACCACCTTATTTCTTAAACGCAATCTAGCCCAAAAACGTGGCCATAACAATAGCACTAACCCGAACAATGTATCAAAAAGTTATGCCCAATAATGGATACAGAAATAACGAGATAGACGCGGGATACTATTCAATATGAGCAAAAACTTGCAACCTAACAGTCGGATACTAAATTTTAAATGGAATAATAAGTCAAATTTGAAGTAGATTTGATTTGAAAAGTTACTTTTTGTCATACTTAACAGTACGTAGGAGCTGTACATAATAATAAATGCTTACTTTTTTATGACTTTGCGTTCTTTTATGCGGTTTTTCAAATCGTATTGTTCGGTGACATCTAAATTCTTATGTAGTGAGTCATCGTTTCTAAAAATTGATGGATTGTCGGAAATGCTACTGAAAAAGTATGTAATGCGTTCGACTCTCAATACTTTTGGCAATCAAAACTAGTTTTTTTTTTTTGATGATTTACAACCTACTGAAAGAAGCAACCCTGACGCGCGCACTGTACACCCTCAACCTTGTGGCAAACCTAGGAGACATTTTTTTTACTCTAAGTATATTTGTTAAATGTTATAAGTTGTAGTATAACCGATAAGGTACTCTATTGAATTAGGGTAATGATAGTACACACACCGTCACGCCTATATTGCACAAGTGGGGATGGCAGAGGTGAACTGAGTACACCCACTTTTCGCCGACGATGTTAGATCCGGTGCAATAGGGGGCGAGCCTATATAGTAGTAAGTTGGAAATCAATGAATAAAAAGTTACCGAAGGCTTGAGTAGATATCTAGAGCTAGTCGCAACATAAGCTAGTCGCAACATTCATAACTTTCAGGACCCTAGGGTAAAGTCTTGAACTATTTTTACGTACTACTCGCCAGCTATATCATCTACATTTATTTATTTATTTATTTATTTAGTAAGAAAACCAACAGCATCACAAAAAGTAAATATAACATAGTGGGAGACATATAGTATAGCCAATAATAGGTTTTCCTGAATAAACTAAGAACAAATGACCAAAAAAGTAAGAGATTTACCGAGAGCAATCACTAGTACATTGATCTGTAGAACGTGTAAAACAGTGACATTCAGCTTGTTAGCTTTTTAAAAGTATATGTTATAGTGTAGATTTAACAGGTAAGTAAAGCATAGGATAAAGAAGTGAAATTTGAGTAGAGACAAATACATTAGTTACCATTTCGTATCGTTTTGTGAGCATGATTAACTATAATTATATTAAGTTTGTAATTATATATATGTAAACCTAAGTATCTGTTTATTGCTAGCATCATACATACATATACTTTGATACATATAAGGCCGTATCTAATTATTTGCATTTATTGTATATTATTATTATACTTAGTTCATTACGTACCCCACTGGGGATCCCGCGTGACGATGTAGATGATAGTTTATTATTTCAAGCTATTCATAATTTCTTTCTTGAATGAGTATTTTGTGCCCGAGAAGAGATCAACATGACCAAAATGAGTATTGTAAGTGTGGATAAGACGCGAAAGGACAGAGTTTTTTGCATAGTTAGTATAGTGTCGTGGTTCGTCTAATAAACGTATATGACGCGTGCGGTGCGAAGGCACACAGTAGCCAATTTTAGACACCAGCTCGGAACAATCAATATTAGCGCGGACAGTGTCAAACAGTAGACACATGTCTAAGACAGTGCGCCTTTGATCCAAGGTTAAAAGGCCATATTCCGAACACCCCTCCTCATATGATTCTTGACATTTGCGGTAGCGATAGTTTAAGTGATTGATGAAAATCTTTTGAATTCGCTCCAAACGATGCTTGTAAGTAACATATTGCGGGGACCATATTGGACTGGTATATTCTAAAATACTTCGTACATATGCGAAGTATACATTTTTAAGCGCTGCCAGATCTGTGAATCGCTTGCACACACGAATAACAAAGCCAAGACTTTGAAAAGCCTTTTTGGCTATATGATCGATGTGATCACTTAGTAACATTTTATGGTCAAAATATACCCCTAAATCTCGTACAATATAACCCCGATTAATTGAGCTATTATTGAATTTATAGTTATATTTTAAAGGTTTAGTTTTGCGCGTGAAGGTAATGCACTCACATTTTTTTATATTCAAGGTAATGTTATTTCTTGTATAATATTCAGACAATTTATCTAGGTCTTTTTGCATTAACTTGCAATCCTGTTCATTGCGTATTTTAAGAAAAATTTTTGTGTCGTCAGCGTACATAAGGTGATTGCAATATTTGAAACATGTTGTTATATCGTACAAATACGCACAGTAAAACAAGGGACCCAAGTGCGAACCTTGCGGTACTCCAGTGGGAACATTAACAAAGTCTGAGCGAAAACCACCCACAACTACGGCCTGAGAGCGATTAGAGAGGTAAGACATAACCCAACGCAGTAGGTCGCCGTGTATTCCAATATTTTCTAGTTTTCTAATGAGGATGATGTGATCCACACGATCGAAGGCCTTCTCGAAATCAGTGTAGATCACGTCAACCTGTCCGCCACGCTCGATGGACTCCAGAACAAAACTCGAAAAACATGCCAAATTAGTGGTGGTGGACCGCTTCTTAAGGAAACCGTGTTGAGCGGCTGGTATGGATTGAGTAACTACTGGATAAATTTTATTATATACCACAAGTTCAAAGATTTTCCCAATAGTGTTTAGTATTGAAATACCCCTATAATTTTCTATTTCAGCTTTGGAGCCTTTCTTGTGTATAGGTATGATGTGTGCGATCTTCCAGTGACTAGGAAATACCCCTTCGCGTAAAGATCTATTAAAAATCATAGTTATAGGGGTTGCCAGTGACTTGGCGCAACTTGACCAAAATAGAGGAGGAATACCGTCATTGCCAGCACCTTTATACACGTCCAAGCCCTGCAATAATCTACACACAGTATCAGTAGAAGTTTGTATATAACTTATCACATTATTACCTATTGTCGGTGCTGCTGCTGGTACGTAATTGTTACACGGCACACCAAAGGCGTTTTTGAAAAACGTGTTAAAAGCATCGCATATATTCTTCCCTTCAGTATGTGCAATACCATTTAAGCATAACCGCTTTGGATATTTAGATCCTCCGCGCGTGGCCTTTACAAACGTCCAAAATGTTTTAGGTTGTAATTTGATACTACTTTCGCATTTACTGGTGAATTTTTTGAGACAAGATTCCTGGACTCGACGTTCTCTTGCTCGGAGCAATGAAAATTCGTCGTAATCCAGTCGATTACCGTATTTTTTCCAACGCGAGTGAACTTTGAACTTCTCCTTTATAATTTTTATTAACGCTGGCGAATACCAGGTGGGATATGACCACGATTTAGCTTTTTGTATTAAAGGGATGTGCTTTTCTACACAACAATATATGTGATCATACAATGTACCAACTGCCTCATCAATGGTGCCTGAGCCCAAGAGAAGTTGCCAGTCCTGTTTATCAAAATGTGTATTTATGCTGTCATAGTCGCCACGCCTGAAATTTCGTTTCGGTGCCGAGGACTCTTTGAGAGGTGATAATGATAGATCTAAAACATCTAAACTAAATGGAGGATGTGCACGGTCCTCCTTAAGGAGCGGGTTTGAACAAAGATTTAATGACAAAGGAAGGTTAGAAAAAGCTAGATCTAGAGTATTACCAGCGTGATTTTTTAGGGAATTATATTGTGTCAAACCAAAATATCCAAGTTCCTCTATTAGACGGATGGCAGCGTTTTGTACTTCTACGGATCCGCGTGATTGATAAATGGGTCTATTATCATTCCAGGAGATGCACGGCAAATTAAAATCGCCAATCAATAAATAATTATCATTAGGTTTTAGTTCAATAAAATATTTAGTCGTGTCAATAATTACGTTGATATCTGAAGGTACTCGCAGGGGATTGGGAGGCATATAAGCAACACACAATTGTAAGTCTACGGAAGCTCCAACCGCACACGCCGGTACTATAACCCAAAGTAGTTCGGTAGGGGTGTTATGAACGAGCTCACGGCGGAATGCTCCAAACGATCGTCGGATTAAGATCATCACACCACCTCCCGTCACTTTACCACTAGCGATCGGGTCACGATCAGCACGGAACACATCATACCTATCGTCACACAGCTCCCTATCAAAAATACCGTCACACAACCACGTCTCTGTTATGAAAATTGCATCGTAATCATTACAAAGAATGTTTAGTCGTAAGTCCAAGCATTTCGTTCTGAGTCCACGAACATTTTGGTAGTAAACACGTAAGTTATGGTTCGACATTGTAAATGTGGAGATTACTAAACATGAGTAACAAATAGCCTGAACTGTGTAATAAATATATATTTTTAAAAGTATGTTGCTTATCAAGTCCGTGGTCTCTGTAAGTATTAAAGGTATGTTTAATCAGTCGCAATGGCATGAATTTGTGTTTAAACATAAAAAGTCCAATATAAAACTTTAATTTAGTGCAGTGTAATAAAAACATTGCATTTAAAATATTAACGTAAGATAATAATGCATTCGTGTTAGTTATATTTATAAATTTTGTGGGGTAGTTACAAAAACGATATAAGTTTGTAGATAAAATCCGGAATATTAAACTGTGACCGCTAATAACAGGTGAGCGTTTATATTTAAAGGTAATAAATTCACTAACCACAAAAACAATTATGGAGTTAGTTGTGTCATTGAGAATAATGAATCGATTATTGACTACGGATTTTGTAATAATAAAATAAAATATAGGTTCAACTCCTAACACATTGTGATCAAATACGCTATGGCGAAATCTGGTTGTACGAAACACACCTGTATCCACCTCATTTAGGAAAATGGACGGATGCAAGTTATGAAAATAAGATAAGAGATGATTTGATGAAGAGTGTGCTATCTGTTGAATTGATAGAATATACGATATAAATCGGGTGTTTATAATATCTATGCAAAAGTTGGTTAGGGGGTAAACCTTAAATAATAGACAAAAAAAGTATGAAACTAGCAATGTAAGACGATAATTGGTGATAAGAATTAAACGTCGCACATGAATTGTGCGCGCGGATAGTATTGGAATGCAGCTATTGTAGTGACGGCCGCCGAGTGTCAAAGAGTATGCAAGACGACTAATAGCAGATAGGACGGTAAAGTGCGTTGCGACAGTATCAATAATTGTAGTGATTGCTTTTGCCGTATTTAAGGAACACAATAATAAAATTGAAATCAAAGTAACAAAATAGAAAATTGTGACAAAAAAGATTTTTTTCAATAGATGTCTTGTTAATTTATTTTCTTGATGTCGTCTTCTTCTAGAATTTGGATTGCAGGGGAGGTATCGTTCTTTCTCACATAAATTCTTCCATTTTTTGTCCATACGTATTGGAATTGTTTGAGTTTTGCTTTATCCCTGCATTTCTTCAGAAGTTGCTTATTATACGGCGTGAGATGTTCGTTGATATAAACAGGTGATCCAGTTCCTTGTACACCTAAGTCCTTGGTTGTAAGCCGGTTTCTGCGCACACCAGAAATGATATTGTCCTTCAGGAGCCGGTTTCTTAATTTAGCTACAATATTTCTAGGGCGACCTTGCTGCTTGGTTTTGGGAGTGACGCGATTTATTTCGATTACATCATTCTGTGAGATATCCAACCCAGCATGCTTAGCAATATTTATAATGATGTCTGTGAGGTTTTCGTCCTTTAGTTCAATGAGTCCTACAATTTCTAAGTTAAGACGTCTCTCTCTCTGATTATTAGCGTTAATTTCCAACTGTAACAGTCTGTTTTTGGATATAAGAGAATCTATCTTGGAGTCTAACCCATCCGCGGTCCTGTTCTTTTGATCCAACGACTCAATTTTCTTATTGAGGCTTTCATATTCATTACTGTTGTATTGAGCCGAGACTTGTAATTCGGAAATTAAGGTCATGACCTCTTTGTGCTTTGATTCCAAACATTGTACTGAATTTTTAATTTCGAGATATTCGAGCCGAATATTACTGATTTCGGACTTCAATTCGCCAAAATTCTCATTGAGCTTAGCTAGATCGGACTTTATGACAGTATTTAAGTTATCGTTAATTTGGGAAATACTGTTTTCCATTTCTGTTTTCCAGTTACTGAGGGTGCCCATGATTTCTTTGGTAAAAGACTTAAATGAGTCAGAGAATTCGTCATCATGCTTACGTTTTCGAAGAGTGACGTTGCCTGGTTCTGCCGATTTGCTGAGCTCAGGGGCGGAGCCGGTAATCTTGCTAGGTGACCTTAGCATATTCGATGTGACACTTCTCAATAACTGTTGATCTTTGATACACTGTTAGGGAATCGTTAATGCAAATTTTGCGCTGTTAGACTACTGTGCGAGAGTTCAAAGTGCTTTGCGCTGAGGTATTAGTAAAGTTACAGAAACCAACAACACGTCCGTTGGCCACGACTGCGCGAGGTTGGTCTACCAACTACATTGCCTACCCAGTAATAAGAGTAGTAATAGTAATTATCATCACCATTATCTGACATCGGTGAAATAATAATGTTTTTATCCTCAGTATAAGATATACATGTAATTGAAAATTTTATAAACGGTCGTCTATCAGTCGTCGTCGACGACGATTTAACAATAACTCAACTGACTAGGAGCCCTAGATGCCGTCTTTCCAAAGAGTGTTATTCTGCTTTTAATAACACCCGATTGTTATGAGCTCTCTTTAGATGTGGCACCTAATTGTGGTTACCTTTTACGATTCTCCTTTAGGCCAGCTCACAATGACAAACTATATTGGTAATCTGTCTTAATACAGAACATATTTTGGGCCATGTGTGACATTAATAGGCGTTGGTGTGGAATAAGGGTTATCATTTAGTATTTTTTTTCTACTTTCAGTAAAATATTTCAACAGGTGGACACACAGTTACTAATAAAAAAAGAACTCGGGTAATTTTTATAGCAAAAGATGCTCTGCGATTGTAATTAAGTGACATTTCGCTTGACGACAGCGTTAGTTGCGATTTTGGCCGCGGGCTAAAAGATCCTTGTATGACTTTACTTATCTCCAAAGAAAAATACTAGCTAGATTGAGTTTTGAGTATTAATGGTAAACTTTTACTATAGAAAGACAAGCTTACCACTTTCAACCGCTTTAAGTTTTGATTATAACCGTGCCACGTTTGAAATGACATATTTCTATGTCATTACCACCCTGATTATCATTTTAATCACATTAAGTACCTACGAATAACACAAATGTTAATTTGGGTTAAACTTTATTTAATTGTGGACTGGTCAGTAATTACTGCTATCTCACCCGATGGAAATTTAGGATGGGGCTGAAGATGTGATGCTTGGACTCAATAATAGCCTATTTACTTTGAATTTAAAAATACCCAAATCATACTTCTCGGAAAATACAGGCGATGGAGTGGGAGCGAACTCTTCACTTAACCCTGGATTATCTAAACTGATAGAAAATGTACATGTATATTTTTCGTATGTACAGTATCCTAATCTACCTTCGCATTGATTAAGATCGGTCTTGACATAGCACCACGTCCTGAATTCTTAAAATTACGCAAAAAATAGTTTTTGGATTTGATGGCGCTTCATTTTAGAATTTTAAGTTTCCATCGTTTCGAGTACTATACAGCTATGGTCACGCGATAAAATTCGAAAATTAGTTTAATTTCATAACACCGCTTTTTGTGTTCAACACTCGACCACAAATGGGTGATAATAACTATGTCAGCGCGGCTAGACCGAGCGACGGGTCTAATAGCCGTGAAGACACGACGACGCCTGAAATAAACTGCCGTTACTTGCATAAAATCAACGCAAAAACCTTTGCTTACACGTAATACTTGTCATAAAGTTGTTTATTGATCAATTGTTGAGCCCTATCTGCACAATTATTAAGTCAAAAGTGCTGTGACAGTATAAAAATGGATTCCTTGTAACGTTTTTGTCTTCAATAGCTTAGATGATGTAATTTAGTTACCAAAACAAAGATTTGATAACAGGGTTATGAGTAACAGATTGACTTCAACATAATGATGTCGAGAAAGGGTGTTGTCATGTTTGTCTTCACTTAATTAATCTTTAGTGTGAAAAGGATACCATATCAACTCAATAGCGTTATACCAACGTAAGTCTATTCATGTTAAGTCTAAACTCTATGTCTTATATCTGAGAAGATAGCTCATAGAAAGATGATGTAGGTATTTTATTATCATTCCTAAGAAGACACAGGTCAAGATTCAGTTCCTGAATTTCTATTGTCTTGGGATCGAATTTTATCTTAATTGTTATATATTTATTGACAAAAACAAATCAATATTCCAGCATTATATAAATATTTGCCAAAATGTTAGTGTAATTCATATTCATGCATATTAAGTTTTGAGGTTTAAGTCGCCAATAAATTGGCATTTAATGGTTTTATTTACGGTTGAGTTTACACATTTCAAGGCCATCTTAAACCTAGATTTTGGTTTATATAATTACGACAATAAATTGATTAACCCGACAGCCATTACTGCGTTTAATTGCTAAAACATGACCTATAAAATATTAATGTGAAGATTTTGTACTGCTCTTAAATAGCGAGAAGAGATCGGTGATTTGTAAAAAAAATGAAGTTATATATCTTATGAAACATCACTCATTAAAAATATTACAATATTTTGATGGATTAAAATAGACAATGCCTTTTCTGATGAGTAAGTTACGAGTCTCTTTAACCAGCGAACCTGAATAAGACTAACTATGATGGTGGAGAAAGTCAGAGAGGTCATTGTAAGGAAAGAACCTGTTGGAACTCTGCATTCTTTGTCTACTCCGTAAGGAATCTGACGGGATGATATGGAGAGGTAGATAGAAGAATAATATGCTTGCTATTATTTAATAATAAGAATAATAATATTAGCCCTGTCAAGAAACTGCCCCACTGTTGGACACGGGCCTCCACTCAAACTGAGAGGGTTTAGGCCATAGTCCACCACGCTGGCCTAGTGCGGGTTGGCGAACTTCACATACCTTCAAGAAACTCTTAGGCATGCAGGTTTCCTCACGATGTTTACCTTCACCGTTAAAGCAAGTGATAATTAATTTTTAATACGTTTAATTATTTAGTTAAACTTAATATTGCATTAACTGTCGACAGTCCTTCACTGTTTAAAATTATACTTTTTTTAAGTTGTATTGGAATGAAAGTTGTATTAAAAAAATAAAACCTTTTAATCCAAATTTTCTAATTAATATTGTACCTATCTACTCGACGAAATTACAAATCTAGTGATTCTCAGAAAAAGCATTCTTAGAAAATTCTCCGCTCTTGCCATCTCGTCTTCTCATATGCACCTATCTATTTTTTTAACACATCTTGTTGCTCACTTCTATATACGAATAACGCAATATTTATAAAAGTATTCATAAAATTAGGTTACCGAACGAACACAATTTGGTCCTTCACTAATCTGAGCGGCGCAGTGACACAGACAGTTGCGCTTTGTGGCCGCTGTCGCAACTACGCCGGTGCTGCTTCGGATCATCGGGCGCATATATAGGACGCGTCATTCACTGCGCATCCTCGCCGAGTTCAGATAATTAGTTCCGTAGGTTGATTATGTATTTTTTTGTCTCTTGATTAACATTTATTGCCGCATTGCAATATCTTTATTTTTATACTGAGTTCTTAGATTTACGCGAATATTACACATGAAATAAAACTATTTTTTTCGGATTCAATCGCGGTTTATTTTGATTTTTAAGTTCCCGACGTTTCGAGTGCTTTGCAGCACCCATGGTCACGGGAAGGACTGAGGTGGTGGACGTCCAAAAGGCATAATTGTTCCGGGGTACCCTCAAACTTCTTAATTATTTTTGTTGGTCCGATCTACGCAGAATGAGCTCACGGTGTCTTTAGGTCTTGCAGTGTTATGCTTGGTTTTGGATTTGATTATATTAATTACTGGATCCCAAGTGACTCCTCTTAAGTAAGGTAGTACAGCAGGGAGACGCTCGACTGTGGCTGGTTTCACTCGGTCACTGTGACGTTGGCGTGGGACTCGCAGCTTATTGTCCTATCGTGATTCCTTTTCTTTTCTTCCTTTTTTTTACAATTTAGGCAATCACATAGGCAGCACCTAGAGAACGCATAATAGAAAAAGTATTATTATTTTTGAGGGAGGTTTGTCTTACGGCGAACATCTTTCAGCTGAAAACGATAATGATAATAAATATTAATATAGCCCGTAACAAAGTAAAAAAAAAATGTTTTCTTTTTTTTAAGTATCCAAAAAACAGATATAACACAATTTTTGCGCCTGCCTTTTTTGTCCATCTACTAAAAAATAACAATACGAGTATCTAGTGTTTATCCATTTACCAAATAATCAGATCATCAATTGCTTGTCACCTAGTGTTGCGAGTCAACTTTTGGCCTTGAATCTAAAGCTTTTAATTCTAGCTTATTACTGTAGTTTTTTTAAGTGCTAACGGCCCACGGCCCGCTAAAGCAGTGATAGCCTAGTGGTTAGACCGTTGGACTGCAAAAGGATTCGGGTTCAAACCCAGGCACGCACCTCTATCTCTTCAAAAGTATGTACGTTTTAATAGTTAACTATCACTTGCTTTAACGGTGAAGGAAAACATCGTGAGGACACCTGCATAAGTAAGAGTTTCTCAAAGGCGTGTTAAGTTCGCCAACCCGCACTGGGCCAGCGTGGTGGACTATGGCCTAAACCCTCTCAGTTTGATAGGAGGCCCGTGCCCAACGGTGGGACAGTTTCTTAACAGGGCTAATATTATAATAAAGGTCCACGGTACGTTTTCTTGCCCAATCTCCTATCAAGTGGCTCTATGCAAGCCTGTGGGAGTACATATTGCTCAAAACGCTGTCACTACACGCCTCAATCGATCACGGTTTTTAGTTCATAATCCGTCTTTACATTGTAATTGTGTTCTAAGCCGATTAAACAGAACCGTTCTGAGAGACACGTGCCGTGTTTATTCTTGATTATGAGTAAGTGAAGCTCTTATGTTGGATGGGAAGGGATCAGCTTCAATTTATGGTTTCTGTACCTCCTACGAATAAACAAAGTAATCGTACGATTGAGATTATGTATTGACCGTTTAATTTCAGAGATTCAACGAGTGGGTTAAGTATAGATAAAATGGGACCTATAACAATTTTGTGTAGAGTTATTCGACAGTTTTCTACTTAAGTATTAAGCGGTCGGCAATAAGTAGGTCTTCGGTTGTTTCTTTCATTTCTTAGGTTCGGTTTTGGTTTCTTTTAAAAAATCTTTGTTTTGTCTTATCTTGTCACTTATGATGTAATGTCAGGGGAAACCTTTAAATAAGTTAGTATAAAGATTCTGTGCTATAATTACGACGACGACGAAGTTTTATACATTTAAAATAGATTTATCACTTTTAATATTGGGAATAAAATACATACCTCTATTAATCTTGGTGTATTAAGTACATCTCTGATTACTTTTTTAAGAACAATGGGCTTAAGAAGTATATTTTTATTGGGAGAGCATGTCGCGAGTATGTCACCCTCGCATCCGTTTACTTATCCATCGAAAACGGTGTCTCTCAGACATTACTCTATAAATCGTCTGCAATATCCATATAGACATTTATTTTCGCTTGTATGAAATTGGTAAGATACTTGTCAAGCTGGTCTTGGAGTATTTCGCTTTCGCATCAGCTTACTTAACTGCCAAAAACGAAGTCTCTTAGTTACTATTCCATGGATTGCCTCCAATAGACGTACATATGTATATGCCTATTAGAGAATAGTCAGGTATTTGCGGTTTTAAAAGAATCGTGAAAACATCTTATCACGTGTGAACCTTTCGCCTCTGAATACCGGGCTAAAATAGAATATAATATAATCAATCAGTAAACTGCGAGTCGATCCGTAAATGTAGTAGGATTTACGACGCGTGCGCACCGCGGCGACGTATCGGCGCGGGCGTTTTACGTCACATGGCATGAAAAATACCTGAGCTGAATTTGAGTGTAGGCACTATTTACACCGCCCTTAAAGTAATTTTTTGGTCTATTAGCCTGTGTGATCCCGTGACCCATGGTGTCGTCTAATTATGAAAAAACTAATGAAAGGACAGAGGAGTCATCCAGTCTATGAAAAAAATCATCGTGTATCGATTGAAAGAGAGACAGGTGTCATTCATTCGTTATTAATCAGAATTTCATGGAAATCCAATGGAAATTAGCTCATCTTGTCAGTTGCTTGATCATAAAACTTTGGCATGGAACATCAGGAATTTGAATAGTGTTCCTGAAATTTTTAATCATTCCTTCTATACTTTTTGGTTTCAAAAATAGACTGTATATATATTGTCGACGGTGCGTGAACACCTCGTAAATAGTTTTTTTTTTTTTTTAGTTAGAAATATTCATTTCACAAAACTTGAACGCACCCAAATTCAGTTACTATCAGAGATCAGTCAGATAGTTCTTTTGGAGTTTTGGCGGGAAGTCAAAGAGCGATGTTGTCAATTTGTTTTAATATCCAAAACTTGTGTTATTTCGACTAATAATGTGTAATGTAACGTGCCTTTTCGATTTCCCTCAAAACAGCCATCGCAATTAGTATGTAAAGTATTCATCGCTTTGCTATCCAGGGTGGGGTACTTCATCAATATCATTATCATCGTTGTCATCAAGTTCATCGGGAAGTCCTATTAATTTAAACTTGAAAAACGATTAAATACCTCACTGGACACTGGCAAAATACACTTAAAATTAGTGTGAGACCATAATTTAAACTAGAAGAAGCAGAAGGACATCCTTGACTGTCGCAAATCGTGAATCAATCAATCAATCTATGAAGTCTGCCATTTTTGAATGAGAAACTCTGCACGATTTTTGGGGTGTGCGTTTCGTTTGAGACATTTACAAGGTTTTCACTCGTCGCCGACGATATAGAAAATATTTCTGTGACATGGATGTGTTTACGAACCTTAATTTTACATGCGTAAATACCCAATCGGATCACACGAAGATTTGTGCCGTGTAAGTATCGCACATCGAATAATTGATTCAGTGATCCAAGCAGTCTACAATCAAACCACTAGATAAAACCATCGTCTTTTAAAACCTTTCAACAGTCTGTCATACTCATAGGCAAATGAAAATACAGATGACGCTTAGGAATTTGAAATCGTGACGTCAAACGGCGCCCGTCATTGGACAATCATTATAGCGCGTTCCACCGTTCCACTAAAACTCGAAAAGGACTGTAAATAGTCTTTAATCGAATCTTCATTCACCTCACGGAGACATTAGAAACTCGTCGATTCCATTTACAGCAATCTCGCCTCTCGATCTGATCGATATCTGCTTTGCGTACGAGTGCTGTTTAAAACGTAATTCATCAAATTGTTACTATTTCTGTACATTTTCTATTTTAAATATGTCTTAAATTCATGATTGTGTAAATAGAAAAGTGTGGATTACGTCCTATTTTTATACTTTTGTGTATGAATAATTGTCTCATAATGTCCTAGTTTCATTGAAATTGTTTAAAACAAAAGTACTATGGTTGACAGTCATTGAAAAGATAAATGACTATAATAATACAACCGTGACTTTAGGAATTAGCATGAATAGATAACGTTGTCGATAAAGCGTGCTTTCACGCTTTTGTGTATTAAATAAATCTATAGGCTGAAAAGGATGGTATATCAACTCGTCAGCGTTACGATGACATCTATCTGTTCATGCTTCGCCCTCTGCTCAATAGTCAAAGCCGGGCCTATGCTCAGATTTATTAGACCAGACCATCATCGCAGTCGCTCTCTGGATCGACTAGTTGCGGATTCATTCAAATTTTAATTCAATCAATTCACAAAACAAGAATAATAAATACCTGGTGAACAGTGATGGTATTTCTTTTTAAAGAAAAGAGAATCAGGTATGAAAGATAGTATCGGTGTAAAGATGAGAAAGCGTATGCTCTGTTGGTTCGGGCATATAGAAGGAATGTCAGAAGAAAGAATGACAAAACAGATATACAATACGAAAGTGGAAGGATGTAGGTACCGGGGAAGGTCTAGACTATCTTATCATGACCAAATAGACCGAGCCTTATCCGAAGGACAAGTCAAGTCTCCGTAACCGGCGAGCGTGTATGAGACGAACTATGGGAGTGGAGGAAGCCAGAGAGGTATGTAAGGAAAGAACGTTTTGGAGTTAAGTACTCTCTGACTACCTCGCAAGGGATCCGGCGATGATATAGATAGATAGATAGAATTAGGTAGTTTTAACAGCCATATAACGAAACAATCACAAACCACCCTCAAATTTGTCTGCGAGACTACTGGTCACCAATGAATTCGGTAGACATTAACGCATTTCCTCAAAAAATTTTAGCGCCACATTAAAAACAGCTTTGTACCAAGTACCATCAAGCTGCAATATAATCATACAATTTGATGCACACTGTTGGGCGGATTTTTTACGTCATGTAAGTTGAATCATGCATTCATATATCAAAGAAATTATATTTTTTGCTGAGTTTAGACATAGTAACTTTCGTCGCCCGTTAGGGTTCGTACACACGATACTTTTAGCATAGGCAATTGGCAATTTTGCGATTACATGGACGCTGTATCGCGTTTTGGTGACTTGCTGCATTCGATCGTGGTATCAGTCAAAATCGCGCGTCTTAGGGCTATAGCATACACTGGGTATATTTTTAGCGTCTCCGCTCGATGAATTTTCGACTGTATTGATGCTGCGTCGCGTTTTCATGACTTCCTGCGTTCAATCGCGGTATCATCGCACGTTTTCGGACCATAGCCCACACCATACTTTTAGCATGTGTGATCGGCAATTTTTGCGACTGAATTTGTCACGTTCGATCATGGTATTATAATCGCGCGTCTTAGTTACTGCATCGATGCTGCATGGTATTTTGACGAGTAGCATATCTTTAAATTACTGCGTCGGGTGTACATAAAGCGACCTGATCGCCAAGATTTCCTATATGTGCAGATGGAAGCGTTCGGACGCAGCATTGAGCTTGCAAAATGCAACTAAATCGCCGGTGCTAGAAGCAGAAATTTTTTTTTGACCCTTAATCCTAAATACGTGTATATGTAATATCCCGACTGAATGCGGTCCGAATCACGGAAATGTCAATGTTAGCGCACTCAATAGTGTTTCAACACAGCCTAAGCGTACCAAGTCGTTGACGCACTTAAGCCATTCCGGTAAGTATGTAAAAGCGTTAATATCGATATAAGCGTTATTCGGACCGCAGTCAAAGATTGTCGCGACTCGTTGACGCAAATACGTCCGATGATTGATTTACCTTGTCACTATGAGCTAAGCTCTTGTAACGCATTGAATTAATTTATTGTAATAATTAATTGTTTGTTGTTGATATAAGATTGGTGTTAAGTCATTAGCGTAATAGGCTTATGTATGGACAGAAATTATTAATGTCTATTTTTTTCGGTTAAAATAATGTATAATCATCTCGACTTCTATATTGAATTTACAGTTAGAGTTAGTTATTTCGTGTAAGGATTATTTAGAAAAATACTATCGCTGCGATTAGAGTAAAACTAATCAATTTAGTTACTTAGTAATAAGCTTTGAGGCACTAACTTTCGGAAGTTTTTTTTGAGGATGAAAGATAAAGCAAAGGTCCGTGATGGCATGCTTTTCTCCTTACTTGACCCCCAAGGAATCTAAAAAATATAAATTATATCTTCTATACTTTTAGCATCGGTGATCGGTGATCGGTGTAAAGATGAGAAAGGGTATGCTCCGTTGGTTAACAGATATACACTGCGAAAGTGGAAGGATGTAGGTACCGAGGAAGACCTAGACTATTTTACCATGACCAAATAAACCAGGTCTTATTTGAAGGACAAGTCAGGAGTCTCCGTAACCGGCGAGCGTGTATGAGACGGACTATGAGAGTAGAGGAAGCCAGAGAGGTATGTAAGGAAAGAGCCTGTTGGAACTCTGTACTCTCTGCCTACCCCGTAAGAGATCTGGCGTGATGATATAGATAGATAGATATAGATATTCTATACTTTTGCGGGAATAATATGGTTAGGTAGGTGAGAGGGTCGATTATTGTAGAGACGTCAAGAGGAGGCATGTGTCCAGCAACGAGACTGAATAGTATTATAAAAAAGCACTTATTCAATGAATAATTCTAATGTTTTAATTTGATGAAAATTGTAACTTAACCGACACCTTTCATCAGCTTTATTTGGTGATAAAAGTCAACCTAATAACAGGGTTATACAAACGACCCTAAAATATCTTTTAGAATGTCATAACACACACCAATTCTTACGTACTTTGATATGTCGAAAGTTGTAAACAAAATACACATAGGTCGCTTCGCTGGGATCTAAGCAAATGTAAGTTCGTCGCCAATGCAAACTTCATGCAAGCGCCGTGTTTACACGTTTGAGAACACGCTGGGCATGTCGGAAATGTTCCGAGATGTACTCTTGATAATTCTGAGTGAGAGAATCGTGCTTTAAAAGTGTTTGATTGTCTAAAGGGGACCGTAATTGTTAGTAATTTAGTTGCGCTGAAAGTTAGGGTGATATTTATTCAAGGTTAGTATTTATTGGCAGTGCTACTGAAGACTAGTACCGAATTAGTATGGTTATAGATTTATTCTTCTCTTCTCACCTACGATTTAATCGGTGCAGCCTGATTTATGCATATATACTTTTTCCAAAAATATTGGTGCAAAGGACATTGTTCTGCGCCCATACATGATTTGCCCCAAAACCAACAGCTGTGAAAAAATACTTGTATTGTTTCAAATCACCCTTAAATTCTCTTAAGGCATTTATTATTAAACGCACAAGCGGGTGAATCGCAACATTGCACAAAAAGTGTAAGATTTTGAGGTTATAATTCAGTAGCCATTAATACGTATGAGGTTATATTGTGTGTGTTGACATTCCGTAAAGATGTCGGCGACTTCGATATAAGTACCTACAATACTTTGAAATATTCGTTTTAGATTGCAAATTGTCCGTTAGATACGGATATTTGCCATTATTTTAATAAAATAGATAAATAATGATGGCATGGGTCAAATTTTTGTTGGTTCTGGGGCAATTTTCGAGAATATCCTTTACACGATTACATTTTTTTTAGTTTTCACAGTGTCATTATCAGTATGATAAAAAGGATTTCATTTTTCAAAAGTCTTTAATGATTATATTAGATGCAATATTTTATTAGCTGTCTTTGTTATGTCATTAGGATCTTAAGATAATACATTGTGCTGCCGTTTTTATTTTGTATAAAAACATATAAATATTTTCATAATGGCTTTAGAAAACTTTCAAGGCATATAATAAAGATAAGTTGAACATTTTTTTTCGCAAATACTTATTTGTAATTACGACGCACATATGAGGGTTGAAACTAAATCACTATCCGATAAAAAACATCACAACATATTCTGATTAAGACATTCCAGCAATTTCATACACATAAGGAAGTCATCCAAAATTGGTCGCAGCCGATCACATATTTATATCTTCCTGTATATATTAATATTTTATGTCGTATTTAATGTAAACATCGACGGCCTTATGGCGTATAGCCGACCATTGATCTTAATAAATGTGCAAACACACAAAGTGGCCTAACGAGACACATCTCAATTATATAATGTTAGCTGGCACGGTATTTAATTTTGATCTTGAAATGTAGATTAATGTTAATATTTAGAGACTTGAATCAGGTTATATCATCGTTTTATGAGTAGGAAAATATCTATATTAAACTAAGGCTCATAGCACTTCAGGACCATGCTATTAATCGGGAAAGCCAAAACTAAGCAGCATTCAGTCAGAATTTCCGCGTTTCAGAAAGCATTTTAACCCGTTAATCCCATCTGCTTCTTAATGTGGTAGCCATTAAGCCCAGTTGTAAGCCTTATGGATGGTTCCGTAAGTTTCTTAACTGCCTCCTCCAATCCGCATTGGGTCCGGGGGTAAGAAATTTCTTCGTAAGAAATTTTATATCTATCGTAAGAAATTTTCGAATTTTTTGCCCAGCACTAGGGCAGTATAGTTTGATTTACTAATACTATTTATAACATATTACTCCATATTATTATTTTCATAGCCGTGCCTAATACATAAACAATCGGACCGTTTGAATATCTTGAGTATTTTATTCTGAAAAACGGCTTTTCGATAATCCTTATAAATATTCTATGTTTATGCCGTAAATGATCTGTCTTGAACTGTTGGTATGTAGTTTTTATAAGATATAATCTTTAGATTATGTTCTGTAGAACATCATTAATCAGACTAAATCATCCCACCAATATCAAGACCAGCCTGTATGAAGCTTAAAAGGCGGACCTGTACTTAACCTCTAGGTTACGGAAAATCTCCTCGACGCCCATGACATAGCTGAAAAGTAAGCAATTATCCATCTAATCATCACGCCAAATTTCTGATACTACCTGGAATAACTTATAATCTCAGATACGTAATGATTACTGAGTAAAAATCATGTCAGACAACCGCCATTAAAAATTTGTAAATGAACTCAAAACTCACAATAATTAGTGAGATAAAAACATCGTAAGTCCGTGTACTCAACACTAACAGTTCTATCATAAATGCACCGAAACACCTTATCTGTTTTATCTCCCATACGTGGCTATCGCGCAGTTTCCTAACGAATTGTTTGCAGTGTCGCCCTCTTTCGGATTGAGCAATATTTGCATTTTTTGTACCTCCACGGATTTCGTAACAATATGAAAGAATACGTAATTACGTTGGCTGTTTGTTTTAATTGCGAGGTATAATTAGAAAAGTATTGTTAGTTTAGCTCGTACTAATGAGCGTATGTATGATGTTCAGCTCCTTGAATCGACTTATCGAGATTTTGATCCCTGCACAGAACATTTTTATTAAGACCGACGAATATTTGCTTCGGTTTGGAACTTCTGTATTTATAACTAGTGATTTTTTAGCCATGCATTAAAAATTGTTTGAATTCTGTACATCGTAAAAATGTGTCTACTTAGAAGCCAATAAACAAATTGTGACTGGACTTACATTTATATATACATATTTTGAAAATATAACCGTTTTTATACATTTACCTACCAATCTGCTCTGGGTCCGCATGGTGGAATATGACCTAATTTCTCTCATTGTGAGAGCAGGCCTTTGTCCAGCAGTGGGACTTATTATATTATTATTGTACATTTATTGTATAATTCTACTCTTATATAACACCCATCCGACACTAAACACCCAACCGTATCTGTATATTACCTGGGATTCATTACATACATGAATTGCTCTTCGTTAAGATTACACATATCTCAACATACAAAACGAAAAAGGTTCATATTAAGTTGTACCTGTCTAATTTCTTAGACCAGTCCCGAGGCATGCACGTTTGTCTAATAACGCAGTTATTTCACCTTATAATGTAGTCAAACAGCTTTGGTGTAATTGCAATAGTAAAATTCTTGTTTGTTTAGTTTTTACAGAATTTATGGATTAATATGCAGGTGCATGTAAAAATAACTGGCTAGTTATAAATATAGAATCAATCAGTAGGATAAAAAGAATAAACAGGTATCAATTTAAAAAGGGTGTTGAATGTTTTTTTTTTTTTTTTTGGCGGGAAGTCTAAGAGTGATGTTGTCAATTTGTTTTAATTTCCAAAACTTGTGTTATTTCGACTAATAATGTGTAATGTTGGTGGAATATTAACCATTATGTGTTCTTATATGTGCATGAGTGAAGGTAATTGTAACAAAGTGATAAAACGTGCCTTTTCGACTTCATTCAAAACGGCCGTTGCAATTGGTATGTAAAGTATCTACCGCTTTACTATCCAGGGTGGGGTACTTCATTATCATCGTTGTCATCAAATTCATTGGGGAGTCGAATTAATTTTAACAAACACGATTATATATCTCACTGGAATACACTTATAATTAGCGTGAAGCCATAACTTGAAGAAGAAGAAGAAGAAGGGTCTTGAATTTGGAGTTTTGGCGGGAAGTCAACCAGGGATGTTATCAATTTGTTTTAATTAACAAGACTCATTTTATTTCGAATAATAATGTGTAATTTTAGTGGAATATTAACCATTATGTATTCTTATGTGAGCATTAGTGAAGGTAATTGTAACGAAGTGATAAAACGTGCCTTTTCGATTTTCCTCAAAAAGGCAGTCGCAATTGGTGAGATGTAGAGTATCCATTGTCGCAAATGTAGAGTATCCATTGCTTTACTATTCAGGCTGGGGTACTTCATCAATATCATCATCATCGTTGTCATCAAGTTCATCGGAAAGTACAATTAATTTATACTTGAAACACGATTAAGCATCTCAATGGACACTGGCAAAATACACTTGAAATTAGTGTGAAGCTATAATTTAAAGAAGAAGAAGGTCTTGATTTAATTTTGTTTCATTATCGTTAAATTAAAGAAAGTTGATAGTGTTTTCTATTGTTGGTAGTATCGGAATAAATATGCTCAGCAGAATTGCGAGACTATTAAAATTGTGCTAAGTTGATTTTTAAGAATGGACGATATCAAGGACAGTTTCTTTTTCTCGTCTTCGTAATTATTTACCTGAGTATGAAATTTAGCTCAGACTATTAAAATGTGAGGCGCTCGTAGCGCTGTGCGACCGCGGTGTTCTTACTGTTCACCAAGGTTAAGTAGCGTTCGACTCGGTCGGCCTGAGATGGGTGACCGTTTATGGCATTTTCATATTCGAGCGTCTCCGTGCTTCGGAAGGCACGCAAGCCGTTGGTCCCGGTTACCACTTAATATGGTAGTCATTAAGCCGAGTTGGAAGCCTTAAAGGCGGCTTGATAAGTTCCAACTGCAGGTAGCCACAAACCTGCCTCCACCAATCCGCACTGGGTCCGCGTGGTGGAGCATGACCTAATCTCTCTCACCTCGATTTTTGAGAAAAGGCCTTTGCCCAGCAGTGGGCAGTATAGGCTGATATTATATTAAAACGTGATGGACCTCCATAATTTATATTTTTCATTCATATTTACCTGCTATACCTCCCCTTACAAAATCAATATAACCGATTATTTACATTTACACGGCTAATGAACAGGATCTATAAATCTACAAAGGACGATGCCATAGATATAGTCAGCCAGTGTTGACTTTAAACAAGATACATTTGCCGTATACCGGATTACTAATGGTCCAATAGTACCATGAAACTTCATTAGATAGAACTATTACGAGGACGTTAGGATGAGCTTGGCTATTTTTCAAGATTGCACTTAGGCATGACATTTGCTTACAATAATGTTATTTCTACTCGTAATAATTGTTACCTATATATTTTATCTCGTCGAGATTCATTGGTTTTATTCGGAACATGGATCTAGCATGTAGAGGCCCTTTGGGATAAGTTAATGTTATATCATCTCCTGTAATTAATTGCTGAAAATGAAGAAACATGAACAATGAACTGATCCCAGCAGGTGCCTGGAATGTTATTATATTGAATGTATATAGCACAAAGGCAGCTATCGTGGCGTTCTTCGGGGAGTTCTTTATCTTGCAGATAATTACGATATGCACATATTCCGAAGCATGCAACACAATTGCCTTAAATCCTGACACGTCGTAGCCGCTTACTCTACTACCGCCTTTAAATTCTTATTTTAAAGCTGCATTCTATATTACTCTAATTTCAAGTGATTTCCATCTGAAGTCATCATTTTAAATTATGGTCTAAACATGTTGCTGAATGAGACGATGCCTCCGATTGTTCACTCTAGTTTTTCAGCTAATGATTCTCTACATTTGGATGTGAATTCTTAACAAAACACAAAAATATTCTCTGTTCGTTACACTACTCTATACATATCAGATTCCTAACTAAATGGAAGCTTGTCATTAATTTTGCCAAATCACTTTTTCGTCTCATTGCAGGCGCCGCCGGCAGCGGCCGACTAGTACAACAATTACGCAGCCTCGTATTTCATTTAACTATTCAAATTTTATGATACATAGTCTGTTTTTTAATTAGGTACATCGTTTATAATAAAGACGTTGGAAGTTAAAGATGACCTGGTAAAATTCGCTGGTAAAAGCTAAATGCTTACGGCGCAAAGCTTTACGCATCTAGCAATGTTCTGCAGTGGACGTTTTTCGGTTGATGATGAAACTTCATCATCATCTATCTATTTATATCAAGGCACCAGATCCGTTGCGGGGTAAGCAAAGAGTAAAGAGTTCCAACAGATTCATTTCTGGCTGAAGGTATCTCTATCTATATCATCACGTAAGATCCCTTGCAGGGTAGGCATAGTTCCTACAGGTTCTTTCCTTTCAGACCTCTCCGGCTTCCTCCACTCTCGTAGTTCGTCTCATACACGCACGCCGGTTACGGAGACTCTTGACTTGGCCTTCAGATAAGACACGGTCTATTTGGTCACGGTAAGATAGTTATAGATACAAAAATATTGCAAATTTGTAACTGACTAACGATGGCTAGGTTGAGAGGGCTGGGCTCAGGTTGCTTAGCTTAATGGATTGAGGAGTCAGGGAACCGATCCCCATAAGGAACAAATCTTTGTTTGTATACAAATGTCTTTCGGACTAGAAGTTTGTGTGTCTATAAACGAACCCGCGATACAAGCTACGTTATTATCGTATCGTTATTTGTGAACTATTTTTAGAAGACAGAAATCTCTTATTAAATTCATGTCAAAAATAACCGACCTCAAATATTCCTTAAGTAATTATTTATTTACCAATTTTAAGTGATGAGTGAATTCTGGTGTTTCTTCGAAGACCAAGGTTCAATACCAATATCATTAACCTGGGACTACCTCGAAGCTATACTAAACCCAACGCAAAAAGAATCATCAAGATCAATTCATAAATAAAGACGTTATAAAAAAAACAGACAAACTGTAAACCCCCTCCTTTTCTGAAGTCGGTTAATGTTCTGATTAGTTCTATGGTAGGGTACCTATAGGATCAACGCAATACTTATAATAACTTCATCTACAGATTCGTATTATTTGTCATTGAGGAGTTTTCTGATGTATCTTCAAATTACAAGGTCCAATACCAAATAAATTAAATGGGACCACTTTGGAGCTATACTGAACTCACTGCAAAAAAAATCACCAAAATCGCTCCACAATTGACGGAAATATCAGTGAACATACATAAAAAAGCATACATACATACGAACATAGAACCTCGTCCTTTTTGAAGTCGGTCCCAAATTAAACATTTTCTCTTCCTTCTCTTCCTTCCCTACTATTCCAATTAACCTTACCATTAACAAACGCACGTAAAAGTACAAACGGTTCGGCCAGAGTTTGCTTCGATCAATCAAATCAGATTTTCAGTCATAATATACGTTCATTAGTGATAAGTAGGGCAAACAATCCTTCCTACCGGGTGTGCGTACGATTCGCGACGCAAGGAAGCAATAAACTTAGCGGGCTAAAAGCTAAAATGCCGATGAGTACTGTCATTGAAGTCCAAGAGGTATTGACCTAAGTGTATTAAAATAAGCTTAATTTTTAAACAAGTCAAGAATTAATTTGAAAAGAAAGGCAACCCAAAAATCCTTCATAATCAGGTTGTTCAAATGTATGCTTGGAAATAAAATAATTTATATTCCTGACCTTCATGTATCTTGTTTGCCAAGGTCCCTGAGATAAGAATGTTTTTGACCCATCCCGTCTTTAAAAGCATACGACAAAAGAAGCAAAACATTGGAACATTGTTATTCTAAGTATATTACAAGAAAAAACATGTCTTCTTCAACCGACGTCCACTATAGGACAAAAGCATCCCCAAAGTTTGCCAAAATGACTAGCTTCGTACTTTGTGAACACCAAGCATAACATCAAAAGTCTTCTGACTTTAGAGTCGTAACGCAAATTGTTTGCCTTCGCCTTTTAACGTGTGTCGCCGCCTCTCGGTCTAAGCTATGACATAAAGCATTTCTCTATAACGACGCTGGCGCCATCAAACAGCACGTTATGAATGCCAAAACCATCATAAAAGCATTGATCGAAATAATGCAATAAAAATTGAATTATCTGTCTGTATATTAAAGTTTGAACATAGAAAGCCACTTTATTTTATAAAGTATTTTATCAGTTACTCTCTCCATGCTGGCTCTACGAGGATCGTACTGTTTGGTCCGGGCACTTTGTTATTATAAAAAAAACAACAACAAGTTTGCTAGACATTATTTTAATTATCGTTTTACAATTATCACAATTAAACTACACTGGTAACGCGGTACCTTGTCGCTCACACGCGAGACCTCCTGAAATAAGACCCCTTTGGTAGCTTAGTGTTCACTGCTGAACCAACCGGCAGAAACCAGCTCCGTTGTTGGACAGCAATTAGTCTGAGTACCAAATGACTGACTTTTGTTGAAAACCCGGAGTTTATAAATGCATGTATTTCTGATTGGCATTAACAGAATTGAAATCGATTTCGAAACTAGAATTCAGCAATATAGCCGTAGAAATTAGGGATATACGCAATTAAAGTAAAATCATTTTCATCATCTCTCTTGCATTATTTGGTAAATGATAATTTTTATTTGATTGGTATGTGAGAGCGTTTTCAAACATCATTATAATCAGCCAAAAATCATTGCACTACAAAAGCCTCTCTTAGTGTCGCAGTGAAGACCTGTTTTATGATGTAAGCATCCAGCTTTTACCTGAGACTAACTATATCAGCGGTCTACTTTGTGGAGGGTATGCTTACGCATCTAGTATCGGAATATTCGATTGCTCATAATTCAAACATCAGAGGAACCCTGTACAACGTGTTGAGGAATTCGGGAAAAAAAATCTTTCAATTATGGTTGAGTACCTCGTTGGTATAGTGGCGAATAATGTGCTTTGGGTTCACGAGGTTCTGGGTTCAAATCCGAGGTTGGACAAATGTAGGTTTTCTATCGAATAACTCCCAGTATCAGTCCGGAATCTGGAATTGTGCCCGGTATATGGTAATAAACTCGCTCTCTATTACATGGGACCTATCTTTGGTGAAAAGTGGGTGTGCATAGTATACCTCTGCCACCCCCGCTTGGGGAATATGGGCGTGACATTGTTTTTTTTTATCAATCCTGGTTTTCTTGTGCAAATCATAACATGAACGTACACTGTACTCTGAACCAAAGGTTTCCATAGCAAATGCGCTAGTAGAGATTACTAAAGATAATGCTAGAATAATATGGCCAGATTATCAAAACGATTAAGAAAATAAACACCATAACACACGGACGAATCCGCGTGTAAATTAATACCCTTCCATGGTTCATGATTAAAATTCCGTGCGTTTATCTATGAATGCAATTATTGCATTCACCTCAACCTGTTTTGCATACAGAGATCGTTGGTGTCTACCGCCTATGGTGTTATGATAAACTATCTATGCGCTTGCAAACTTCGTGTTTTTGTCTTGTGTCAGAGAAGGTATCCATTTATCTTCGTTTCCTATTTGAGACGTTTACGAGAAAGGATATGTAAGTACTTGGTTGGGCTGACACGTAAATACATCAATCTTTAACTTTCTTCTATATTTAGAGTGTTGGATATTGTAAATTTACCTCGTCTCTTAAGTGATTATTTATTGATATACCCAAAAAAGACAAAGTGTTTGACTCGAAGTTATTGAAAAATTCTTAGTTGTTGACGATACTCTTTTTGTGCATTTCCATGATTGGTCGAAGCCTCGAAGTCTTACTATACTAATATGAGCATAGCGCGGTTGTCTGTCGGTGCAGTCGGTGGAGTACAATTGTTTGGTATTGTGCCAATTGATCAACTGTTCTCAAAATGACATTAGATTTCTTGTAAGTCATTAACAATATTTTCAGTTACCTTTTTCTATTGATCTTGTGATAATAATACACCCAACAATTAATTAAGGTACAAAGTTTAATTACATATCATATTATGTTTAAGGGGCTGGCTGGTTATTTTAATCTTAGTGGGAGAGTGATTCAATACTCGACGTGCTTTCCAAAGTCTGGAAGGGACCTAAAATACATATTAACAACTCATTCTTAACTGTGTTTGACAAAAATCGGGTACCCACAGAACTCTTGATCTGTGTCCCACAAACTAAGCAACGATATTCTGAAATTACATTATCATATAAACAGTAACAGCAAAGGCGTTATTTAACAAAATCATTTTAATATACCAACTAAATACTATCATTATTTCTGCTAATTAACGTTCCACGATTACGCAAATTTAATAACACTACACAGCTTACACTTAGCTTAATGCTGTATCTATAAGGCGCATGGGAAGATTACCGTAGCGTCGTCCTACGAACAAGCTCCTATTATAACAACATGCGTTCATTATAAAGTGTTCAGTTTATAAACTACTAGGTTCATGCTTATATGCACCTCGTCCTATTCTGGACCAGACCTTGTTAATTGCGGACCACTCTGTATAAGACCGTTATTCAGTTTAGAATTCGCACTAGGACGAAAGATGTTGGAGTTTTAACGCCGATTAAAGTATGAACATAACATAGGTTTCAGTCTCTAGTACGAGGTATAATAAAAAAAAACTGGGTGTATCTAGATCAAATTATGAGAAGATTTATGTTTAACAAAGGATTTGGACAACGACCAATTGGTCAGTTGCTTACTTTGGCTAATCTTCTGATTTAATTTACATTATATGTACTTAATGTAAGTAACAAGTGGATCTACTCCAAAACTTGTCTCATTATAGCAAATTATTCTTTAGTTTTCAATAAAGTATGTACATAAGTCAAATAAATAATAAACTGATAGGTAAAAAAACGTGGTGAAATATTAGGTATGTCAGTAATTAAGCCTACCTCTATATTTATTTATGACACCGCCGTTGATTGTTCTATTTTATATTTATATATTACCGTAATCTACTGCTATGCACGCGAGTAAAATTGTAAATAGTAGGTACATATTAAATCGCAGCGTCTTCGCAGTTTAGTGCGTAAACTAAATATCTCGCGATACAGCAATCGGCCGGTGCGTTCACTATCCCTTGTTATTGAATAGAAATTAGTTGCTTGAATTACTGGGTTAGTCGTTTAAATGGCCAGGTAAAACGGCATCGTAACATATAGCCACAACGTTATTTAGATGAATGAAATCGCTATTTTAGCGCGAAACCTTCATTCAATAAAATTAATTTATTCATGTTTGCCGTTTTGATACGCCTTTTATTAGCTATATAATGTTTACGCATAAAATTTCTATTCATATTATATAATGATATGTGTAGCCGTGAAAATTGTGCTAATTGCTTAACTGAATATCGTGAATATTCATAAAGTTGTTAATTTTAAGACCTAGGTAATTCGAATGCCAAGTTACTATTCGAATTATCAAACACTCAAGATGTAAAACAATATTTTTCTAAACTACGTTAATAATAAAACTAGTAAACCAGACGGTAAAATCAGATATTTAACTTTATAAACTCCAGCACGAACTATTTTAAGTTACGGTAATACTATCGAGTCGTTATGCTATCTGTTTTTTACTACAAATTTATTATATGAACGTGACAATACACTTCCTCGGCAACTATTACAACCTCAAAAATAGTTAATGCTTAGTGCTCAGATTAGTACTTCAGCAGTTATAATATTTACCAGGCTCCTACCATATATTTAAACTAAATTGCCACTAAATCAAAGAGGCAAGCCAGTTTTTAAGCAATCACTTTTGAATTCCTGTTCAAAAGCACGAACAGATGAATGCTGGTGTATCGCTATTGAGTTGATATGCCATCTTTTGCACACTACAAAACTTCTAAATAAGGATGAACGAAAAAGCGCACTTTCTCGACAGCATTATAATAACATCAATCTGTTCGTACTAAGCCCTGTGACATTTGTAATTTAACTGCCTTAATAGTGCGTGTAACTTGTGTATAAGAACATGTATTTAACTCTAACCTCTCAAAAAGAGAGATAATATAATATTATGGATACGGATTTATCCAAGTTAAGCCATATTATGATCTGCGTGTCCGATATGGGAGTTCTGACACTGCGCATATATTAAACAAGTGTTTATGTCTGCTCGTATGATGAATTAGACGAAGCCACAACTGTGAAATTTGTTGGTTTTAATACTATTATTTCGGTTCTAGAATTTGTTTTGTTCAATATTAGTAAATAATCTATCTATCTATCTATATCATCACGCCAGATCACTTGCGGGGTAGGCAGAGAATACACAGTTCCAACAGTTTCTTTCCTTACATACCTCTTTGGCTTCTTCCACTCTCATAGTTCGTCTCATACACGCTCGCCGGTTACGGAGACTCTTGACTTGACCTTCAGATAAGACTCGGTCTATTTGGTCATGGTAAGATAGTCTAGGTCTTCCCCGGTACCTACATCCTTCCACGTTCGCATTGTATATTTTGTCATTCTTTCTTTTTAATTATGAATTATATTCTTCTTTTCTATTAAATTATATTTTAATTTAAAGATATTAGATAAGTATAACGAACATAACTTTTTTCTATTTTGCATATTATATACTGTATTTTAAACATTTTAATAGAGTGGACTTATTTTTAACTCCTATTCCAAAAAATTAATCCACTGAACAAAACTTTTATACTAACTTATTGGAGACGACACACAATTTAAGCCGGTGGATCTATAACATAACATCTAGGAGCTCCTTATATGATACAAGTAGGCAACAAAAAAAGGCCTTTCAAAAGTTTTTCCTACAAATAGTGGCTTAAAAATGTCCGATGAAAAATTTTATTTTGCACATGTGTTTAGATGAAACTATTATAATTCAAGAGGTACATGTAAAGCAAACACTTTTCTCAAATAGATTCAATACTCAACGTATGATTATTATTTCTACGTCGTGTACCTAAATTTAATACATCAAACGATCATTTATTAGCATCAACGACAGAATAATCAGCAATTTTTCAGTGCTATTCGATTAAAGAGTTGTATTTAGCAATCGGCATCACAATTACGGCAATTAGTCAGCTGAAAACAATGGCAGAGATTACCGGCGTGACCGATTTCCACCGCGTTGTTATTCAGTGGGAGCGGTCCTGATATTCGCCAGAATCGATTGACATGATGTCACGTACCGTTGCATCATGTCTGCTTGCTCAATGATCGAATCGTACATATAGATATATATCGATTGGTCTGTTGAACTATATTATAACTCTTTTAACATCGAATGGCTACTTCGGCCGAGTACCCTAATCGAAACTCAAAATATTTGCATAACCGGTGCATGTTAAAAAATATGATATTCATAAGAGGTAATTACCGAAGATTGAGTGGTTTGGAAACTTGTTAATATCCAATCAATGGTGTTTTCTAAAAACGTACCTAGTGCCATCGTTTGATTGTATCTTAGAAGTGGTTGTTACTGATAGAAAATTGAACACTCGTCGATCCACTAATTCCAATCATAAATTATAGTCAGTGGGAAATGTAAGACAAATCTGTCTTGTTGTTGGTCTAGTGATATAAACTATTAGCATCATAGTGCAGCTGATAATGACGAGGCCTGAGCTTGAATCGTAGGTCGGTCAAAGTGTTATTGAGATTTACTATAGAAAAAACTTGACGTAGTTTGGGGTCCGGAATTATGCTTGGTGTAATAGCAATAGACTTGCCTCCGATCACACTGGAACCTATAATCACCGGAAAAAGTATTATATGTACAGCATAGCTGAGCCACCTCTGTTTAAGGAATACCCATATATGGTTTTTTTAGTAATTATCTAATTTCTAAGAGACTTGTGAGCAAAATACATAAAATATATATCAGTACTAGCCGACATCCTCTGCATATATGTATCTTTATAAATGATAGCTTATGATGATTCTGATGTATAAGCTATATTGCTGTAAAGATTCATTAAAATTCCTTCAGTAGTTTTTGCGTGAAAGAGTCACAAATATCTATACACCCATTCATCCTCACAAACTATCGCGTTTAGAATTTTAGTAGCACAATGCCATAAATGAGTAATTAAAATACCTAGAATCCTAATCTTATTCACACTGACCTCATATTACTTCATGTTACTGGGTCAATCAGTAGAAACAATCAATTGACCTGGACACTATTAAGAACATCTGTGATTCTATGAATGTAGACACGTAGAGAATGTAACTGAACACGTGCCGTGAAAGCTACGTGCGACGGCGCTTAAATTCATTGCATCATCTTTCACCGTTTCACATTATAGCAACTGATATTGTGGGGTAAGTTACGATCAGAATTATTGTCGTTTGATGTTAAAAACCAGGTCCATAGTCCTATTCTTTACAAAATTATACCCAAGTTCATCTTATGTTGGCTTCGTAACTTCAGCGTTAATCCTAGCTTCTTAGAGTAACAATATAAAAAAAAATACATCATAATATAGTCCACTACCAAAGTCAAGAGTCTCCGTAACTGGCGAGCGTGTATGAGACGAACTATAAGAGTGCAGGAAGCTAAAGAGGTCTGTAAGGAAAGAACCTGTTGAATTTCTATACACTCTGCCTACCTCGCAAAGGATCTGACGCGATGATATAGTTAGATACCAAAAAATACGCTTATTATTTAGTTCGTATATTCTTATTTTCTTTTGTATTATGAAGTTTCGACATACCCCAAGGCTCATCACTGAGACCGATTTTCAATTTACATAAAAACTACCTGCTGTCACTTTACGAGTATCGTTCCGTCATCAATCAAGCTAATTGTTTTAACGGCTCCTTAATTACACCATCAAAATTATAATCTACCGTTTCACATAAATATCAATAAGCTACAAAGTAAATAACAGTTACATATTCAATTCTCGTCCAATTAAGCCATTAATCTTCAATCTCTCGTGTAAGCTTATTATGAAGGGGCCAGGTGCGTCGCAACCCTGCATCCAGCCTTTTAACCACATAATAGTTACGCTCACATGAAGTGATCCGGAACAATGTTGCTAGCAACAAGGCAAAATTGTCCCCTAAAAACTGGGAATAATTAATTAAAGAGGTAGAATTGGGCTTTTATTCTAGGCCTTTATTTCAAATTGGCTATTATTGACAAATATGTAAAATTTAGGTGTACTAAATAATATTCTGCCTCTCTAAACGGTAACTAGAGCCGTGAAATATTATATTTTTTAAAGTGTGGAATTTCTCTTACCGCCCTTTAAATTGTCTACAAATTTCACGTGTAGGATATAAAATTTGGCTCCGATATATTTCCTAACAACATTATAAATTTTGACACAGACTTTTATTGTGCCTATTAAAATCATTCTTGGACGTGAGAATTTGACACCATTACGAATAACGAAACTTTTTATTCCAATTTAAGATAAAAAGATTGGTCTAAATTCAAATTAGAGCGTGATACAGATTCGGTACGGGCTGGTAAGGCCAAGACAGCTGATTTAACAGATTAAATTATATCTGCTATTTTTTATTGAAGCAACAGTAGCTTTGCCAGGAGTTTATAAAACCAATTCTCGATACCGTTCCAGTTTCTTATTGAAAAATTGCATACAGCACCAGACGCACCTAGCGGTTCTTTGAAGGAGCTAACCTGTATAGTGAATACTATACACTTTGATAGTTATAAAATATCCTATAATAAAATAACATTTCAAGATAATGTTACTGAACATTATAACGACTAGCAACACCGCGAAGCAGCGTTATAACCCCAATTTCACATCGTAACCTATTGAGATGAATTACACCAATTACTTTTATGGTCGTTTACACAAAGGGCCTCTGTTATCTGTTTTGTAAACATATTAATAATTCCGTTCAAGAGTGGGCTACCGTACGGACTTTACATTTGCATTTTAAACTCGTAAATTTGAGTCAAGTTAATGTTGATATGTTAATCTAATTAATGTTGGAGTGTAAATTTTAATTTTAATTCCGTGAAAGCGTATTGTGGTAGGTAATATATTGAGACTGTTTTTTTACTTTGAGTTATTGGTGTATTTACAAGGACATGCGTTAGAAACGAGATTAAATTAAATGTTGAATTAAATACACTGCTCTTCTAGGACAATTCATTAATATCTGTATGATCTGTACAGCTTTCAGAGTAAAGTTTATAAATACATCCTAGACTAGAGATCAGAAATTTCTAACTTTTGTATCGGAAACATTTTCAACATCAGAAAATAATATTTATTTTGTTAGACCCGCGTGGTAAGATTTATATATCGATTCTACAAATTGGCGAAGTCTCATTTTATACATTGACTGGAAAAAAAACATGATCCAATATTAAAAGTCAGGTAAAGATTTTATTAGAATCCCAGAATCTTGCTGTCGGTACGTCGGGAACATGATTTTATCGCTGCACTAACTAATGCCACCGCATCTACCGCGGCCGCTAACACAGTTCGTATAAATAAACCATTGGCATCATCAGGGTTACCCACTGTTATTGAAAGCTTTGGTAGATTATTAAGGTGTTGAACTTTAGTTAAAGATAGTCTATTGATTTGATAGTGCATGAAAATAATAATGTGCTATACATCATTGTAATTTTTTTTCATTGATATTATCATCTTTTTTGAATTGATTATATTTTTTTCCATAAATTTGGTAGAGAAATCATTCAGCTTAGAATTTGTTAATGCTCAAAAATTTAATCTAAACTTATAAATTATTTATTTATTTAGGGACAATAAACAGTTACAATATGAAATATATAAGATCAAATAAAGCAAAAATTGAAACATTAATTTAAACTAAGTATGAGTTCGCTTTGGGCAGAAACATTAAGAATATTGTAGCCAACAACATTATCTACGTATTAATAGGAAATAATATAATAATTATACAGAAATGCAAGTAAGGTGGCACTAAGTAGATATACAAAGTTTTGAAGAAAATAGTGCATAGCTTAATGAAAATAATGCAAATTAATGAAAGGTTATACAACATTTATAATAGTATTATATAAAAAA
Organism: Phalera bucephala; assembly: GCA_905147815.2. Lineage (NCBI taxonomy): Eukaryota > Metazoa > Arthropoda > Insecta > Lepidoptera > Notodontidae > Phalera > Phalera bucephala. Next base: position 15,502,150 of record LR990625.1, read on the forward strand.
TACTATACATACTATATATGTATATATTATAGCGCTTTGTATGTTTTTTTTTCCTACAAAATCATAAAACTCCTAATCTGACAACACTGTTGTGTCTGATCGTGTGTGGTATTGATTGTAGGTATTTATCGGTAGTTAAGATTGCGCCGGCGCCGTACGTTTACCTTTGAACCAAATCAATCGAACTTGAACCTGATCTATTTATGCCGAAACGATCCGGATAAAAATACATTAGCCGTGGTGATGATTAAGCAAGCTTTATAATTACAAAGATTTTATTGAAGAAGAACTATTTATAGTTTGAGATTAAACTATGAGAACGGGAGAGTAATTCCTAGTGTGGGGCTGCGTTTCATAAAATATTGTATCTAAATGAAAGAAATCTGGATGCGTATAGCCCAATGCTGCAATTGAAATCATTGGGGTGATGATGACGATGCAAATTAAGAAATAGGTTAAATTCTAAGGTACGGTTACTATCTAAAAAGAAAAAAAAATATCGAAGTCCAAAATGTTCTTGCATTGTATATATCTTTTTACTTGATTTCAGATAGCGTTATATTAGGAATATATATGCAGACTTTATAACATAACGGCAAGAAGACTGAAATCGGATGGTAACCAAAAAAATAAACGTAATGATTTGTAAAACATAAGTATCTATAGTAAAATTAACAAAGGGCGAATTCCCGTTCATTAAATTTGCGAAAGCCATCAACCAATTACTCGAATACCGCCAGACAAAGGATTACAGCACTAGGGACAATGGCCCTACAAAACAACAAAAGAACTAACAAAATAAATCCTGCACGACCGAATGGTTTACTCCAATTAAGCTTGTCTTTCATTTAGTATCGATTTGTACTCGTGATCTCATTCCGATCCAGAAACGAGTGATTTATCGCCAGATTACGCCGTGTGGACGGTGACGCAAGTGGCCACCCATCCGTGACTGTCGAACACTCCTTGATGACTTGTCCTATACATTATGTGTCCTATTTTTACACATCGCAATATGAAAATGCCATTGGTGTGACGGTAACTGTTGAAATGTTTGCTTAAGACTGTAGAGAATTAATGATCTTGCAACCTTTGGTATGATAGTTTGATATTTATCTTTTCATGGGCAATATAATCTAGTATAAGATAAAGAGCCAATCACAGAAGTATGGCGAGTGAATGACATAGTTAATTATTTGTTGTTAATTCTTCCGAATTTAATTTTTTATTTTACGCGTAGAAATGATTATAAATAATTTATATGCAAAAACAAACTCCGTTGGTTCGGGCATATAGAAAGAATGCCAGAGAAAAGAATGACAAAACAGATATACAATGTGAAACTGGAAGGATGCAGGGGAAGACCTAGACTATCTTACCACGACCAAATAAACCGAGTCTTATCTGATGGAAAAGTCAAGAGTCTCCGTAACCGGCGAGCGTGTATGAGACGAACTATGAGAGTCGAGGAAGCCAGAGAGGTATGTAAGGAAAGAACCTGTTGGAACTCTGTACTCTCTGCCTACCCCGCAAGCGATCTGCCGTGAGGTTATAGATAGATAGATAGATAGACAAAGAACGCAAAAAGACGTCTTAATTAAAACTCAAGTTTTTTGATGGTAGACATTTCAGTGATGATAAAATGGAGAATGAAGAAATAAACGTACCTGCTTACCAGTATTAGATCTACCTCTTCCTTTTAAACTGTTTTTTTTGTTTGCTTAGTTGATACCGTTTTATTTTGGAGTGTCTCATAAATTTCATGCAAAGCGTTTCTCGATTTATGAGCCTCGGCCCTAGAAAATGTTATCCATAAATTTGAAAACAGGGTCAAGATTAATACATAGATTTTAGACACTACAATTGCTATATAAATGTATTTTGCATAAATATGATAGTAGATCAGTCACATTTATTGAGTGATAGTTATTTTAGAATTATCCTTGAACGAAGTTGAAATATGCTAATATTAAAATAACCTGGTTGATAAAATAAATTATGCTAATCAATTTGGACTTACGTCAGTTAAGCAATGGCTTTTACTAATGAACGAAACAAATGGAATCTTAAAGATTCAACGCACGGAGCACCTAAATTTCCTATTACCTAAATTTTGTACTTCGTAATTAAATGTCTTCGTACCGTACAAAACTTTACTTTGAACTCTTAATCAATGTAAGCGACAAATATCAAGATTGACAGGTTATAAACAGACAAAGATCCATGTCGTTCCAATACAATACGACAAATTAAACTGTACAATACTTTACCTTAAAGCTATTTATAAACTTAAGACTAATATCATGTACGCCGATTTTAATCAAGCTAATAAAGATTGTTCTACTAATGAGTGATTACCGGCATCCAACGAATACTAAAAGAAAGTAGGGAATTCACTGGTCACCTTTATTAAGAAATAGCACCTAATCTAAGCAAACGGATGTTCGTGCATTCGCAATCGTAAAAGACGTTAAGGTAATAAATTTTAATAGACAAGTGCTCCCTTTATAAACTGCATTGCGTATTTTACTGCAAGTAAAACTTACTATCTAATCTGTATCGAATCTGCTGAGATATAGACCGCGCGGAAGTGTGGATCGATTCAAATATTCAAATGGGACTGAGATAAGGACAAATTTAAGGATGCGGAGAAACAAAGACTGGGGATACGGTGACTACAGTAACTTTATGTAAGACCTATTTGTATATTTTGTAAGGATTCAGTTTGTGTAGGACTACAGGTTACATAACTGGATTAGAATTCATATGCAATCAATGAAAGTGAATCAATAGAATAAAGAGCCATTTACCACGGCTAAGTAGACGGTGGTCGAACACATTTTATTATAAGACCCGCTGACATAATTTGGTCTTGGACTGTTAACGTGTGAAATTTACATTTTTAAACGCAACAACAGCTCAGGTATGTTTCTTAATTTATGACAACGTTCAAAAACCTACCAAGGTAAGAAAAACTATTGAACTCCAAATCAAAGGCATAGAACAAACAACTATGAATATAAGTTGAGCTACTAATATCAGGTGTTGAGTGATATTTTTCATCAAACTTTTCGAAAATTTGTTTTGCTTAACTTTTTACGAACAGTCTGGTCTTTAACCTTTGACTTTTTGATGTGGCATGTGATCGGTTGTCATTTGACGTCATCCCGGAACCGCCTAACAGATTTTTCAATAAAAAACTCCACTGCAACATTATGTATTCGGAGTAATGACAAATCAATTACGGATTATCTGCATTTATTATCTGATCTATAGATGGAGTAGAGATCATTTGGAAATTCCATTTTAAATGCCGCAAGATACATTAAAATATGAATTAGGCTAATGTTTTAAAACTTTGACTTTCATTAACTAAAATAATATTTTTACGATAGCTTTAGTATCAAATGTTTCTCAATCACATAATAATTCTAAGAGTTTAACTTATTTTATCTCTTCTTTAAAGCAATGTTTTATATTAACAATTTGCCTAGCTTTTATATCCGTATCGATTATTTCCAAAGTCTGTTTGAAAATCTGTTTGCAACAAATCTCTTTAGATAATCTAATACCTTCGGGCTGTTTGGTTAGAATTAGTCATTAAGTGGTCAGCCAAAGTCTTCCACTACTGAATTGACTATAATCCTGTTATTTTTTGCAAATTATGACTGAAGACACTGCGAAGGCGCCAGTATTATTCGGACATAAACACCTTTAAGTATTTTGCTTTATCTTGCAGTGCAAAAGTTCCAGGAAATATACAAAGTCATTTAAATATACCGAACTCAAGTAAAAAGCACGTACCTATTCATATGGTTTTCCTACGTCTGATTCACTTATTTATTATAAGCACTAGCCCTTTTCGATATTATCGGCTACTTGGTATTCTACTGGCCCTCCACCGGCGGCATATGGTACAGACGCGGTTTGTGATGGAAATTATAATTGTCGTTCGACACTTCCCCTGGTTATTAAGAGCCCTTTGTTTCGATATTAATTTGTTGTGATTGTGTATTGTTAGTGACTTATTTTAATACAGCGCCTGTTCCTCGAATTGGAGCGTTGAATTCTGAAGGTCGTAATGTAAGAGTAAGTCGATTAATGCTCAGCGGATGTTTTTTTATAAATTGATTAAATTTCGAAATTTGTTTGAAGTAACATAAGGAAGTTAGGGCTAAGATTTCCTGGCGCCTTAATTTTTTAAGACTGTCATTAACCTTACAATAATAGGTGTATTCAAAATGTTAATGTTTGAGTATAATAGATAATAAATTTGCTAATATTCCTATCCATTTTAGTATTTTCTTTATCACGCAAGGACTACTACTAAAGATTTCGTTGTTACCTATAGACTTCCCTTCCTAAGCATTTACGTGCGATTCACTTTTATCATTCTCCCGTAGAAATGTTGAAGAATATAGAGTAAACCTTAAAATTCGAGGATGAGTAGGTAAAAGTATTCTTAGTTTCAGTCTGACATGTGCGACAAACTTTTAAAACAACTAAAATAATAATGAATATACCTTATAAAGACTAAATTTCGAAGAATTCAAATATTTCTTGAAGACAACTTTAACATTTCATTTTCAGCAAAATACAACCAATACATTCCGTTTACTTGAAGTCAAAGGTTTTCTTTGTCCAGAACAAAGGCAGATGACTCGTTTCAAGATGTACAATCAAAATATTATTTTTGGTATGTGATGTTTTCTTCGTTTCCTAAATAATGTGTTTCGTGCAAAGCTTTCGTACAGTTGAATAAATTTCATAAATCATGTGAGTAATGCGACAGTGATTGGTGTTGTGCGGTTTTAACTTTAGCACACATGTCGCGTATTATGCATACACTTTTTTTTAGAATTTCGTATACATAATTTTACTTAAATATCAAGTTAATAAACCAATCGTATAGTCTTGAACTAAGAAATATGCGTATAGAATAGTAATTGGGTGTAAACTTAGTAACACTAGCAATCTATTGAATAATATTATAAACTATGACATGTTTTGATGACAACAACCGCTATGGAGACTAAATTGTAAAGGACTTTGGTCAACCACATTTTCATTAATAGTCACGAAAGAAGAATTTTATGTTATCATTTCATAATTGATTACAAATCCAGAGTCTCATTTTATTTATGGCATCGTTTCAGCAACAAAATTCCTAGCAAAGTCGTCATGTGTGCACTTGTACTAACCTATAATATTATTGTTTCAGGATTCTCGCAGTATCTTCGCGAAACTCGCTCACATATGCACAAACAATGACCACCGAAGTTGACCGACCGGTGAGTTCGCTTACATAATCCCTTGTTATTAAATTGTTAGTTTTGATTACCTCCTTTTCTGCGTTACTTAAGTTTGATGTAAAGAATCTTTTGTGTAACGTTACGTTTGGTAAATTTTATAAAAGGTTTTCTATATTCTGATCAGTCAAGAGGAAACATGAAATACACAATGGCACTTTCACCGATTTTGCATACTTGTTCATTCTTAATATTTTATTCTTTCGGTCCAAAATACTCACATCACAGCTATTCTAGATAATTTGCAAGTATTTTGTATCTATTCTCTTTTCATAATTGTTTTAAAACATCATCCAGTACATTTTTTTGTTTACTATTATCGACAACAATTGAAGAAAGTCAACTTGGTTACTTAGCTACAACTATAGATACCTAAGCTTAAAATGCTTCGCAATCATTGTTTACAATTCCCTCCCGACCTAGTTACAGAGAAAAAGATAGTAGGCCTACAATCCTGAATTGGAACATCTGGCCCAATTTAGGCACAATTTCAGCAAGTGGTAGGTATATTTCGTACAACGTCAATGACCAATCAATCAATCCACCATTCATTTAATAGAAATGTGTATCAGTTGAATAAATGTTTCCTTGACTCAAATGTGTTTCAAAATTTGGTACTTGTACGTTCATTGTGATTTATATGTCATGTTTTAGTAATCGAGTATTTAATGATGGTGCCGCTTGTGTCATGGTATGTAGGTATGTTATGTTTTAAGATGACATATACAATTATTATCGCAATCGGAACTCAATCTGTCAGTTCAGTGTCAGTTTCTAAAAATCCATGACCTTTGTTAATACCATCAAGCAATTACGAAGGTGATTGCTTTATGGTTGACCATGCAATATTGACTAGCATGGAACTAACTCATATCGGGCACTTACAGCTGTTATCTGAACAGGGATATAAATTTCATGGTTGTTATCTGATCAGGAATCTTGTTATGTTTTATGATTATTGTTAATATATTGGACAACGATAGTTCCAAACATCATACAAAATCTTTTGCAACTGAGCCCGTCCGACAGTTTCATACGAATTAAAAATTTGATTAGACAACTGTGAATGAATTTGTAGAGGTCAATATCAAAACATTTGGTCACCCAATTAAAAAAGTTGTGCTACATTTTCTGATAAATTAAACTAACACGGTGTAAAACAAGCATCACTGTTCTCTCTACTTCAATGGCGAGTTTCTATAGATTTGCTTACTGTTAGTAGAATGTTCCCAGATTCTGTCAGAGGCGTTTATAGCGCTATGCAAACGTGATTGCTAAGGTTAAGCAGCGTTTGGCTAGGTCGGCTTGAGATGGGAGACTATTTATGGTATTATATATACTATTCAGGCATCTCCGGTTTTGGAAAGCATTCGATTGCTAACTATCGTATCGTTAAACCAAGTTGGAAGCATTATATGCATCTCAATAAGTTCTTACAAGTGTCTCAACCTATCCGCACTGGGTTCACGTGATGCTATGAGTATGACCTAGATCTCTTAATTAAATTTTTGAGAGAAAGCTTTTGCCTTGCAGACTGTATAGGTGGATATTATTAAATATACTATGATGTCAAAATTCGACTGATGGTCAGCTATCTTTGAGAAGTGAATAAATATTGAAATTAATAGTAAACTAACAATAAAACCTCAATCCATTGCCTTCCAGGTGCCTAGAACGACAGTAGCAATACGAACGAACGCGACGATGTACGCGTGGAGCTCATGGGGATCTTGGAGTCCCTGCTCCAAAACCTGTGGCGGAGGAGTTGCGGTACAGGAACGACATTGTTTGCCGAGAGATCCTGCCAGGTATGAATACATACAGACTTAACTTTGAGACAATAGCTAAGGTTTACTATATTCTCTTTAAGAATATTACTTTAAATTTTATTCCAATTAAAAAGAGACAAGCTTTAGACTGCGCTGGAACTATAGACTGAATATATTTAGGTTTTTTTTTTCACGGAAAACTAAGATTACTTTAATAATACTAGTAAGGGGATTTTAGTTGCTCTCCAACACATGTAATAGAGATAGCCGTGTTAAATAGGTTCTTCTTTGATGATACATAGTTTTGTTCCCAAATAACAATCTTGTACGAAAAACCAGTAGTTGGGATGAAATAGTGGTAATATTCTTATTAAATTGTGTCACTGCATAAGCTCAAGGTGCTCGTACCGTTCACCAAGGTAAAGTGGCGTTCGGCTCGGCCGGTTTGAGATGAGTGACCGTACGAGCGTCTACGTACTTCGGAAGGTACCTTAAGCCATTGGCTTCGGTTACTATTTAATGTGGTAGTCGTTAAGCCGAGCTGGAAACCTTATAAGCGGCTTGATAAATTCCAACAGCAGGTGGCCACAAACCTGCCTCCACCAATCCGCATTGAATCGCGCGGTGGAGTATGACCTTTTCTCTCTCATCTCGATTTGTGAGAAAAGGTCTTTGGCCAGCAGTGGAACAGTGTAGGCTGATATTATAAAAAATAAAAAACACCGTCACGCCTATATTTAACAAGCTGGGGTTGGCAGAGGTGTACTGAGTACACCCACGTTTCGCCGACGATGTTAGGTCCCATGTAATAGGGAACGAGCCAATTGCCATATACCGGGCACAATTCCAGACTCCGGACTAGTACTGGGAAGTTTTCGTTAGAAAAACTACACTTGTCCGACCTAGGATTTAAACCCAGGACCTCGTGATCACAAAGCGATGTGCTTTGTCACTAGACCAACGAGGTAGTCGATATTATATATAATCATTATAAGCCTCAGAAACCAGTCGAACACAAACTTTTATTCAAAAAATATTTTTATGATAAGACACTCTCATATTTTAGTGTGGGACATGTATGATGCTAACATCCTACGACATTGTTAACGATATTTGATGTTCACAATACATTTCTGCTACTCCTGATTAGGCAATGTAGATGTGATACCGATTATTTAAAAAAAATAAACACCGTCACGTCTGTATTCCCCAAGCGCGTGTAGTAGTGATGAACTTTTCTCCGACGATGTTAGGTCCCAGGGGCGAGCCTATTGCTATATACCCGGCACAATACCAAACTCCAGGCTGTTACTAGGATTTTTTTCTATACAAGAACAACATTTGTCTGACTAAGGATTTGGACCCAGAAGCGCGTTATTCGCTCGACAGACGAGGCTGTTTATTTTTCTATATTTAAATGGAGGTTCCATAAAGTTTTAGTTCACACGCTCACGCTCACTCATCATTTTATTAATGTGCTTAGTTCAACAGCAAATGGTCCCAGCAATTAAAATTGAATACGTAACGGATGATTTACATCCTTCATAAATAAAGGATTAGACTGATGTCAATGGTTTTATATGAAAGGCGCTGTTATTGACACATCCCATACGAGTACAGTATACACTCTACAGTAAGTAAACTACACAAATTCCCGCAGCTTACTTTGCTCCATTCTTTCCTTACAAACTCCAATAATCTACATTATGTCCGCATAGAATCCACTAACCTTGATTAGGGCGTGCTAACTTTGGCTAGCAGTAGGACTGTTTTATTAATATTATTACTGGACAAACTATTTTACATTATCGTAGCATTGTCGAAAAACCGCGCTGTCACGTTCATCTATAGATATAGTAAATCTGTAGATATAGTAAATTTGTAGTGTGAAACGGATGGAAGACCAACTTGATAGCGTAACGCCAACGTCAATCTGTTCATGCTCAGCACTCTGGTGTAGCCTAATCATATTCTCTCACATACGAATAATTCAAATTGAGAATAACACGAAAAAAAAACAATCTTAACATAGACCAGCCCGTCTCACACCCCCATAACCTATTAATAACCACCAACGCTTACAAAATCGATAAAACATCGATAAAATTCAAATAAATTCGTCATTATTCTAATTTCTTTGCGGCAATGGAAACAAAATCCGTGTTTAACAATAGAAAACAAACAAGCAAACTCGTGAAGAAGATTAATGCTTTGTTATTTTTTTTCTTTTGTACTCTTGACTTAATTGTTTCATTATACGGCCAGTATCGACTATTAAGATAAGGAGCCTTGTCGTAGGATACTAATTCTTTTTGTTACATGATAATAAAAATGTTAGAACTAGGGTTTTGTCTTTATAAAATTGTTTGGAATTTATTGTGTTACAACAGCATACTTTGTGCAATAAACATGATTAAATTTAAGTTCTTCGTTACATTTATTTGAAATTATGTTTATTTTTCGTTTTAGGCTATAAAGAGATAATAATAACCCACTGAGTAAAATTGTTGTGCAAATATAGAGTGGGTGATTAGCAAAAAAAATGAATATTATGATTTTACCATTAAAATTAATAAACCCATTTTTTTTTTAAATTAAACTCTTACATTCCGCTGAATGTTCATCATTGCATAAACCGGCATTATCGGTAATGAATTCCTTATTTCAATGTAAAATTTGTTCTAATTTTGTTTCGTGCAATTATTTGATGATAGATTAGCGATTAATGTCATCTTTAAAATTTAAAAAAGGTCTCTATAACTGGACGTAAATAATTAAATAACTGTAAAGGATCCAATAACCATAAATCCTAAAACTGTTGGGCATATATTATCATTTCGAAATAATTCGCCGTATAAACACCAGTATTTTTCTTTGTACTTTATGTACAAAATTACAAAAATGAATGTATAAATAACTAAGCGCCAACCCTACTGCGAGTCGGGTCGCAGGCGCACCATTGATCATAGATCACAATGATATCTAATGATACGGCGCGTGATCGATAAAGCGGCGGGCCTGCCCACCGCAGGAGAGCCTGTGTAAGGAAACACCGGCTCTATGCGCGCGCGCCGCTCGACGTTACTATAGGAATTTGATGCTAAAATTTAATATTAATATTCTATCGATTATGTGACTAGCTGTCCTTAGGACTGTCTTACATAACTACTGGAGTAAATTCCTTTTTTGGTTAGGTTGGTTACCAATATATCTTTTTAGTGATGCTTTAGAAGTTAAGATCGCATTTACTGCCTCGTTGATCTAGTGGCAAAGTGCATCACTTTGTGAATACGAGGTCCGGGGTTCAAATCCTAGATCGGACAAGTGTAGTTTTTCTTACGAAAAAGTCACAATATTAGTCCGGATAGAAATAGGCTCGCCCCCTATTACACGGCACCTAAAATCGTCGGTGAAAAGTGGGTGTACTTAGTACACCTCTGCCACCCCCGTTTGGGGAATTTAAGTGTGACGGTGACAAGTTTGCATGCTAATTTTACATTTTATTTATCTTTACATGTTAATATTTCAAGTTTGTATTGTGTCAGTAGGTACCTTAACACTTTCATTTATTTCGCATATATATATATTTTTTTTTAATAAGCCCCACGCTGGGATTTAAATATGTGTTGTAGGCGCGTTTACAAACATGAAAATTAACATACACAGATACCCAGACCAGAACAAATAATTATGGATCACACAAAGATTTGTCCCGTGCGGGAATCGAACCCGGGACTATTAGACACAGAGAGCGGAGCAGCTTAAGCTCTAACCACTGCGCTAAATCGTCCGTCAATTATATAATAATAATTTTAATCAAAATTATAGAAACATTTGGTGAATAAAAAAAAATTTACACACCAAGACATTATTATATACCTACTTAGATTTAATATAGAATACACTTTATACAATAATCCTATATGCGATCGCCAACCCGCCGCCCAAGCGTGGCGATTATGGCAATTACCCCCCGATGAACGACACTAACACAAAGCCGGTCGTTGTGGCGATCTTTGGGGGAGGCCTTTGTCCTGCAGTGGACGTCTTTCGGCTGATGATGATGATGACACTTTATTGTACACGAACATAATCACAATACATAAATAACACTACGAAAATAAAATATATAATGGTAGAACAATTGGCATATGGTATGGGTAACTCATTAGGTTTGCCCAGTACAGCGTTTATTATTTCCCAAGCACTAAACTCCTTACAAATACGTTGATTGCTTTGTATAATAAAGATATCAATAACAGCTCGATTCAACCGAAGTGAAGATTACCTGCCGGGACCGTCCACCGTGCACTTGCGTACCACACGCCAACTGAAACAATTTACTGCGCCCATGATACAAATAATTATATAATACCAGCCTATACTGCCCACTGCTGGACAAAGGCCTTCTCTCACAAATCGGGGTGAGAGAGATTAGGTCATACTCCACCACGCGGACCCAGTGCGGATTGATGGAGGCAGGTTTGTGGCCACCTGCTGTTGGAACTTATCAAGCCGCCTTTAAGGCTTCCAACTCGGCTTAACGACTACCACATTAAGTGGTAACCGGGACCAACGGCTTAACGTGCCTTCCGAAGCACGGAGACGCTCGAATATGAAATGCCACAAACGGTCACCCATCTCGGGCCGACCGAGTCGAACGCTGCTTAACCTTGGTAATCGGTAAGAACACCGCGGTCGCACAGCGCTACGAGCCCTCATACAAATAATTACTTATTTATAAAATACTGTAGTATATTCAACATTAATGCGTACATTCACATATCTCATTCAGTTGTGTGTTTTTCTTTCTGAAACAGTTTTCTGCCACGTATCATATATTATTTTTATTTTAAATTCCAACGTAAAGTTTATTTGCTAAAATTTGAGACCTCATACGCATGGAAGCTTTGTTTAATAAAGTATTATCCATTACTACATACTGTTGTTATTTGCGAAATATATGCGTAGATCTTAAAAATAAGCTTGAAGTAATGCTTTGTGAATGACTAGCGCAAACATTTTTATTATAATTTGTGGACTATTACGTTAGATATTTATTACGCCTCTGTTGCGAGCCAAATGGCGTGATAATAATTATTTTATTTATGTAAACTCTTTTCTTATTCTCTTTTCAATTGTATATCTATATTATACCTAAAATTACTTTACATCTCTACATCTACATTATGATACTAACATATCAATAATAAGTCGGCAATGAAGTGCGGAAAAAAGTCTCTGCCAGCACAATTTGCTGCACGTGACTTTTTACTATGAAAACTCGAATACTTCTAAATCCATATGTCACACCTTATATCGTGCTCCGCGTGCCCTAACATCCGCACGCAGTCAATGTGGCTGCATTCTGGACGGCTTTGCTATATGTTACGACTAGAATGTTTGCTGTCGAAATGCTAAAAATTAAAATTCATGATGTTTCGAAATTAAACTTATTTTATTCTATTTTCTGAGATAGTGATGGCGGAGTAGTGAAGTTAATTTTTATTACTACTTCTCCCTCAATTTAATTTCATGTGAAGTAGCTAGGTACCCACGCAAGTCCAAGAAATTAATAATCATCATCATAATAAGTTGAAAGACGCCCACAACAGGACAAAGGCCTCCCACAAAAATCGCTACAATACAAGCTTTGTGTTAAACGCTTGTAGCGTTTTTTGTCGAAATTTATACATGTTGCATTATATAATACATGTTGCATTTTTGAATGTTGCATTTTGGCAAGATACAAAAATGGCATTTGCAACTTTCTTGCCAGTCGATAAGGTTATTTATACCAAATATAATACTGGATTATAGGACTTTATTCGTTGGACACGTCGATTTGACAGATGGACTATTATATTCTCAATTCAAAAACCGTCTGCAATTAATAAGGTTCTTTTATTTCTAAAATGGAGTCGTGATTCAGTAGTAAGCGATCGAACGGTAATGGCGGCTTGAACACGACCTGCCTTCTTACTTTGTCCGATAGATATCGTAATTTACTTATTTTATGTTGCTGTTATTATTTCACCGGAGTTAGTTGTTGGACGCGGTTGTTTGTATATTGTTTGTCATTTGTTAATTCTATGTCCACAATAATAATAATATCAGCCTATACTGCCCACTGCTGGGCAGAGGCCTTCTGTCTCCACCACGCAAATTCAGTGCGGATTGGTGGAGGCAGGTTTGTGGCCACCCGCTATTGGACTTATCAAGCCGCCTTTAAGGCTTTCAACTCGGCTTAACGACTACCACATTAAGTGGTAACCGGGACCAACGGCTTAACGTGCCATCCGAAGGGAGACGCTCGAATATGAAAATGCCACAAACGGTCACCCATCTCAGGCCGACCGAGTCGAACGCTGCTTAACCTTGGTGATTGGTAAGAACACCGCGGTCGCACAGCGCTACGAGCGCCTCATGTCCACAATATTCATATAATATTATATGGTTGCTTTACCGTGGGTTGAGGTACTAGTACCGCTGGGCATTGTTCTTGCAGTCACCAAAGTTAGACATAGTTTGATTCGGTCAGTTTGTGATGCGTGGCCATTTTTGGCCACGCATCACAAACTGACCATTTTCAACCGTCTCCGTGCTTATGAAGGCTTTATATTCTATACTTTTATGCTTACTATTGGAATACCAATAGCATGTAAATTCGAATTCCCTTTGCTGCTTTCTATTCTGTAGTTTTGTGTGTAGTCGTGACTTTTCTTTTTCTTTCTTTTCTTTTAAATTCTCTTAATAGCCTAGTGGTTAGACCGTTGGACTGCAAAGCCAGAGGTCTCGGGTTCAAACCCAGGCACACACCTCTGTCTTTGCGTATTAAAAAAGTAATTATCACTTGCTTTAACGGTGAAGGAAACCATTGTGAGGAAACCTGCATGCCAGAGAGTTTCTCGCAGGTGTGTGAAGTTCGCCAACCCGCATTGGTCCAGCGTGGTGGACTATGGCCTTAACCCTCTCAGTTTGAATGGAGGCCCGTACGCAACGATGGGACAGTTTCTTAACAGGGCTGATATTATTATATTATTATTCTTTTCTAATAATAAGTTACTACTTAATTTAATTATACTTACTACATTATCCCAGCAAACCGACGTACTTGCGTTATTAATAAAAACGTTCTTATGTCAAAGTATTATTAAATGCTTACATGTTATTGCTTGACGGGCGGTTGGTCCAGTGGTTAAGAGCTTGAGTCGCTCCGCTCACTGGATCGAGGAGTCACGGGTTTAATTCCCGCACTGGACAAATATTTGTGTAGCACCCAAATTACTGTACTCTCTTCCCACCTATAGTCGTTAACGCTAATAAAATGGAGAGGAGAATTACATTTAACAACAAAAAGTCACATGGACATAACAATTTCGATTTTTATTGATTGCCACAGTATAATAACAAAACGTTTGCCACTTGGCTAAGCTCTATGTTCAGTATCGCCTCATTACCTCCATAAATATTAATTCCAATCTATCAAAACTTCACTCACATAAGACCTTTCCTTTCCCATATTCATTTAGCCACCAACCATTAATTCATGATACTGACTCGTCCTGTCTTCCAACATGATGGGAAACTCATCATCCCTTCTGTAGTAATAGTGTAGACAACGTTACGGAGATAAACGATGGATGCTGACCAAAGAAATTGTATTAGTCAAGCACTAGAAGTGAAATAGCGCATGATTTTGTTAGAGGCCTCTGTCATCGTTTTGCCATACAAGTAGTTTGAAAATAAAAATCTTTTATAAAAAAAGGTAAACCGACTTCAAAAAGCAAAAAAATAAATATTTGAAGTCGGTGCTGGTTGGTGCAGTCGGTTACTTGGCACCGACTTCAAATATTTATTTTTTTGCTTTTTGAAGTCGGTTTACCTTTTTTTATAAATAATTTTTATTTTACAATTTTAAGTGACCAGTGAATTATTCTATAGTGGGGTACCTATAGGATTGACGTAATAACCATAATATCTCAATTTACACATTCCTATTGTTTGTCGTTAAGGAGTTCCCTGGTGTATCTTCTAAGTCCAAGGTCCAATGTCAATAAAATTAATATGGGACCACCTTGGAGATATACTGAACCCAATGCAAAAAAAAATATCAAAATCGGTCCACAATTGACGGAAATATCGCTGAACATACATAAAAAAAAAAAAAAAAAGCATACATACAACCGAACATAGAACCTCCTCCTTTTTGAAGTCGGTTAAAAATAGACACAAGCAGAAAGAACCTGTTGGATCTCTGTACTCTCTGCCTACCCCGCAAGGGATCTGGCGTGATGATATAGATAGATAGCAAAAAATACACCTGTTATTAATTTCGTATATTTTCATATTCTGTTATATTACGAAGTTTCGGCATACCCTAAGACTATCTGCCACTTAACGAGTATCGTTCCGTCATTAATCAAGCTAATTATTTTGACGGCTCCTTCTTTACACCATCAAAATTATAATCTACCGTTTTACATAAATATCAATGAGATACGAAGTAAATAACAGTTAAATATTAAATTCTCGTACAAGTATTAATCTTCAATCCTGTGTAAGCTTATTATGTCTTCATAATAAGCTTACAAGGACAGGCCACGTGCGCCGCAACCCTGCATCCAGTCTTTTGACCACGTAATGGTTACAATTCCGATGAATTTTATTTCCTTGTAAGTAAAGAAGTCGTTGGGGGAATTCTTTGCCCTGCTGCAGATTTCTTTCGCCTGAAAATTTATTGATGAATAATAATAATAATATTTATTTTACCAGATAAAAAGTACATACATATTTCTTAGATTTAGGGCTAATCTTATAGCAAAATGATACTGAGGGTGCCTCTGCAGCCGAACTATATGGCAACCTGTATTGCGGCATGCAGCGCCATTCCCAAAAAACAAATAAAATATCTATGATAGGTATAAGATGTAGCCATGCAAGAAAGAAAGCTAAATATGTTTGAGGTACATGATTTAACTTAACTATATTTGTAGAGTGTAAGTTAGGATCCTCCCTGTGTGTTTGATGCAAATGCTTGAATGAATGTGGGAAGGTGTGTAGGTAATAGTTTCTATGATACATTATTGTGGTGGTAAAGTAGCTGATATTTCTATCTATCTATCTATCTATCTATAACCTCACGCCAGATCCCTTGCGAATGCTGATATTTAAGTGTTAATTATATAATTTAGGAAGGTATGTTAAACAGATTTTCAGTTTCTTCATAATTCAATTTTAGAAGGTGGTCCTGTGCCTTATTTTTAAACTGATATTAATTTAACTTGTATAAATTCAGAAAAATAGATTATTATAAGTACAGTTAGAAATTTTGGAAGAATTTAATACTAATTTTAGTCACAGTATCACATACGAGTACTACATTAGTCGACGCAGTCCTAAAGCATTTTCCGACGGACGATTCGGCACAGTGGTTAAGAACTTAAAGCCACTATGCCTACTGGATCGGAGCGGATCGGATCTGGAATAGTCGTAGATTCGATTCCTGACAAATCTTTGTATGACCCACTATTATTTGTCTCGGTCTGGGTATTTGTGTATGTAATTTTTTATGTTTGTATGTTGTTGTGTCCTGTGTCCTATATAATAAATCCTAGAAAGGGGGCCAACGTTTTTTTTTAAATAAAAAGAAGTTATAATTTTCTCATATGTGATAATTTCCGACAAGTGCACATAGTTATACGACTTCTAGTACTACTCATTATTACGATTTCTATGGTGCTGACTAATGATAGGTGGATCATGCCACTTTGCAAGTGCAAATATATACGGTATAACCGAGGGATGGAACTCGAATAGAAATTATCGTATGCAATTTGATGAATCATCTAAGAGATTCATGGCTTGCTAGGATATTATTCAATTTGTGCAGATTTACGATGGTGAACATATTGCATGCAAGGTGAACCTTATAAAGCGTTAGGGTGGATGAGTTAAATCGGATTTTGTATGTAAGAAGTTTTAAAAATCTATATCATCACGCCAGCTCCCTTGCGAGGTAGGCAGAGAGTACAGAGTTCCAACAGGTTCTTTCCTTACATACCTCTTTGGCTTCCTCCACTCTCATAGTTCGTCTCATACGCGCTCACCGGTTACGAAGACTCTTGACTTGCCCTTTAGATAAAACACGTTCTATTTGGTTATGGTAAGATAGTCTAGGTCTTCCCCGGTACCTACATCCTTCCACTTTCGCATTGTATATCTGTTTTGTCATTCTTTCTTCTGACATTCTTTCTATATGCCCGAACCAACGGAGCATACCCTTTCTCATCTTTACACCGATACTATCTTTCAACCTACTCGCTTTCTTACTACGCTGTTGCGAATACAGTCGATCAGCGTGACTCTGCACATCGTCCGCAGAGATCGCATTTCGACCGCATTTATCCTGCTTTCGTTCTCCTTCTTACATACCCAACACTTACTGCCATATAATAGCGTTGGGACAAGCACTCCGTTATGCATGGTCAGTTGTGCGTTTTGGCTTAAGTGCCGGCTCCCAAGTTTCCTTCCTATCGCACCATTCACTCTATTCCCTGCATTCACTCTTCTAGGCGCATCCAAGATATACAAACTCATTCACTTGCTCCAGCACATCGTTAACAACCACAATCCTTGCATTCGTTCTGGTTTCTTCCCGTTCGAGTTTTAAAAATACATTAAAGTAGTAACCTATATTGTGTTCTGTTTTCAATGGTAAAAAATCTCCCTAAAACTAATCAATACCCTGGCGGGGTAGGCAGAGAGCACAAAGTTCTTTCCTTAAAGACCTCTCTTGATTCATCCACTTACGCAGTTTGTCTTATAAAAGCTCGCCGCTACGGGGATTTAAGTCTAATTTTGCAATTCGTGCTTATTTTTTTTGTATTTCTTATGTTTTCCAACAAAATATTAATTGTTACCGGGGAAGACCTTTTTTTTTTATTATCGCAGGGAAAACCCTTTATGGGTACCCGTCCGCGTTCGGGGGACGCGGAGGGGTTATGTCGGAGTCCTTGATCCATCAACACTCGGGGCCGTAGCCCCGGCTGTTGATGGACCAAGTGTACCGACTAAAAACCCTGCGGTGACACCGTCTTCGTCGCGAGGGTCAGGGACCACGGGATCGCCGTTTGGCACGCACCGCGGTCCCGACGCGACCTGCCCTGTTGAGGGCCCACCTTGGGAGTCACCTCCCTGACGTAAAAAATACGCCCTCCCTCTACGTAGACGCCGCGTTGGTGTCACCCAACGCGGCGTCCCCCTCTCGAACTGGGAGGCAGACTCCCCCGAGTCTGCCACCCAGGTATTTCGGTAGAGACACCCATGTACCCGGACTTTGATATCCGAGGCCATGGGTATCTCCACGCCCCCTCGCGCCACACGCACGCGAACCACCCAGCCGCCGCCGCGCCGCCCCTCTGGCGGCATGCAGCAGCAGCCGGTCGGCCCAGTTCAGCCGGGCTAGGGACCCAAAGGGCCCCACCGCCCAGCAGGTGGTCGGGAGATTACGCAAACCTACACCGACCACCGTACCACCGAGCCGATCTGCGCCATACCCTTAAGGGCAGGCGCCCGAACGGCTCCCTACCAGGGGCGGCGCCACCTGCTGCCCCCAACTCTCTCTCCCAAAGGAGAGCGAGGGGGCAACTAGGCGCCACACCCACACCCTTGCGCCTAAAAGGCGCGTGAGCCTTCCAGCCACCACTGCGCCGCCCCTCTGGCAGCAAGCAGCAGCAGCCGGTCGGCTCGGCACGGCCGGGCTAGGGACCCAAAGGGGCCCTACGGCCCAGCGCGCGTTCGGGAGGTCCTTACCTCTGCAAAAAATGCACGGCGCACAACAGCGTCGTGCTGACCTCGACCGACCACCCAAACGACAGGCGCCACCTGCTGCACCCCACGGAGGGGCGCAGCCAGGCACCACAACCTTCCGGCCAAAGCCGGGGGACAGGAGACTGGGTAGGAGAAGGAAAGGGAGGGATGGGACGCATGACTGTTTCTGTTATGTCTGTTCAGAAGGACCAGACCAATAGCAGGTAGCAACCGCGAGCAGGATACAGTCACACTTGCCTTGGGGATCGTCGCGACCGTGCGCTACTCCCAAGAGAGAAGACCACGCCAAATTGCTTGCCGGGACAGACGAGCAAAATAGGCGAGAAGCTATGCCACTGCGCCTCGAAGGACACGTGTGGTGGGATAGCCTTTCGCCCGCCCACCGGGGAAGACCTAGACTATCTTACCATAACCAAATAGACAGAGTCTTATCTGAAGGGCAAATCTCCGTAACCGGCAAGCGTGTATGAGACGAACTATGAGAGTAGAGGAAGCTAGAGAGGTCTTTAGGGAAAGAACCTGTTGGAATTATGTACTCTCTGCCTAAACCGCAAGGGAACTGGCATGATAATATACATAGTTTAGTATTTCTCAATATACTTGAATACAGCAGACCAAAAGATCACGTCACAGTTTTAATTTATCGCTGCTATGTGAATCACGGCCATACGGCTGAGATCTCAAATCGTCCGATATTATTTAATAGTTATGACCACGTTACATAACACTTTCAATGACGTAAACTTTCGAAACTCGAAATATTCACGGTCAATAAAGCGGTAACGTGCACACCGGACGCCTATGATCCATGGCTCATATTCGCTGTGACTAAACGCACTGCGTTACGATAAAAAGTGAAATGATCTGTTTTTGCCGCTGGAAGACTATTAAAATTATCCCCTTTTGTGACTGTGGAGACTCAGTGCAGACTATCCAGCAAATCGAAAACGACCGCGCCTCTAAAAAATTCAGAGGCGGATTCGAGGGACTACATCAGCTGACACCGGAGGCTAAACAATGGCTCCTTTGCACTGCCATAAAATTTTGATCGTAGGTTGCATTACTGAAAGTACATCCCGAAACGATAATGATGGTGACGAAGCTATCGTAACGCATTACGTGTTTGATTGGTCATAGAGAATAAGGGGCCCAGAGTGAGATGTGACGGTTATGAAGCCGATTCGACACGTGCATTTCGTCCGCCTATCAAATACAATTGCATAAACGCACGTGTACTTTCACATTTTATTGGATGACAGTATTGTAACAAGAGTTGCTTACTAAGCTGAGTTTCTTTTGAATACTAGGTAATGTTATAGAGATTGCTTTACGTATCTCTGAAGAAATCTACTGGGCACTTACCACAATGCCTTTGACTGACCTACTCGTATTATAATCTTACTATGCTGTAATAAAGTAATATGGGATATAAAAAAGCACCGTCACGCCTGTATTCCCCAAGCGGAGGTGGCAAAGGTGTACTGAGTACACCCACGTTTCGCCGACGAAGTTAGGTCCTATATAATAGGGGGCGATCCTATTGCCATGTACCAGGCACAATTTCAGACTCTGGACTCGTACTGGGAAGTATTCGTTAGAAGAACTACACTTGTCCGACCTGGGATTTGAACCCAGGACCTCGTGATCACAAAGCGATGCGCTATGCCACTAGACCAACGAAGCAGTAATATGGGATATAACGGGAACGTACCGATACCGCTCGTTGAAGACGGTGCTCACCGCGCTGCTGCTATCCGGGGCTTAAAAGAACAGGCTGTCCTAAGGCTTTCAGATGTCTAGAATGTGACCTTCTGGCGTTCAGCTAATGGTAGTATTGCGATGGGCACGGCAATGATAGTGTCTCCACGGCTGGTGGGCGGGAGAATGAGTGATGCAATTTTGTTTCTCTAAAATGTGCTAAAACGAAGAAGATCCAAGGCCTTTTTTCTCCGCACAGGACTAAAAATTTTCCGTTTTTTTTTCATAAAAAAACCCTTAGGTATCTAAGTAGGAAATGTGCAAGCAAAATACCTACCTACTATAGAATGAGATAAATATATGGGTAAATATGAATACTTACGTACTTTCCCATCATTACTAAATCACGTCCAATAATATGCTTTTTGTCATTTACAAGAATATTCAACCAACACACTGATTGTTCCAATCTTTGGACATGGATTTCGCCAGAGCCAAGTCAAAGGCTAATAACCGATGTTGGGCGACCTCGACCGCCCTCTTCACATCCAACACACCAAATTAAGGCAATATTGAAAACAATGTTGGACGCTTAAAGACGAGCCAAGCAGACATGTTTACAATAACAAGCCATAGAATACAACCACAAATATGTAATACCAATTCGATGTTAGAGTGTGCATCAAGAGTAGAGTGGTTTTTATGTGATTAACTAAGCCAAGGTTATAAGAAATAATGTCGCAAATGAAGTCTGAATCGGTTAATTATTAAGTTTCATTAAACTTTTTAGTAGGAATTGTTTGCTCGTTTTTATGCGGCGAAATAATTATGAGACGGCTTAAATGTAGGTATAGTTATGTAAAGTGTATGGCCATCATTTGTATTGACTTTAAATATCCTAAAATATGTTATATTTCAGGCTCAATATCCAATAATATGGATATTCATACGATTTATGAAAAACTTTTCGGATTTAATTAGATTTGCAACGTGGAATGTTTTGCTGTTCATAACGTCTTCAAAAAATGTGCTGCTTAACATACAAGATTTTTACAGGAACTCTCCCTCTCTATAACATCACGCCAGATCCCTTGCGGGGTAGGCAGAGAGTACAGAGGACAGAACTATGATGACATATTACAATAAAACATGGATCGTTTAATACGTATACGGCTAGCAAAAAAGCATTATTTTTTCTTAACCCAAATGCTATTTTAATATTCTTATAATATTTTTTTTTATAAATCTCCACCAACTTTTGTATAATAAAAAGCATTACCGATTTATAAAATTGAGAACGTACAGTGAATTATGTCGCTGTCAGTACATTTCGAATCAAAATCGATCACACAACATTTCCGATCATTATTCTACAATGATTTTGATTGACACACAAACTGAGCCCTTTCGCTAATATATGATTGTTATCATTTTGTTTACAAGTATTTAGTGAAGCATTTGTGAGAATAAATGTAAGACACACTTTTGTAAAAGTGGAATACATTTAACAAGCTAAATGACTTGTTCAAAATAAAATTGTGTTCTTGTACGCCCATCGTTTAAATATCATTTATTTAATGCGTTGGTATTTCAAAATGTTGGGTTAGATTGAAAGTTTTTAGAGTAAGTAACACAGTACACATCTTTTTATAAGAAATTGTTTTTTTTTTTTCAATCAATCAAATCAGCCTATTGCAGTCCACTGCTGGACATAGGCCTCTCCCAATTTGCGCCACAATACACGGTCCTTCGCCTTCCGCATCCAGTCCCACCCTGCGACCTTCTTCAGGTCGTCGGTCCACCTAGCTGGGGGGCGCCCTACCTTACGTTTGCCGAGTCGTGGTCTCCACTCTAAAACTCGTCTGCTCCATCGGCCATCGGTTCTTCGACAGACATGGCCAACCCACTGCCACTTTAGCGAGCTCACTCTGCGGGCTATGTCAACTACTTTGGTTCTTTGACGGATAACTTCATTTCGGAGTTTATCCCTCAAAGAGACTCCGAGCATAGCCCGCTCCATAGCTCGCTGCGCGACTTTGAGCCTATGGACTAGCCCTACTGTAAGTGTCCACGTCTCGGCACCGTATGTCATGACTGGTAGAACGCACTGGTTGTAGACTTTCGTCTTCAGGCATTGCGGTAAAGGCGAAGAGAAAACCCGACGTAGTTTGCTGAATGCCGCCCAGCCCAACTGGATCCTTCTGTCGACTTCTTTCTCGAAGTTGTTCCTACCAAGCTGGATAATCTGCCCAATTTTTATAATCTTTTTTTTTTTATTCCTTTTTAATAAAAAAAAACATGTTGCCTCACACTAGGAAATATTTCTGTGCACTAGGTGTATTTACAAATATGAAATTCATACACACAAACACCCAGACCGAAACAAATATTTGTAGGTCACACAAAGATTTGTCCCATGCGGGAATCGAACCCGCGGCTTCTCGATCGGGCGGAGCGGCTTAAGCTAACTACTGGACCAAGCTGTCCATCAAATTTAAGGCATTTTTCATATACCAAAAGAGTTCCAATACCTATCTATATCATCACGCCAGTTCCCTTGTGGGGTAGGCAGAGAGTACAGAGTTCCACCAGGTTCTTTCCTTACGTACCTCTCTGGCTTCCTTCACTCTCACAGTTCGCCTCATACACGCTCGCCGGTTGCGGACTCTTGACTTGCTCTTCAGATAAAACACAGTCTATTTGGTCACGGTAAGTCTAGGTCTTCCCCGGTACCTACATCCTTCCGCTTTCGCATTGTAAATCTGTTTTGTCATTCTTTCTTCTGACATTCCGACAGTTCGAATATTTGATTTGTAATATCTTTATAAGCCTATGTGTTATTCTGATGTATGAGCTATATTACTGTAAAGTTTTATCAACACCCGTAGTTTTTGTGTGAAAGTATCACAAACATCCATACATCCATCCATATTTACAAACTTTCGCATTTATTATTGTTCCATTCATTTTACGAGCGGAACCGATGGAGCTCGAAACTTTACGATTACTTACAGAAAGACGGTGCGCGTGCGTTTGTTTTGTAGTAAAATTCACATCAACCTATTCCCATTAGCTGTAAAATAATTAATTTTACGTCACCAGTTACGCTATTATTGAAATAATAATTAAAGAAAAGTTATAATAATAAAAATAATATAAGCCCTGTTAAGAAACTGTCCCACTGTTGGGCACGGGCTTCCTCTCAAACTGAGAGGGTTTAGGCCATAGTCCACCACGCTGGCCCAGTGCGGATTGGCGAACTTCACACACCTTCGAGAAACTCTTAGGCATGCAGGTTTCCTCACGATGTTTTCCTTCACCGTTAAAGCAAGTGATAATTAATTTTTAATACGCACATGCTTTCGAAAAGACAGAGGTGCGTGCCTGGGTTTGAACCCGCGACCTTTGACTTTGCAGTCCAATGGTCTAACCACTAGGCTATCACTGCAAAAAAAAGAAAAGTTATTTAACTATTTTAAAACAACGTGGTTTTATTTTAATACAACGTGGACAGAGGTCCACGTGTAAATACAGGAGATGTAATGCCACTGACCTTAATAGTGTTTGAATATCTTGACTAAGTAACATGGGATTAAAAGAGAAAAAAAAATTAACAAATAATAAGTATCTTCTCCTGTAAATTAATACGAAGAACGTATAGGCCAATACCCAAACAGCTTAGCGAGAAAGATCTTATAGCTTACACATTGATAACATCAAAAGGCGAATACCACACGATTTACTATAACAAAGTAGCCCTTGGACAATTGTTGCTGAACACATCTTAATAATATCAGCCCATACTGCCCACTGCTGGACAAAGGCCTTCTCTCACTAATCGAGGTGAGAGAGATTAGGTCATACTCCACCACGCGGACCCAGTGCGGATTGGTGGAGGCAGGTTTGTGGCCACCTGCTGCTGGAACTTATCAAGCCGCCTTTAAGGCTTCCAACTCGGCTTAACGACTACCACATTAAGTGTTAGCCGGGACCAACGGCTTAACGTGCCTTCCGAAGCACGGAGACGCTCGAATATGAAAATGCCACAAACGGTCACCCATCTCGAGCCAACCGAGTCGAACGCTGCTTAACCTTGGTAATCGGTAAGAACACCGCGGTCGCACAGCGCTACGAACACATCTTGCACAGCCAATAATATTAGTGAATCTCCTCAACAGACAGATTGTAAAGGAGGAGAGATAAAAAGTCATGGCAATAAAATTAGCGCCTCAGTTATGTAGGTTATGTTATCGCTAACTGGGGAATATTGGTGACTGTATAGAAAAATGATCCTACGAAACATTATGTATGCTAACATTACGTAAGGTGTTTATTATTTGCTGGCTTTTTATTATAGACCCATATTAGCTGCTTTGTAGACACAATATGGCTAACGTCTTTGGGTTTCTGGTTTGATCATGCTCACTATAATGTCTTTGCTTGCGGTGGCTGTCTGGCGTAGGTCACTCTCTTTCCTTCAATATGGTCGAGGGGAGTGATGGCCGTTCCAGCAGTCATACCCGTGAACGGGTGCTGCTTGTGAGCACTGGCCCATCTGAAATCCGTTAGAGACTCTTTACAGATAACATCATTATATTCATATCACGATCGTAAGGCATCACACTGGAGGTAGATCGTAAAGTCTTTAATTGTAACCTAAACATTGTATCCACACAATATTATCGAAAAAAGAGAAAGAGAAGTAAATAAAAAAGTCAAGCCTACTGAGTTTCTTCGCCGAATCTTCTGAGTGGAGGCCGCGTTTGGATCCCGTGGTAGATTAGTAGTTAAATTAGATTTTTTTTTTTTTTTTAAACGTAGCCATACTAGTATTTATTCCTGTGTCGTGGGTGCGTTTACAAACATGAAAATTCACAAACACAAATACCCAGACCGGAACAAATAATTGTGGATCACACAAAGATTTGTACCGTGCGGGAATCGAACCCGCGACTATTAGACACAGTGGGCTCAAGCTCAAGCTCTTAACCACTGCGCTAAATCGTCCGTCAGGCGGATTAAAACAACATGTAAATTGACTATTTGTAAGCGCCCCGCAGGGCTTATACAAAATATTTTTTTAAGTTTGAGTTTAATATCTTAATTATTGTACCAAACACGACTTTCTATAACACATTTTAATACAATCAGTACACCACAAAGCCAGCCGTTGTGGCGATCTTTAGGGGAAGCCTATCACTTGCTGATGATGATGATACCTACACAATTCTGAATTCTAAGAATGCACTTACGAAACACAACATACATTTTATTAATTCAAGATAATCAAACAAAGATTGCATTTCTTTATCGGGCCTTTAATAAACGTCTGACTCGGCGCGAACAAACTAATTAAAACGTATCACAATGAAGTACCCGTATCAATATCGGAACCAATTATTTGTGGGCATCTTAAGGCGGAGGTTTCATAATTTTTAATTATTGGACAAAAGTCGTGTGTGGCGCCCCGCCGCGGCAGCGCCCTCTACTAATGATGAGCTGAAACAATGAGGTTTCATTACGTGTGCGTATAGCCATACCGCGCGGTGTTATGATATTATGTAAATATAAATGGCTATATTTATTATAATGACTGCCTCGTTGGTCTAGTAGCGAATAATGTGCTTTGAAATCACGAGGTCCTGGGTTCAAATCCTAGGTCAGACAAAAGTAGTTTTTCTATCGAAAAATCCCTAGTATCAATTCGGAGTCTGGAATTGTGTCCAGTATATATGGCAATAGGCTCGCCCCCTATTACATGGGACTTAACATCATCGGCGAAAATTGGGCGACACCTCTGCCACCTCCGCTTGGGGAATATAGATGTGAAGGTGTTATATATATATATATATATAAATATACAATAAAGAATAAACACCGTAATTATTGTTATATTCTTAGTTAATGGTTGTTATATTCGGAATCGATTGCACATACTAATTAATTTTTTAATCCAGTACTAGGAAGATTTTTTTCCAATTCAAATCGATTTTATTATGATACAACGGCATAAAAACGTTGCCCTGTGAACTGTAGTATTGATATAACCTCATTCCTTTATACCTACAGGGACTGTGTATGATAATTACGAAAATGATAATAGTAAGAACCATCGTCATGTTTACATATGTACTGTGTACTTCTCTATGTATGTATCGTCGATAATGTTTGGTCTTATATGTAAACTAGTTTCTGTTTTGCTTAAAACTTTGTCCGCGTTGAGTTTAAACAGGAACCTTACATATTTCCGTCATCAAAATCTATTAATCCACGAAATAAAATATTCATGTGCCATATTTCATATAAATCAGATAAGGACATCAGGATCAGGATAAAGACCAGCCTGTTTCTATCATACTGGACACATACATTGACGGACGATTTAGCGCAGTGGTTAAGAGCTTAAGCCACTTCGCCCACTGTGTCTAATAGTCGCGGGTTCGATTCCCGTACGGGACAAATCTTTGTGTGTTTGTGAATTTTCATGTTTGTAAACGCACCCACGATACAGGAATAAATCCTAATGTGGGGCTACGTTAAAAAATAAAAAAACATTCCCAAAATCTAGCCAGACGGCTATTCAATTTTACAACAATACTTTTGACCAAAGATATGGGTCCAGAACCTAGTGAATGCAGCAGATACGCCAATATACCACTGAGGCAACTATTAAAGTATTTAGATATGTGCCTAATAATATCCATTACAGCTGATTTTAAGGCTCCATTTACCGAAGAGTACGACGCGTGACGGTACTATTAAACGTCCCATTAAGTTTGAATGATTAATTGTGAAGGCGCAATGATTTATAATCGGCATTAGTCCTTGACTACGGTTTTCGTCTGTCTAAGTAATTATTGGTTGTAAAATAAAATATCTCATTGATCTTGCTTAGCTAACACTTAGCCTTTTGACCTGTAGATACAGGTTAACAAAAGCATTCCCAACAAAGGCGGAGAAGGAAGCCTGATGCTCATACTATTGGGGTGTCACATTGTTATGCACACACTACTCGTATTAACTGCGTTACAGTATTTTAGAA
Source organism: Phalera bucephala (assembly GCA_905147815.2). NCBI lineage: Eukaryota > Metazoa > Arthropoda > Insecta > Lepidoptera > Notodontidae > Phalera > Phalera bucephala. The sequence goes on from LR990625.1 coordinate 15,529,800, forward strand.
GTCTTGTATATAACGGGAGTGTATTATCAATATTATTGGTTGGGTATCGCTTAACACTTGTTGGAACTGACGGACAGACGATTTAGCGCAGTGGTTAAGAGCTTAAGCCACTCCGCCCACTGTATCTAATAGTCGCGGGTTCGATTCCCGCACGGGACAAATCTTTGTGTGATCCACAATTATTTGTTGCGGTCTGGGTATTTGTGTATGTGAATTTTCATGTTTGTAAACGCACCCACGTAACAGGAATAAATACTAGTGTGGGGCTACGTTTTTTAAAAAAAAACTCTATAGGTACTCACTGTCTGCAAGGGATCTTGCGTGATGATATAGATAGGTACCTATCAAATACAACTCTATAGTCTGTTTTCCATTCCTGTATCCTACACAAATACTTACCTTATTCATAGCCACTCAATGCTCATATTTCGTTGATCTGTTGTTAATGCAATAATCAATACAGTAAAGCAATATTGAGTGCAGTTCATTCCAAGTAAGATCTTTGTCTGACCCACAATTATTTGTTTCGGTCTCGGTATTTGTATGTGAATTTTCATGTTTGTAAACGCACCCACGACACAGGAATAAATCCTAGTGTATGGGCTATGTTAAAAAAAAAATATAAATCGACCCTTTTACCGTCCTATTGCAAGCCTTCTATCACAAATAGAGGGAGATTAGGTCATGCTCCATCGGGTGGACCCAATGCGGATTGGTAGAGGCAATTTTGAGACCACCTGCTTTTGCAAATTATCAAGCCAAATGCTTAAAAAATGAAATGCCTAAAACCGTCAACCATCTGACTGACCAAGCAGAACGCTGCTTACTCTTGGTGATTGCTAAGAACACCAAGGCCTCGCAGCGCTCAGACTAGATTCAAAAGTTTCTTCCAGTTTCTACAAAACGTGCTTTCTAGGCTATTTTAGCGATTACTATATTACACGAGTCTTATCTGATGAAAAAGTCAAGAGTCTCCGTAACCGGCGAGCGTGTTGTGTTTTCAAATACCGTCGTACCAACTGTGAGGGTCACACGTTTATTTGTATAGTCCGTTTAAAAGTAGGAAAAAAGTTTTATTAGTGCTAGTGAACAGTTGTTTTATAGTGTATTGTGTTTTATAAAGGCAGTGTGCTTTATGCCATAATAATTTTCTAAATTATACCCCAATAACATTACTAAAACAGGGAATAATATAATCAAGTTAATTTTTTCCTTGATGCTTGTAACTAACGCGTAAGCGACGCGTATTACACGGCGCTTATGACCTTTTGGGCGCGGCGTCGTATATTCCGTGTTTTATTTCTGATGCGACTGCACTTCTATTGAGAGGACGACACAAATACATTACCTGCATCTACCCGCTAGAAGTTAACTAAATTATAACAACAAAATCCTGATAGATTTAGTTGAGGATTATATACGTTTTAAAAATGAAGTGCTTAGCTTGTCCTAATCGAGTTGCAGTTGACGAGCTTATTGCATGTGTACTCTGCAAAGGTACATACCACTACAAGTGTTTAAATATGACGGCAGCTATTTTTTTGGAGAATAAAGATGTTCTAAAGCACAATTGGAAGTGCCCTCCCTGCCGAACTAACATCAATTCTCAGCGCCGTGGGAAAACTGATGAAACACCCACTAAGGGAATTTTTCAATGCTCTCCACCCACTGCTACCATCAACTCTGAGGAGATGTCTTTTGAGGAGGATACTGCAAATGTAACAGCTTCATCTAGCGCTCATACTGAGCCTAGTCCGTTAATGGGTTTGGAACAATTCGCGGCTTTATTGGATACAAGACTCGACTCTAAGCTACATACGATCAGGTCAACTCTTACCCATGAAATCAAGCGCGAAATTAAAGATGCTATTGATGCGCTCAAGAATGAGTTAAGTGCTGGCACGTCACAATTATGCATGCAACTATCTAAAATGAAGCAAGAATTGGAAACTATGAGTAATACTGTTAAATTACTTCAAGAGGAAAACTCCCAATTACGCTCTGAGATAAACATGCTCAAGACTGAAGGAATGCCAGGGAATTCGATCCTAGCAGACACAGTTGCTCAACTTAGAGCTGAACTCAACGACCGTGACCAAGGGGCTTTACTTAATGACGTTGAGATTAACAACATTTCGGAGTCACAAAGCGAGTCAGCTATTCATATCGTTCTTAATGTTGCAGTCAAGCTGGGATTGTCTCTGGAGGAACGCGACATAGTCAGCGCTACCCGCGTCGGCCCTAAGAACCCCAGGGTAACAGGTTCAAAGGATAATGAGTCGCGGGTGCGTCCTCGCCCGCTTGTTGTGCGCTTCACACGACGTTCTGTCCACGATCAGCTGCTGCAAAGCGCACGGGTGCGGCGTGGCGCCACTACCGCTGACCTTGGCCTTGCAGCTGATGAGAACCGCCGCTTCTACGTGAACCAGAGGCTCACCAAAATAAATCGGGTCATATTTGGAAAGGCTCGTGCTGCCGGCCGAAATCATAATTGGAGTTTTGTTTGGATCAAGGAGGGACGTATTTACGCAAAGCGCACGGACTCCCCTAATTCCCCTGTCCATCTGCTGCGAACCGAAAAAGATGTTGAACAGGTTTTTGGATGAAATATCATGTCATCATACTATTACTTTCAGAACGCATTTCCATATTTTTCTATACTCGTGTTTGTGTTAGTTTCAAAATACATACATTTGGTTTCTGTAAATTATCTAATATGTATACTACATTACCTTACGTACACTTGCTCTGGGATTTGCTCGCGGCAGTGAAAAAAGCTTTGAAGTGTATCATAATAATATCAATAATTAACTATCTATACATTTATACTGATACCCACCACACACGATTTCACGATAAAACAATAAATATTTACAAAAATGAATTTATATGTGAACATTCATCAGGCGCAAATACTATAACATACTCGTATTTTTCTATTTTCTTGTCAATCGATCCTCTTAAATATCTTTCTATGCATAATGACAGATATAAATACTATATTTTGCATAAACTATCGCGTGGCTTTTTATTTTATAAGGACATATATATTATACTGGTGATATATTTTATCTTTATGTTCAAATTACCGTTCCACTCACATGTCTGCTTACACACTTACAGAAACAAGCTCAGATTCATTTATACCCATACTAAATGACTCCTAAAAGTAAGCTTTTTCAAGTCGGACTTTATAATGCGGGGTCTTTAAATACTTGTAGGAACGAATTCATATTGGCCGTGGAGCATCACGCCCCAGATCTCTTAGCAATAAATGAAACCTGGTTAAGAGAAGGGTGCGAAGCACTTGCTCCTGTAATTCCTGGTTACCGTTTCCGTATGAAACCGCGCCCTATTGAGTTACGTGGGGGCAGAGGTGGGGGTGTAGCATTCTACATTCGCGATGGCTTAAGAGCTGTTACTATAACGCATCCGCAGTCATTGATTGAACAATTATGGGTAAAGATAAATTTAAATGGAGTAAGGTTGGCTATTGGCACTGCATATCGACCACCTTGGCAATGTGCTTCAGTGTTTCTTGACGCTATCACTGACACCATCTCCAGCTTCGCATATATAGACAGGATTGTGTTGCTGGGTGACTTTAATATTGACCAATTTGATACAACCAACTGTAAATACAAGCAGTTTTCGGACTTTCTTCAGTGTTCTGGGCTCAAACAAGTGATCACAGAGCATACTCACTTTACTGATAGCAGTGCAACCCTCATAGATCTAGTCTGCACTGATGTTACAGTAAATAGTGTCAATCTTTCAAATATCTCAGGAATACATGGTCATGCTATGGTCAACGTTACTCTGAGTATAAAAAAAGATAAAACAAATTCACGCTTCATAACATTTAGGCCTATTAAGGATATTAATATAAATAATTTTAATTTAGATTTAGAATGCATTGAATGGAACAAAATTATTGAGCTTGATTCTGTAGATGATATGGTTTTAACATACAACAATTCTATACAAAGGTTATTTGATAATCATGCTCCTATTAAAACTAGTCTCATACGAGACAAACCCACACCATGGATGACTCCTAATCTTAGACTTATGATAACATTACGTGATAAAGCTCTCAAACGCTATCGATCAACAAAGCTTAATGCACATAAGATATACTATAAATCCTTTAAAAAACTGGTCGAAGAAGCGATATATAATGAACAACGTGCTTTCTATAACCAAACTATAAACAACCGCATTAATGACTCGAGAAGTCTTTGGAAAAACTTAAAACAAACCGTTTTGACTAATGATAATAAGGACTATAGTTGCCTGCCTGATAAATTTAGTAATCCTGATGAAATAAATAATCATTTTTTAACATTGCCCAGTTCAAACAAAATTTCAATATCAACACTAACTTACTACGAATTTAATAATTTACCTCATTTGTCATTTAAATTAAAAACTGTTAATGAAAGTGACGTATCAAATGCAATTCTGTCTATTAAATCAAATTCTCAAGGTGCGGATGGTAATAGTATGGAGATGATATTACTAACGATGCCCCAGACTTTAACAGCCATAACGTCAATCATAAATAAGTCTATCGATACTTCAACTTTCCCTACCTCTTGGAAAACAGCTCTCGTCACTCCTGTACCCAAAGTAGCAAATCCAACTAAATTTACAGAACTAAGACCGATAAGCATTTTGCCCTACCTCTCAAAGGTCCTTGAAAGAATCGTGTACCTACAAATGTATAATTTCTTGGAGAAAAATAACATTTTACCGTCAGTACAATCGGGATTTAGGAAAAATGTTGGTACTGCAACGGCTCTTCTGGACGTTGTCGACAATATATTAGCAGCTCAAGACACTGGTCAATGCACATTACTAGTTCTACTAGATTTCTCACGCGCATTCGATTGCATAAGCATACCTTTACTCCTTTCAAAAATGGCATATTATGGTTTTGATCATTCAACTATAAAATGGTTCAGTAGTTATTTAAGTGGTAGATCGCAAAGCGTCAAAGTGCAGAAAAGTGATGGTGCCTACGTTTTTTCTGCACCCAGGGACGTATATAGAGGTGTCCCACAGGGCTCAATCCTAGGCCCTCTCCTTTTTATTTTATATACATCTGATATGATTGCACATATTAAGTATTCCAAATTTCATATTTATGCCGATGACGTACAAATTTACTTATCTTTCAATCCCAAAGACGATGTCACTTCTGTTATTAATAAAATTAATTCTGACTTGGACAGCATAGCAGACTGGTCCATCCAAAACTCTCTATCACTAAATCCAAACAAGTCCAAATATATGGTTTTAGGATCAAAAAAACAAATTGAAACTGCATTATTGCTTGATCTTCCTGTTTCTATACATGGAACTGCTGTTGAGTATGTTGTGGAGACCAGAAATCTCGGAGTGCTTATGGATAACAGATTGCGTTTTGAGAACCATGTGCTAACCGTCGTAAGGAGCTGCTTTTTTCGGCTAAAAGTATTATATAAAATCAGACATTTACTAAGTGAAAACATTAGACTACAATTGTGTGAATCATTAGTCTTGTCAAAATTAAATTATGCTGACGTAGTTATAGGACCGTGTCTTCTTTCGCGTAGCAAGCGTATAATTCAAAGGGTACAAAATGCGTGTATTAGATTTTGCTATAAAGTGCCACCGCGGAGTCATATCACACCTTACTTAAACAAAGCTGGCTTACTTAATATGGAATCCAGGAGAAATCTTCATTTTGCCGGACTGTTATGTAATATTATACGGAAGCAGAAACCCAAATATTTATACAACAAACTTGAGTGGTATACCTTCCATAAATCGTACAATTCTAGGCGCGCTGATTGTTTTATTCTTACCACTCCATTTCATAAAACTAGAGCGTTTGAGGGCAGCTTTCGCTATCAGGCTACTAAATGTTGGAATAATCTTCCGCCACCACTGACGAAACCGATGTCTAAAAGTACTTTTAAATCTCTGTATAAGACATGTCTGATAGCGAAACAAGCTGTTCTTTAGCCCTGGACTTGATTTGGTTTTTACTTACCTCACTCCTGGTCTGATATACATTGTAGTATTATATTGTATTAATTATATTGATATATTGTTTTTAATTAAATTATGTTATATATAATTATCTTGTGTAGCAAACTCCATATTGTGTTTATTTACTTGCAGCAACATTATCTATATCTTCTCCATATACTTTTAAACTGTGTCTCTCACCCTACTACCTCGTATTATAACGGGTGCAACAGAAAATCAGCGCCAAGCTGTTTCAAGCGAGGCATCTATGCTGAGTTGTAGCCTTTTCACTGCCGCAGCAAACATATCAATATAACCTGTAATTGTATACACTGTGCCTTATTTGTGGTAGTGAATAAATTATTTTCTTTCTTTCTTTCTTTCATTTTCTTTCTTTGTTTGAGACGAACTATGAGAGTTGAGGAAGCCAGAGAGGTATGTAAGGAAAGAACCTGTTGAAACTCTGTACTCTCTGCCTACCCCGCAAGGGATTTGGCGTGAGGTTATAGATAGATAGATAGATAGACTATATTACACCATGCAGATTTAGTTATTCAATTTTACCTCCATAAATGTAGCTATGTACATCAAAAATAGTTCCTAGTGTAGAGAAATGTTCTTCTTAAACAATGCGCATCCAATTATATAGAGCTCTTAGGCCCGTATAACGTAAATCAGACGTAAATATTTAAAAAATAAAATATTTTTATATAAAATATTGGTTTTTAAACTAGATTCACAACTGATTTTCGTTCCGTAATACGGGCCTAAGATGAGTAAAGAAAATAAATATATACAGTCTATAATTATAAATAAATATTATATAAATATAGTCCCAAATAATAATACAGTCCCGAAGCGGGAGTAACAGAGATATATTGTGAAGACTCATATTCTTCCGACGTTGTATAATCCCAATATAATATAGAAAAGCTTATAACCATTATAAAAAGCAGAATTCTACATGAAATAAAACTATTTTTCGGAATTTATCGCGGTTTATTTTGATTTCTAAGTTCCCGACGTTTCGAGTGCTTTGCAGCACCCATGGTCACGGGAGGTACTGAGGTGTTAGACGTCCATAAGGCATAGTTGTTCCAGGGTACCCTCAAACTTCTTAATTATTTTTGTTGGTCCGATCTACGCAGAATGAGCTCACGGTGTCTTGAGGTCTTGCAGTGGTTTTGGATTTGATTATATTAATTATCGGATGTTTTAGTTTGTCTCATCTAGGAAAGATACCTAAGCTTTTGTGTTAACAACTTGATAATTGTTATTATATTATTATATAGTATTAAATCGTACTTAACATAAAATTACTTCTAGCTAAAGTCGTACGAAAGTATCATATAAGACGATTCCAATAACGAGGCAAGATATACAGTAATGCAACAAGATGCCTCACCGCAAGACACGTGTAAACGGCTACTCTATACTGCATACTTCAACACAGGGCTGGCAAAAGAATGTTATATTTCAACGGATGAAAACTATATTTTCATTATTTTTTTCTCGTATTTTTGAACCAAAATCGGGCAAAATCAGAGACTAAAATAATCCGCGGAGTCGCAGGAGTCCTTCATCGCACTCTTTAATAACTTAAGTAAGATAATTATTACTTGCTATTTTGTCAGGTAAACCAACTCAAAGTTGACATGTTTAGCATCATAAATACAAATCTTATTGGTCAAATATATTGCTCCAAATAATTTAATCATGTAAAAATATGTCATGTCTTGGTGCCATCTACAACAACTTAGTCAGATCGCAGGCCTTTGAAGTTACTGGATCAAGTAAGCGTAGGTTCGATCCCTGCAACATCTTTTTGTAACTCAGACTTTTGTTTCAGTTTCGGTGTTTGAGCATGTGAAATTCATTCTTATAAACTCACTTACGAAGCAGGATTTTACCAATTGTAGGGTCACATCTAAAAATCAATCCTCTTTTCTTGACTGGCACTTCTACAGTCTCTTAATTTGAATGTTTGGAGATTTTTCATGTTTGCAACGTTTATCAACCAAGTATTTATCGGAGTAGGTACCCTTCAATACTTCAAAAGAGAATTTAAGACTAAGGACTACGAAACTTTCTAGTACTCTCAGAGGGCAACCCTACAGAGGTCGCGGAACACAATGAGCCTACGACCCGGAACAACAAGAGGCAATCAGTCCCCACACTACCGCGGTGCCGCGCCGGTGGCACACTAGGCCCAGTCGCATCTCCACATATCCACTCAATCGTGAACGTACTGTGTGAACTAGGGGTTATAGTAAACCGTTCTGCATCTTAATATAATATATATCAGGTTTAACTTTAATAGAATGAGACCTTATGACACCACAATTATTTGTTTTTCTTTAATATTGAAAAAATGCTCTCACCTAGGAATTATTCCTGGAAACCTATGTGAATTGCATGTAAGTGAAGGCGGGTGCTTAGCCTTAACTTACATTAAATTTACATAAACAAATAACCAGACCGAAACAAACTTTTTGTGACTCACAGAAAGATTTGTTCCATGCAGGGATTTAGCCCGCCTCTATTCGGTCCAATATGTTATTAAAAAGTACTCCATGGTTCTAGTTAGCGGAAGCGGTCTACACTTGAAACCACTGTACCAAGCTGTTGTAGAAACTCTACAAGATTAGACGTGACTTAACGCAATACCTACTTCAAATACCACTTCAAAAACCAAACTTCCACTTCCAAAGAGTTCATTACCATTGTTTTAAATTGTAACATCCAAATTAACTGCGCAATCTAACGTATTGAGGGACCATTGAACCAGGAAGGTTTAAAGTAATTTCATTTTTGTGTTTCCCCGTGCTTTGGAAAGCACGTTGAGACGTTGGTCCCAGCGGTTACTTAATATGGTAGGTAGTCGTTACGTCGAGTTAGATGCCTTATGGGCGGCTTGATAAGTTCTAACAGCAGGCGACCATAAGGTGACTCCGTCAATCCACGCTGTATCCACGTGATAGAGGCCCACCAAGCAAATACAAAGGGGAGATGGCCAATGCTAGCGACCCTTTTAAATTCCTAAAAGCCTTGACGTCACCGTGGTAGGCGTGGCTTACCTCAGTTTGCCATTTGCCCATTCAGACGTCCGCTCGAGTTCGCATACCTAATATATTTTATCTATTTTTACAAAAAATAAAACCCTTATAATGAAGTGATGTATCTTAACAGGCAACAATGACTTGGATCGACTTTCTGGTCACACAAGTAATTCTACCTTCTTCTTCTTTATTCTTTATTGTATACACTGGGATAGAAATAATTTTACAATTTAAAAGTATACAGAAGGCGAGCTTAACTCAAATATGAGTTATCTTTCATCTAACCATAGAGTGTTGAGAGATGAGAAAGTGAAATAAGAGGGCAGTTATACAATATAATGTTAATAGAAAATAGCAATGAAATAAATACTTACTTCTATATTAAAAATGTCATCTATCGTAATATAATTGAGCTTGCTAGTAACTTTGACATGGACGAACTGTTTTCTTAACCAGTCTCCGCCAGATAGCGGATACAAATATGGGCTAGCCGTAACGTCCCTCTCGCCCTAAGCCACCCCGCGCAGAGACTCACTAAATTGTATAGGAATATCTTATTACGCAATGACCTCTTCGTACTTACTTCGTAGTATAGCATAAACTCTTTCTTTGATTTGTAAGAGAAGAATTTTGCCGAAGGATCAACACAAGATCATTTATTATATGGATATGTAAGTACATATGTCTTGCTTGAATGATACTAGATACTGTATATCTGCGAAACATTAAGCAATAAATTTAGAGGTTGATTAAGGTTAAAGATATAAAATGTTTAATAACTACTGTACTATCTGTCTAATTTATAACCCAATATAGCAAACATGCTACTTACCGTTAAACAATTAGCTTCTATACTATCTTAAAATATATACATACACCTTTTACGCACCTAAACAATAATTTACTACTTAGAGCTAATAAGCACTGAAGGAAACATCAAAATAATAATTTTAGGTTAGGTTAGTTAAAAGGATTTACAAACCGAAAATATCTATGTGGGTAAAAAAAATTGTTACATGCGATAATCAAGCCTGCGAGTACCCCATCTAGTGGGCGGGGAGGCTCAAGCTCTTAACTGCTGGAAGAAGCCGTCCGACAAACTATTTACATGGCTTGGCTCCATACTTTAACTCCTATACTTTCACAGTTGACAATTTTATTATCGCGTAAAAAAAACTATTTCTTAGTTAACTGCGACTTATACATAATAATTACTCTTACTGTTATAAGATACTTTCACATTAAATTTATGATTGGCATGATCAAAGATATTAAGAGAAAAAAATTATAAAGTACAATGTCTGACTCAGGATTCGAACTCAGGACCTCGTGATTGTTACTCGCTCTATAAATCATTATATTATACGAACGAGTTAGTTTCCTTAAAACAATAGTGGAGACGTATAACTTAGATAAGTACACGATTTGCGGCGGAATCTTAAGTGCATATACTTAATAGCTTTCCCTCATTTACATTATATCATTCCCATTACTTAAAGGTAATTATTGTAATGGTTATACACTCACTTTCCGTAATTATATTTCTCGTCAAGTGACTACGCAAGATTAAAACTACCTCCCATTTTCGAATCAATGTCGCTTATAGCACTAACCGATTAATAATAATAGCCAGAGAGGTATGTAAGGAAAGAACCTGTTGGAACGCTGTACTCTCTGCCTACCCCGCAAGGGATCTGGCGTGATGATATAGATAATAATCATTTATTGACATAAAAATATTACAAGTTCTTTATACTTAAGGCTAACTGACGTTCAAATGAAAAGTTAGTAAAATAATTAAGTAAAAAGAACATGACACCTATTTAACAAAAACTTGCTGGACTAAGCTAAGCCTGTCTCGCAGGATGTTTTTAGATTTTCGGTAGGTATTTAGTCTAATGGTGGTATGGATTTTGAAAGGGAAGAATCCAGAACGAATGCAAGGATTGTGGTTGGTAACGATGTGCTGGAGCAAGTGAATGAGTTTGTATATCTTGGATGCGTCTTCAGTAAGGATGGGAAATACACCACTGACATAGAGAGAAGAGTGAGTGCAGGGAACAGAGTGAATGGTGCGATGGGAAAGCTACTTGGGAGCCGGCACTTAAGCCATAAGGCGCAGCTGGCCATACATAACGTTCTTATCCCAACGCTGTTATATGGTAGCGAGAGCTGGGTATGTAAGAAGGAGAATATAAGTAGGATAAATGCGGTAGAAATGCGAGCTCTGCGGAAGATATGCGAAGTAAAGCTGACCGACCGCATTAGCAACAGCGTAGTAAGAAAGCGAGTAGGTATGAAAGATAGTATCGGTGTAAAGATAAGAAAGGGCATGCTCCGTTGGTTCAGGCATATAGAAAGAATGCCAGAGGAAAGAATGACAAACCAGATATACAATGTGAAAGTGGAAGGATGCAGGTACCGGGGAAGACCTAGACTATCTTACCACGACCAAATAAACCGAGTCTTATCTGAAGGAAAAGTCAAGAGTCTCCGTAACCGGCGAGCGTGTATGAGACGAACTATGAGAGTCGAGGAAGCCAGAGAGGTATGTTAGGAAAGAACCTGTTGGAACTCTGTACTCTCTGCCTACCCCGCAAGGGATCTGGCGTGAAGTTATAGATAGATAAATAGATATTTAGTCTAAATGTAGTCACTGGGCAGTAAAAGCGTAACGCTAATGTGTAGATATGCCATTATTTTCGTACTACGAATTTAGGTAATAGAGACTAATCTGACGGCACGATTTCATGACAACGTTACTGTAACGTCAATTTATTATTAAAAGGGGCTTTGAACAACTTGACGTTATAGTAACCCTATTGAGAAAGCATTCTGTCATGTTCTCGTTTCATTACTGAATTTTTAGTGTGAAAAGGGAAGCATACCAACTCGATTGCGTTACGCTAACGTTCTTCTCTTCGCGCTACGCCCTGACTCTGTTTACGAGCATGATTATGCTCCAGTCAATAACCATTTAAACCATTTATTATGCCTCAACATTACTATTACAATAAATAATAATAAAAAGGGTAAGGTACATATAATATAATTTTTACTTAAAATAAAAATTAAAGTAAAATAGAGTCAAACAAAGATAAAAAAACAAGTGTGGCAAGGTAGCATCATTATTTGCTGTGCTACTGTGCAGTGTCTATTTATTTTATAGACAATAATTTTTGCTCATAAAGCACGTATTTAATGGAAACAAAAATGGCGAACCGTAGGGTGTTGTGGCAAACAAAAAAATTAAAGTTATAATAATTTTAAATATATACAAGAAATCTAAATTTCTGATTGTGTTTATGATCTAATTGTGTTAAAAGACTTTAACATGTTCTGAAATTAGCAATCGATAGACATGACCTCCATATAAGGTAGCACAGCGTTACGATTGACAAAAAATTTAACCGACTTCGAAAAGGAGTAGGTTCTATGTTCGTCTGTATATATTTTTTATGTGTACTTTCACCTTTGTTTATGACAATTGTAGGCCTATCTTGATGATTATTTTTGCGTTGGGCTTAGTATAGGTCCGTGGTAGTCCCATTTCAATTGTATTAGTATTGCACCTCGGACTTCGGAGATACACCAGCTAACTCCTTAACGACAAAAAAAACACGTATAATTTATCCCATATAATTGAAAAACAAAATAACCATTTTAAAAAAAGGGGTTCTGATCAATCTTGCTTTTGCCCTTTTTGAATTCAGTGTTTTTTTAAGTTATTTATGCGTTAATTTGCGCTCTATCGATTCTTCGCTACACTCAAACTGCAACCTTACATGCGTATTACTCTTGTAGGTATGTAAGGTATTTAGGATGTCTGTCTGTGGCTCCAGCCCAGGCTCAATAGGCTCGTTTACATACTAATGCTACCTCGTACCCATTAATATTTATAAACATTCATGGTTAATTGTTGCTTGTCTGTTCTATTCTCACACTGATTTTTTGGAAATAAACAGATAAAATAATAATTGTAAATGCTTTGATGCGAAGGTCATTAACCTGTTCAGTCAGTGATTAGCTGAAAGACGTTCACAGGTATAAAGGCCTTAATCAAAGATCGATCCACTTTGATCGGCTTTGTGTACAGCACACAAAATCGCCCTCTTTAATTCCTAGATGACCTGAAAGCGTAGTACAATATTTTAACAGTACGTACATAAATGAATAAATCTTATCTTAGTTTTTCGTGTGAAAGAGACGTTCATGCACGCCAAATGAAATATTAAAATAATATTGCTAAATTGGCTGTGATAACCATCGATCAAATAAAGGATATCGATGCTGGTAAAACACTATAGCAGTTGTAAAAATATGCCTATATTTTATATTTCTCCTCTACTTATATTACGACGAAGCAGTATTATAGTTAAGTGTAATAAATGAAGAAACCGCGATTCCCGCGAACCGCGTGCATTTTTCCCGCTTCGGGAATGTTCCCCGCTTCTATATGATGTAACGGTGTTAATTCCATATACACACTGATAAATAGGATCCTAAAAATATCATTCAATGTTTTCAGAATGCGGCGCAGTAGAAAGAGAAGGAAGCTAGTGAGAAGCGTCGACTCACACACACACAAAAGAAGCGTCGATCACACGAGACGAGCACGAAACGTGATCCGCGCGCAGAGCACCGCGGGACCAGACTGCCCCGGCCTTGCTCGCCGGTACCACGAGTGCAACACAGCAGTATGTATTTACATTACGTAGATAACATGGCCATAAATTAAATATAGCAACGACCGTTAAAGAAAGACCGAATGAGGAGGATCATGGGACTGGATTCTCTCGGCCTTGCGCGTCGTTACCACAAATGCAATAGAGAAATGTAGTATGTATCTACGTTGCTTAAAGCTAAACAGGAGCATTGATCATGTAGGACGGGAAGTGAAGAGTAAGTACGGGACGTGTGCCACAAAACTAGCATCGCGATACAGTACTGCTAACTTGGATGCGGGTTAATCGAACTGAAAAATCCGTAACCCCATTCGATTTCAACAAGCAAACAATAAAAACAGAATAACTATGCATGTCTCTGCTAATCCACGAATTCTATAGCTACACTTTTTCCGAAATCTTACTAAACCATAACCTTCCAACATTGATGAGCAAATAAAAAAAATATTTTCAAGTCTATCTAACACTGACGAGCGAAAAAAAGAATCCAGTTCCGCAATGCTAGCCTGGATTATCCCGTCGCCTCGCGTGCCATTACTATGACATATACCATGGAGCGTAGACGAATAGGAGACATAAACATATATATTCTTATACAGTTTTTGTACAGCTTAAAGCTATAAAAAGGCAGTTACATCCTCTCTTAAGCAGCAGTTGTGCTACTTGGGTATCCAGGCCTTGGTCGTCGGTCAATCAATCAATCAGCCTATCGCAGTCCACTGCTGGACATAGGCCTCTCCTAACACGCGCCATTGCACACGGTCCTCCGCCTTCCGCATCCAGTCTGTCCCAGCGACCTTTTTTGAGGTCGTCGGTCCATCTAGCTGGGGGCCGTCCTACCTTACGCTTACCAAGTCGCGGTCTCCACTCTAGAACACGCTTGCTCCATCGGCCGTCGGTCCTTCTGCAGATGTGACCAGCCCATTGCCACTTTAGCTTACTGAGTCTGCGAGCTATGTCGGTAACTTTGGTTCTTTGTCGGATTACCTCGTTACGAATTTTATCCTTCAAAGAGACGCCGAGCATAGCTCGCTCCATAGCCCGCTGTGCGACTTTGAATTTGTGGACTAGTCCCACTGTGAGTGGCCACGTCTCAGCCCCGTAAGTCATAACAGGTCGTCGGTATCATGTTTATATGTCCGAAATCATTCAAACATAAAAAAGTTTGTCGTTAACCTTCGCTAACTCTTACTGTCATAATTAGCACAAGACGGCACAATATCAGTCAACATCACCCGAGTTATTTATAAAGTTGTTAATTGTTTTTACAACTTCTAATTAATATGATTGATGTGTTTTCGCAGCCGTGTCCCGGGCCGGTGCGGGATGCTCGCGCAGAGCAGTGTGCGGTGTACGACAGGAGGCCGTTTCGAGGGCGCTTCTATACTTGGGTGCCTTATGTTGATGGTAAGAATAAATAAAAAATAATCACCGTCTCGCCCATATTCCCCAAGCGGGGGTGGTAAAGGTGTACTGTGTACACCTATTGCCATATTGATACTGGGATTTTTTCGATAGAAAAACTAGTCCTAGGATTTGAACCCAGCATCTCGTGATTCCAAAGCACACTGGCCACTAGATTAGCAAGGCAGAGCAAGAGATGCTTAATGAGATATTGTATTGCCTTAACACCGGTTTTAATATTTAACCAAAAGATACGTATAATACATTTGCCTACTGTCAGTAGTATGACAGATTTTCCATGTGTGATAATATATTTCAATATTCTACTTGTAGTAGGGAAATCTATTTCTCTATCCATATCATCACGCCATATCTCTTGCGGGGTAGCCACAGAGTGCAGAGTTCCAACAGGTTCTTTCCTTACAAACCTCTTTGGTTTCCTCCA
Source organism: Phalera bucephala (assembly GCA_905147815.2). Taxonomy (NCBI): domain Eukaryota; kingdom Metazoa; phylum Arthropoda; class Insecta; order Lepidoptera; family Notodontidae; genus Phalera; species Phalera bucephala. Next base: position 15,545,411 of record LR990625.1, read on the forward strand.
CTCTCATAGTTCGCCTCAAATCTATTCTTAAAAGAGATCTTAAAATCGACCGTTAATCCTTTTAAATAAAGCTTTGGGTTTATAAATAGACTAATTTTGTTCAATATCGGAGGTCAGGACGAATTCAACGATGTTTTTCAAGGATGAGTTTTTTTTTTAAGTAACAATAGGTATGTACTCTCTGCCTACCCCGCAAGGGATTTGGCTTAATGATATAGATACATAGAATAGGTATGTGTCAAGATATTGTTGCGGCTAATTGTAGCCTATCTGGAACTCAGTATATTTTACTGATTATATTGAATATCTGGTTGTGATTAAGAAAAGAAAGAAAATAATATATTCGCAACAACAGAACATGCAATAATAAATATAATGTTATTAAGAGAATAAAAAAAGAAGCTGACATATTATGAATCCGTCCCAGCTCTATATCGAGCTGTTATACTCGTAATATTATTATTAATATTTCAGACAAGTAATATGCTTAATAATAATGTCAGCCTGTTCTGCCCACTGCTGGGCAAAAGACTTGAAAGAGATTAGGTCATACTCCACCACGCGGACCCAGTGCGGAGTGGTGGAGGCAGGTTTGTGACCACCTGCTATTGTAACTAATCAAGCCACCTATAAGGCTTCTAAGTCGGCTTAACGACTCCACATAAAGTGGTCACCGGGACCAACCGCTTAACGTGCCTTCCGAAGCACAGAGATGCTAGAATATGGAAATGCCATAAACGGTCACCCATCTTAGGCCGACAGAGTCAAATGCTGTAAGAACACCGCTGTCGCACAGCGGTACGATCGCTTCCGAGTAATATGCTTCCTGTCCATTATATATTAGCATTGTAGGTTATACGGAATTAATACTATCATGCTTCTTTTCTTTTTTTTAGCGTTCGACGGTAAACATGGTTATAACTCAAACTCAAATATTTTATTTTGCATAAACCCTGCGAAGGTGTTTACAAAGTGTCATATTTACATTTTTTTTTTACTTACTAATCTACCACCGGATCGGAATGCGTCCACTGAGAAGATCCGTCGAAAAACTCAGCCGGCTTGTCTTTTTTGTTTAATTCTCCATTCATTTTTTTTCATCAATTTTTTGTATAGTTACATACATTTTTATATTATACAAAATCATTAATGCGATCCAGCTCCAGTGTGATGCCTTACGACTAAGATATAAGACTATTTTTAAATATGTTATAATGAAAAGCTAGAGGATTCTGGGTGGACCAGTCTCCACAAACAGCACCCGTTCACGAGTACGACTACTTGAGCAGCCATCACCTCCCTCGACCATATTAGAGGGAAGGAAGTGAAGGAAGGAAGGAAAGGGGATTATCCCACACTATCCTTATCATCATGATCCATCTACCTGTGGGTATCATTTCGCTCTGTCCTAAATCTGTGTCTCAATTCCTTAATCTTGTATATACGCACTCTATCCTTAATGCTTTCTAATTGAGTTCAAAATGTTATTTTATAATAAGGATGTTTTGGTTTTAGAAATTTCTGATTATGTACCTGTAATTATTGACGAGTAACAAACTGTTCATCGTAATTTATGATGCGTACGTTGCAACCAGGTCGTAAATATTTTCTATTTAAATCTATTTTCGCCAACACTAACATCCTTATTATCGTGCCATAATTGTTCGATGAGTTTATCATAATAATTTATACTGTATGCCTTACCTGCTTCTAATATCAACTTACGTTATTTCCTTTCAGCTTTTAGCTAATATTTCCATAGTCAGTCCTATTTTTGGTTGGGAGAAAACCTTTTATAAGATACCGACTCGTCACAAGGGAAGTCGAGAGATGCCGATATTTGTACCAGCTAAAACCCCCACTGTATTCCACAGTCTGGTTACAGCCGGTAGTAATACATGAGCAACCTTGGGCGAATCCACATTCACTCCTGCATTTAAATATGATTTTTCATAAAAGATAATAGTTATCTTTTTCTTCTTAACTTGATTTCTTATAGGTTTTTTTCAGCAATAAGACGGGATAGGCTGATTTTATACACCGTCACGCCTATATTCCCCAAGCGGGGGTGGCAGAGGTGTACTGAGTACACCCACGTTTCGCCGACGATGTTAGGTCCCATGTAATAGGGGGCGAGCCTATTCCCATATACCGGGCAAATTCCAGACTCCGAACTCGTACTGGGAAGTTTTCGTTAGAAAAACTACACTTGTCCGACCTAGGATTTGAACCCAGGACCTCGTGATTACAAAGCAATACGCTTTGCCACTAGACCAACGAGGCAGGCTGATTTTATTTATGAATATGTTTTAAAAAGGACTTTCTCCGGGATTTCCTTTGGAAGAGGGACCCTTGTCCCTTTATATTTATAGCTATCCTTATAGATAGCACACCTTTTCAAATTCATACTAATCTCTGTATAAGTATTCAGGGTTGTTGCTTCTCTCCGTTTGCCATTTGCTTATTATCATAAGCCAAAATATGGCTACTGCAGGACATAGGCCTCTCCCAAAGATCCCCACAACGACTGGCTTTGTGTTGTACCCTCACCAGAATGTAAAGTAAGGATTAGGGGGATCCCCCTTAATCCCTGCCCACCGAAAAAATGATTGTATCAGTTAACTAAAAATAGATATTTTTTTTTTCGGATGTTACCTCAAAATTATATGCATAGTACTATACTTGCAGGATTAGAAAGTAACAGTCCCATCATCGTCCAAATATGGGTTAGATACACGCTCACCGCATGAAAAGTGGCACCACCAAATGACAGGTAATAATGGACGGTACTGAGAAATGAACAGGCTTCCGCTTTTATGCAAATACTAATTTAAGTGATACGAGTAAGGTACAATATGCCCTAATTTATTTTTATATAATAACTATAACTACTCACCTGGCCCTGGGGACGTTTTTAGTGTAACTTTTGAACGGAACTCTGTATCTTGTTATATTGATGAGTAACATCCATAAAAATATTACTTCATGATTTCCGTCTGTACGTAGACTTGGACTGTAAAAATTAATCATTCCTCTTTGTCGTATCGAACTAAAAGTTCACATCGTCAGATCAGTCTGACTATGCATTTAGATCACAGAGGACTAATGTAATGACTGTTACAAAAGCAGTTGTAAGTATTTAAAACACATTCGACAGTCTCATAAACAAGAATTGACAAGCGCAAGACAGAATGACAAGTAGATATGTAGTTTATTTAAAACATTGAAAGATGCAGGCTCCACGACGCTTGCTATTCATTGATCCGTGCATCCAATTAATTACACTGATTGTGTATTCGAAACCAATCAATAAGTGCCTCATTAACTTTGCGTGAGGAGTTTCGCAAATGTCAAATGTAACATACAGACTCTAACGAATGGCAATTACGTTTTATTTTAACAGTGAATATAATGGTCATTTAATTTTTTAAGGTCAATCGTAAAGAGACTGTGAAATATCGTCTCAAGACGGCGTTTATACACTGATCTCAAGATCAGTGTATAAACAGTTCTTTCAAAGTCATAGTCAACGACCAGCAGGGCCCCATATTCACTATGACAACACGCGGCACGTTATGATAACTTAGTGAAATTATCGTGTTATTCTGTTTGCCACTGAAACACGAAGCAAATAACTTCTTCAACCGGAGTACCTATAAATCATACTTTCCCGAAGTTATCGTTACGCGCCGCGTTACGTGTTTAATAGGACAGCGAAGAAAGGCCCAGTTGAATTGAAAGCCAACCAAAATTATAAAACTAGACCATTTGTCCAAGAGCTCAATCAAAATGAGCTTAGTAGAGGAGTTCCTATTGCCACTTTCCGACTCCGTCATTGGACCATGAACATCATCTGAGTCCTATAGAACTTGTCAAGACACGAAGGATTGTGTTGTGTCTTGTCCTTCCCGCCGCCATCATTAGACCAGCTCTATGACACCATATTATTGCATTGTCACTGCAGTTACATAAACTCAATCAGATGTTCGCAAGTGCTTCACTAAATTTGAACTGGAAAAACAGACATACAAATAAAGCAAGTTTTTCTTCATAAAAAACGCAGCCCCTCACCAGGAATTATTCCTGTAATGGATGCGTTTACAAACATGAAATTTACAGACATAAACACCCAGACTTGCATAAATCTTTGTGGTCTAATCTAAGATGTGTCTCGTGCGGGGGCAGAATCCGCGTCTACTCGATACAGTGGGCGGAGTGGCTTACTAAGCTGTTCGTCAAGTTAAATAAAAATTTATTCGAATATCTAAAAATACGAACACCGGGATTCTCTGTTGCAGGTGACTCACCATGCACCTTGAACTGCCGTCCCCGAGGTCAGCAGTTCTACGCGTCATTGGCGCTGGTGGTTGACGGCACGCCCTGCACCAAGCCAGGGTTCAGGGCCATCTGCGTGCAGGGCGACTGCAAGGTAAGTCATTAGTTTATTTTCGTCCCATTCGCCTACCATTGTTATATCAATGATATGTCGTTTTTTCCAAAGATTATTATAGCCTTTATGAGTAATCGAGAACTGTTATTTATGTACTTTATAAATAACTGTGAGAGAATATTTATAGATCGTTAGAAAAATGACGAAGACTCTACCACTTCAGAATCTTATTCTTGTGGAGACAAAGGGCAAAAGAAGAGCGAAATCAGATGTTCAATTTACATTACATACAACTCATGTCACATGTTTGCAATGTCTAATTAAATGTTCTGGCTGTAACACACAATGATGGCGGCAAGGTTGGTGGACATGCCTGCCGCGATTATCAGCGGCGCGTCCGTGGCTGCTATCAAGCGCGACATGACATTTCACACATTTGACATGTCGGCAAACCTGCTAGCAAAAAGTTGGAGGCATTACTGCCGGGATAATGTGTAGCAACCTTTAGAAAATAAAACAATTACGAGCCTTACAAAAGAGTAAAACTGGGGAGTTATATTATATTAAACCTAATTATGTTAGACTGAGTATAATTTTACCAAGAGCTAAGCTAACCCGACACTACACCGAAGATATCTCGGACATCAGCCTGTAAGAGATTAGGTTGGCTCTCAAAAAACTCCAAAACAACAAAGCGCCGGACTAAGACGGAATTACTGCAGAGCTTCTGAAAGCGGGCGGAACGCCGGTACTTAAAGTCCTTCAGAGGCTGTTTAATTCCGTCTTGCTCGAAAAGAAAACGCCGGAAGCATGTAACAGGGGTGTGGTGGTACTGTTTTTCAAGAAAGATGATAACACCTTATTGAAGAACTATAGGCCCATCACACTGCTGAGCCATGTTTGTAAGTCGTTTTCGAGAGTCATCACGAATCGTCTTGAACGCAGGCTTGATGACTTCCAGCCTACCGAACAAGCCAGTTTCCGGAAAGGCTTTAGTACCATAGACCACATACATACGCTGCGGCAGATTATACAGAAGACTGAAGAGTATAATCGGTCACTATGCTTGGCGTTTGTGGACTATGAGAAAGCCTTCGATTCGATGGAGACTTGGGCGGTTCTTACATCTTTCCAGCGATGCCGCATTGAATATCGGTACATCGAAGTGTTGAAGTACTTGTATAATAACGCCACCATGTCAGTCCTAGTACAGGGGCAGTGCACTAAGGCGATCCGCATAAAAAGAGGAGTAATACAGGGAGACATCATTTCTCCGAAACTGTTTACGGCCACCTTAAAGGACTCCTCCAAGCTCTTGAAATGGCGAGGAATTGGCATCAACATCAACGAATACATCACTTACCATCGATTTGCCGACGACATTGTAGTCATGGCGAAATCGCTGGAAGATCTAGGACGAATGTTGGGTGACCTCAACAGAGTATCTTAACAAGTGGGTCCTAAAATGAACATGGACAAAACGAAAATAATGTTTAATGTCCATGTCGTACTCACTGTTGGGAACTTTACTCTAGAAGCTGTCGACGAATACATTTACCTGGGACAGGCAGTCCGGTTAGATAGGTCCAACTTTGAGAAAGAGGTCAATCGACGAATCCAACTCGGCTGGGCAGCGTTCGGGAAACTGCGCAACATCTCGTCCAAAATACCTCAGTGCCTCAAAACTAAAGTTTTTAGTCAATGTGTGTTGCCAGTGATGACATACGGATCAGAGACGTGGTCTCTTACAATAGGTCTCATAAAAAAGCTCACAGTTGCTCAGCGAGCTATGGAAAGAGCTATGCTCGGTGTTTCTCTACGTGATTGAATCAGGAATGAGGAGATTCGTAGAAGAACCAAGGTCACCGACATAGTCTCAGGATTAGCAAGCTGAAGTGGCAATGGGCCGGCCACATACCGCGAAGCGATCTTCGGCGGGCGTTGCGGCAGAAAGATCCTGGAGTGGAGACCACGTATTGGCAAGCGCAGCTTGGGACGACCGCCTGCCAGATGGACCGACGATCTTGCGAAAATCGCAGGAAGTGGTTAGATGCAGGTGGCATCGGATCCGTTACGCTGGAAAGCAATTGGGGAGGCCTATGTTCAGCAGTGGACAAATATAGACTGAGATTATGATGATGATGATGATGAGTATAACTTTTATACTGAGTATAAAACTATAAATATTCTGAGTAAGAAAAACAAATGAAAAATAATTTAGGTTACAACAATTTGTGTGATTCATTCCTCGCTCAAACGATCGGTCTGTCTATTCAGCGAGGAAACGCAGCCAACATTCTTGCCACCATTCCACGCGGATGCGGTCTTTTTGATTAACGTTTTTTTGGCTTTTATTTTCTATTTTAGTTTAAAGTGAGTGTTTCTATATTAGATAGCCTAGAAATGTTATTTTTCCCATTTTAATGTTGTTGAAAAAGAAATCGACACTTCAAATAAGGTATATGCATAATTTTGTTTATATTTTTAATCGATTGTTTACCTTAGCACATTACCGAAAAAATATATGTAACAGACAAAAATATCAATAGTTTGTCCTAAAATAATTATTGAAAACTGCAAACAGATTCAGCCGATGCAACGGCTGCCATTTTCGCGCGCTCGCTGTGACGTCATTAGTCACTACTAAGTTGACAACTTGTGTAGGGTTACCACCTTTTATTTGAGCAAATAAAGTACATTGGTTTTTAAAGGAAGGCAAAAAAGGTTAACTGTATTAAAATAAAGTATTATTTATTTCACTCTACTATTTTGTTCAAAAACATATTTTTGTACTTTTAAAAACTTTCAATCACTATTATCTCTGCTCAACAGCTTCACAGCATGTTTACGGTCTGTGATAACTTGAATAGATTGGAGAAACAGTAGCAATTTGGAAGTGTTTATAGTATTTACTATATCCTTTCCTGCGATGTAACGCCTATATTCCCCAGCGGGGGTAGCAGAGGTGTACTGAGTACACCCACGTTTTGCCGACGATATTAGGTCCCATATAATAGGGGACCTTGTTACATATATATGTAACAAAGTTTTTTTCTTAAATCTAACTTACCTTAGATTCGGATTTTAACACCAGACATCATCCACTTTGCTTTTAATTGCGAATACTCCAGTTAAGTCACCCAGCCGTTATACCTAAAATTACGATCATATTTTTTGTTTTTTTTTTTTAAACGTAGCCCCACACTAGGATTTATTCCTGTGTCGTGGGTGCGTTTACAAACATGAAAATTCACAAACATATACCCAGACCGGAACAAATAATTGTGGATCACACAAAGATTTGTCCCGTGCGGGAATCGAACCCGCGACTATTCGACACAGTGGGCGGAGCAGCTCAAGCTCTTAACCACTGCGCTAAATCGTCCGTCTTTCTAATGGTTTATATAAAATGGATCTTAAATTAATCCAACTATACAAAATAGAGTATTTTCGCGAACTTTACAGTTCTCATAAAGTATACTTATCCAAAATAACGTACAATACTTTATGATAAAGTACGGGTGGCAATCCTAAACGTGTGTCGTAGGGTGTTTTTTTGACATTTTGCCGACCAAAGCAAAAGCTGTAAAAAGCCCCGCGGAAAACATCGTAGATCATTCACACATACAGTGTTACCCCAAGTGACGGTGGGGCTGTAAAGGCCCCGCGCCAATAGCGTAGATCATTCACACACACACAGTGTTTCCCCTAGTGACTGTGGAGCTGTAAAGGCCCCGCGGCTAACAGCGTAGATTATTCTTACACACACAGTGCTTCCCCAAGTGACGGTGGAGCTGTAAAGGCCCCGCGCCAATAGCGTAGATCATTCACACACACACAGTGTTTCCCCTAGTGACTGTGGAGCTGTAAAGGCCCCGCGGCTAACAGCGTAGATTATTCTTACACACACAGTGCTTCCCCAAGTGACGGTGGAGCTGTAAAGGCTCCGCGGCTAACAGCGTAGATCATTCACACACACAGTGTTTCCGCAAGTGACGGTGGAGCTGTAAAGACCCCGCGGCCAACAGCGTAGATCATTCACACACGCAGTGTTTCCCCAAGTGACGGTGGAGCTGTAAAGACCCCGCGGCCAACAGCGTAGATCATTCACACACGCAGTGTTTCCCCAAGTGACGGTGGAGCTGTAAAGACCCCGCGGCCAACAGCGTAGATCATTCACACACACACAGTGTTTCCCCAAGTGACGGTGGAGCTGTAAAGACCCCGCGGCCAACAGCGTAGATCATTCACACACACACAGTGTTTCCCCAAGTGACGGTGGAGCTGTAAAGACCCCGTGGCCAACAGCGTAGTTCATTCACACACACACAGTGTTTCCCCAAGTGACGGTAGAGCTGTAAAGGCCCCGCGGCTAACAGCGTAGATCATTCACACACACACAGTGTTTCCCCAAGTGACGGTGGAGTTGTAAAGACCCCGCGGCCAACAGCGTAGATCATTCACACACACACAGTGTTTCCCCAAATGACGGTAGAGCTGTAAAGGCCCCGCGGCTAACAGCGTAGATCATTCACACACACACAGTGTTTCTCCAAGTGACGGTGGAGCTGTAAAACCCCGCGGCCAACAGCGTAGATCATTCACACACACACAGTGTTTCCCCAAGTGACGGTGGAGCTGTAAAGACCCCGCGGCCAACAGCGTAGATCATTCACACACGCAGTGTTTCCCCAAGTGACGGTGGAGCTGTAAAGACCCCGCGGCCAACAGCGTAGATCATTCACACACACACAGTGTTTCCCCAAGTGACGGTGGAGCTGTAAAGACCCCGCGGCCAACAGCGTAGTTCATTCACACACACACAGTGTTTCCCCAAGTGACGGTAGAGCTGTAAAGGCCCCGCGGCTAACAGCGTAGATCATTCACACACACACAGTGTTTCCCCAAGTGACGGTGGAGTTGTAAAAACCCCGCGGCCAACAGCGTAGATCATTCACACACACACAGTGTTTCCCCAAATGACGGTAGAGCTGTAAAGGCCCCGCGGCTAACAGCGTAGATCATTCACACACACACAGTGTTTCTCCAAGTGACGGTGGAGCTGTAAAACCCCGCGGCCAACAGCGTAGATCATTCACACACACAGTGTTTCCCCAAGTGACGGTGGAGCTGTAAAGACCCCGCGGCCAACAGCGTAGATCATTCACACACACACAGTGTTTCCCCAAGTGACGGTGGAGCTGTAAAGACCCCGCGGCCAACAGCATAGATAATTCACACACACACAGTGTTTCCCCAAGTGACGGTGGAGCTGTAAAGACCCCGCGGCCAACAGCGTAGATCATTCACACACAGACAGTGTTTCCCCAAGTGCCGGTAGAGCTGTAAAGGCCCCGCGGCTAACAGCGTAGATCATTCACACACACACAGTGTTTCCCCAAGTGACGGTGGAGCTGTAAAGACCCCGCGGCCAACAGCATAGATCATTCACACACACACAGTGTTTCCCCAAGTGACGGTGGAGCTGTAAAGACCCCGCGGCCAACAGCGTAGATCATTCACACACACACAGTGTTTCCCCAAGTGACGGTGGAGTTGTAAAGACCCCGCGGCCAACAGCGTAGATCATTCACACACACACAGTGTTTCCCCAAATGACGGTAGAGCTGTAAAGGCCCCGCGGCTAACAGCGTAGATCATTCACACACACACAGTGTTTCTCCAAGTGACGGTGGAGCTGTAAAAACCCCGCGGCCAACAGCGTAGATCATTCACACACACAGTGTTTCCCCAAGTGACGGTGGAGCTGTAAAGACCCCGCGGCCAACAGCGTAGATCATTCACACACACAGTGTTTCCCCAAGTGACGGTGGAGCTGTAAAGACCCCGCGGCCAACAGCGTAGATCATTCACACACACAGTGTTTCCCCAAGTGACGGTGGAGCTGTAAAGACCCCGCGGCCAACAGCGTAGATCATTCACACACACAGTGATTCCCCAAGTGACGGTGGAGCTGTAAAGACCCCGCGGCCAACAGCGTAGATCATTCACACACAGACAGTGTTTCCCCAAGTGCCGGTAGAGCTGTAAAGGCCCCGCGGCTAACAGCGTAGATCATTCACACACACACAGTGTTTCCCCAAGTGACGGTGGAGCTGTAAAGACCCCGCGGCCAACAGCATAGATCATTCACACACACACAGTGTTTCCCCAAGTGACGGTGGAGCTGTAAAGACCCCGCGGCCAACAGCGTAGATCATTCACACACACACAGTGTTTCCCCAAGTGACGGTGGAGTTGTAAAGACCCCGCGGCCAACAGCGTAGATCATTCACACACACACAGTGTTTCCCCAAATGACGGTAGAGCTGTAAAGGCCCCGCGGCTAACAGCGTAGATCATTCACACACACACAGTGTTTCTCCAAGTGACGGTGGAGCTGTAAAACCCCGCGGCCAACAGCGTAGATCATTCACACACACAGTGTTTCCCCAAGTGACGGTGGAGCTGTAAAGACCCCGCGGCCAACAGCGTAGATCATTCACACACACAGTGATTCCCCAAGTGACGGTGGAGCTGTAAAGACCCCGCGGCCAACAGCGTAGATCATTCACACACACAGTGATTCCCCAAGTGACGGTGGAGCTGTAAAGGCCCCGCGGCTAACAGCTTAGATCATTCACACACACACACACACACAGCGTTTCCCCAAGTGACGGTGGACCTGTAAAGGCCCCGCGACCAACAACGTAGATCATTCACACACACATAAAAGGTGGCAAGAGTACCATGACCACCCACGTTTCGTTCACGATAGGCATACTTTGTACGCTCACATTTCGCCGACGAAGTTAGCCCTAAAATTATATTACCCTGAGCAGAGGTGACAAAGGTATACTTTTTACACTCACATTTAGCCCGCGATAGGTATACTTTGTACCCCCACCAACATTTCTCCAACGACGTTAGGTATTAATTAAATCTTTAAAAAAACCGGTTAGTGCAGTCGGTTACTTGGCACCGTCTTCAAATATTAATTTTTTGCATTTTGAAGTCGGTTTTATTTAAAAAAAAAATAATTGCAATTTTAAGTGACAAGTAATTATTTACTAATATATATACCTATATTATATTATTTTGCTGAGTTGTACATCAAGGTACCTACAGGATTGATATTATACCCATAATAACGGGATCTATACATTCGTGCTGTTCGCCGTTAAGGAGTCCCCTGGTGTATCTTCAAAGTCGAAAGTTCAATACCGATTTCATTAAAATGGGGCCACCTTGAAACTATACTAAACCCAACGCAAAAAGAATCATCAAAATCAGTTCATAAATAAAGACGTTATAAAAAAACGCAGACGAATTGTCGACCTCCTCCTTTTTTGAAGTCGGTTAATATTCTGATTCTAAGGCAAGGTACCTATAGGATTGACGTAGTACCCATAATATCTCAATCTACGCATTTGTATTGTTTGTCGTTAAGGAGTCCCCTGGTGTATCTTTCAAGTTCAAGGTCCAATATCGATGAAATTAAATGGGACCACCTAGAAGCTATACTGAATCCAATGCAAAAAGAATCATCAAAATCGGTTCATAATTGGCGGAATGATCGCGATGAAAAACATACAGTCGAAATGAAAATCTCCACCTTTTTAGAAGTCGGTTAAAAATACATCTCGGCGGTGGCAGAGGCGTAGATTGTACATCCACATTTGACGTGTACTTTGAACACCGATTTCACTGATGATGATTTCAATAATATTTAAGTGTATGTGATTGTTTTCTTGTACAGTGACAGCTATGTTTCATGTAAGGCAGTCGCAAGAAACGTCTTACCGTCTCTCTGCACATGACCGTCTTAGTTTTTACGATATATCTTATATCTCATGCAAGTATCGAACCTGCTACTACTCAATTCAGTTATTTGGGGTGCCTACACTGAAAACCACTCAACCAAGCCTTGGTAAAACATTTTGTTCAATTGTAAATAAGCTTATTGAAAAAATCACCTAAGTTTTATTTTACAGCGCCATCTCTGGGTCAGTAGAATAAGCTAACTCTAATTGTCCTAGTTTTGATAGTTGTAGTCATTTATAACTATTTTACTAGCGCCTTCTATTGTTGGATAGTCAAGTAAACATTTGTTTCGCAAGCACAGATTGTGTGGCAAGTCAATTATAACTATTTTGATGCGTAATTTTAGATAAACACGTAATAATAATTAATATGCATTATAAGATTGGTCTCATTAATTTCTTTTTTTTTCAAATGTAGCCCTACACTAGGATTTATTCCTGTGTCGTGGGTGCGTTTACAAACATGAAAGTAAGTTCATATACACAAATACCCAGACCGAAACAAATAATTGTGGATTACACAAAGATTTGTGCCGTGCGGGAATCGAACCCGCGACTATTAGACACAGTGGGCGGAAGGGCTTAAGCTCCTAACCACTGCGCTAAATCGTCCGTCATCATTTAACTCGATATCTTTAAAAAATATTGATGTAAATTAATATAAACATAACAAAAAACATTTCCGTCTCGTTGGTCTATAGTGCGCCTGGTGGTCACAAGGTCCTGGGGTCAATTCCAACGTTAGACATAGTTTCCATATCAAAAAATCTGTGAAGCAATCCGGAGTCTAAAATACTGCCCGACTTGATAGCAGTAAAATTACTTCCTATTACATTAGAAACTACAGCTAAACTAAAGCAAAATTACTAAACTAAAGCAGTGATAGCCTACTGGTTAGATCATTGGACTGCATAGTCAGTGGTCTCGGGTTTCAACCCAGGCACGTCCCTCTGTCTTTTCGAAAGCATGTGCTTATTAAACTACGACTGCCTGAATTGGAGGAAGCCAGAGAGGTCTGTAAGTAAAAAACCTGTTGGAACTCTATACTCTCTGCCTACCACGCAAGGGATCTGGCGTGATGATATAGATATATGGATACCCGAAGGTCAAACCTCGATGTCATTGATGGAGGTCATTGTTGGTCTTGACTTACAGAGGTGACAGGGACGGAAATGTGACGAGATTGCTTCTCATAAAAATGTTCTAGGTTTCAGCATACCTAATATTTGTCGACACATTTGAGGAATGATTTTTCATGTCATAAAAGTAACAACAAACAAAAGTAAGAGGGCGTCCATTAATTACGAGAGCTGTTTTTCTTTTAATTTGGACCCCTCCCTCCGGATGAGATTTAGCAAAATTTGGTGGAATCCCCCGTCCCCTTAACGTGAGATTTACGCTCTAGTTGTTAAAAGACTAAACTCTCGAAAAGGTTGACGTTAGATTTCCAATCACCCCCCCCCCCCCCATGTTTAAATGAGATTTGATAAGATTTTTCTGGACCCCTACCGCAATTTTGAGCTCAGATAATTTATAGAGGCCTAACACACTAAAAAAATAGACTCCGCTACTCCTATATTCCACAAGCGTGGGTGACAGAGATGTACCGTGTTTTCGCCGACGATGTCTACTCCAATATAATCGAGCGAGCTTGTTGCCGTGCACAATCACTGCCCCACCCCAAATTTTTCTGTCAAAAAATACACTTTTCCCGACCTAACATTCGAACCCATTCGCTACGAAACCAATAAGATAGAAGATTTCTTTTTAATAAACATACACAGACGTTTGGTTTTCCATTTATTTCTTACCTTAACATTTTGGATGTGGTCGCCAAAACGCAATGTTCACATAATTAGCGCTTCCCCTAACGCAAATAATGAGAGAGCCTTGAGCTAGACATTAGACCAATATTTCTTCAGAACTTATTCGATGATAATCCGTGTACTTAGCTATTATGAACTTCCATATAAGATATGCGATAGGACACGATTCTTTGCGTACCTAACCTTAAGCAAAAATCTAGTTTGATTTTAATGTTAGCAATCTTTTCATGATTTAGGTACGGTAGTACTATTATTTGTTTTGGTATTCAGTTAAATATCTTAGCTTTTTATAATACAGTTGCTTAGAATTAACGGTACGCTATAATTTTTTAAGCATGTAGGTCTTCCCAATTATTATTGGTACCTAATTTGCAAAACAAACCTAAAATTAGCCAACGCATGACATAATCTTATTTAATTTTTGTCGTAATAAAATTATGCATCTGACATAAAAATCTAATTAATTGTGTGTATTTATAGCCCATCGCAAAACGCTCCCTTACCATTCGTCTAAAAATATTCTGTGTATCTATATCATCACACCAGATCCCTTGCGGGAATAATAAAAAAAAGAAAAATAAAACAAAAAAAATCTAAGTTAATATTTTTGCTACTCTGTATAAGAATTAAAACGCATTATTAGTTGTGACATGAGCTGACGAATTTCTTTTAACCTCTAACTAAACAATAGATATTATAAAATCAGAAGGAAACCTAATCAAAAACTGTTGGTACGTTATCGATGCTCCTAAAGAAGAAGAAAGAAAAGAAAAATAATTTATTTTGTGCTCACACAACTAAACACAAAATAATGAAATGCATAACAAATGTAATTAAAATGACAAAAGAGTAACAATAAAAATGGTAGAAATGCAAAGCAGTGATTGTGTGAGACCCAAAATTGGTCCCTGCCTCAGCTAATGCCGCAGCTGTATTATGCTGCAGCGCTGATCTTCCGGCAGCGCCATATTTCGGTAACATCACGGGCGGTCTCATTTAGATATATGTATTAAAGTCTAAAACTACTAAGGCATATATATATAAAAAGCGCTCGAGCAACCGAGGGGTTAACAAACTAGAATGAAAATAAGAAAAATTGCCCTGTGTAAACCTAATCTTCCAAAAGATCTTTTCTCTTACATTGTAATCGGCCAGATAAATAGACGGACGGGCGTTGGGGCAAAATGATTCTAGAGTGGACACCACGTATTGGCAAGCTCAGCGTAGGACAACCGCCTGCCAGCGATCTTGTGAAAATCGCAGGAAGTCGTTGGATGCAGATGGCGTGGGACGAGTTACGCTGGAAAGCGATTGGGGAGGCCTATGTTCAGCAGTGAACAAGTATAGGCTAAGAAGAAGAAGATAAATAGACCAATACTCTGTAATATATCGACCTACTACGTTATTTTCCTTCGTTATTTACCTTTATTTAATATAGTTTTTCAAGCTGACCAAATTCATACGTCCAACACATGAAGAACTTTTCTAAAAAATTTGGGTTACCTAGTTCAAGATTTGTTATAGCTCTGTACTCTCAACCTACTCCGCACATGGTCTGGCGCTGTTATTTCCCTATATCTGCAATTTCTAATTTCACGTTGTTATCTGTTACGTCAATCTTTCCTCCAGCGTTCTTTTTATACATCCGATCCACCGGAGAACTTCTTCCCCTTTATTCGGTTTTAATTCCCTTTTCCCTGCCGTATCTCTTCACATTGATACTTTATCTTATATCAATCAGCACACTCTTTTACTGCCATTCATATTCAGTGATTTGGTCTAATTTCGATTGCTAAAGTAACCTGTTTTATTCGACGTAGGTAGGTATCTACATTACGTTAAGTGCGTTCCTAGCCTAACATACATTATAATAAATACTAAACAGCGAATGGCGCCTTCACAGTCGTTTATAGGGATTTAATTTTTGGCTGGATTATAAATCTGGTGCGACGTCAATACATGTGTTACAAACATGTGTCACCGATCCGAATTAGTACAGATTACTTTTAATTAATTTGGCAAACTCATTTAAAAATCTGTCCAGAACAAACAAAATCTTATTATAGGCCTGTTCTTATTTTACGTTCTAGAATAAGCTAATTATTATACGCAAATAATTTTAAAAGACAAAAGTGTGTGGACTAAATGGGCATTCCTTTTTAATTAAGGCATATACATGAATAAATTTGAATAGAAGTACGCAATAAAAATTAATAGTTCCGTCTGTAGCCAGGAATTTATTAAGATCATGAGATACTCATAGTTTGACTTGTCTTTGTAATGATTCTGTATCTGCTACGTATAATATAATTAACTCTTTCTCTTGATTCATCAGTAGAAAATTGCCATAGATGAGAAAGGGTATGCTCCGTTGGTTCGGGCATATAGAAAGAATTTCGGTAGAAAGAATGACAAAACAGATATATAATGCGAAAGTGGAGGGACGTAGGTGCCGGGGAAGACCTAGACTATCTTACCATGACCAAATAGACTGTGTTAAGAAGGGCAAGTCAAGAGTCTCCGTAACTGGCGAGCGTGTATGAGATGAACTATGAGAGTGGAGGAAGCCAGGTCTGTAAGGAAAGAACCTGTTGGAACTCTGTACTCTCTGCCTACCCCGCAAAAGATCTGGCGTGATGATATATATATAGAAAATGGCCTTACACGCTTACTGTTATAATAGAAAGCAAGCTAATAAAGTGCAATACGAAACAAACACTTAGCAGAAATACACATCAGCCAAACGGCTTGTCGTATTAAGTACCAATCATATACATATAAGTTTTGGCTTAAGAAAGCATTTTTTAAACTTCATAGTAACATAAACCCATGAATATAAACTGAACTCTTGTCATATGTTCACAATGGAAACTATATATATCCGATGACCTATGTTCGACCTTCCATATCCTCGATACCCTACCGGCTTCATGCTGGCTTGATAAATGGCGCTATCTGTTTAACAGTAAAATAAACCCATAGGCAATGCATCGCTATCTAGAATCAGGACACCCCGGCCACACTTGACCGAAGCCCCGGGCGCTAACGGTCCAAGAAATGTTCCTATTGTGACAGTAATTGTTTTCGATTACCTAGCACTATCACAAAACCACTTCTGATCGATCTCCATCAATTCTGTACCTCCTAATACTTCTTTGAAACTTTCCCGAATTAAAGGGTCTTTGTCTTTTGGTGACATAAATTCTGGTTTGCAAACTGCAGGTTTTGGTAACATGTCCCTTTGATTTAGACTTTATTGCTGTGAGTTACGAGCCTGTTTTGACGTTTATTGCTATGTAATGGTGTTAGGTCGCCAGTTTGACCTAATGTTACAAAGTATATTTGAAATATGCCTATTGATGTAAGAGAAGAAATACAGAGTACTAGCGAGTGATTAACGTCAGAAATAGTGAACAATCGCTTTTTAGTTACAATAGACATACCTATCTGATTTAGAAATATTATTCAAAGTTCCATCTGTCTGACTGTCATGAATGGTGGAGAAAGGAAAAGCAAAAATATTCTGTCTCTCGCTCGCTATAGTGGCCAACGCGAATAATCCAGCTTTTAGGGATAAAAATGTAACCAATACTTGATCCATTTGCTAAAAATTATGTTTGAAGCTTTAATTTTACGAACCATTTTGTATCAATTTAAAGCGTGTAATAGATAACGCATTTTTTATTGTGTAAACTGCTATAGAGTACGTAATAACGTTTCCAACAAATATCAGCACCTACCTCATAAAAAAACACTATAAAATCTTAAATGAAGACGGACACGAAAATAATTGACGAATTTGTCGCAATTTCAAAATAGACTTAAAACGATACACGAGGTATAAATTAACAATACTCGTGGACTCCACGAAGGCGCCACATTTCGCATCACTTACGTCATAAAACATAGTAACAGTTCTATTTGTCACAGTACCATCACAGTTAACATATGAAAACAGCTAAACAATACTAGGAGCCGAATAAGAATCACGCACGCAGACACGCGCTTTACTCGGCTTCTCGGCAGGTTAAAGAGGGTATACCCGTAGAACCCATTCAAAAACTTGCATGCGTCTAGGTCTTTATTCGCTGTGACCAATTAAACACGTAACGCAGCGCATTACAATCATTTCGTGAAATAATCTTTTAATGGCACTCCAGTGGCATACTGAAGCACTACGCGATCAGTTTAAGATGATAATATATTGTCATGACGGACGATTTAGCGCAGTTTTTAAGAGCTTATCCCGTGCCGCCCACTGTGTCTAATAGTCGCGGATTCGATTCCCGCACGGGATAAATCTTTGTGTGACCCACAATTATTTGTTACGATCTGCGTATTTGTGTATGTGAATTTTCATGTTTCTACACGCACCCACGACACAAGAAGACATTCTAGAGAGGAGATAAGTTTTTCAAAAAAAAAAAAACCCAGGCGCGCGCTATATGCGGTTTCTCGAATATGTTCAGCCAATAGTACTGTCTGAGCCCTACCGAGAAGCCGTGTGGAGCGGACGTCTTTACACGTGATTTTTATTTGGTATTAAGATGCTTAACTGCTTAATTATGTTAACTGTGGTACAAACCTTGAGGTTTTTAATCTCCACCATAGGTTAGTCATCGTTTGATAGGATGCCGAACAACACAAAGAATGTGACATAGTAGCAATACGTCACAGATGGACGCAGAGTTATCTGGAATTTGAGTCACACCACTTTGGGCTAGTGGTTTGAAATAGTACCTACAGAATCGGAATGTGATCTTATACGTACAATAACTTCCAACAATTTTATTGTAGTATAGTATAATGAAATTTCTATGTTAAGTAATTTTCAAGTGTATTTAAATATGTTGCTGGAAATGAAATGCTATTTCTAGCTGACAATAAGACTGCTACTAAACCAACACGTGAGGGCTTAGCACAAGCAGATTGACGTTAGCATAACGCTGCCATGTTAATATGCTATCCTTTTTACCAGTGACGGATTTATACATTTGCCGCCAGTAGGCTTTTCAATTATTGCCGCCCCTACTAACCTCTGCACTTCAATATCCTAGTTCACAATCATATTAATTACATTTTCTTGGCAATGAAATTTTATGATTTGTGCTCTATAGTCATTATTACATCAGCTTTTAGTATTAGTATGATTGTGAACTAAGGGATCGTTGTGTCAGTTTCTAATTATTCTTACAACTCACGATTTAGTGAAGTTAACACAAGAAATAGTCTTTGGGTATATTTTTGAGCCTAGAAATGCTCAATTACGTACTACTTATAAGGTGGGGTGAGGTATGCCTTAAAACTACTTACAAGTGTATATGATAATGTTTATTTTTGTATATTTCTGTAAGACAAAACAAAATTTTATGAACTAAATTTGCCGCCCTAGGCTGGAGCCTAGTGGCGTATTTACACTATAAATTGACTTAAGGAAGATAAACGTGATGACGTGGCTTGTGCTTAAGACTCCTGGGCCCTTTCGCTATAACTGAACGCGACGTGTTACGATAACTTCGTGACATGGTATTCTGTATTACACCTGTAGTTCCACTAAACAATCATTGCACGAAGTTACCGTTAGGCGTCACGTTATAAGTTCAATTGTTCATAACAAATAAAGGTCCTGATTAGAAACATATTTATCCCTAATACCCCTAAATACTAAGACAAAATAAGATTAATATTGAAACTTACCAGCAATGCATCTTTAAACAGAGGTATTTTATCAAAAGTACTGGCAATAAAATGAATAAGAGACCGTCACGCCTATATTCCCCAAAGGGGGTGGCAGAGGTGTACTGAGTACACCCACGTTTCGCCGACGATGTTAGGTCCCATGTAATAGGGGGCGAGCCTATTGCCATATACCGGGCACAATTCCAGACTCCGGACTCATACTGGGAAATTTTCGTTAGAAAAACTACATTTGTCCGACATAGGATTTGAACCCAGGACCTCGTGATCACAAAGCGATGCGCTTTGCCATCAGACCAACGAGGCAGCCAAAAAAATAATAAAATGAATAAGAATACCAAAATAGCTAAAAATAAAACATTTTACAGCGGTCTCCGAACTACCCACAGCTTATATTGCGGGAAAAATGCCTAGAGCAGTATTTACTTTGCATATCATTCGCACTGTTATGACAAGTCGGCAGTTGGTACCGTAAGTACCAGGTACCCTAAGTAAGCGGTCTCGATAAAAGTTAATGGTTTTGGACGTATACAATTTAACACTCGGATAAATGGGTCATTAGATCGTGCAAACTTTGCGTGCAGAGCGCGGTTCGGTACTTTTCTTTTGGTTATGATACTTTTGGGACCACATATTGGATTTTTTAAACCGTTGCCCACACTAGGAATACACTGGGATTTTCTTCTGTACCGTCAGAGGGTTTACAAACTTGAAATTCACATACCTAAATATCCAGAAAAAAATGGTTGTGAGTCATACAAGGAATAGTGATAATACGGGGATCGAATCCGGTCTGTCATCATGGTCATGGCACTTTTAATTAAAAGGCTACTGGTAGACTAGTTGTCTTTTGTTTACAGTGTAGGGTTTAAATTCACCTTCTAAATAAAGCTGAACGTTTTCATTAAGTGAAATGTCACTTCATTACAGTCACAGAGTTTCTATTTGCTATGAAATTAACCAAGTTCTTCTTTTAATTAGTAGCCGTTAGGGCCTGTTGAAATATCTCCTTGGAAGTAGATTTTTTTTTAAATGGTAGCCCTCATTTCACTCAAAATGTTAATATCTTCCACGAGCCAAACGATCCTTGCCGCACTATATACTTTTGGTTAACGGATGACATTGACATGCGTGGATATGAAATTAAGGTTAACATTTATTAAAACGTTTCTACTTCGAGGGAATTATTACAACAGGTGGGTCCGCATGGTGTAACTAACTCGAGAAAGTAAATTCACTTGTTAAACAAACTTAATCAAGCTGCACCACGTGGACGCAGTAAACCAAATTGAATCAGAACAAAATAAATAAGTCTTAAGACATCCCTACTAATTAAAAATAACTTGGGTTAATTTCATAACAAACGGCAACTCCAGAGAAATGTCATGTAGTGGCATTTCAATTGATGAAGCGTTAGTACCGATTTTGGCCGCGGGTCAAAAGATGCTTGTGTCCCACAAGGATCTTTGTACGAGTTTTATATTTCAAAAACATCATTGTCTATTGTTTACTCACACATAACTCATATCAATAAAGGCTGCCATCTGACATAATATTGTTTACACAATTGGTTTGTGTTGTGTAAAAAACATTTGTTAAATTTACTCAAGCGTGTCCAAAGATTTGTTTAATAATACCTAATGTTATTTACATTAAGACTATTAGAGTTTCCATTAATGTTGTTTCGCAACACTAATGTGTACATGTGGTGATAGATGGGGTGGTAGCTTTGTGGGGAATTTGTTAGAGCGTCAACTTTGAATACATAATGGTTTTTGCAGGTCATATGTTCCTTGAATGATTTCGAGGGTGCCTATATTCCTTCTATAGCGATTCCTCTTTCGTCGTCTGCCATTGTAGATAAAGAATACCTTGCTAGCCGAGGGAATATTCCTATAGCAAGAATAATAGATGTACTGTGAGTGTATCCACATATTGAAGACGCTATTATGTCCTAATCTAATATGTGACGAGGGACTATTCGAGGCATCGGACTATAATTGAGAACTTATCGATTAAAAAACCACACATTGTCCGACCTAGGATTTGAACTTGAATCCTCGTGATCGCCAGCTACGACACGTGCTGCTAGTTCAACGAGGCAGCTAAAAATCATACTTTATATACAATCTTTTTAGACTCTTGAACCATCCCTTTCACGTAATTAGTCAGTGTATAAGCTATCTTAATTTTCTTTCCGGCATCTAGATTTTGTGAAAGTTAGCCTCCACAGCGATTTAGAAATTGTGCCAACAACGGGTCCCATATAATTTGTCGGATCGCCTAGTCGTCAATAAGAGTGGTCTCATGCATAATTGAAAGTGCCGCTAGACCGGGCACTTAGCTGCCCGCTAGTTGAGTACAGATGATCGAGAATTGAACCGTACCTACATACGTATGATTTTTTCCGAAGTCTATAATATTAATACTAGCAGATTCCATTTCATATTTACATATCGCACTTGGTCGATAACAGTACCACTTAACGGGTCCAACTATAGATAAGAAACATCCAGGTGCACATTTAAGTTCAAAATAAGCTAGCACACTTGAATTTTATCTATAAAGATTTTACAACAAATCTGCATACACTGCTAGATAGAATCCTTTTTTAAAAATTAGTTGAGAGCGAATTGTTCGCCACGCCCATTCCCATTGCGGACCCCATTGCGGATTTGTGATGCTTTGTTGTCAGAACTCATGAAGCTGACCCTAAGGCTTCCAACTTGACTTAATTAATACCACATGAAGAAGTAATTGAGGCTTACATTCTTTTAAAACACCAGAAGCACTTGTAAATAAAAATGCCACTATGCTAAGTGTGCACGTAGTTTTATCAAAGAAATAGTGCGTCTATTAAAATTACTTCTTGTTTTTTCTCGTTGGTCTATTAGTGCGGGTAACTAAGAGGTCCTCAGAACCTAGCCAAGTTGTAAGCGTTCTGTATCTATTCCCTCGGCGCAAATCATAGCTACCCATCTCAGACTGACCGAGAAGTACGCAGCTTCTTCTTCTTTTCGTGGCAATGGTTCATATCGGTCCAGTTAAGTGGCAAGCACAATCGCACCGTTCGTGGCTGCGCTCAACTCTTCCCTTGTATAGGTGTTTAACATTGGCGTACCTACTTACTATAACCACCGCGGTATCAGTATGCTACAGGCGCCTCGCTAAGTTGGTTGATTGTCAACAAATTCAGTATCAAGCAACAAATCAATCACGTAGTCTTATCAGGGAAATAGTGCGTCTATTAAAATTACTTTTTTCTCGTTGGTCTATTGGTGCGGGTAACCACGAGGTCCTGCGATCCTAACCAAGTTGCAAGCGTTCTGTATCAATTCCCGCGGCGCAAATGATAGCACCTTGTTTTGAACACGTGACTTCGCGTTGTGAAGTGTCATTTTTTATAAGTTTAGCCCCGCACTCGGAATTCTTGTGTCGTGGGTGCATTGACAAACACGAAATTCACATACCCAACATCCAGACCGAAACAAATATTTGTGAGTGTGGGCGAGGTTCGAACTTGATCCAGTGGGTGGAGCGGCTTAATCTCCGTCATTCCCGTATATATTCCGCTTTTTATTAACGTATTGTATAAATTGGATCAAGCAGTGATAGCCTAGTGGTTAGACCGATGGACTGCAAAGTCAGAGGTCTGGGGTTCAAACCTCTGCCTTTTCGAAAGTATGTGCGTATTAAAAATGAACTATCACTTACTTTAACGGTGAAGGAAAACATCGTGAGGAAACCTGCATGCCCAAAAGTTTCTCGAAGGTGTGTGAAGTTCGCCAAGCCGCACTACGCCCGCGTGGTGGACTATGGCCTAAACCCTCTTAGTTTGAGAGGAGGCCCGTGCCCAATGGTGGGACAGTTTCTTAATAGAGCTTATATTATTATTTATATAAATTGGATACCAAGTGGAGGTCGACGACGAGGACGACCTAGAAAAAGGTGGCGCGACGATTTGAACACCTTTGCGGGTAATTTGTGGCCCGAAATAGCAAAAGATCGACAGCTGTGGCATTATAAAGGGGATGCCTTGCTCAGGAGTGGGACACTCAAAAAGGCTGTAAAAAAAAAGTATAAAATTAATTTGGCCACAGGAGCTGGTTACGCATGGTGAGTCATAATTGGGATTTTCAATCCCAAAGCCTGGATCTAAAAATTGTGTCTTGATAAACATTTTAAGCGTAATATGTGAGAAAACCTATTGTCTTTGTTGATGATTCAATCTAGTAGGTAACTTGTTTGTACTGATATAGAGTTATAAGGAATGATGTCAACAGATCAAGCAGTCAACACTAGTTGACATCACTGTTGGTCATTGCCAAGGGCTATAACATATATGTAGATCATTCGCATACTACACCATAGAACAGGGGGGGTAGTATAAATATATATTTTTTTATAGCCTATTCTGTATCCCACTGTTAGGCAAAGACCTCCCCTTTACGTCTCCACACAAATATATCCTTGGCCTGTAATATCCATGTCTTTCCCGCATAAGTGTCCAAGTCGTCACGCCATCTTCGTCTCGGCCGACCATGGCGTCTGTGACCGTCCTCAGGGGTCCATACGGGGACGATGTTTGCCCACCTTTGCGGGTCCAAACGCACGACATGTCCTGCCCAATCCCACTTCAGCTTTGCCGACTTAAAACCTACATCCGTAACTTGCGTCATGGAACGCACCGTGGTGTTCCTGACGCGGTCCGTCCGTTTAACACCTAAAATGGTGCGTTCCATTGCTCTTTAGCAAATCTTAAGTCTGGATAAATATTATATGTAAGAAATAACATTGCAAATCTAGGGGAGAGAGAGTGGATTATACTTGACCATGCACGCGATTAGAGACTTAATATTTCAAAATATGATTATTGATTGTATATTTTAGAATATACATATATAGATAAAAGGAATACACAATTAAACGGAATATTCTCGTTAGAAAAAAAATCTAAAATCATCTCTATAGCTTTACATTTCTGATACCAACGCAAAATGCTTAAGAACTATATAACATACTAGCTGAACTTCGTTCGCGTTATTTTCAGGCGTATATTTCACATTCTTAAGCTTTTTTTAAAACAAAAAGTAAACCATATCCTTTCCCTGGATAAAATCTATGTCTGTCGAATTTATCAAAATCTTTTCAGCAGTTTGGGCGTGAAAAGGTAACTGACAAACAGACAGATAGACAGAGTCACTTTAGAATTTATAATACATAGCAGTTTGCCGCGACTTCGTACCCGGTCGACAACAGCGCCATCTACCGGGTCTATGTTATATAAGCTATGTTACTTCTGGATAAGGTAGTTTCTAATGGTGAAAGAATTTTTTAAATCGATTCAGCAGTTCTTGAGTTTATTCGTTACAAAAATACAAATCTTTCCTCTTTATAATATTAGTATAGATTAAAAGAACTTACTTAAATACATAGCGAATAATTGTAGCAAAGTTCTTGTTAAACAGTTTTTATTTCATAGTAAAGTTTTTTAGAAAATGATAAACTTTGTTTTTTGCACATACGTCGTGTATTTCCGAGCACGCACTATATCTCTCCCTTATTATTCATTCGTAAAGTAATTGCATCACTTTCACTCTTCCGGTTGATAAATAGTTAATCGCGGTAGGCCCTTAAAGACTCGTCAGCAATTGACTCCTACCTTAACGGATGGAAAGTGAAGATATTGTGGTCGACGATGCGTGTGGCCGACATTCACTCCGGATTTTGAGAGTAAAAGGCCAAAAGCCGACGAGACAGAAGTTAGACCGAGTTCCGAATAGTTACCAGAATTGATCTGATCGGACTACACCTCCTCGTATGGAAATTTCTGGTAACATGCCGGAAGCTTTGCTAGGATAATGCTATCCATGCTTGACGGACGATTTAGCGCAGAGGTAAAGAGCTTAAGCCGCTCCGCCTACTGTGTGTAATAGTCGCGGGTTCGATTTCCGCACAGGACAAATCTTTGTGTGTTCCACAATTATTTGTTCCCGTCTGGGTATTTGTGTATATTTGTAAACGCACCCACGACACAGGAATAAATTCGAGTTTGGGGCTAACTTTTTTTTTAAAGAAGAAAAAAATAAAAAAGCCTCTGCCCTATGGCCGTCGTATAGTCTCCCACCGGTGAAGTGACTTAAGGAATCCAGTCGAATAAAGTAGCAACTTTTTTTAAACGTTGTCCCTGTTGTCGTATCGTGGGTGCGTTCACAAACATGAAATTACATACACAAACACTCAGACCGAAAGAAATATTCGTGGCTAACATAAAAATTTGTGATGTAGGGGGTCAAACCTGCGACTACATGATTACGAACTAAGTGATCCATCAGTTTAGAATAAACAAAAATTTATCAAACCAACAACACATTCCAGTCGGTAACCACATTAAAGATAATTCACAGTTTACAAACCACAGCGACTGCCTGAGTTTGAGACTAGTACTTCGATTAACATCTTCTAAACGATTCCACGTAAAATGTTTGACGTAACATATTTAGCTATATTCATAAAGTGCTTAAGGCGCGGATCAACACAGGGCTAAGCACGAAACATTTGATGTTATCGTAACGAAGTTGAATAATAGTGCTGTTACGTTTATCTTTATTTAGGGGATGTGAAGAGTAACATCAATCCGTCAGTGCTAAGCTCTCAGATTATCAAATAATCTGATGTAAAATTCGAAGAACATTTTTACGAATATGAAAAGAGGTGTGGTATGGCACTGTTGAAGTTGATTGCTAAATTGGTTAATCTATTTTATGTATTTAATAAAAATTGGCAAACCTTTCCCAAAAAAAAATCAAAGCTATCTAAACCTAAAAAACTTACCGCATTGTTGGTATCAGAATCAGGATCAGCATATTTTTATTCATGTAAACCATTATAGTATTTATGAATCGTTAGAAAAGTAACAAAGACTAACCACCACTGGAATGCCATTCCTGTGAAGATGGGCAAGAAACTCTACGGCTACTCTTTGAAAATAGGTAGTATTTAAAAAAAAAATCCATCTACATTTTGTTGTGGGGTATGGCTCTAATATTGACTGGACTGCGTATTGACGCACCTTATTTCATTTTAACTACCTATCTTATGAGACTAGTATTGTTCCGACCTCGTGCAAGACCATCAATTAAAACAATCTTGAAAATATTACACCTAACATGCTATGCAAATCTCAACCCTATGCGTGTGTGTTTACATAAGCACCGCAATTTAATTCCTCCAGAAAGACCTCGCCTTAAACTCTACAACATAAATTCATTAGCAACTGCCATAGTTGTCATAGCCACGGCCGACATCTAAGATATCATATGGATCTTAACGACATAATTATGAAAATATGGATATTTTCTCGACGCATCCATTGCTAAGAATTTAAGTAATTTATTGTTTAAGACTATTGTATTGATGTTTATAACTATTGATGACTTAACCATTGAGAAGATGAGGGCGGTGTTTTTAGTACACCAAGATTGGGACCAGACTTTATTTGGTAAAAGACGTTACCCAAGTAGGAAGTTTGGGCGGTTTATTAAGTTTTAACATCAGGTGGCCATAAATCGTTCTGATTTGTAGAGCACAAATCCAAACGATTCCTAAGACGAATTCGCTCTATCAAAGAGGTATTGGCTCTCACGCATTTGTGACAGGTTTTGAACTAGACTTTTGACCAGTAGTGGGAATATTTGACGGACGATTTAGCGCAGTGGTTAAGACCTTAAACCGCTCCGCCCACTGTGTCTAATAGTCTCGGGTTCAATTCCCGCACGGTACAAATCTTTGTGTATTCTACAATTATTTGTTCCGGTCGGGGTATTTGTGTATGTCAATTTTCATGTTTGTAAACGCACCCACGACACAGGAATAAATCCTTGGTTAGGGGTATGTTTTTCTAAAAAAAATATTTCCTGATTTATTACAAATCTAACAATTTTATTCATATAAAAAATATCTGCCTATACTATCCCACTGCTGGGCAAAGACCTTTTCTCACAAATCGAGGTGAGAGAGACTAGTGACAGTGACAGTGCGGATTGGCGGAGGCAGGTTTGTTGCCACCTGCTGTTGGAACTTCTCAAGCCGCCTATAAAGCTTCCAACCGGAATCAACGGCTTAACGTGCCTTCCGAAGCACGGTGACGCTCGAATATGGAATGTCACAAACGATCACCCATCTCAGGCCGACCAAGTCGTACACTGCTTAACCTTGGTGATCGTTAAGAACACCACGGTCGCACAGCGTTTGAGCGTCTCAACTTAATTCATATAACGTGCAAGAAAATATTATAACTACAATTCATTGGAATATCTTCAGAGATTCAAATTGTAAATTAAGGAAATTTTCACAACCAGGAAGATGGGAATGTAACATTATTATCTCTATCTATCTATATCATCACGGCAGCTCCCTCGCGGGGTAGGCAGAGAGTACAGAGTTCCAACAGGTTCTTTCCTTACATACCTCTCTGGCTTCCTCCACTCTCATAGTTCGAATCATACACACTCGCCGGTTACGGAGACTCTTGACTTGCCCTTCAGATAAGACACGGTCTATTTGGTCATGGTAAGATAGTCTAGGTCTTCCCCGGTACCTACATCCTTCCACTTTCGCATTGTATATCTGTTTTGTCATTCTTTCTTCTGGCATTCTTTCTATATGCCCAAACCGACGGAGCATACCCTTTCTCATCTTTACACCGATACTATCTTTCATACCTACTCGCTTTCTAACTACGCTGTTGCGAATACGGTCGGTCTGCGTGACTCCGCACATCTTCCGCAGAGATTGCATTTCGACCGCATTTATCCTGCTTTCGTTCTCCTTCTTACATACCCAACTCTGACTGCCATATAACAGCGTTGGGACAAGCACTCCGTTATGCATGGCTAGCTGCGGCATTTGGCTTAAGTGCCGGCTCCCAAATAGCCTTCCTATCGCACCATTCACTCTATTACCTGCATTCACTCTTCTCTCTATATCAGCGGTGTATTTCCCATCCTTACTGAAGGCGCATCCAAGATATACAAACTCATTCACTTGCTCCAGCAAATCGTTACCAACCACAATCCTTGCATTCGTTCACGTGTAACATTATTAAAGAAGGAGTACTACCTACCTAAACCAATTAGATTAAAAATATCTTTAAGGTTGCCACTACCGTTACATACTTACCTAGTAATTCGATTTATTTTCTGAAGTGTGACCACAACATGACGGTGCTTATTTTATTTCTTAAATGCCCTAGTAGGTACAACCAGTTTATGATCTAAGTAAATGAACATTCAAACTTTCATAACAGACCATTCCAGCATTCACACCAACATATAATTTTCACAAGTAATCCTAATTTTCACAACGTAGCGGTGTCGCTATTATATTTTACAAGTTAATGTTGCGAGTGATAAAATCTACAGAAAATTATCACGTCATTACGTTTAACTCGCAGCGAACGCTTTTGCGCCCGAAGCTTTAATAAAATTACTTAAATTTAATTTAATTGTACACAATTGCTTATATTTCACCTTCTAACTTAGGGCTGTGACGGCTAACTGTTGTTGTTTAAAGCAATAGATATTTTTAAGGGATAAAGCTACATAAGAAGTTACGTGATAAAAGCTCCGTGATTCAGACTTATAACTTGAATGCGTCTTATCTGATGGACAAATGCTTACCGATGAGCGTGTTTAACTCTTAACTCTCTAAGTCTCTTGTCAATCAATCTTCACGTGCAGCCTGTGGTTTAATGAGAATCAGCGGACCTTCAATGACCTACGCATACAATATAATAACGCATTTAGGCTACTGTTGGGACTGCCGTGACTATACAGTGCCTCACTAATGTTTGCAAAGGCGCACACCGATGGCTTTGCAGCCATTATGAGGAAACGGTGCGCCTCTATAATGGCTCGCGGCAGTACCAATAGTATCTTAAGTGGTTTCAATGATCGGTGGAACTTACGTATGCTAAAGCTGGGATTTTTTGCACACAAATTAGTGTGCAGTGTGCTATTTTTAGATATATTTATTAATACTCATGGTCGCCCATAGGTCGATATTCGACCTACTCTTTCATCGTTTGCTGGTTATGTTTGACGTCGCAGTAAGATAGTCTAGGTCTTTCCCGGTACCTATGTCCTTCCAATTTGCATCGTATATCTGTTTTGTCATTCTTTCTTCTGACATTCTTTCTATGTGCCCAAACTAACGGAGCATACGCATAGCCTTTGCTACTTTGTGATTATTCATATATACCGTAATGGTTTACATTAATAAAAAATATTCTGATACTTATTCTGACCTGTTATTTCGAATACCTGTCTACCGAAAAATACAGGATAGGTATTCTCTCCTTCTGTCATTAAAAATTAAACCTACTTTCACCTAGTCCAAGGTAACTAATACAGACATAAAATTTATTGTTTGGCGCCAGTTTTAACAGTAATTCCGACAGCAAGCCTTATCTCACCAAGCGATAATAGTAAAGGGCACGAGCGTGAAACACGAGTGTCCGATTAAAGTGACTAATTGGCAAATTGCAGGGACCCTAAATGAACCCTTACACCCGCTTCAGGCAGCGCTAATAAATCTGAACATTATATAAGTACCTACTATTGCTTCACGCCTATCTACTACAATTTAATCAGACTTGATAGGTACTATTAAGAGTTTTAAGAATTCCTTTGATCGGTCTACTGGTGATGAGTTGATTCCTAAGGTGGTGTCTTGAAAAACAATGACTATAGGACATTGGCATAGACACAGTCAAAATAATGTTACATGGTCGTAAAGATAACATAATTTATTAACCCATTGATTCTATGTACTTTCTGCTTACCCTACGAAGAATTTGGTTAGTAGTTGGTTGGTAGAATTATTAATGTAGTATGAACTTGCAAAACAAAAAACCTACATAAACCTTTCTAATGTATGTTCTAATAATCGATTACTGGAACTGCTAAAAACTATTGACGCCCGGGAGGGAAGGGAATTATAAAAAAAGGAGAAAATTTTTAATTTAAATGTTTTTTGCATACGTCTAATAATATGAACAGTATAATGCCTTACAGTCGTATTCACACTTTTTTATTCTATGGCTGTACTGATACACACAATTACCAGTCCATCAGTGCTTAGGGATAAGGTAAGACAAAACGTCTTGTGTGTCTTAAGTGGCATAAAACCGCAGTCTAATTTAATAAATAGTAAGTGGTAGTATTGGTTTATAGTTAGGTGAAATCGGACAAATACGAGGATGGTTATAAGCCAAATAAAGAATTGTACTCTACAAGATCCTCCTCTTCCCTCTCTCCATGTAGAGTACTAGTAGGTGCTCTTACTAGTTACCAAAGCGTGAAATATATGTAAATCGTCTCCCAAAGCACATCCCAAAGACCCCGAGGTTCTTCAATTATAATAATACTACATTATGTACTTAGTGCCTGTTAAGATGTGTCTATATTATAACGGTCGGAGCTCTATTAGATACGAGGAAAACGTGGTTTTCTGTGTAAATTGTTGGTCTGCTGCGATTCTGCGTGTAGATAGCAATCAATGTTTGCTTAAGTAAAATTGCTTGGAATTATATTGAGAAATATTCATAGAGAAAGCTCTGTATAAAACGTACTGGTTAACTTTGGATCAATCTTGGCGTTTGATATCTTGGCATGTTTGATTTGGCATTTTTGTTAATTTTCGGTTTGTGGTTTTCCTAATATGAAGACATGGAGCTTTAATACACAAACGACCTAATACACTTTCGACGATTTCAATTTTTAGTAAAATCTATTATTTTCTTTATAATATTGAATTGTCTTCATAAAACTCAAAGTACGACGGAGTTACGGACGATTTAGTGCAGTGGTTAAGAGCTTAAGCCGCTCCGTCCTCTGAATCGAATAGTCGCGGGTTCGATTCCCGCACGGGACAAATTTTTATGTGACCTACAAATAATTGTTTCGGTCTGGGTATTTATGTTTGTGAATTTTCATGTATGTAAACGCACCAACGACACAGGAATCAATCCTAGTGAGGAACTACGTTTAAAAAAAATTTTAGGTCAAGAATCGTATCTATTGCGGGCGGCAACATTTATTGTATGAAAGTTCTTTTCTGTCGCTCAAAGGTTTACTGTCAGAGAACTCGATTTTAAGTTAAACTCGTTTTAGTGTATTACCTTTGTACTTATACTAGTCATAGCCATTTCTGTGTAAACAATAGAATTAGGAATCAATCATTCTTTCTCCTGTAATAAATCAATACCGCTTATATTTTATATATTAATACCGCCGACCTGCTCTCCTTATTAAAAGACGTTTTGCTCCAGTTGACCATGCGTTTGTTGGATTAACTACTTAAATCGTAAGTCAGCAATTTTTGCTTTCTCGGTTGTTATCTATTCTATATACATATAATAAAACTGTAACCAAGCCGAATCTGTACATTGAATATTTTTCGAAAATATAAATTGGTGTACATTTCCTTATAGATTCCTTATAGAGACCGAATAGGTCAGTGTGTCTTTCTGTTTGTCTCTCTGTCTCTTGGTGTTTCAATCACGCAAAAACTACCGAACGGATTTCAATGAAATTTGGTATGGTAATAACTTATACCCTAACTTAAAATAATAAATACTTTTTATCCCGTAAACAACAATCAATCCGGGATAATGGCGTGATAAACCATAAAACTTTATAATTTTCATTATTGTATAATTGTTAGTCTCAAGCTTCAATGTTATGTTAAAATGCGTGATTTTGCCTTCACATGAATTCGTCTATGAACTGATATTGGACTCAGGTTCGTCACCTCACGAGAAACTCTTCGGTGGTTGAAAGCACTCACCTGAAATTGTACATACACGTTTGACTTAAATACTTAAACAGGGTTTCGTGCATGAACCGACGATGCATTCAGGATTGTCTCTTTTGGAGAAAAATCTTTAAAGATGAATGGCCCCTACACGAAACTTTGTGTAATCATTTATTTAAGATATCTAAATATAATTTTGATCATGAACATGAACTGTATATTCTTACGAGAAGGCTGACACGACATGTACAGACAAAACTTTGTTACATACTTCGCTCGAAGTGTACCTGTTTTAAAAATTATATCACCACATTACGATATTTGGCAGGGTAGGTAAAAAAGGTTTAAAAGCACCCAAGTATTGTTTATGTTTTTTTATGAGACGGCGTTAGCGTTGAATAAGATTGCGCTTTAGAGACCTATGTCAAATTACAAAATAAACGCGTGCGTAGCCGTGGGTAACAGCTGGTCTCTACAATAAAATAAATAAGATCCGTCCAATATACTCACTAACAAAACAAAAATGCAAAGCAGAAATCACAAAATGGATTATGGCCCTGCACTATGACCGTACACAGTCTCTTCTCCACGCGCCTCCGCAGCTGACAGACCTGTCAGTTGCTGAAGCGCGTCTTCAGGTCTGTCAGTTGCTGAGGCATACACACACAAACACACACTAACTTAAATATTAACTTGAATAACAAACATGTGAATGTCCTGGTGACCAGTCTGTATTATGTTTCTAGACAATATAATTAATTTCCATTTAAGATTGTAGTAAGAAAATAAAGAATTATTATAATTACTACCGACATCACAATGTACAATATTCTTTTTGCAGTTACTATTACTTTTGTAGTTATAAACATCTAGGTCGAGATCTCCAAATGGCATACAGTTTGAAATTAAAGGGTCACTTTCCAAATAAGCACTTGCCAACAATCCATGAATGCACTGCGCGTAGGTGTAAAATATACAACAACGGCGACCACTAGGAGATAAACACAGGCTTAGGTCCCGCGAACATTGTTGAAAACGTTAGCTCATTATGTGAGACCATAGTCATTATGGAAATTATTGTGTAAATTACATAGGAACGTCTATCTTATCCTAGATCTTAGAAAGATAAAAACGAAGGTGGTGCATGAAAGCAGGTTTCTAATAATAAAAAAGTATTTTAAGGTTTTCTTTCACCTGCAGTTTGTTTTTCTATCTATCTATCTACATCATCACGCCAGCTCCCTTGCGGAGAAGGCAGAGAGTACAGAGTTCCAACAGGTTCTTTCCTTACAGACCTCTCTGGCTTCCTCCATACTCATAGTTCATCTCATACACTTGACATCTATTGACATGCCCTTCAGATAAGACACAGTCTATTTGGTCATGATCAATTAT
Source organism: Phalera bucephala (assembly GCA_905147815.2). Taxonomy (NCBI): domain Eukaryota; kingdom Metazoa; phylum Arthropoda; class Insecta; order Lepidoptera; family Notodontidae; genus Phalera; species Phalera bucephala. The sequence goes on from LR990625.1 coordinate 15,579,358, forward strand.
GCTTTGACTGATCTTAGACTAAAACCCAGGTTGGTCTACTGGCGAATAATAATTTATTTTACAAACACTGACACACCTATATTCCCCAAGCGGCGGTGGCAGAGGTGCACTATGTACACTCACTTTTCACCGGCGATGCTGAGTCCCATGTTATAGGGGACAAGTCTATTGCCATGATGGACATTTTAGCGCAGTGGTTAAGAGCTTAAGCCACTCCGCCCACTATGTTTCACAGTCGCGGGATTTCCGCACGGGACATATATTTGTGTGAATCACAAATATTTGTTTCGGCCTGGATATTTGTGTATGTGACTTTTTTATGTTTGTAAACGCATTTACAATACAATAATAAATCCTAGTGTCGGGATGCGTTTAAAAAAAATCGGTCTGGGTATTTGTGTATGTGAATTTTCATGTTTGTAAACGCACCCACGACACAGGAATAATTCCTAGTGCGAGCCTACTTTTTTTTCAAAAGAAGAAAGAAAGAAAAAAATAAGTCACCGGATCGATCCTAAAAGGTTTGGTCAAACCAAATATACGAGAGTCAATAATTAATATCTAAAACTGAATCTTAAAATCCTTCTAATGTTATAAATGTGAAAGTTTGTACGTGTGCATGTTTGTCACTCAATCACGCAAAAACGGCTGAACGGATTTGGATAAAATTTGGCACACAGATATTTTATTACCTGGACTAACACATAAGGTAATTTTTTTCCCGGAAAAATGTACGGTTTCCGTCTAAAGTGAACGCAAAAAAAGTCGCGGGCAGAAACTAGTTGTTCATAAAATATTGTAGTTAGCTATTTGGTGCTTGGGGAAGAGACTCACTCTGCCATAAAGATAGTTATTGCATAATGTGATCATAAATGGTCTGCCTTAAGACCATAATAATGATAGTCAACTAATTTTATTACACTCTTTACTAGTAAGAGTATGCAACTGTTTAACTTAAGTGCATTTTTACAATCATTAAAAATTGTTATAGGTATTACAAAATCATCCTACAATCATTTTAATGTTACCCTGTATACAAGCAAAAGTGCTATATTAAACTTCATACATATCTAACGTCGCATATATCGCAAGAATTGACCATAAAATTTATGATTACTTAAACGAGATCCCATTACATTATTAAGATTATAAAAAGCCGATTTTACTTCCACTATTTTTTTATAAAATGTAAGTACGCCCGCTATTACGGGTTAAGAGTAAAATATAAAAGTATTGAGTATAAAATTTTATGATCCGCCAATACGCCCATTACATCATGGATCAAGATCGATTTTGTCCGTAATTCTATCCTTAAGACGGCCTATTGCTTCATACTTTCTATTTAAAATAAAGCTTAATTATGTGTTGATGGGCATAAGGGTATTAGTTAAGTTCTTTTCTTTTAAAACCTAGCCCCACTCGAAATTATTCATGTATTTTGGGTGCATTTAAAAACATGAAATTAACATATACACACAACCAAGCCGAAACAAATATTTGTAGGTTACATAAAGATTTGTCCCATGCGGGGTTCGAACCCGCGGCTACTCGATGCAGTGGGCGGAGCAATTTAAGCTTTTAACCACTTTACCAAGCCGTCATCGTTATTTAAGATATCCTATTCGTATTCGTGCGACCTATTAGTATCAGTAACGGAGATATCACTTTTAATTGTGAATTTAATATATCTTTCATATATAATTCATGAAAAGATAAAATAGAAATCATTGAACATTAATCTTATACTTAATTCCATTGCTTCTGTCAACCATATAGCAGTTGAGACTCTACATTTAAACATTCATAAAGCTGGGATTCCACTGCGAGTGGAACGGACTCCGTAGGGAGTCCGTTTAACTCGCAACAGTGAATTGCATATAAGTGCTTCCACCAAGAAAGGGTTAAGCGGAAAGTGGTGAGCGAGTAAAAATAGTTAAAAATGGACTCGTTCGCTTAAGCAAATGGAGCAGACTCCGTACGGACTCCGCCTTACTCGCTACGGTACATTTCAGAGAGGAGACTTCCACCGTTAAAGAGGTAAGTGGAATGAACCAAACAAGTTAAAATAGGTTAGAACGAGTTTGCTGCGACACGGTCTCGCCGACGAGTCTGTATTGGATCCCACTGCACGCAACGTGGTTTTAGGAAATGCTGATTACGAATATGGTGTTAATTTGTAGATCCAAGATGGCGGACGCAACTCTTTATCCAGATTTTTTTTATTTCCGACCGCCATAACAAAGTACGTATTGAAAAAAATCTTTTTCAAAGCTTAAGCTAAGCTGTTTTTAACACCTTATACATTTTAAAATTATAAAGACATGACCTAAATTTATTTGAATACCAAAAACATCTACCTTTCAAAATCTAACATGCGATTTCGAAATGGGTATTTCAAACGTTGCAGTTTGACGTATTATGACCGTTTGACAGCCGTTTAGACAAATACGATACATTATTGAAGGCATAGATCATCGATCAATCAACACCAGTTACCGTTGACAGTTGGCAGGACTTCGGATCAACGAATCAACATTGTTACATACCATACAGGTTGCGAAAACAAATTTATGACCAGTTGAAATTTGAAAGAGCTATTCACTTTATTCGATTAGATTTTTATTTTACATATTAATTTTATTCTAAAACGCTGGTCGTAAATTTTGGAAGATTTATGTTATTTATTTTTAGAGATACGCGAGATAAATTCGATTTGGACATGATCACGGTTCGGTAGTGAGAAAGCAACAAATACTATTGGTATTTTAGTTATAAATGTATCAGAATCAGAATATTTTTTATTCCAAACCATTACATTATTTATGAATCGTCAGAAAAGTAACAAAGACTCTACCACCACTTCGGAATGTCATTCCTATAGAGAAGAAGCGCAAGTAACTCCACGTTTACTCTTTTAAAATAGTATTTTTACATTTAATTTTTCCATCTACATTTTGTTGTGGGGTATGAGAGAATAATGTAGGCTAGTCTATCCGTCAAATATAGATGTGCTGTACATCATTATAAATCCCTGTCAATCCTTTCAGGGAAAAAAGGATTCGAAAGGTAAGAAAACTATTTGATAAAAGCACAACTCTCTATTACAGATACAAGAAAAAACATTTCACACTTGACAGTAATGTCACAACAAGCATAAATCATATTAAGCGTCGCCCCAAACAATGCTAATAAAAGGAAATTAATATTTCCTCTATAAAGGTGATAAAGTTATGCAAGAAACTTTGGGCAGCTTACCGTAAAGCTTTGTGAGAGCCACACGATGTCGGAAACTGGGTCAATATGAACAAAGTCACGGCAACTTTTGTGTTTAGTTTTAAACGTAGTAGGTATACATACTTTGCATAGAATGTACGAGACGTAATTGAACGTATTTACTTTATATTCGAAAGGAACTGTGTAGTAAGTTCGTTAAGGGCCTACCGTGATCGACCATATACCGGCCGTGAGAGTGACAGTGATGCAATCGCTTTACTAATGAGTAAAAAGGGGCGGATATATTCAGAGCGCCATCGGAAATAAACGACGTATGTGCAAAAACACATTTTATCATTTTCTAAAATACTGTTCAATAAAAAACTGCTTTACAAGAGTTTTGCTGCAATTATTCGCTATATTTTTAAGTTAATTTTTTTCACAAATTTTCAAGAGTTTCGCTTTCGAAGTGGATAATATAATGTAGTAATAGAGATGACTAGATTTTTTTTTCTATCATGATTTTTTTTCTTAATCGTGTAATCCTTTTCCCAGATTCTAAAAGATAAATTCAAAAATCATATTTCTAAATTTAAATATTAAGTCTCTAATCCATATACTTTTTAAAGTGCATGGGGTCCAAAAACACGTTTTTTCGAGGTAGCCCTTTAAGATTGCATCGTTTTCGTTATTTCAGCTCTCAGCAGTAACATCGAAAGAGATTTATCTTTTCGTTCAAGATGTTTTTGCTACCAGCGTCCTTCAAATTTGCCAATTAAATAGAGTTAGTGGCGAAATTGAAAGCTGTATGGTAGTATTAGCAAAGATTTGTGGTTTTTTGCATACAATTCAGCCTGGACATGGAGTAGATTATACTTGTACTCAATTTAACAATATTAGAATTGACTTGTGGTGTCGCGTCAATTTCTCTTCTATACTCGTAGGTATACTCGTAAGGTAGGACTCTCCGAAATCGGCAAATGCATATTAAATGAACTATGAGAGTAGGGGGAGAAAAGGGTGGTCGATAAGGTCGATAAGATAAGCATTCTGAGCTTTTAATCCCCATGATGATATAAATCAAAATACCCTTGCCTTTCTTGTTTAAGGAATGAATATCTTTACAATTTTAACTAATTGGAACCACCAAAATAGTGTGATTATCTTCCAAAAATCTGGCATCACTGACCTTGCTCCATGTAATCCTGACATCAGTTTACGACTTCCGCCAGATTTTATCCTCCAATAAACATTCTCCAAAAATACAGACACACGAGACAAACAAAATAACACACCGCTTTGCGGTGTTATAAACGTACTCGTAAATTATGGAAGAATGCATAAAGTATTTTTACTATAAGTATATTTCGAGGTTACTTCACCTGTGACTATGAGTGTGGAGGAAGCCAGAGAGGTCTGTAAGGAGAGAATCTTAGAACTCTGTACTCTTTGCCTACTGCGTAAGGGATTAGCGTGATGATATAGATATATACATTGATAGATACATTCACCTTTTTAATGTTTGGTTTCGTGTGCTGTCCTATGAACGGAGGTAGCTAGTAATAGTTGGCAATGTTTAGGAAACCAACACCATATTGTTGACTCTACTAATAGGTACTTACCATCATTGGATCGTTATATTTGGGGTAAATCTTGCTTTACCCCAAGATGAGGAAGCAGGCTTCGAGAGAAACGTCACGACTGATTTCGGTTTACTACCGACTAAAACCCTGCGGTAGCCGGCATCGATACACATAAATGAAATAAAATTGATCGGAACAGTACTCTTCTTTGACAACGCTACGTTAACGTCAAACGGTTTGTGCTTAGCTCTCAGAAGGCATATTTTTACGTTCATTTAGTGTTAACATTATGCCGTTTCATTTTGATATTGTAACGCTATCAGAATTGTTCACCGGCACTGGTGCATTCTATTTGAAGATCACATAACAATTCTTCTGTGTCCAAAAAGGCCACGGCAGGTTTTATTTAGTGTGGTAGAAATACACACCTCAGACTTCTTTTCCAACAGAAAACAGAATCTTTTGAAGATTCCTTCGTGAAGCAGAAGAATAGGTAGAAGTTAATGTGCAAAATTTTCTCCATCCCACCTCTATTCCCCAATATCGCCGACTATATTATGGAGGCGACAGGAGGCGAGCCTATTGCCATTCTACTGGGTACAATGCCAGACTCCGTACTGATCCTGGAAATATTTCTACTGAAAAATTACACTTTTTCGGATATAGGATTCGAACTCAGGACCTGGCTACGCATGTTATTCGCCACAACACCAACAAGGTTAACTTTTTATATATAATATTAGTAACGATTGTTATTTTAACGTCCTGAAATACCGCTTTTAATGTTGAAACGTGCAATATTTATTGAAGAAGCCCGACGGTCACTCTTAACGACCGTCTTATTTTAAAGTTGCCCTCGCGCGTGTTTGTTTGCCTTTCAATTTAACGTCATGTAATGATGATGTAGCACTTGCTTTTAATTCAATATTTCACCAACGCGAACGATCGCCTATTTTTCTTTTACGGGGAAGTAAATTCTTTGATCTAAAACACTTTCTGCCTACGCTAGCTTAGCACTTTAGCACTTTTAACGTAGTAATAGATTTTTCCTTGATGTATATTTAGGTAAAATTTTAACAGGTAAAATATACGTTTTGTGGGTCTTTGACGTCATTTTAGAACATTCCTTCTATAAACAAAAGTCTAGTTTTTAGTTCTGCTGCGAATAGATGGTGACTAATGATAAATCCAGACATACAAATCAACCGCAAAGCTCCGAATTGAGCAACACTTGTCTTGTAACAACGATAATTGGACGTCTGCGAATCCAGCGATGGATAGGTTATGACGTAGGTACAAACTATCTAAACCTCTATTTGAAAACAAACTTGCGCTAATTTGCAATACCTTAAATACAAATTAATGGGTAAACCGCTATGAACAGAATGTCATAAAACGGGATTTTAATGGGGTTGAGTCATAAATTAAAAATATAAACAAAAGAGTCAGAAAAAATCTTTCTATAATAGAAATCCCAATTATTTTCAAAAATAGTTTGGGTCTTAAGATAGTCGGTTCCGTTAACTTAGTAACTTGACCAAATAGACCGTGTCTTATCTAAGGGGCAAGTAAAGAGTCTCGTAACCGGCGAGCGTGTATGAGATGAACTAAGAGAGTGAAGGAAGCCAGAAAGGTCTGTAAGGAAAGAACCTGTTGGAACTCTGTACTCTCTGCCTACCCCGCAAGGGTACTAGCGTGATGATATTAATAGATAGATAGTTAACTTAGTTATGGCATTCAACTCATAATATAGATGAGTGTAAGCATATGTACAAAATATATCCTATCCTCATGCGGTTAGCGAGATTTGTATCATCATTAGGTTAGAAAAGTGTAATTTCTTGCTTGATCAAGAAATAGATACTATTAGGTATTGGATGAGCTAGATGTAAATATTTAAACTTACAGTTTCTTGATTATCTTTCACCATCTATATGGGGATAAGGATGTTGAGAGGTAATCATTTAGGACATAAATCACATTGCACTGAATAGCTAATATTATAGTTGAGCCCCCGGCTACGCGATGTCGTCTCTGACATCATAAATACAACTTAACTGTGATTTTAAACCGGAATATTATTCAAGAGTCTCCGTAGCCGGCGAGCGTGTATGAGACGAACTATGAGAGTCGAGGAAGCCAGAGAGGTATGTAAGGAAAGAACCTGTTGGAACTCTGTACTCTCTGCCTACCCCGTAAGGGATCTGGCGTGATGATATAGATAGATAGATAGATTATTATTATAGACATCGTTTACTCAAGCTACAGCATTTCGACACAGTAAATTTTATTTGCTAGCGATTTTTGTCGGATATTCATATTATAGGTTCAAAACTGAACATTTAAGCTAAATACATCGAATATCAATTTGGGAACATACACGGCTCTCTTTAAACGAACGATATATGAGGTTGTGGTGCCTTATTTCCAGAAGAAAATGATTCATTATCTATCGTTGCCTTATTTCGAGAAGAAATCGATTCATTATCTATCATTTTTCCATAATGTACCTATTTTATGAGATACATATATTTTAATAGAATTACTTCTGAGTCATCGATTCGTGGATTAAAATTTTCTCGCTGATGATTGAATTTCGGACTACCTAATTAGTTAGTCCTCTATTACTTACTTTACGAGATACGTTTGAACTTTCCCGTAGTTTTACAAGGTACTTTAAATTAAGAATACCTAAAAAAGTTGTTGCCTTAGTAAACAAAAAATCTTTAGGTATTCTTAATTTGTCAAGGTGCATTGGTAAATCTATTATGGGATAGTTCCTAAAATAGATTTATCACGCAACTTGACAACCTGGTTACAAAACACATATGATTTTAAGCAGTACTACGCATCCGAGTCGATATTTATTTGTTTATTCTTTATTGTATACAGTACAGAGGTAATTTTAATTTTCACAAGTCATATACAAAGGCGAGATTAACTCAAAATATGAGTCTGCAAAATATACGCAGTGATAGCCTAGTGGTTAGACCGTTGGACTGCAAAGTCAGAGGTCTCGGGTTCAAACCCAGGCACGCACCTCTGTCTTTTCGAAAGCATGTGCGTATTTAAAATTAATTATCACTTGCTTTAACGGTGAAGGAAAACATCGTGAGGAAACCTGCATGCCTAAGAGTTTCTCGAAGGTGTGTGAAGTTCGCCAACCCGCACTGGGCCAGCGTGGTGGACTATGGCCTAAACCCTCTCAGTTGGAGAGGAGGCCCGTGCCCAGCAGTGGGACAGTTTCTTAACAGGGCTAATATTATATGAGTCTACCAGCAAACCTTTGGGTGTTGAGAGATTATACAGTAAATAAGAGGGCAGTTCCACAATCACACATTCAAACAAAACAATATAAAATACCTGAAAATAAATATAAATAATTACATAGTATACTATACCAATACTAAATACATATAATAAACCTACATATACATACATAAATATTACAAAATGTATCAGCGAACAGATAAGAAATGTTCCTCTTCTCTTAAAAAACATCCAGAGAGGAGGTCGCACGTAGGGCGTGTGGAAGTGAGTTTCAAAGACTCACACAAAGAACAGTAAAAGACTTATCCTATCGATTAGAAGAATGAAGAGGAATAAGAATGATTCTCAGAAGAAATTAACCCAATTTATGGATACAATCACCTACCAAATTATGAATAGTACAGACTTGTAAGCAACGGCAAATAATCTGCAATACCAGATCAACTGTGCCATGTAGGGTATTGTTGTGATAACACATAGAATTCCATTGGCAATACCAGTATAAATTGCAGGAAATGGATTTATAAGCTCTATCTGACGATATTAAATATCTCAAAATTTGTGTTATTCCTAACATAGCAATGGATAAAATTAACCAGGTCCCCGTCCCCCAATTCAATATTCAGTATTATATCGACTGTCTTCATCTATTTTGGGAAATACAAATGTTAATTGTATGCGAACAAAGACTAAATTTAAATAGTAATCAACTTTCTCTTTGCGAAAATGGAATGCAAATATTCTCCCTGTAGTTACTTGCTAAGTGCATTCTGTATCTAATTCGTCCAATTAGTTGGCAAAACTGTAATAACTAATAGCTACCATATACACTATGACAGGTAAGTCCATGTGATTGATCATGTCCGTCACTTAAAGTTGCTTGCTGCCTATGTACGACAATTTTCTAACATTCACCTCGACTGTATGGCATGCGTAAGATGAGTAAGGTTGCCATAAAAAATTTAAACAAATTCTAAATTTATGCACCTATTAGAAGAATAACGTACATTACTTATATATATTTTAATTTGTATTTTTGTAACAAAAACGGTCGTTATTTATACATGAATCAGAATCAGAATTTTTTTTATTTATGTAAACCATTACAGTATTTATGAATCGTCAGAAAAGTAACAAAGACTCTATTTCCTCTCTATTTTATTTTTTATCTGCTTATACTGCCCACTGCTGGACAAAGGCCCTCTCACTAATCGAGGTGGGAGAGATTAGGTCATACTCCATCACGCGGACCCAGCGCGGATTGGTGGAGGCAGGTTTGTGGCCACCTGCTGTTGGAACTTATCAAGCCGTTTTTAAGGCGTCCAACTCGGCATAACGACTACCACATTAAGTGGTAACCGGGACCAACGGCTTAACGTGCCTTCCGAAGCCCGGAGACGCTCGAATTTGAAAATGCCACAAACGGTCACCCATCTCGGGCCAACCGAGTCGAACGCTGCTTAACCTTGGTAATCGGTAAGAACACCGCGGTCGCACAGCGCTACGAGCGCCTCATCTACATTTACATTTGGTTGTTGGATATGGGAGAACAATGTTGGCTCGTCTATCAGGTGGCTCTATCATGTGGTGGTGTGATGATCGTTATATATACTTTTTCTTAATATAAGTACTGTAAAATATAAACAACAGCTTACCAGCCACTCATTATGACTCGCAATGAAATAATAAGCTGTTAATAACGGAATGGTTTATCACCTTCAATGAACTAGTCAATTGAAAATATACAGGATAGACTCTTCTCATCGCTTAGTCACAGTCCTTTTCCATACTTAAATGGACCAACTCCCAAGCTTTATTATCATGACGTACGGAACCTTGAATATTTTAGAAAACAATTTGGAGCATTCTCCGCTCTGTAGCGTGCATATCCGGTGTGCGGTATCCCGTCGTTTAAAAAATAAAATGAGCATAAATTTAAAAAGTTCACCACAGTATTGCAGCAATATTTAATCTACCTTATGTAAATGAATCAGGCTGAATAAGCGTTGTACGCTGGCTTGAAAAATAATGTTTTCTTAACAATCTTGTGAAGGCCCATTGGCGATCTAGCGTTCTAGACTGAATAGCTCAATGGCATACTTATCGTAATTTTAAAGTCCCTATTATGAGATAATTGACATCCAATTAAGATACAGAGTTAGGTTTCCAAATAAAAAAAAATTATTTGTGAACCTAGTTACAACGATAATGCCACTATTTCCTCTATTAATCGAAAAATAAATAAATGAAATCCATATTAACCGCGTATTCCATATAGAATTCAAAGAAATTTATCTGTAACTGAATCATAACGCTATGCCCGGCGTTTCTCTACGTGATCGAATCAGGAATGAGGAGATTCGAAGAAGAACCAAGGTCACCGACATAGCCCTTATGATTAGCTAGCTGAAGTGTCAATGGGCGGGCCACATAGCGCGAAGTTCGGGCGGGTGTTGCGGCAGAAAGATTCTAGAGTAGAGACCACGTATTGGCAAGCGCAGCGTGGGACAACCGCCTGCCAGATGGACCGACGATCTTGTGAATATTGCAGGAAGTCGTTGGATGCAGGTGGCATCGGACCGGTTACGCTGGAAAGCGATTGGGGAGGCCTATGTTCAGCAGTGGACAAGTATAGGCTGAGATGATGATGATGAATCATAACGCCCGGGCGTAACGTAACCAGTAGTAAGAGTATAGAGTTCTAACAGGTTCTTTTCTTACAGACCTTGCTGGCTTTCTCCACTCACATAGTTCGTCTCATACACACTCGCTAGTAAGGAAGTAGGTTGACTTGCCCTTCAGATATGGTCTAAAAGCAACTTAAATAGCTGTTTATTTTTTTTATATCTTTATTTCTGACCGTACACAATACGGGCAGGTACGATTTTGATTAATGTAATTCGGTACGTGCAATCGCACGCGAGTTTGAACACAAAGTGAATGTTTAAGTCGATAGGTATCGGTAATTTGACAGCCGTCAATCCTAATACAACAATACACCAATTGAGTTTGTACGCACTTGTTATCTGGACACCGGCAAAGTATAAACGGTTATTATTTTTGGTATTTATTACACAGTTTCGAGTACTTCACGCAAAAACCTATACAGTCTTGAAAAATTTTTAATCATACGGAAGATCAAAGGAATAAAAGACCATTAAAACTACATTAAAGTTTATTACAAAATTACGTATTATCTCGACGATAAAAATGATTGCGTTTGAGCAGCTCATCTATTAGTAATATTGCGAAAAAATGTTCGAAAGATCAGTCGAATAAAAATTAAAAGTCTAGCCTGCTAAATTTCTCGCCGAATCTTGTCAGTGGAGGTCGCGTTATCATCCAGGCGGCAGATATAAAAAAAATAAAAAATTAAGGTTTGTGTGCTAATACAAATAAATGATGTTGGGCTTTAACTTAGAAAAAGGGCTTTGTCGGAAGAAAAAATTACAAAATAGGTATACAATGCGAAAGCGGAAGCATGTAGGTACTAGAGAAGACCTAGACTACTCGTATCTTACCATGACCAAATAGACCGTGTTTTATCTAAAGGGCGTCAAGACCGTCCGTAACCGGCTCGCATATATGAGACGAACTATGAGAGTGGAGGAAGCTCAAGAAATCTGTAATCGAAAGAACCTGTTGGAACTCTGTAATCTCTGTCTATCCCGCAAGGGATCTAGCGAGATGATAAAGAGAAGGGCTTTGAGGCAGTTAGACATGCCTATAAAATCTGATCGTGATCAAAGTGGTGAGTATGCCTAGTTACATTACAGTTGATTAATTTTTTAATTTAATTACACCTTAAAGCAAAGTACGAATACTTTGCTTTAGTTAATCTTCCGTCGTGAAGTTGTGCGCATAAAAAATTATTAAACTCCTCACACGTGTATGAAAACTAGAAAGATAATTACACCGAACCGTCTTTTTTTTCCGTATGCTAACTTTTTATGCCTAAAAATACTATAATACTTCAACCAAAATCCACATCATAATCAAAGTTAAACTTAATTCATTGTACAAAAAAGTTCAATTTGTTTGAAATTATTGTTTAAATTTAATGTATTATTGCATAATTCAGTTGGCATGTAATTATGATAAGTGAAACGTTACGATTCCGTTATTTGCAGTGTGTGACAAATGCACTATTTGATAAGATAAGGACCGACATCATTTACACATTGTCCCGTCTCTCGGTATCAGAGCTAAGGCAAAATATTTACCTCTCCGTTTCGGTGAGACAATCGGAAACTTTGGAATGTTGAAATTTGTCTGCTTACTAAATAATGAGGTTATTTATGTCTCTTCATAGCTACGTTGAAGGAACAGTCAGAAATATTACTAATGTACATTGTACTACCAAAATGATGTCAAGAAATGTACCCAATAGAGAATGTATTGCCTCGATGGAATAATTTCAGCTTTCAACGTTTACCTGTAGTAATAATAATAATATAAGCCCTGTTAAGAAACTGTCCCACTGTTGGGCACGGACCTCCTCTTAACCTGGGTTAAGGCCATAGTCCACCACCGCTGGCCCAGTGCGGGTTGACAAACTTCACACACCTTCGAGAAACTCTTAGGCATGTAGTTTCCCTCACGAGGTTTTCCTTCACCGTTAAAGCAAGTGATAGTTAATTTATAATACGCACATTCTTTCGAAAAGACAAAGGTGCGTGCCTGGGTTTGAGCCTGAGTCCTCTGACTTTGCAGTCCAGCGGTCTAACTATTAGGCTATTACTGCTTACCTGTATCGTTGGAAAAAAATCTAACGACTATGCACGAGCCTTTCGACGCTATAGTACCGTTGTAGAAAAATCATGTTGTTACGTTTATCTTTATTTAGTAAATTTGTAGTTTGAAAAGGATGGCATATCAACTCGATAGCATTACGCTAACCTCAATCTGTTTGTGCTAAGTCCTTAGGTTCTATTTTACTTTCCTTCAGTTGCCTATATATGAATCTTCATGCGTACATATACTTTGAATGTTTCAGTCACGATAGAATATAATTTAAATTACCCGGAAAATTCTTCATTTATGTTTACCGCTACGCTAGATCCCTTGTGGGGTAGACAGAGAGTACAGAGCTCCCACAGGATAAATTAATACTAACTACCTTCTTAGACTATCTTACTTTAACCAAATAGACCGAATCTTATCGGAAGGACAAGTCAAGAGTCTCCGTAACTGGCGAGCGTGTATGAGACGAACTATGAGAGTGGAGGAAACCAGAGAGGTATGTAAGGAAAGAACCTGTAGGAACTCCTTACTCTCTGCCTACCCCGCAAGGGAACTGGCGTAATGATATAGATAAAGAAATGGATTTACCTACTACAAGTAGAATATTGACATATATTATCCCACATTCCTTCCCCTTCCTATCCCCTTCCTACTTTTTTTTGGTTGGGAAAATCCTACGAGACCTTGTAAGGTCTTACATAGGACAATACATAACTTCGTTTTTAATCACCTCCTAACAATGAATTTCTGAAGAATTCTAAAATTCATTAAATTACCACAATTTAACGGATTAATGAGTTTTACACATCAGCAAATTGGCTACACCATAAAACGCAGCCGATTGCCGCCAATCGGCGCCGACTGTTAACGCATTGACCGAATATAATCGCCTGAATCATGCGTACGCGCATGCGGTCTTACTTAACATTCCTATTGGATGTTATACACGTAATTACACAAATAAATCATATGATCTGACTGTGTGATCTATTTCTAAACTATTTATAATACACCATGTATCATTTAGTGCGTATCTATTTATATTAAGAGTTTATTATTTCTGACTGACGGCTTTGTTCAATGGTTAAGAGTTTAAGCTGCTTCGTCCATTGGATTGAGTAGTCGTGGCTTCAATCCCCCGCTCCCTCCACTGCACTTAAGAGTCGCGGCTTCGGATCCCGCACGGGAAAAATCTTTGTGGGACCCACAAATATTCGTTCCGGTCTGGGTATTTGTGTGTTTAAATTTCATGTCTGTTAACGCATCCACGATACAGGACTAATTCTAAGTGCGAGGCAACTTTAAAAAAAAATAAGTGCAGTAATCTCTACTTAAATATATACGATGACTGGCGTGCCCGTTGCTTCGCGGCAATTAGATACTTTATAATGGACTAGCTGTTATCCGCGACTTCGCTCGCGTGGAATTTAACGAAAAATCTTTGTCTAAAATAAAAGTAGCCTTAGTTACTTCTTATAACATCAGCTATCTGTCAGTGAAGGTCCCGACAAAATCGGTCCAGCCGTTTCGGAGATTAGCCGGCACAAACAGACAGACAGACTTCTTTTTTATAAGTAACGTATATACTTGCATATGCATTTAGTAAAAACCTGTTATTTTGATATTACAAACAGACACTTCCATTTTATTTTGTTCTATAGATACACACCGTTATTTTACAAACACTAGATTAAAACCTACGCTTCCCATTCAATTCAAGTTCCCATTTGTTATCACAACAAAAGATTGGCGTATTCTAAAGATGTTAAATTACTACTATCAATCGCAAAACGTGGTTTCCGGTAAGAATATTGTGTTTTAAAATATCTTTGTATTTATATCAGTGTTATTATGATGGTTTATTTAATGTTATATGACAAGGCGGCTCAGGCTTTTGTTCGCGTTAAAATATACTATCCTAATCTTGTATCTTCATTGAAAAAGCAGGGTTGGCTTATAATACTACATATGTCGACAGGCGGCTTGGTCCATTAAAGCGTTGAAAATTCTGAAAGGAACCATTTGTTTCTTTCACGAATTCTTTAAAGAAAGAACTTGTTTCTTACACGAAAATAAACGAAAGATTCGTTTATTTCAGTTTTCTAAACATTTACTATGTCGTTTGTCGTCGGTGAAGTGTGGGTATACAAAATACATTTCTGCTATTGAGGAAAGCCGTCGTCGAAATGTAGGCGTATAAAGTACACCTAATAATAAAAATAATAGCCCGGTCAAGAAACTCTCCCACCGTTGGGCACGGGCCTCCTCTTAAACTAAGTGGGCTCTTAAACGTTTTGGTGAGACAATCGGAAACTTTGGAATTTGTCTGCTTACTAAATAATGAGGTTATTTATGTCCCTTCATAGATACGTTGAAGGAACGGTCAGAAATATTACCAATGTACTACCAAAATGATGTCAAGAAATGTACCCAATAGAGAATGTATTGTCTCGATGGAATAGTTTCAGCTTTCAACGTTTACCTGTAGTAATAATAATATTAGCCCTGTTAAGAAACTGTCCCACTGTTGGGCACAGGCCTCCTCTTAACCTGGGTTTAGGCCATAGTCCACCACCGCTGGCCCAGTGCGGGTTGACGAACTTCACACTCCTTCTAGTAACTCTTAGGCATGTTGTTTTCCTCACGATGTTTTCCATCACCGTTAAAGCAAGTGATAGTTAATTTATAATACGCACATGCTTTGGAAAAGACAAAGGTACGAAGTCAGAGGTCTCCGGTTCAAACCCAGGCAGTGTTTGGACCCGAGACCTCTGACTTTGCAGTCCAACGGTCTAACCACTAGGCTATCACTGCTTCACCAAAGTACACCTATCGTGGGTGAAAAGTGGCTGTACCAATAGAGTCCATCTCTGCCATAGTTGCTTGAGGAAATATATTTTGGCATCTAATGTTATCGGCGAATGTCAGCGTACAAATTACACCTATCGTCGGCAAAATATGGGTGTACATAATTCACTTTAGACCTAACAAACATCTTCGGCGAATTGTGGACCTACAACATACACCCATTGTCGGAGAAATATGAGTGTAGAAAGTACATCCACATATCCCAACGTCTCGCGTCGTTCTCACTGTCACATATTATCCACTCATGCGCACAGCCATGAACGTAAACGAAACAAACCACTGTTCCATTCTAAAACTTTCGTTTTTTTCCATTTTATTAGAAAAAACATGTTTCATTCTGGATCAGATGTTATTTGTTTTTGTTCGAATGAAACATGAAAAGAACTATGGATTTTGAAAGGAACGGGAATGTTTCAAGTTTTTTTCAACGTTAGTCCAGTAATTAAGAGCTTAAGCCATTGCGACCACTGGATCAAGTAGTTGCGAGTTCGAGCCCCGTACGGGGCAAATATCCACAAATATTTATTCCGGTTTGGGTGTTTCTCTATGTAAATTTCATGTTTGTAAACGTACCCATGACACAGGAATTATTACTGTTGTGGAGATTCATAATTAAAAAATAAAATTAGTTTATTATTAAAGAATGAAAATAGATGCCCAATGTTTTTTTTTTCTAAAAAAGATTTGTACAAATTATCTTCCATTAATCACTAAATTATACAAAGAAAACTAGTAAACACGATCACAGGAAAAATAACAGAAGCTGACCAGTCAAACAGAACAGCGCACTATCATCAATTCATTTAGAAATCGACCGATTAAACCTTACATCATTGACAAGCATATAAACCTAACGTTACATTAAATTGTTAAATTAAAGCCACTAAAAGAATAAAATTTAAGCAACCAACGGAAAGGCCGGTAAATATCGATCACCTTTTACGGTTTTTTTACGCAAGCATTGAGAAATATGCCGTATTGTGTACTGTGTACAAGATAGATAAGCTCTGCACATATTTGTACTAGTAGCACGTAAATTTGGTCGGAATCATTAGACTATTTTTGATCAAGGTCGGGTTCAGTGATCCCGTATAGGGCTGTTGGAAAGATGAATTGTTCTCTAGGTATGGCATCGCCACCTACGCTCGGTAGGAAATATTTTCGGAATTTTGTATATGGGATAAACCTGGGCTGTTAATGTTCCTGTCATTCATAGATATATGTTGGTTACGGGCTTTATTCAGATAGATTACTTAAGATGTTGTCTGAACTTTTGTTATCATAATTATACAAATAGAAGCAACATGAAATATCTTCACTGTAGATATACTTCTTTTTCTTCTGTGTCCCTAAAATTACTACTACTACTACCTACTAACAGAGATAAAATTTTATAAAAAGATATCTATCTATCTTTCTACCTATATCTTCTCAGATACCATGTAGTGTGAGAAGAGAGTACAGAGTATTAACAGGTTATTTCCAGACAGACCAGATATATATGGTATAGACTGTAATAATTGATACAAAATTTACTAACGATTTTGCTAAATGTAACAAACCGGAAAAATTTGGAATGAGCTTCTTTCTCTATTTACAAAACACATATACGATCACATTCGCATTAGACAAACATTACATTAAAGACGTACAATTTTATTCTCATCAAGAAGACACAAATAACCTAATCCAGTAGTAAGTTATAACAGAATGACTAATGAGAGAACAGTAAAAGTTAAATAGGTACCTATTAACAAAACATTATCATTAATCTTAATATTCGTTTCTTTTATTATGCAAACAACAATAAAAACTTAAACGTTTAATAGTGGAACATCCATAATTACATTTTGCGTATACCATTTTATCAACCTGTCATTTGGTATTTTATGACTGCCAATGTAGGTAAACATTTTTTTAATAATTCAGTTGCTGCTTATTCTCAGGGAGCACACGGCCGATCGTAATCCAACGAAATAGTTTAGTCAGCGGTTTAAAAGTGGTTAAAGCATGGGTAACGACTTATGTATTTTTTTTTCATAAAATACCTACACTTATTATTTATAAATACGTGTGTGATATTAATCCTTTGATTGTAAATCCTTCGTACCTTTTTATTATACCATTTATCATCATCATCTTTGACAACTTTGAATCGATTACTTACATAACCTTTGTAATCACCGACTCAATCGATTAGTGTATCAAGAATTTCCATAAAAATGCTACAATAAAAAATCAATTAAGATTTCGGCCGAAAAGAGAAGTAATCGAAAATCTAGTTTCCATTTTAATATTAACATTCATTTACACTTTTTGGACAACTCCTCCTTGATATTCCAGTGCAAATCTAGCAATGAAAAGTGAAACAATAATAAGAGTCATTGAACTTATTGCTAATAGTTGCTAATTATATTTAGCGTCAAATATTCCACTTCTAGATAACAGATACAAACATAGGTGGTACATTCGTGTTGGTCGCCCTACAGTGGCATGATTTATGGGAGAATCCGCCGTCTGTACCATTTATGGGAAATCATCGCTTTTTTGTCGCGATATCAATGAAGTTTTATGAAATAACAAGAATGGTGTTGCGTTATGGTTTGTTTACCGGTGCGGTTCATTATGGAGGCTTTTTCGTTGAGATTTTTTTTCATCCAAATAAAACGTCATCTATTTGAAAGGGAAAAAAATAAACACCGAAAATGGAAGAGTGTCAAATGAAATATGAAAATAGGAAGGGGACAAAATGTGCGTAAGATTCAAAACTAATTAGGTAGGTACTCAATTTCTTTTTATTTTATATATTATATTTATATTATTTTTATTGAGATATAGTAAGCACGGAGAATTCGCATTATTATTTCATATACACCCAGACACACATCATCATTATTTCAGCCTATACTTGTCCACTGCTGAACATAGGCCTCCCCAATCGCTTTCCAGCGTACCCGGTCCGATGCCACCTGCATCCAACGATTTCCTGCGATTTTCACAAGATCGTCGGTCCATCTGGCAGGCGGTCGTCCTACGCTGCGCTTGCCAATACGTGGTCTCCACTCTAGAATCTTTCTGCCCCAACGCCCGTCCGATCTTCGCGCTATGTGGCCAGCCCATTGCCACTTCAGCATGCTAATCCTGAGGGCTATGTCGGTGACCTTGGTTCTTCTACGAATCTCCTCATTCCTGATTCGATCACGTAGAGAAACGCCGAGCATAGCTCTTTCCATAGCTCGCTGAGCAACTTTGAGCTTTTTTATGAGACCTATTGTAAGAGACCACGTCTCTGATCCATATGTCATCACTGGTAACACACATTGACTAAAAACTTTAGTCTTTAGGCACTGAGGTATTTTGGATGAGAAGATGTTGCGCAGTTTCCCGAACGCTGCCCAGCCGAGTTGGATTCGTCGATTGACCTCTCTCTCAAAGTTGGACCTACCTAACCGGACTGCCTGTCCCAGGTAAATGTATTCGTCGACAACTTCAAGAGTAGAGTTCCCAACGGTGAGTGCGGTGGGTACGACATGGACATTAAACATTACTTTTGTTTTGTCCATATTCATTTTAAGACCCACTTGTTGGGATACTCTATTGAGGTCACCGAGCATTCGTCCTAGATCTTCCAGCGACTCCGCCATGACCACAATGTCGTCGGCAAATCGAAGGTGAGTGATGTATTCGCCATTGATGTTGATGCCAAGTCCTTGCCATTCCAAGAGCTTGAAGGCGTCCTCTAAGGTGGCCGTAAACAGTTTCGGAGAAATGACGTCTCCCTGTCTTACTCCTCTTTTTATGGGGATCACCTTCGTGCACTGCCCCTGTACTCGGACTGACATGGTGGCGTTATTATACAAGCACTTCAACACTTCGATGTACCTATAGTCAATGCGGCATCGCTGGAGAGATCTAAGAACCGCCCAAGTCTCGATCGAATCAAAGGCTTTCTCATAGTCCACAAACGCCAAGCATAGTGGCCGATTATACTCCTCAGTCTTCTGTATAACCTGCCGCAGCGTATGTATGTGGTCTATGGTACTAAAACCTTTCCGGAAACCGGCTTGTTCGGGAGGCTGGAAGTCATCAAGCCTTCGTTCGAGACGATTCGTAATGACTCTCGAAAACAACTTATAAACATGGCTCAGCAGTGTGATGGGCCTATAGTTCTTCAATAAGGTGTTATCACCTTTCTTGAAAAACAGCACCACCACACCCCTGTTCCATGCTTCCGGCGTTTTCCCTTCAAGCAAGACGGAATCAAATAGCCTCTGAAGGACTTTAAGTACCGGCGATCCGCCCGCCTTCAGAAGTTCTGCAGTAATTCCGTCTTCACCCGGCGCTTTGTTGTTTTTTAGTTGTTTGAGAGCCATCCTAATTTCGCACAGGCTGATGTCCGGGATATCTTCAGTGCAGTGTCGGGTTAGCTTGGCTCTTGGGTCTTTTACCAAGTCAACAACAGGTTTAGCTACTGAGGTATATAACTGTCCATAGAACCTCTCTATCTCCCTGAGCACCTCTGACCTATTTGACGTTACGTTTCCGTCCTCCGTCTTCAGCTTCGTCAACTGGCTCTGCCCAATAGACGCGTCTCTTGCGAACACTTTAGAGCCCTTGTTCTGCTCTATGGTCTCCTCAATACGCCTTGCATTGAAGGACCGTAAGTCGTGTCGCAAGGACTTCAATATCTGTCCATTAAGCTGCCTATAGGACTTAGCATCATCGGAGGTTTGGAGCGTCATGGAACGTCGCTCAGTCATGAGGTTTCGGGTGTAGTCAGATAGTTTTTGAGGCCTATTTTTACGGTGGGTCTTAAAATACTTGGACCCGACTGTATGAACAGTCTCTACCAGCCTGTTGTTGATTTCGTCCACTGATGCGCTGCTGTCTAGCAATTCAAAGCGGTTTGACAATTCGAGTTGAAAGTTCTCGGGGTTTTGGATATATGCATGAGTAGGTCGGAGCGTAGACTTCATCAGACGCGATCTTTCCATTTTGACATTAATATTTAATGTGCCTCTGACCATTCGGTGATCACTGCCGGTTTTTACCCTATGAACCACGGAGACATCATTAAATATTTGTCGCTTGGTGCTCATGATGAAGTCTATCTCATTTTTTGTGGAACCATCAGGGCTCATCCAGGTCCATTTTCTATGAGGCGGCTTCTGGAAGAAAGAGTTCATCATAAAGAGTCCCTCTTTCTCCAGAAATTCGGCCAGCCTCTGACCCCTGGGGTTGCGCTGCCCATATCCAAATTGCCCCACTCTCAACTCATCATCGCCCCGTTTGCCCAGCCGCGCATTGAAGTCACCCATAACCACTGTAAAGTGTGTTTTGGAAGTATGTATGGCTCTACTAATGTCCTCATACATAACTTCGACGTCATCATCTGAGTATGCCGAGGTCGGTGCGTAGACCTGTATGACCTTCAGCGAATATCTTTTGGATATTCTGAGTATAAGGTACGCTACCCTGCTCGACACACTAGTGATGGACACAACGTTGTTTATGAGTGACTTGTGGACGATAAATCCGACACCACCTTGGGACTGCTGTTCGCCCTCCCGGTAGTAAAACAAGTTGCCGGATTTTAAGGTTATCGTGTCCTCGCCCTCTCTTCGGACCTCCGATAAACCAACAATACTCCACCGCAACTTGTTTAACTCTTCTTCCAGCTCAACTAGCTTCTCATCTGTCCTCAATGTGCGTGCGTTGTATGTCACCAGGGCCAATTTTCGGTTTTGGTGGTAGCCGAATCTCTGCCGGAGATTCTTAGCACCCCTTGTCCTGTTGTTACCATGGCTGCTACCGTGGCCAGGACGAACAGGACCGCCGGGGACTAGGGGCCTGGTTTTTCTACTTTCTTCCATAATTGGGAGTGTTTGCCATACTCGCCACGCTTGGCAGGCGGGTTGGCGAGCGCAGTTATTGGTCGTCGAAGTGTTAAGGGAATGCTGCTGCCCATTCCCTAGTTTTCCCTTAGTCGCCTTGTACGACACCCGATGGGATGAGATGGGTTGGTCCTATTCTAAGCCGGGAACAACGCGACTAACCAGACACACATAATCAAATTTTAAAAAATGAGCATACACCCATAATAGCTTAGTGAAGATACAATTTTGAGAGCCTTATGAAAGTAATGTAATTTTTTTTCTTTTAAATTATTCGAAGCGACCTTAATAATATTCGGTTGTTCCAAACATTTCTAGGAACCCAAAAAATTATAAATTTATTTTTAATAACCACTCATTACCTACGTAAGAACGTTATATTTTACACAAATCAACGATGTTCAGGTAAACAATTTTCACGTGAAAAGCATATTTTCTTCGATAACGCACTACCATAGCACTATGACGCTAACCACAAAGCGGAGGAATGCACTATGCTAACAATATTATCAGTATGCTAAACAATTGCATAGTATTAATACATTGCTGAAATATTCGCTCTAAGTGTGCCTTGTAAACATAGGCTTATAAATAACGAGGCTACGGATCTATTTGTTAATATATTATTTATTATACTTGAGGCGCTCGTAGCGCTGTGCGGCCGCGGTGTTCTTACCCATCACCAAGGTTAAGCAGCGTTCGACTCGGTCGGCTTGAGATTGGTGACCGTTTGTGGCATTTTCATATTCGAGCGTCTCCGTGCTTCGGAAGGCACGTTAAGCAGTTGGTCCCGGTTACCACTTAATGTGGTAGTCGTTAAACCGAGTTGGAAGCCTTAAAAGCGGCTTGATAAGTTGGGAGGCAGGTTTGTGGCCAACAGCAGGTGGCCACAAACCTGCCTCCACCAATCCGCACTGGGTCTGCGTGGTGGAGTATGACCTAATCTCTCTCACCTCGATTTGTGAGAGAAGGCCTTTGCCCAGCAGTGGGCAGTATAGGCTGATTTTATATATTATATTATATGCTTTATATGCTGCTCGTGACTTCGTTCGCGTTTACTTTAGACAGAAGCCTAACATTTTTCCGGGATAAAAAGTATTCTAAGTGTTAATCCTGCTAGTAAACTGTGTACCAGATTTAATACAAATCTGTTAAGCCGTTTTTGCGTGATTGAGTAACAAACATCCAATTATCTAAAAATACATTAGTAGGATTACCGCATAAGCGGACTTGCCTGAGGCATTTTCGACTATACACCCTTAAAAATTAAATTGTTTCTTCAATAAAAAATATTTAGTTTGGTTTAGAACGAGGGCCTCTCACCGCCCTCGAGTACAATATTAAGTAGACTAATCGACTATTAAAGTTGCAAGTAAGTCTGCGTACGAATTTCACCATCTCTGAGTGACCTTCGGCGCTAAAACTAGCTGGTTTAAATGGCAAGTAACGTTAATCGAGAAGTAACTAACCAGCACTTTACTTGAAGGTGGTAAAAGAGGCTTTAAATGCAATTCAGAAACATAAATTTATCAATTTTATTTCACTTTTATTGTATTGCCACTTTTATGTGTTTATTGACAGATGGCATGATGAAATCAAGTCACGATATTTTTTGGTGGAGCATTATAAGTACATATATTTATTAACTGGTCTTTGACTAACGAGATGGACGGACGATTTGGCGCAGTGGTTAAGAGCTTAAACCACTTCGCCCGCTGTGTCGAAAAGTCGCGGGTTCGATTTCCGCACGGGACCAATGTTTGTGTGACCCACAATTATATGTTTCGGGTATTTGTATATGTGAATTTTCATGTTTTTAAACGTACCCACGACACAGGGTTAACTCTTAGTATGGTGCTAAGTTTTTAATAAAAATACAAAAAAAGCAAAAACAAAAAAAACGTGGATCTCTATGAAAAACAAAGAACAATTAAACGTGTGTCAATTGCTATCACATCACAATGTAAACTGAACGGCAATTTAAGCAGATTCACACCAATGCGTACTATGGACTTAAATGGATTCGCACGATATGTGCCAAACCGGAAGTCCTTTTGAAATATCTACTAGTGAGTTCGCAGAAATCTATTCGTTCGACTATAAATATATAATATTAGCCCTGTTAAGAAACTGTCCCACTGCTGGGCACGGGCCTCCTCTCCAACTGAGAGGGTTTAGGCCATAGTCCACCACGCTGGCCCAGTGCGGGTTGGCGAACTTCACACACCTTCGAGAAACTCTTACGCATGCAGGTTTCCTCACGATGTTTTCCTTCACCGTTAAAGCAAGTGATAATTAATTTAAAATACGCACATGCTTTCGAAAAGACAGAGGTGCGTGCCTGGGTTTGAACCCGAGACCTCTGACTTTGCAGTCCAACGGTCTAACCACTAGGCTATCACAGCTTTCGATTATAGTCTGTAATTTTATGTAAATAGTACTCTAGTTCAAATATGACTAAAGTTTGTGTACCCGTGTACCTGTTAAGTATTTCAACGAAAAGTATTGTCATGTATTTACAGCAAATAATGTTTAATTCAGATTTAATTCTATAGGTACCTTTAAGAAATTCCAGCTCTGTTAACGAGCGTACAAGAATAGACCGCCCCAGGGATTACATTGTAGGTCTTGGAGAGTAGTTTACTTTAGTTGACGGAACGATCGTCAGGTGGACAGTGAGGTTAATGATGGAATGACATTCCGAACACAGGTAAGTGTAATCACTCACATTTTCTTAAGTAATCTTAAGACTCTACCACCCTATCTAATTATTACTCTACTTAATCACTAGCCTTTTCAATCTTGACTATCACAAGTACTTTCTGGTATATTGTTATTATAAGCCTATACTGTCCCAGTGATGCAGTGATAGCCCAATGGTTAGACCGTTGGACTGCAAAGTCAGAGGTCTCGGGTTCAAACGCAGGCACGCTCCTCTGTCTTTTCGAAAGCATGTGCGTAATAAAAATAAACTACCACTTTCTTTAACGGTGAAGGAAAACATCGTGAGGAAACCTGCATGCCTAAGAGTTTCTCGAAGGTATGTGAAGTTCGCCAACCCACACTGGGCCATCATGGTGGACTATGGTCTTAATCCTCTCAGTTTGAGAGGAGGCCCGTGCCCAACGGTGGGACAGTTTCTTAACAGGGTTAATATTATTGTTATTTATACTGTCCTATTGCAAGCCGAAGGCTTGCAATAGGACAGTATAAATATCCAAGGCTCCCTTTCCTTCTTCCACTAGCCGAAAGTTCCCTTTCTAGTCTACATAAACAAAAACCTGTTGATTTTGAATGACGCCACACCACCATAAGCGCCCTTAGGCTGTACGCGAAGTGTTTCTGTTCCCTGATATTTTAATTGAATGTAGCACAAGGAACGGCGCCTTGGGGACCACCGCTAGGGTTTTTCAGCGGGGTTAAAGCGCCACATTTAGTCCTTCCCACAGAGGACTGAAAATCTTGTGATGATTTTTGTTATCGGAAAAAAGGCTGATTTGTAAGTTAGGAATGGTTTAAAATTTTAGTTTTGCACAATTCGTCTCTATATTCTGACCGCCTCTTGACTGGTCACTTTGGTGGTTAATGGCGCATGATACTGACGTTTCAGATGTAACTTTTTCTGTTATTTTTACTTCTTTGCCATTCTGTCTGAGCTATTTAATAGTGGTGTTTTTGGAAAGTGAAAATAAGTATTATTCGAGCATAAGGCTACTCATTCCACGTCAGACTTCTTGTATGTACGACAATCAGGCCGAATTTTCGTCGACTTTTTTCACAGACTTTGTAATAAACTTTCTGTAGGACGTGTCTGTTTTAAAAATCCAATACCAATTTTCAGACGAGGTCAGGCAGCCTAATGCTATATAGCTTTAGCTACATTATTTAGTTCTAAACAAGTAAGGATTGGCCTGGTCGTGTTTGGGGAT
Organism: Phalera bucephala; assembly: GCA_905147815.2. Lineage (NCBI taxonomy): Eukaryota > Metazoa > Arthropoda > Insecta > Lepidoptera > Notodontidae > Phalera > Phalera bucephala. The sequence continues at coordinate 15,604,858 of LR990625.1, forward strand.
TAATTAACAGAATACGCGTTGTCAAATTACGTAAAAATGCCCTTTTTATGGCCTATATTGTGTTCTTTTACAAGGCTACAAAAATAACTTTTTAATGTTATGTTTTAGTACACATGTCAGTATTTTCTTTTCTATGTTATTTTCTAGTGTTTATTTTAGGTAGATATATCCTCCAAATTGTCCTAAAGTAAAATGTATGAAGATTTTTTTTTTATTTTACCTTATAATGCAAAAATTCCCGTGACTAGTTGCTTGGCCACTGTCAAATTGTTTTTGGTTGTCATTTACAACATCTGCATGGAGAAATAGTAGGTACCTAACATAGATTTATTACCCTGATAAGATATAAAACGACTACCCTAAGTGTATTTTTTAGATTCGGTTTGAAAACGCGAATTTAATATTTTGCGTCTAATCCATATTGTATAAAAAATGGAAAGAGCTTAGCACGAAAAGATTGGCGCTAGCAAGTTGATATTCCATCCTTGTCACACTACAATATTACTAAATAAACACGAACGTGACAGTAAGCTTATTCACTAGCGTCATGCTAACATCAATCTTTTCGTGCTAAACCCTCAGTTCTTCTAGCAGACCAGATCTGAACTTTCAATTTCCCTTAAAAAAACTACGCTATAAAGATACTAGAGGCACCAGATACCACACACATAAAAACCTTACAATTATTATGTATTTTACTTACGATTGCATAGTGAATATAAACAACTGACACGAGATATTAATGTTGTGTAATTTAAGTTTCTTAGATTTCTATTCCAGCATTTTCTTAAGGATTACTGTCATTCATATGACTGAACCTATTCATTACTCGTACAACCGCTCAATCAAGTTACTTTTGCTAGGAACAGACTTACTTAGTACGTCGGCTGTTCCTGGAGACCTACCTTCGTTGTTGGAAAAGGGAAATTTAAAACTATTACCTTAAGCCACAGAAAATACTTCTTAGCGTCATAAAGTTCTACTGTTGTCCTATAATTTATATTTAACTCAGTAGGAAGGGATAGAGGTAGATTTCGGAGAATTTCATGAATTATCATACAGACTTAGAGCAAGTTAACGGATATTTAATATAGGTGTCCTTCGCAATTTGTCTACCCTTATATTCTTTCTATCATGTTAATCCCAGTAGCTATTCAGAACTTAAATTCTACACCACAAGTATACATGATAGGCTGTTTGAATCGTTTACTTAGGAACGTACACGAGGATAATTTGACGAATAACTTACATGACTCGCTCCACAGAATGTTTATTAAATCTAATACAGATCATTCAAACCACATCCCACCCTTTCTCCAGCGTCACTATAAAGTCAAATTGTTTGTGCTTAGGCCTCCGATTATGTGTAATGTTCTGCTAGTGTGTTAGTTCTATCGTTATACTAACGTTACACAATATTTGTAACATTTCTTATGTTATAATACCCTAAATATTGCGTACTTCCACTATAAGCTCATTTGGAGACAGCGCCCACCCTGTGTCCTATCTGTATCTTCGTAATGCATTAAACGATCTTTAACTGCAGTTAGCAGAACGACATGAAATGCAACTCAAATGATGTCAATTGACATAATATTTTCGATAGAAATTAACATGTCTGAAGACTTGACAATTGGAATGCATTTGGAAAGTTAGCAAGGACTTTTATTTTAAGACCTTTCACAATATTTGTGAGCAGGATTGTTTGTGGATGTAACCAAATCCGATAGCGGTAGATATAAATAGTGTTTTGATAAATGCTAATTTTGTAACGTTATAACTACACCATCTTCACCCGGTCCATACCTACCTCCTTAATTCTGACTACATTGTTGATGCATTTGACAAACCCTATTTTGTCCATAAAACGACAACGACTTTTATACGGCTTATTATAGGAAAGAACTTAATATTTGAAAATATAAAACTGGTTTCAATGTTTGTATATCTTTACCAGACGATACATTGACAAACTTGATTTTATAATCATAAATAAACGCAAAGTTATGTTTGTCTAGAAATTAAATTACAATTGGTCTATAAGTTGCATGGTAAATATGTGTGCAATATTGTATATTATAGTGTTTTTCACGAGAAATGGGTAGGTTGACGTTTGATCATATTCAATTTCATGCATATTGTATTTAAGAATATTTAAAATAGGTGATCCAAAAAATAAACAAGAATATAAAAATATATAAAATAAATAAAAAATCTACTATAATTTTCATTTAAATCATACACTGTTTATAAATTTGCGTAATTATTAAAAAACCTTAAAACTTAATAAAAGTCTATTACTCAACTATGTAAATTGGAACGGTTCACGTTTTAGGGAGTGACACAATAAAATCATTATAATCGATACATTGTTTTTAAAACGCACAAAATCGATTTCCGACTTCTTTACGAATATACTATTCTACGTATCCGATTCATAGATATAGTATACAGATGGTCAAGAAATTAATAAAATACATTAATGAGTCATTTTGATATATTAAAATAGTCAGCTTCATAGACTTTTCATCATCACAACATCATTCACCTAAGCGACGAATTTAGCGATTTGTGAGACGATTTTTCAGACCAATCGCTTGATTCGTAAATACATATTGAAATTCTTGTATTTTGGTTTCTTTTTGTACCTAAATTGTTGTTTCAATCCATTCTATTTAATTTGATTTTATCATCACCACACTTCTAGAAATGTCAAATTCCAAACGTCACCGTATTCATGTCTTGTGAAAAGGACTATAATAGATTATTCTATGCTTAACCGAATGATAAATCATTGTATCATCATCTTTATAATCAGTTCGCCTGTATCTACCCACTGCTGACTGTAGGTCACTCCTGTATCAGTAGAGAAGTATCTAAAGTAAGTCTAAAGCACCCTGCTTCATCCTCATCATCATCACCATCATCAGACGAAAGACGTCCACTAAAGGGACCAAAATTTTACCCCTAAGACCGCCACAATTTCGGTCTCGTAGTGAGACTCCTGAGGTCCTGAGGTCCACTGCAGAAAAAAGTTCTTCCCAAAGCCCGGCACGACGACTGGCTTTATCCTATATCATCATAATTTAACGTAATTCAAATTGTCCTCCGTTCAAATTACCGCTCATAGAATCGCAGTAAACCTCAATCAGAGCGACATTTCGCAATCCAACTGAACCACTTAGGTGAGCAGATGTAATCACGAAGGGCATCGTTGTTTACTCAGCTCCGTTATCATCACGCTTCCATTTGCCTGGAGCTAGTAGAGTAGCTAATTACACCTGTCCGTCAAACAGTTATCTTCGAAGCTTTATCGTTCGTTTACCTGCGGCACGTTTAAGACGTACCAGTACTTATTTTAATATCTGATATTGTCGTAACTGCATAAGATTTATGCGAAGTTTGTAAGATATCGGGTGGTTAGTCGGCTGGTTCGTTGGCAACTTTCCCTGTCGCCTGCTGTTCAGATAAAATTGGTTATTGTCTTAATTATGCTAGTTGGGGATTTATATGGGAACAGTTATGATAGAGACAGTTTTTTTAGGCGAGTCTTCGTATCAAGAGAACGTATATAAGATGAACTATGAGAGTGGTGGAAGACGGAGATCTGTATCTCTGTAGGGGCTTGCTGTCTACCCTTCAAGGGTTCTGGTGTAATTGTATAAATAGACAGTAAATCTTTCCTCACAGACCTCTCCGGCCTCTTTCACTCTCATAGTTCGTCTCATACATGCCCGTCTGTAACTAAGACTTTTGACTTGCCCATCAAATAGCCCTTGTTTAAAATTATACGTTTAAATTGTGTTTTTATGTATTTCGTGTAGTATGATCTCTAGCGTGTTTGAGTGATACTTGGAGGAATGTAAAAAAATATAAAAACAAAAATTTATGTATAAAACTCGTCTGCAATTGTAACTAATTTCATGTTATCCTTTGTCTATATAATGCATACACTAGACTTAATACAAAACTGGAAATCAGCTAAATTATAGTAAAACTCAGAAGCAATTACATGTATATTTTGCGAAAAACTACCGTAGCCCAGTTGATAACGAAATAGCGATAATACTGATAGTGATACCTAATTGGCCACTTTTCACACTAATAGTATAATGTGTTGTTAACATTAGTCTATAAAAGCTGCTTTAGAAGTGAGTTTCTTGCCATTTACATCCAGCCATTGCCACATTTAGATTTTCCTTTGCACGGATGGAATGCAAGGGACAAACCAAAAATCGCATTTAAAAAAAACGTACCCCCACACTAGGAATTATTCCTCTGTTGTAGATGCGTTTATAAGCATAAAATTCACATACATAAACACCTGAACGAAATATTTGTATGTCACACAAAGATTTGTTCCTTGCGACTACACGGGCTAGTTGATAGAACGACTTAAGTTCTTATTTACTGAACCAAGCCGTCAGCCAAAGTCTAAGTACCCATGAGCGCAAATTTTATCTGTATCTGCATATGTAGGTAAGTGCGACACCGATTCAAATATTTCCATACGACCTTTCTTTAGTGCCCTAGAAATCGCTGCTCCTGAGATGTACAAAGTGAGATGCCAGTGGTTTTTTATCCATCAACTAAGACTGGCCAATGTTAGAAGATCTAAGAAGTAAACGGCCCATTAAATAATACCAGATATTAAGTGCTATAACCGCCTCATAATTTACCCTACAGAGACGATTTCACGGGCTTCGAGAAACTCTTTTCATCAAAAAATTAGAGGAAGGTCAATGAAAAACATAAATGTTTAACATACTTATACGATCTAAAACTTATTGTTACAGTATCATAAACGTTTCATATATAGAAAACCGTGAAAAACTAATTCTAATCAGGCGAAAGATACAGCTGGTGGTGAGTAACGTATAAATAAAGCCCCATGTGAAAACATTATTTGATGATAATGGCTAACATATTTTTATTAAGAAAACTGGGGCAGCCTTCATCGAACAATCAGGTATACGTTTCTACTGAACTCGTAGCTTAAACACGTGCTCGAATTGACGTTGTGTTTGTACGTGGATAAGCTATTCGATTTTAGGGCAGTATGTTTGCAGAAGCGGAGCGTGTAGCGTGAAAAATCTTTAAACCTAGCTATTGAAAATTATCGACAACTAGCAGTAACTTTTACTGTACTTAACTTTAACTGTTCGGGCAGAAAGATCCTCGAGTAACGATATACCTAGTCTAATCAACATCCAGTCGTAACGCCATATAGTCATATCAACCGACCCGTACAAGATGACCAATATGACCTAGCAAAGGGCGCGGTTAAAAAACTAGATGCGACTGGCGCAAAGTCGGTCATCGTGGCATTCTTTGGGCAGTCTTCGTCCTGTAGTGAATGTCTTTGGACTGAAGAAGAAGAAGAAAGCGACAGTCAGAAGTCTTGTTCTGAGAGAGCTCTTGTTCTGAGTTCTTTAAAAATACTTTCACTTTTTCTTTACAAAGCACACTTGATACGGTTTAGGCGCGCTACGCATTCTAAGCACTAATTACACAATTAAAAATAAAAATAAACACGCTTTAAAAATAAACACGCTTTAAAACTCTAACATCGCTTGTCTCTACGCTACGCTGCAGCGATCTTGTAACAATGATCAATAGCGGAAATCGCATCGTATATCAAATTACGAAATCAGGGCCAAGTTTAAGAGGGAATTGTTATGACGAACACCCATGCCTACGAGATTTGTTTATACTGAAAAAAGTTCTAAAGTGAACTGTAATCGTAAAAAGGTGTTTTACGATTCTATTCTATTTATTTCTTTTACGTAAAGCTGCACCTATCTTATTGCCTTCGATTTAAAACGGTACATATGTTTTTTGCAAATTGTACATCTTGCAATAAATATGGCCAGCATGTTTTTGTTTTATGTCTTGAACTAGTTTCCGAAGACCTAGGTCTTTGCTGGCGTGATATTTGCCCTGCTATCCTAAAATTTAATGTACGGTAACCATAATATATTATTAGTTATTATTAACTCTAAAAAATAAGATAATAATGCCAGTATAGGCCAGACTATTTTGGCTAAACTATTTAACATAGTGAGAAGATGTGTGAAAGTTAAAATCTTCCTAAACCTCCATGCCAAATTATTTTCATAGAACAACTATAAACAACACCGCCATGCCTATATTTTTCAAGCGGGGGTAGTAGAGGTGTTCTGTATAATCTATTTATCGTAATAAAGAAGACGAAATAAAAAACGAGTGGGTGGCATAATAAATATAGGCCTTTTACGATCAGGCTGTCGCACTGCCGGGTAACTAAGTGTCTCCCTCTCTCCATCCCCTTTCTCTAGGTTAAAACGCACCCTTTAAGCACTTCTGGACATACTGCATTGACGTTACTTAAATCTTGTGATACTTGAGTGCATTGCAGTCAGTTTCAGGAATGAGACAAATATATACTGAAAAAATACTATTTTGTAATACCTACCTACCTAGAATATAAACGAACGATAAATAAATGTTTCAAATTTTTGCTCTAAATATGGCCATTAAAAGTAAAAACGATCGCGTACAGGCCGTATAGAAAATCCAACGGCTATTAATATATTTTTAGTACTCGGCCATCTAATCCGAGTTCCTAAGATGAACCACGTGGTGTTCGAGAACGACGATGTTATAAATTTTGTCCATTTTTGCGTCACGCTCGTAAATCGTAAGGTAGTAGATGGGGCGCAGCGCGGTTGAGACACAGTCCTATACGAGATCGCGCGGCCGCGCCACCGACCGTGCAACCACGAGTCCGCCGTTCCCGCGCGACCCGGAAAATTGGCGCGAAAATGCGGAACTGTCAAAACGCTGGATTGGCGTTTTAATTTTTGTTCACGTATAGCAACGACGCGATTATACACAGCCGAACGGACAAATGTGAAGTGTACGAAATTCGAATGCTGTTATTTTTTAAATGTGCTTTTTTTCGCATCTGAATGATACATCTGTATTTTTTAAATTAAAACATCGTATAAATCTTATGCAAAAACAACTACAATTCGCTATTTATCAAAATCTAATCCACATGTTCAAAAATGCGGATTTAACATATCTTTAAATGTTTCGTTTTATTTTGACAAGCATAACGAAGTATACGGGATTATTCACTCTGTCAACGTGATTAATGCCGGTACCAAAAATTATTGTGACAAGTATATTGAGGATAGGATGGAGGATTTCGGTGATTTATAAATTTACATTTTTTCTATCGCTCTACAATAGAATATTAAATAAATAAAGTAACTCTGCAGGTATAGCTTTTTTACATTAGGAATGAAGTATAATAAAAGAGAAATACCAGTCTACTACTTAAGTGTAACGTAAAATTAAAAAGGTTAACTTTTGTGATAAAAACTTCACTGAAACAAAAACGTGTCGTTCGAAAATGGGACAAAAAAATTAAATTTTCATTACAAAATGACTGTATTTAAAATACTTACGAATACACGCTGTTATCGTTAAGTAAATAAACTGTGGACAGGCGCGTACATTAGTACCTACAATAAATTAATCATCTAGGTAATTTAGCGGTTATATAACAAAATAACACATAAATGATTTCTAACGTCCTAAAAAAAATTATATATATTCTCTTACTAACTCTATTTAAACATTAATAATTTATATAAATAATGCTGTAACATTAATCATAATGAATTTCTATAAATAATATCCTGAAAAAATTTCAATAAACTTTAACTTTTAAAAATAGTGATGAGATTTTTTCTATTAACCCCAAAAAAAGTGATCCAAGGTTGTTACAACTCAATGTCATCGTATGTAAGGTTGTTATCATCTCTAATTTGTGTTATCAACTCGGAGCAGCTAAACTAGGTTATCCATATAAGATGCGTCTCGGAAAATGCATTCGCAATGGCTCTATTTAGTTAAATATTACAAATTCCTAAGAACTTTTTTTTATGTTGTACTAACAACGATAATCAAACGGAAAACCTATACCGGATAAAAGGATTAAGATAATGTTCGATTTTTTTAAATTATTGATATGAAAATCGATTTAATTTTGGTGTCGAATGCATAAGATTCGCGCTATCGATTTGATTTGCCTTTATTAAATTGCAATTATCTGTGTAACAAATTGATAATCCAGATAAAAAATGTTTCTTTTTTTAATCTGATAATGATAAAAATGCAGTGGCTCGATGTGTTTTTATTTACTTAGTAGTGTATAACATGTGATAATGATTTAATATCTGAAATAGCTGAATTAATATCTTATCGCAAAATATTAGGTTACTTATTTATAAAGGATATTCTTTATAAATAAAAACGGCCTATATAAGTTTTCGACCTCGTTTTTCTAATCCACAGTTATAGAAAATCTACTTTTAGTAGTGTAGTAGTCGTGCTCGATCTTAAGCGATGGTTTTAATTTATTAACTTCTTCTTTTTCTCCGTCGCGTGTCGATAATTTTTGTGACGTATTTTATATGTCCTTGAAAACATTCACTTGCATAATGGCAAGAGGCTCGCTTCTATTTATATAATATTTTGTCGACATATGGGAGTATACAGTACAATTCTGCCACCTGAGGAATATGAGCATGACGAAATTTATTATATTTTCCTCTTAACACGACGTTGCCCATTTATTTCTAAGTAGCATTCATTTATTCGCAATCATTTCTCTAAAAAATGTAATTAAGGGCATAGACACACATGACGGATTTTTAATAACGGCCCGTTTCAGTGCTACGTTAATTTTAACACCCGTTCGCGTAGAACATAACAGATTGCCATCCGCAACCGTGTCGCAACCTAACGCTTAAGCTTTCGCCAGATAATCGACGAACGAAGCGCGTCTCAGGCGCGACTAACGCGGACGCAGCGTGGTCATTGTGACAGTGTCATTCAAGTACCCTTGTTCTGATCCTTGTCACATTATAGTTACTATACGTGCCAAACACCAACACTAGCGACCTGCTCGCATCCTTATCGCTATCTCGTCCCCGTGCTTCATTTGTAATCGTGTAGGGTGCGACAGCACACGGTGGCGACAGGACGCGCCTGTTGCTGTCACACCGAGCGGTGTGGCGTCTCCCGTATAGTTTATTCATTACAACTTACCAAGCCGCGCCGCCATCTTGCTCCTCCGCTATGTGGCGACACCTTTACTATTATATCTATGACAGCCGAGATAAAGTGGCTTAAAAATGGGCCAATTACAAAATATAATAAATATTGTAAAAGTTTGCCTACGCCGTCCTCGCGACGCCCTTAGCATAATAGTTTGCTTGCCCTTAATAAGTTGAAAAGGGACCGCATTATCTCGTTGTGTCAATTTGTGCGAGATATGAATAATAGCACAATTTCCTCTGGCATCTATTCACTACGACCAAACTCGGAGCGATACGATAACTTGACAAAATGATCGTGTGATAGATAGTACTCTATACACCACCGGGAGTGCTATTGAAAGGTCTTCTTCTTAGCGTTTCGACGGCGAACATGCTATAGTTAAATGGAAGCAGAATGTGGCAACATTGACTGCTTTGTCAGAGGCAGCCCTCAAATCCTGCTGGATGTGGAGCACCATATAAGGTGGGGCATCGTTTGGGTTACGCCACACAAGCACCCTAAATTGGTACCTGAACATGTTTTCCTCGCTCCGGCCGATCTGGGTCTGATGTCTATTTAAAGATTTCCAGACCGGCCATGGATAAATTACCATTCCAGGTGGGAGACTCTCAGCAGGTGAAACAAATGGATTCGGTAGGGATATTTCTTCCTTCCAGAGATTGTCATGTAATTTCACATAGTTATTGTAACGCGCCTCGTTACGTGTTTAATTAGTCATAGCAAATACGAGCCCCGATGTGTGCTTTAGACTTTATAATCATGTACTTTGTAACCGAAGGCTACAAATTAAACAAATTTTATCCATATCATCACGTCAGATCCCTTGCGGGATAGGGGAGAGTACAGAGTTCCAACAGCTTCTTTCCTTACAGATCTCTCTGATTGTTCCTCCACTCTCATAGTTCGTCTCATACACACTCGCCGAATCCTTCCATCCGCCAAATCCACCAACATCGCTTATATAAAAAAGAATGCGTTCGATAAATTCCTTTATCTGACATAACAAGCGAATACCACCGTGGAAATAGGTCTTTTAATTGAAACATCACTTGAGGCATCCGATTTAAATCTCTTTACCCAACAATGCCAATGCCAAATGGAATGTTTTTGCAGTCTATGTATCTTTGTTTCTCCCAGTATCAGTCCGGAGTCTGGAATTGTGCCCGGTATATGGCAAGAAGCTCGCCCCCTATTACATGTAGGTGTACACAGTACAACTCTGCCAACCCCGCTTGGGAAATATAGGCGTAACGGTGTTTTATGTATCTTTGTATTTACGTATGTTCCACCATAGTGCCTGATCTTATCATTCGATTTTAATTAAAGCGGTATGGTCCGGGTGACTAAGGCCTGTATTACGTAACGAAAATCAGTAAATCTTGTTTTAAAACTAACGTTTTAGTATAAAAATCAGTTTTTAAAACTACTTATTAAAGTTTTATAATATGGGCCATAATCTACAATGACGGAAATTACATAAAAAAAAATATTGGTCTCTAAATATTTTTTTTGGTATCTAGTATGATGTCAAATTATTAAAGAGGAGAAACATCTGAGTTTATAAGTATAGATATAGTTCATTTAATATAAAATATACCATTTATAATAAAATTAATTTTACTATATTTCAGTATGTTATTCCGCAAACGGATTATATGATTATATGTAGTTTTTAAAACTTTTTGATGGCCAAAATCGTATTAATAGATAAATAACTGCGTCATAATGTAAACGTTTTAACATATTTATCACATATACTTATATCTAATATACATTTATGGAACTATGCAAACTAGTTCACAATAGTATGTTAGTTCGCCAATTCGATTCTCTTGACTGTTATGGTAAATAAATCATATTAAATTGGCTCATAAAGCAAAATCAATATAATTTTTGTGAATTTAACTATAACGATCTATTTTCGGTACTTATCGAATGCCATTCGATAATATATAACTTATATTAATGTTATATTATAGCATAGCTCACATTCTGAATAAAACATAACACATTTTTTTTAAATATGTGTACTATAGTGTTAAAAGCTATAGCCAAAGCGTAGTAAACTTAATAATTCTCTTGAGTATAACTCAAGCTAATTAATGTAAAGTGAATACATTAAATCGACTTTCATTATATTCGTAAGGCACTAATTAAATGTATAAATTAAAATAATAATAATGTTTTGAGGCGAAAATTAGCATTGGAATGGCGACTCCACGACTTTTTCGTATAGGAGCCTAAACATAGAACCTGTTCACTGAATCGTGTAATTGCGGGTTGGTTTTTCCGACACGAAAAATAAGGGATAGCCTTTATTATGTAAATTGCCCTAATTTGGTTCTTTCTATAATTTTTCTGCAACAGACGAACGTTACTCGATTTGGGTCCATACTATTGGTGTTGGTTTAGCGATATGTGTGTTTAAGCCATTACACACAGAATTTCCAAACTTAAGTGACAGTGGACGGGACTCATTGCTCGTAGAACCTTTTGCTCGTAGAAAATGTTGGGCAGGTGACCACAAGGTGGGCCTGATGAAGATCGCAAGTAAAAATCCGGTCGTCGTGGCAATCTTTGGTGAGGCCTTTAGCAGTAGTACTCTTTCGGCTAACGGCACACAGAAATTTACTAGTTTAAATCACTTCAGAGCAATCCCTTATACTTTTATCAGATCCTGACAGGTTTATTCGGAACAATGCTAATTGGGTGAAAGGAGAACAAAAGGAGTCGGTTCATTACTTTTTATTCGTTCGAAGGAAGGATACGCGTTATCTTTTTTTAATGACAAAAGCGATTCCAAATTTAAAAGGAAGGTTATTTTTTTATATCCCATGCCACTTACTTACTTATTTCTTCCTGTGGCCTAAAGTAGCGAAGTTAACGGTTACCCTGCATTCGCATGTAAGCATTTTTTACACGCGTTAATCGAGGACAGGACTTCAATAAACGGCTAAGGGTACGTTGTTTTGAAGAGTGTTTATAGCACTAGGCGTTAAAAAATACCAATGCAAATGAAGGTTAATTCGCGATGATATATTTTACCTGTGGTATTATTTAAGTGCAGCTACAGTACTACCTACCTGTATACAAAACTCTACAGTTCAAATCCTGGAAAATAATTTGTAAAAAAAATACTCAGAAGACCGCCGTTTATCGACACTTTAAAATAAGGAGGTGCAATAGAAATTTTTGTAACGAATAAATCTCGAGATAATTGCTTGTATAGACCACACCTACTGGTGGGTTATTATCATCGGGCGTCTATCAGCCCATCGCCACGGCTATTAACGTGTTACGGAAAGTTAAGGCACAGACTATTGTGATCGCTAGACTATGAGCCTGACTATATGTAGTTTAGTAACAGTAATAGAGTAGGTAGAAAATGTATCTATACTAATATTACACAGAGGAAAGGTTTGTTTGTACACGATAAACCTTGAAACTACTAAACAGATTTTAGTAGTTCTTTTACCATTAGAAAGCTACGTTATCCAAAATTAGCATAAGCTATATTGTATTCCAGTAATAGTAGGATTTTATCCTGAAATAGTGATATTTTTAATTCATAAAGATATTACAAAATAAACGCATGCGCAGCCGCGTGGTGACAGGTAATCTATAATAAAACATCCATGTAACATTTTTATTAAAGCATTGAAACTTTTTTATTGAAAATATGTTGCACTTCCGCTCAAGTATTTATAAGTCAAACAAAGCAACTTTCGAGAAACTTTAATTTCTATTCGGCTAGACCCCAATACTAAAAACATATATTATACAGTATTCGGGTCTAACTCGGAAATTAATCAAATCGACTCGTTATATAAATCCAGGATCAGATCAGCTACGTTACTTATAATTTATTATCATAATAATATATTTATAATGCATGTAAAAGCCGTGGTTTAATTACGAATCGAAAGATAGACAGTATGGAACTCGTTTCACTATAACACAACACATTAATAAATCAATTTGATAAATTTCCGATTCCGAAACGATGTACGTTAGAATTTTTATTACAACGCATTTATTATATTTATAACAATAATAAAATAAAATACAGGTTTTCGTATTTGCATTGCAAATTATTACGATCAATTTCTATTACTAGATTGACATCGTGTGTGGCGCCGGGGCTCATAAAAGTAAATTGATAAAAAATAAACTCGATCTACCTAAGTATCTATATTATCACGCGAGATCCCGTGCAAAGCAGGTAGAGAGTACACAGTTCCAACAAATGCGTTCCTTATGGACCTCTCTGGCTTTCTTTACTCTCATAGTTTGTATTATATCCGTTCACTGCTTACAGAGTTTCATGACTTGCCCTTCAGATAAGACACCGTCTCTATGATCATAGTACCTACATTCTTCCATTTTCGTGTTGTATATCTGTTTTATATTTTTTCTTCCGAAATTCTTTCTATGTTAGAATCGCCGGAGCATACCCTTCCTTATCTTTACGACGATACTATATTTCATCTTCCTACTGTGTACTCCGGCAAAGTCAAGGAAGTAAGCCCACTGCCATTATTTTCCATTACAGAATTTTCCTATAGTAAACCACACTTTGTTTCGACCTAGGATTTAAGTATAACCAAATTTTCGCAATCAAATTCTAAATATGTTTAATTAATTTTAAATCTTTATTTGAACGTCAAAAGTAACAATGACTCTACCACCACTTCGGAATGTCATTTCTCAGGAAAAGCAAAGCAAGAAACTTCATTATTACTCTCTTTTTTTTTAATCATAGCCTCACACTAAGATTTATTCCTGTGTCGTGGGTGCGTTTACAAACATGAAAATTCACATGCACAAATACCCAGACCGGAACAAATAATTGTGGATCACATAAAGATTGGCCCCGTGCGGGAATCGAACCCGCGACTATTAGACACAGTGGGCGGAGCGGCTTAAGCTCTTAACCACTGCGCTAAATCGTCCGTCTAATAATAAAAAACTACAACGTCCGTATGTCACGTCTGTACGTTACGTCCGTAAAATAAAAAACTACTGTTATTTCCATCTAAATCTTATTCTGACGTCTGGGAGTAAGTCTAAGTTAAATCAATCACTTCTTCAATGGCAATAATACTCAACTTTATATCAAAATGAAAATCACTGAAACAATTGTACAGATTGCTTTTCAAGCATTCAGTTTTTATAAATTCAAAGAAATATTGCGAGTAATGATTGACTTAATAATTTAGGGGCGTATTTCGTAAAAGTCGCCTTATTAATTTAGTGAAACGACTGTTATTATAACCGCAACCGAGTTGAGTTATGCCCGTTCTCGATCGAATCCCGTTCGATTAATAAAATAATAAATTAAAAAATGATCCATTACTTAATTGATTGATGGTGCGTTTAAAATAAAGATACACTAATGGCAAAATAAGTAGTCCTATGAAATAGGTAAACAAAAATTACATTTAATGAAGTGACTCATCTAATTCTTAATAATAATTATGCTCTCGCAAAAAATATTATTTTTACATTGAAATGATTTACTTTCCCCTTTTAGACATTTTTTTAAGATACAATTGACTTTATAAGAGTCGTGGTTTGTGAGTGAAATTCTCTGCCCAGCAGTGGGACAGCATAATTTTTTTTCCCATTCAGAGATCGAGCCCGCAACGGTGCAATCCACTGAGCGGGGCAGCCTACGATCTGACCACTACCAACACATCGTGACATACACTTACTCGTACAATAGAGTTAATAAAAGTTTACAATAAAGTATACTTATATATTAATATTTAAAAAGAACTTGGCCTTAACAAAACTAATGAAAAAAATCATAGTGTTTAGCACCCTTCCGTCGACATTGCCTTGATAAAACACTATTTCATTATAACACACTAAAGCCGATCATTAAAGCCATAAAACAAAAAGTTGGAAACATTAACAACATAAAAGAAAACGTTACTTTGCGTAAATAATAAATTACAATCACGACTTATGTAATATCAAACGTGAAATGACTTGTCGTAAATTAAAACACCATGTTTTGACAACAGAGATGTAAAAAAGATTTGAAAATAATTAATAAAACTCACTACCTAGTATTATTTCGTTAAACGAGTAGCAAATAAATTAATAGCATAAAAAAATGTTTAAAATCAAGCTTTTAGACAGGTAATGGTTCAATTAAACGCCCAATCAAAATTATATGTCCATAGAAAATTTATTGTCTATCCTGTTCATTTCTATGGCGGCAATCCTTGGTGTAGAATCAGGTCATGTCAAATTTCAACTCCGTGTGATAAGTTTATAAGTTTCTAATTCAGCTTCCCCATATCAGTGATAGCCTAATGGTTAGACCGTTGGACTGCAAAGTCAACGGTCTCGGGTTCAAACCCAGGCACGCACCTCTATCTTTTCTTTCGAAAAGACAGTGGTGCGTGCCTGGGTGGGCGTGCATGTGATTTCATTAATTATCACTTGCTTTAACGGTGAAGGAAAACATCGTAAGGAAACCTGCATGCCTAAGAGCTTCTCGAAGGTGTGTGAAGTTTGCCAACCCGTACTGGGCCAGCAAGGAGGCCCGTGTCCAACGGTCGGACAGTTTCATAACAGGGCTAATATTACTATGTATAATTCAGCTTCCAAGATGACCTAAACATACATTGCAAGTTAAATAAAAGCTTCTAAAAATCTTCATGTTTTCATCGACCACATCAAAAATAATTTTACGGTGACGGTCCCATTAGGCTGAAAAAAAGTTACAAACATTTTAACGCGCCTTCTCCGATCTGAGTTATGGATTTTCGAAAGAATTCACTCTAATACAAAGAGATTAGTAACGGCATAGTAAAATATTACGAGAACAAAGTAATCAGCGGAGTTGGCGAATAGCCAAGAGTGGCTGGTCGCTCATTGAGTCCCGTCATTCATGGCATATGCGAAATGCAATCACACGAGTTGAGTTATACACCAGAATGCGACTAGACAAACGCTAGACCATGCGCTAGACGCTTCAAATACCTAAATCTTAGAATAAAGTAGACTGAATGTAACATTTACATTTCGTATGCTATAAAAATAGTGATGAACGCTTGGCTGTTTTAAAAGCACTTAAATTTTGATTTATACGTTGATAATAGTGATATTTTTATGTTCTTGCTACACCTCCGTTGACGTTTTTGTCAACACCTACGTCAAAATACGCTTTAATCGAAGCGTTAAAAAATAACACTCTTAACGACCTCGTAGCAAAGGACGTGGAGTAGGCAGGACCCCACAAAGTAGACATTACCTGGGGAAGGTGGTTGTTGTTTTAACTGCAGCGCACTAAGTATTTGTTACATATGTGTTATGTATTAAAAAGTGCGTATATTACCGCATTACGACGATGGCAGAACGGTAGCAATAACAGATTGTGCGTGTTGAAAGTTGCTAATACTAACATAGTTATTAGTAGAAGCACCGACGTTTTACAGGGATACATTTGAAAGCCACGACCACTACCATGACCACTAAGACTACAGTTTTTCTAATAAAAACTAATCATCATCGCTAATTACCTCATTCTATTATAAAGATACGCTGTTCAGACGTTTAATTAGCCTAATTATCTTTCTTGCTCTTTATACTTCCGCAAATTTTGATCTTGGGAGAGGTGGTCATGTTTTGCTTGAAAAATTATCCAAGTCTACGCCATCTCCGCCGTGACTTACTTACCTTAATGTAGGTCTCCGTTTTCAAGGGTTCAGGCTATAAGCATATGTGGCCACCGTTGCAGGTTCATGCGCACTACATTAATATGTATGAGCTGGATCCGTTCAGTACAATGGCGAACTTTGAGGAGTCCTTTGACCTGCAGTAGACATTTTTCGACATCGGTCGATATACATAAGATTATTGTGGTAGAGTTTGGGTGCATTTATCGGTAACTGGAAAGTTCAGTTCGTAATGCGTTCTATATGCGATTGTCACTACTTACATATTTTTGATGACACATATCTTTATCATTTTCTTTACACATCACATCTTTAAGGCAGATCTCTTAAGGGATGGGGTTAGGGTTCTTTTTCACTAATGATAAAGGAAAAAATCCTTAGGAAACCTTAATGTCTAAAATAACACAAGACATTTTCGAAAGATGGCGACAGGCACCGCCCCATGTAAAACTGATACCAAAAATACCTCCAAAAATGTAGGTGTACTGTATACACCTCCGCTTTCCCTTTAAGAGAAACCGAGCATTACAGTTATGTTATTTTACGTTAAAAGATGTATGTTTGTATTCAATGTCCCTGACAAATTTTATGCTGGCGAGGATATGTAGCTACAAAAAATAATATATGCAATCTTGTATCTTGACGGAACTGAACACGCAATTCAACCAGTTCGTTATTACAACCTCGACATCGGCGCGTGTGAATTACACTAAAAATACAAATTTGTGACGTAAAATATCAAATGAAGTTCAGTATGCCCGTCATATCCATATGCCGTTCTATTTCAGGGCGTTGTAAAACTTGTTTGTATTACAAACCGCCCTTGAAATGAAAAGGTTTAGCGGGCCGTCCTACAGAAACGTTTCAAATCGTAAATTATTTACGATTTCATATAAAACATTTTGAAAAATATAGCAGTTTGATTTGTGGCTAATAAATACGTCACGATTGATTCATGATCTTCTAGTTTCTATTTTGGATGATCGTGTGTCGGAAATAATTACATAATATCATCCCGAATTAATAGTTTAGGGTGGTAATTATCAAGATGGATTGGACCAAAATATCTGTGTCTACTCTTATCTTGAAGTTACTTATATTTCTGTTTCGCAGGAATGATTATTTGTGGCATTATAAGCGCTGTGGTTCCGTAGTGTTCTTAACGATCGCCAAGTTTAAGTCGTGTTCAGCTCGGACAGTCTGAAATGGTTCTTTCGTGGCATTTTCATATTCAAGCGTCTCTATGCTTTGGAAGGTACATCAAGCCGTTAGTCCCGGTTACTATATTAAATAGAGATGTTTATTAGTTAACGTAAGCGAGCGTTTTAGCCGTGATAAATCGTTTCATCGAGATAAAACTGTTCTTACATTTTTAGTCGCCTTTTACGTAATCTACAAGGTGTAACATAATAAACGCAAGACCTCAGACACCCCGATTAGAGAATTGCTTCATAAATTCAAAACGAAAACCAAATTTCCAAATTTAAAGGTTTTTACCCCTTTTTTAAGCACTTTTATACCCCAATTAACAATGAAACTTGTATGTGTATGTGTGCATTTTGAGAAATACGGGTTAGGAATGCATTTGTAATCTCCTTATTGCTATGAATCAAGAATAAATTTAGTTTTTTATAGCGCACTGAAGGAGTAAAAGCATTTTTTGCAAATAAAAAAAAAATGTAACGTACATTAAAAATTGTTGGAATCAATTCAGAGATCGATTTAGAACAAACTACTTTCAGGTCCTGCGTTTATTATGTTAAAGCTTCTATATAGCACTTAAGTAGGTCCAGATGACTAAAAAAATCAAAATAAAAAAAACTTAAGTGAAATGAAGTTCTAGGGTCTAGTAATAAACATCACTAATATTTTGTATTAGGAGAACGGTTCACAGGGAAAGAAACTCTTGAAATTTGTACAGAGTCTTTGCATACTGACGTCATGTACTAGTAGATAAATAGATACAGTTAGGTGAATTTAGTCCAAAGAAACCATCTGAATGTTCCCACAGCCATAGATACATGTGCTTTTAATCTAGAAAGATTAGCGGTAACTGTATACGGCCTACGCAAACTGCATATCATGTTCATAAGCGGAGGATAAAATTAAGATTGATTTCGTGTTAATAATATTCCTTTATACCACCAGTAGGTAGTCTGTGCGCCTTGTTGATCTAACAGTGCACGTAGCGGCTCACCATCTCGGCATCCTGAGTTTGAAACTTATATAGGACAAAGTAATTTTCTGCCGAATAAAAAATCTATATCTTTTTTTTCTAAAATTTCTCAGCAGCATTCTGAAGTCTGGAGTGATGCCCGCTAAAAAACCTATTGCATAATATAGCTATTGTTGTATGCTAGCCTATTGGCTGCCTTTTATAATTTTGGGACCTAGCATCGTCAGCGGAATGTTGTACACCTCTGCTACCCCGCGTGGGGAACAGGCGCAACTGTTTAATTTTTATTGTGAAGTATCTCACTCAGTCGCTCGTAGTACCGTGCGACCACGATATTCTTACCGATCACCAAGGTTAAGCAGCGTTCGACTCGGTCGGCCTGAGTTGGGTGACCGTTTTTAGCATTTTCATATTCGAGCATCTCCGTGCTCCGGAAAGCACACTAAGCAATTGGTCCCGGTTACCATTTAATGTGGTAGTCGTTAAACGGAATTGGAATTTCTATAGGCGGCTTGATAAGTTCCAACATCAGGTGGCCACAAACCTGCCTCCACCAATCCGCACTGGGCCCCCGTGGTGGAGTATGACCTAATCTCTCTCACCTTGATTTGTGAGAGAAGGCCTTTGCCTAGCTGTGAGACAGTATAGGCTGATATTATTTAATATTATTATCTCACTCATGTAGATTTTGGGATGCATAGACACGAAGTTAACCATACGAGGAATATAATAAACGTTTTTCTTCAACGTAAAGCCTGAATGAATGAAACCACGAAAAACGTAAAAATAGAATTGTGCGTGTCGGTCTTGCTGGTATCTCATTGGTCTCGTTATCTCGCCTTCAGTTGTTTGCTGTAGCTCAATGTTTTATTAACTCGCAGCCTATCTGTATAAGAAATTACGAAAGAATGTGTTTTTTACAACTCAGGGGTAATCTTCATTGTCGTTCTGTATCCTTGCTGAGTTGTACAAGCGTATATAGGTATATATCGTATAGAGTTTTAGACGTTCTTGGAGAGGCATATGTATAGAAAGTACACTCGCCTTAAGGTACTTTGATCCTAATATTATCACAAGTAGTGGAGTGGAGTAGACAGGACCCCCAAAAGGTGACATTATATCCGATACATAAGGTCTCAATAGACTTAGGGAGCCAGTCTATTGCCATTATACTGGACACAATTCGAGTCACCGGACTATTATCAGGCTACTGTCCTACCTCGTACTGGTATACGTGGAGTGGATAAGCCCTCCACATGGTGGACCGATGACCTGGTGAAGGTCGCAGGTAAAAGCTGAATACATACAGCACAAGGCCGGTCGTCGTGGTGTTCTTTAGGGCCTTCGTCTTGTAGTGGACTCCTCCTAGTTGATGATGATGGTAATGACAATTAGTCAGCGTGTGGTGCTCGCAGCGATATGCGACCGCGGTGTTCTTAGCGATCACCAAGGTCAAGCAGCGTTCGACTCGGTTGACCTGAGATGCGTGACCGTTTGTGGCATTTCATATTCGAGTGTCTCCGTGCGCGTGAAGTCGTTAGTCCTGGTCCCGGGTACTACGTAATGTGGTAGTCGTTAAGCCAAGTTGGAAGCCTTATAGGTGGCTTGATAAGTTCCAACAGCAGGTGCCCACAAACCTACCTTCACCAATCCGCACTGCGTAGTGGAGTATGACCTAATCTCTCTTACCTCAATTTGTGTGAGAAGGCCTTTGCCCAGCAGTGGCCTTTGCACTGATATTATTATTATTTGATGAGATTCATGGGCTTTACCCGGACCTTGCGAGAAGTTAATGTTATGTTAGTCACCTGCTGAATTCACTTGCTGAAAATATAGAAACATAACCAGCAAACTGACCCCGGCAGGTGCATGGGCTATTGTAAATCATGGAAAGAAAAAAAAGCCTATATAAATGAGGTTTGATGGACAAAAGCTGGCCTATTTCATAGGGGACGAACACCGGCCATAATTAGTAATACCTAACTATCCGTGGATGGCGGTAGCTCGCCGCTAACTAAATGGGCCGTCAAACGGTCGTTCTAAGAAAACTCAAAGCAACACCGGTGTTAGCGGCTCAGGGGTGTAGAGAGGTATGCTGCACTTTCTCGGAAATTACTCGTGGCGTACATGCCCTTTAACTCTTCCACCCCTGGAGTACATCGACGTAGGAACGCATTATCATCCTACGTCGATACAATTCTCACGGCTCCTCCCTGGATGGCCAATTAAGGCTAGCCAGAGCCGAGAGTCCTGCGGGCACCCTTCGGTTTCCACTCGACCGACGAAGACGCACTGAAGTGGGGGCCCTGACCGACTCTCTGGAGCACTCGGGTCCGTGATGTCGTTACTAACCAACAGCTTGGTTCGCGGTCTGGCCCTTTTGTAGGAGTGTTCTTTGTAGTGATTCTTTTCAACCTTAGCTAATGAAAATCGCACGTAGATTTCGCAAAACCCAAGAAGCCGCTTGGGATTTTAACCTTAACTTTTTGCTTTTCCATCGTTAGATGAAGTCAGCTTTCGGTATGGTGTCTGAGGTTTCACCACATATGTTCGTAAGTAAGACCCAACTAAGTCAATTTTGATCCACACTTTGATAAGATCCATACCATAAACTCAATGGTGCCAAAGTTTAAAGCTAGGAAATTTTACCGACAATGCGATCCTTTAACCAACTTTTGCAATGACTCCAGCTACATTTCATAATGCCAATAAATGCGTTTAAAATGATCCACAATAAAAAAACGTAGATAAGAAATAATGTTTCAAACACTAAAATTCTTTACTAAAAATTGAATTGTATTAATATGAGGTAAGAGTTTTAATTCCAATGACATTTAGAATGTGCTTAACTCGTTTTTGCTAATTCGTTTTCAGTTGTATAATAGTGCATAGACTTCCTTATCTGCCAATGTCGATGTTTACTAATTCAATAGATTTATCGATAACCCGCGGCCTAGTAATCAAAAGTAAATACACCTTATTGATAAATTTTAATCAATACTCCGAAATAAGAAATCCTTGACAACGTTCTTAATCGATAAGCATCCGTAATCCATTATATTGAATCGATAATATATTTATTATTATTATTAATTCTTAATAAAGCTGTGATTAAAAATAATCTATAGTTCTACCATAATTGTGATTATTTCTATATTGTGGTTATATCTACATGCCATCTTTCTTAAAGTGACGATTTTCTAAATAAAGATGAACGTGACAGCATCATTTCTCGACAACGTTACGTCAATCTGTTCGTGCTAAGCCCAGAGGGCTATTATTAATAATATATTGAGAATAAAATGGTAAGCTACTAAATCGTAAATAACCAAACTCAAACAAATCCGCTACAATTCTCAGTCAATTTACACACAACTACAATATACTTATATAAATATTAAATTACGTTTAATTATATATAACAATTGTAGTAACACATTACATGCCCAATCTCCATTGAAAATTTGGCAGGTGTAACAGGTACAAGTGTTTATTGACGTAACTATACAAACACTGAATACGAATGTAGGTTATCACCTGTTATTAAAGATTCATAAATATTCCTTATCAATATCAATAATAAGACGTTATTTCTTGTCCTCGACTTTTTAAGGCCTGAGGGCTAAGTACAAACCATTTGACGTTATAGTAACGTTGTCGAGAAATAGTGCTGTTACCTTCATGTTTATCTCATAAATGTAAAGAGTGACAGGACGAGGACATATTAACTAATTAGTGTTACGCTAACGCCAATCTGTTGTTTAGCCGTCTGATCTTACTTCTGCTGTATATGAAACCATCATCAAACGATAGACGTCAAGACAATGGCATCCCCAATCATCGCTTTGTAATGTTGGGGTTACAAGGTGACAATAAAGACAACCATCTCGTTTAAGACATGTTTAATTAATCCCCTTAATACTAACCTATATTGCGCATTATAAGGTATACATACTAAATAAAAGCCACTATAGAATCATACCCACTTATTACATACTACACTTCACCTCCCGTGACAAATAAAAAAAAAAACCATCGAAAGGAAGTTTTTTTTTCGTTCACTACAAGTAAATAATATAAAACTATACAATACCACGAATATGACTGTCTCGTTGGTCTAGTGGCAAAGCGCATCGCTTTGTGATCACGAGATCTAATTCCAGGGGTTTCGTACCCGGCGAGCGTATATGAGACCGATTGTCTCTTATCTGATGGGCAAGTCAAGCATCTCCGTAACCGGCAAGCATGTATGTAACGAATTATAAGAGTAGAGGAGGCGAGTTTATAGAGAAAGAACTTCTTAAAATCCTGTATTCTTTGCCTATGCTGCAAGGGATTTGGTGTAAGGTGTAATAAATAGTAACACAACTTTTACACATGTAATCATTCAGATGTCTAATATCCTTCGCAGGTCATCTTTGATCTGGTACGAATATCGATAAAACTGATTACTACGAACTACTCTTAACTGAACAAATCTCCATTTGTCCAGTATAAGAAGTGAACAATATTGTGTGTCCAAAATCTCGACGAACTTTGAAAATGGTGAAATTGTTTGTGATAATATTGGCGATCGTTTTGGTAAGTTTTAATATATTTTTATTTTTTATTTATTAGGATATCAAACAGCAAAATATGATTTAATTTTAGACTTGTGTTTTTTTGATTCCATACACACACACGGACCCGTATTCCTATAAGGTTCCGTTTTTACTGTCCTTCGGTAAGTTGTCCATCTTTCTCTTAAAACTCGATATCTCTCAGGTAGAGGGTACAAATATTATATCGGTGTCAAAAATCGAAACTTCTATGTCAATGTCAGCAGTAGCATTAAAACCTATATGATACCTACTTCCCATTGACCTAGGATCACAAAATTTGAAAAAAGGTAGTTTTCACAGTTTCAAAGGAAAAGATCCTAAAATTGGGTATCCGTATTTACTATATCACGTATCATCCGTATATATTATATCACATAAAGACATTTCTTAGAATGCAATAAGAATCAAAACACTTACAAATTAAAACATATGGTGTACTGTCAGACCAAATCCGTTCGTGCGGTATGGCGGACATTCATTATATTATATTTTTTTCATTATTAATTGATCGGTCCAATCGCTTACGCTTCGTATTTGGTGCAGCTATCCTTGTATTTCTCCGAAGATACAAATAAACGGGCTGTATGATCATCATTTAAGTATCATTAGACTGTCTTTTCTATAGAAATCGTAATAATAAGACACTAGAAATGGTATATCCGCATTAACTTGTCGCCACACATGTGCGAATGCACTTAATGTTTCAGGGTATGTGATAGGCTGGATATAGATATATATAACGGTCGATTTAGCACAGTGGTTAAAAGCTTAAGCCGGTCCTTCCACTGTGTCTAATAGTCGCGGGTTCGATTCCCGCACGGGACAAATCTTTGTGTGATGCACAATTATTTGTTTCGATCTGGGTATTTGTGTATGTGAAATTTCATGTTTGTAAACGCACCCACGACACAGGAATACATCCTAATGTGTGGCTACGTTTTTTTTTATATAAAATAGGAAGTATACGGCTGGAGTCTATACAATCTATCTATCTATAACCTCACGCCAGATCCCTTGCGGGGTAGGCAGAGAGTACAGAGTTCCAACAGGTTCTTTCCTTACATACCTCTCTGGCTTCCTCGACTCTCATAGTTCGTCTCATACACGCTCGCCGGTTACGGAGACTCTTGACTTTTCCATCAGATAAGACTCGGTTTATTTGGTCGTGGTAAGATAGTCTAGGTCTTCCCCGGTACCTGCATCCTTCCACTTTCACATTGTATATCTGTTTTGTCATTCTTTCCTCTGGCATTCTTTCTATATGCCCGAACCAACGGAGCATGCCCTTTCTCATCTTTACACCGATACTATCTTTCATACCTACTCGCTGTCTTACTATGCTGTTGCTAATGCGGTCGGTCAGCTTCACTCCGCACATCTTCCGCAGAGCTCGCATTTCTACCGCATTTATCCTACTTTCATTCTCCTTCTTACATACCCAGCTCTCGCTACCATATAACAGCGTTGGGACAAGAACTGTAAGACAATACAAACTGTAAGATAATAAACACAAGACCTGAAAGTAGTTTGTTCTAAATCGGTAACTGAATTGATTCCAACAATTTTTAATGTATACTACATTTTTTTTTAAATTTGCAAAAAATGCTTTTACTCCTTCAGTGCGCTATAACAAACTAAATTTATTATTGATTCAAGCAATATGGAGATTTCAAATGCATTCCTAAAACGTATTTCTGAAAACGCACACATACACGTACAAGCTTCGTTGTTAATTGGGGTATAAAAGTGCTTAAAACAGGGTAAAAACCTTTAAATTTGGAAATTTGGTTTTCGTTTTGAATTTATGTAGCAATTCTCTAATCGGGGTGACTGAGGTCTTGCATTTATTATGTTACACCTTGTATAATAAAGTGGCTGAAATTGGTATGCGAGTCTGTCTATTATTTTTAAAATTTACACGTATGGCAAAGCGGTGACTGTGGTTTAAAACAGAATCGTGCGTTATTTCACTAATAGTGTTACATTATTATGATATCTGTGGTCTATTCGTTATGCTGTCTACAAATATCATTAGCTCCACTGTTAATCATGTCATTGGCAAAGTGTAAATCAGTGCAAATTGAAAAGCTGTCTAGACGCCCCATTTTAAATGACTGTGGTCAGCTAGTGTTGATTAGAAAAATTGTGTAGACGACAGTCGTATCATTAGCCTAAATAGGTCACACATAATGTCAATTGTGTTTTCTTTCGTTTTATATTGATAGTTGATCTTGGTTAGTGTAATATTTTTTATATTTGAGAACATAACATTCTGAAGGACAAGTCAGGAGTCTCCGTAATCGGCGAACGTGTATGAGACGAACTATGAGAGTGGAGGAAGCCAGAGAGGTGTGTAGAGAAAGAACCTGTTGGAACTCTTAACTCTCTGCCTACCCCGCAAGGTATCTAGCGTGATGATATAGATAACATTTTAAATTGGTAGAGCTGTTTTTCTAAAGGG
Source organism: Phalera bucephala (assembly GCA_905147815.2). Taxonomy (NCBI): domain Eukaryota; kingdom Metazoa; phylum Arthropoda; class Insecta; order Lepidoptera; family Notodontidae; genus Phalera; species Phalera bucephala. The sequence goes on from LR990625.1 coordinate 15,630,901, forward strand.
CTTATTTCTGTTTTTTGAATATAAATAAATATCAACGTAATCCTATATGATAAGATACATTTTAGCTCATTAAAAATATACCGTCTAATTGTAATTGTTGTGTCTAGTAACTTTAAGCACACACACATACACACACACACAAGCAAAATAGATAGTCTCGATGGTATAGTGACGTACAGTGTGAGTGGCTGTCACGAAGTCCTGGATTCGAATCCTAGGTAGGACAGTAGTCGGATAATAGTCCAGGACTCGAAATCTGTCCATTATAATGGCAATAACCTCGCCCCCTAATTCCCCTTCGCTGCCTTAGATACAATATGTCAGTTACACATCACTTATCTATTACCGCCGTTTGAGCCGCACCTCAAATCTATATAAGGTGCCAAATGACATAAAAAAATCTAGAAAATAATACATTTAAACACAAATTATCATTATTATTAATTGAAAAATGTTATTATAATGTTGACGATTTTTTAAATTAATTTAATAATAAATTAATTAATTTAATGACATTTACTTATATTTTATCTTATTCAATTATAATTCTATATTCTTAATTTATTATTATTAATAATTACCAATTGATAATTTCGTATGCGGTATGGCAGTACATGGAATGACCTATTGTAATGTTAACGCGTAAGCCTATATTTACCTATGTACACGAAATAAATGATTTGATTTGATTTAAGGAATATAAGCGTAATAATTGTTACATTTTTTTATTTATATCTTTATATTTAAACCGTCTTTTTTTAATGATACGCATTTTATTTAAATATAAAAGTGGAATGAGAGTGTCGCCGATTTAAAACAATGCGTTTACCACGTATGACATCAAAGCAATAAAACCTCGTGAAATACGACTCGAAGATTAAAGACGAACTTGAAATTCTTCGGAAAAGATTTCACGCGCTATTTAATTTACTCCTCGTAAAGCCTGACATTGAAGATGTTTGCTTGATTTTACTACCAGGAAATAAACGTTCGCTCGTAGCGCGGGACTGAGGTGTTCTAGTCATCACACTGGAGCAGGATTGCATGCTTATTTTTTTATAATATAAAAATGTATGTAATACAGAATATGAAGAATAAAATTAATAGAGAATTAGACAAAAAAGACTGCCTCGTTGGTCTAGCGGCAAATCGCATCGCTTTGTGATCATGAGGTCCTGGGTTCAAATCCTAGGTCGGGCAAATGAATTTTTCTAACGATTAATTCCCTGTGTCAGTCTGGAGTCTGGAATTGTGCCCGGTGTATGGCAATAGGCTCGCCCCCTATTACATGGGACCTAACATCTTCGGCGAAAAGTGGGTGTACTCAGTACACCTCTGCCACCCCCGCATGGGGAATATAGGCGTGACAGTGTTTAGACAAAAAAGACAAGCCCGCTGAGTTTCTCGCCGGATCTTCTCAGTGGAGGCCAAGTTCCGAGCCGGTGGTAGATTAATAGCTTAAAAAAAATAATGTAAATATGACCATTTGTAAGTACCTCCAAGGATTTATGCAAGATAAATAGTTTGAGTTTCTTTCTTTTTTTCTTTTATTTTAAAAACGAAGCCCCACACTAGGATTAATTCCTGTGTCGTGGGTACGTTTACAAACATGAAAATTCACATACACAAATACCCAGACCGGAACAAATAATTGTTGATCACACAAAGATTTGTCCCGTGCGGGAATCGAACCCGCGACTATTAGACACAGTGGGCGGAGCGGGTTAAGCTCTTAACCAATGCGCTAAATCGTTAAATCTCACCAAGTCGAGAAGTGCCAAGGTTAGGCACTTCTCGACTTGGTTAGTCTGAGATGGGTGACCGTTTGTGACATTTCTGTATTCGAGTATTAATGTGCTCTGAAAGGCATGTTAAGCTGTTGATCTCAGTTATCACTTTATGTTATCGTAGTTAAGCCAAGTTTGATAAATTCCAGCCTGGCTTCACCAATCTGCACTAGGTCTGCGTATAAGATGACCTATTTGTGAGAACAAATCTACTTGAGAAAGATTTATAAGAGAGATCATAATGTAACATACCTTTTCCTTCTAGTGGGATATTATACACAGATTTATTAAATATTTATACACATTTGGTGGGAAATTCTTCATTATAATATATATGCGGTGTGAAATTGTTGCTGTGTCTTATCTGAAGGGCAAGTCAAGAGTCTCCGTAACCGGCGAGTGTGCATGAGACGAACTATGAGAGTGGTGGAAGCCAGAGAGGTATGTAAGGAAAGAACCTGTTGGAACTCTGTACTCTCTGCCTACCCCGCGAGGGAGCTGGCGTGATGATATAGATAGATAGAAATTGTTACACTATTAAAAAACTTTGTAGAATTATGTTCACTTACGGTATGCATTCATGAAGGTAGATAAATGATATTCGAACCTCGAAAATAGAAGTTAGGCGAACGTTTCTAGAGTCGCATTAAGTCTGTGGCATCAGTATTCTGAGTTTGGATCTAAAACATGTAAACTTATTTTAGACTTGATTTAAAAAAGCGTTAAGTTCACCATAAAAAAGAATAATTATCTACAGCTTCAAGCCAATGTAGGACTATGGTTAGAGTTTTTAAAGAAAACCTAACATCGATATGTTATTAAATAATTTTTAAACGCATGATTTTTAGTGGTGTATTTCACACTCAATTTTTTTTTTGAGACAAAGTAGCCTATTTCTTGCTGCGGATAAAATTTATCTCCTTGCCAAATTTGATCAATTCGTACGGAACTTTTGACTTGAAAAGGTACCAGACAAACAGACAGAATGAACTTTCGGATTTATAATATGGATGTTCCGCTATTGATTGAGGTCTCGTCGCCAGCGTCTCACACGCTTACGGTATGGGCGGGGAATGTTGGCGCCGCGCGCGCCGCCACAGTGTTTGGATTTGACAAACGGATATCACGTAAACGTCGTGCAAACCAACAAATTGAACAGACACGAGTATTTCGTTTGTTCATCTTTATTATTATCGGCAAATATTTAATATTTATGGAATAGGCGCTCACAGCTGCTAAAGGTTACATTTAGATGTGACTCTGTATTGTTACCGTCCATTATTGTACTGTTTGTTCATATTGAATAAGAACTATTATGCAGTCCGATGTACACAATGCGACCTAGTTGCGCGCGCCGCACATGGGTGTTTGCATAGTCGCTCCGGCGCACTCCCTAGCCACCTTTGTCTTATTTACCGACTACGTCTGAATGGCTAATTTAGAATCCCACTTATCTGATTCAGTTGTTCATTCGACCTGAATATTCCGGCTTCATAAATTTCGGGCTCACGTCATATTCGATGGAATGCCATTGTCTCGGTTACACTATCAATGACTTCGTAGAGTACCCGAAGCTTTCAGATCTAATTCGGAGCGGGATCAGGCGTGCATAAACTCGTCAAAAGTGAAACGGAACAGCCCAGTCTGTATTTAGAAGGATGGACACTAACCAGCCGCAGGATTCGAGTCCTACCTCGTTATAGTTACACGTTGATGAAGATTTAAGCTCGGTGGCGCGTCGGGAATGGTCTGAAATTAGTTCGCGCCGCAAAGAGCTCGAGCTAATAAATTTATAATTCTCAATGAGCGTACCTCATATAATAATGAAAAGTCAACAACTGGTCTAGTTGGAATAATACATTGGCCGCTATTGGGCATTAACTGTGTGAATTATTATGGAAATGTCTTCCATGTTATTATTTCATTAACCTTGGAGCGATTTTCCTTATTTTGGTTTGGATTTAAGATAGGCAAGTCATTGTCCTATTTTTCTCCGTTTGCGATAAATTACATGCCCTAAACGTTTCAGCCTTGCCCGCGCTCGAACCACGTTCCATAAACGACAAACAATTGAAAGTAATAAAGTAACATATGCGTGGACTAGACAACTGATTGCACGGTGAAATTTATACAATCTTAGCGTTTGTAGGTATACGTCGAATTACGTACTAGGCCACTAGGTATACTTACGAACTATGATAAAAAACGCGCATCTGAGTGAATTTTTCTACGTAGTGTGGTATAAAATTTCAAATTATAATAAATAGAACGTACATGTGAAAAAGTAGCAGCAGTTTTTTTTTTAAATCTTTATCAACTTGCAGCCAAAATTGGATTTGTAATTTATCGACCTCACGTTTTGCACCCAATTGTAATGTCTTAGCTATGACCTGCGACTTCGACTTATCCTTTCCTATAGTATTTTTCACATAGGATGGGTAGTGACAGTTCTAAGTACCAAATTAAATTAATATTTAATTCAATGGTGATAAGGCATAAAACCATAAGTATAAAAACCGATGATGCCTCTTATTGCCATTGAATAAAGTATAATTTTACAACTGTCACAGTAACCACCTTACAGGAAATATACTATAGGATTCAATGTATCTCCTTGCCAAATTTTATTAATATCTCTTAAGTGGTTTAGACGCAAAAAACAAATAGACAAATGCAGTAACGGTTTATTACATACAAACATTTTATTAAAAATATTTATTTATATTATTTTTCAAAACTGCGTTTTGTATGCGATATAATATAACACATCCGTAGGATTTTTCTCAAACAAATAATTTCGAAAGTCGATGTTGCGCGTTTTATTCCGGAATGGCCAGCCCTAGTTCACCTAACATTAGAATATTTCACTAATATCTATTCACTGGGTGTATGTTTTATTCAACAGTGAAATCACAATATCGAGAAATGACTTGGTATTATAGAAATCCAGTTGTAACTGTAGATAGGTGGTCAATATAAAACGTTTCAATAAAAACACCTCAATAAAAATATTTGTGTTATATGATTACGAACTTTCTTTTGCATTTTAACATATAACATTTGGTAAACATATTATATATCTTATAACATAATATAGTATACCATATTATAACTGCGTAACTTTTTTTTTCAAAATTTTTCAATGATGTGTTAATTCAGATCACTGAATGAAGTGGGGCTGGTAGCGCTACCGTTTACCATGGTTAGCAGCAATCGGCTAAGTTAGTATCAGATGGATGAATTTTTACGCCATTTTTATTTTCAAATATCTCAATTCTTCGAAACGCTAGACAATTGGTCTTGGTTTATTCCTGAATCATTAAACCAAGTTATAATGTCGCTTGATAAGTTCCAACAGCAGTTGGCCAACATACACCCATCCTCACAAACTTTTACGGATATAATACTGGTAGGATTATTATATCTAGACCCGAGCTATTCATATTAATCTACAAAAGTAGAGAGTGAACAAGCGAGAATTTATAAGCAGCAAACATTATATTTAACCAAGAAATAGTCTTTTCGCATCGGGGTCATTACGGCCGTGGCCCGCCCAATGCGAGATTTAGAGTCCTTATCTCATATACTGGGCCATAAAAGTGCACATTAGTGTCTTGTAATGTCTCGAATGCATTAGTGACACATTAATAATTACGAAATGTTTGCGTAATATTGGCCATATGTGTTTTAGTGCGGATCGTACTCCTTGTGGCCTTGTGGAGTCCCTTAAGAAAGAGATAACGGTTATTTTTCCCGTGTGCTTTTTTTGAAGTGGTACTTGGTACTTATTGAAGATGTATATTACGACTTTATGATCAATAAAATAACCTAATACTTGCTCTGATCCACAATTCGAAACCAGTACCTCGTGATATCTATTTGCACTACTCTTATGCGACGCTAGACCAACAAAGTAATCCAACTAGGCACTTGACCAATTTTTTATGAGTATTGACTATAGAAAGAGGTAAGGCCATTTTAGGTATAGTCAATGAATCGGTCGCCAAAAGATCGATGATTGCCCTACAGGTCCAGCATAACAATATCTTCAGAATGCCGTTGTAACTACCCTGGTCTTTACAGTGCCTTAGAAATGTTTGCCCAGTACGAGACTAATAGTTTACTAGCCATCATTCGGAAAAAGACCGCAACGTTAATGGAAGCAGTGTGACACCGCATACTGAAGGTTGTGGCGGAAGGCATTACGTCTCCCCTGTGTTTTGTGTGAAAAGATATATTCAATTAACTTAATTTCTACTAACACCTAGATTTTAAGCTTATCGATAAATAAATGGGTCATAGTTGTTAGTAAATAAATAAATAATTGGCACGGCTACACGTGGCTTTCGTCACGCCTGCGTATAGGACTTAAAAAATGAAACGCGTGACTGATGAAAGGAAGTTTTCGCGATGAACGATAAGAGAGAAAAAAACACTGATTCATGAAATAGGAATTTCAGTTTGACGGTCGCTTTAATGTATGAATATTTTTGAAGTAAGATAACTTCAACAATGAAATTTTAATTTCTAAAGTAAACGTGTCGTTTGTCTTGAGTTTTGGATAAAACAGTCTAAATAGTCTAGACAATACCGTCTAAAGAGTTGCTTTTTTTTCATTTTATTGCATAAAAACATTACCTTTTTTCTGGGGCTGCAGCTTATTTTGCGTTGCGAATAAAGCTACATTTAAAAGCCACAAAAGTAATTATGTGGTTTTTAAATGTAATGATTTTGAAAATGTATACAAATTTCTATACAATTCTTCAAGTGCAACTTTTACAAGGCTTAGTTTTCGTTCAGTATTCAATTCAGAAAAACAGTAGGTAAATTACAATTACTATGTACAGATTTAATTACGCGCCGAGTTTGAAATTTTGCGTTTGCTTAAAAGCATCTCTGACTCGTCTTTGTTCCAATTCTGCATTCAATGCGTTAAAATAGACTACAATAACTTCATTTTTAAGTATACAATTATTATTCTAATCATTTCTTGGTCTAAAAGTATCTTGTGTTTATACCATTTTGGCAATACCTTTGTACCTATATATTCAGCGTGGAATAGATTACAGTTACTTTAGTTTTAGTCATGCAATGATTGTTTCAATTGTTTAAAGCACTATGAGCTATGACAGAATACAGAAAATACGGCAAAATAGGGTACACAGCTTTAGTTTTAACTATGCAACTATTGTTTCAGTTGTTTAAAACACTATTATCTGTAACATCATCTACAAATATACAATCTTTGCAGACCCTTAGTTCTTATTCAGCATACAATAGAGCAAGATAGATTACAATCACTTAAATTTTAAGTTGCATACCATTACCTGTTTCAATCGTCTTTTACATTGCTCCAATAGCATCCTTAACATAATTTTCGCAGACCCTTTGTTCCTATTCAGTATTCAATACAGCAAATCAGTAGGTTACAATTACTATAGCTTTAATTACGCAAGAATTGAAACACTATTTGCTCTAAACGGTGTCAGTATCTGTATTCAACGTTTGATGGCCGTGAAATGCTAATCACCATCTTCATTATAACAGACGCTAGTTCGACATGCTGGTGCCGTCCAATTTGTCAATTGGCTAAGCTTGAAGGATACTGATCTTGTTGGATTATTTATACGGTGTTAATCTCGCGTTTTATTTACAGTCGGTGTGTCGAAATGTTTAAGAATTTAAATCCGAGAACTGGGATGTAGATGTTTAGGATACATTTGTCAGTGCGAGCAAACATGAATACTATATTATAATAAATTAAAAAGGCTGAAAACAGTTTATATTTCTGTGTTCTTTTTATATACATGTATTTGTCAGTGTGCCTAATTTGATTATGTATTAGTTTTTAAAGGTTTTTTTAAGCTTTATCTTTTATTTAAATGTGTTCATACCCCAATTCCATAAATTACTGCAAATTGATTCGATATCTCTATTAATTCGAAACAAAATCCCACGATCTCTTAAAAAATTAGGATAGGATTTTTGCAAGCCAGGAACCATTATCAAATTATGTAATTAAAAAAATCAAATTTTTAACTCCCTCATTTCATAAATTACAAATGAAATCTAAATAATTAAGTCGAAGCTTCGAAGCTAGGTTTAAGTTTTCAATAAGTACTAGTTTTTAGAACATTGGAAATATTCCCAACAAGTCATCCTTATTCCTAGTGCACTTAAGTTGACATCTACCTACGCTAATGCAATTTATAACGGAGGCAAATATATATCCATCTTCATTAACAGCTACTGGATATGCTGGCATCGTACAATTTGTCAATTGGTTAAGCTGATAAAGGATGAAGCTGTCGCCACATTATTTATAGCGGTACCCTTTCGTTTCGTTTACCTTTAACTTCTATTCCTCTATACCTTGTTTCTCTTTCATATTCTCCTTTTTATTAATTTATAAGATCTATGCCTTTGTTGTTATTTAGACTGTTATGGAAATATCATTCCTTAATTGACTTAATTTATTAAACCTTTCATGTAAAGTGGGGAAGATCTTCTCCCAGCTGCGGATAAGATACAGAGAGTAAAGTAAAAAAAAATTTTGTAAGACTTATTGTCATTTTATGGCTGAAATACACTTACACTAATTCTCCAGAAATCTGTACCGAAATTTGGCTTAAAAATATGAACTCATTAATACCGTTTATTACTTAGAATGAAATATAAGTACTTGTATTAACGTAATAAAAATAATTGACGGACGAGTTAGTCCAGTCCATCTTTGTGTGATCCAGAAATATCTCTTTGGTCTGGGTGTTTGTATGTGTAAATGTCCCTCAACACAGAATTATTTCAAATTTTGTTAAAAAAAAAACGAAACCCCACACGGGGTTCGTTTTTTTTTAAACAAAATAACAATTAAGTATATGTACTCCGGAATAACAATGATAATTGCGCGTCATAGCATCTTAGTCTTTCTCTCGTTTTATATCACTCAAAACGTTGGAAAATTATAATTTCTAGTAAACCCATAAAAATAGTGGCATTCCATATATAGAATGTAGGTCTCAAAAAACAACCTTGTATATTTTCCGGTTAATTACACATAAAACACAAACCCATCAAAAATCAATAACTAAGCTCAAAATAAACCGGTAGCATTACACGCAAGCACAAATAACAAGATTGTGCTTAGTATCTTAATTTAACAGGCTTAATCCACGACTCGGAAATTTATGAACTTAATAACCATTCTTGTCAGGGTATCGGCCGCAACAGAAATAACCTAATCTGACTTTATTAACTTAAGTCGATGCTGACATCAAAACACAAAAGATTCTTATAGTATTAATAGTACAAAGAAAAGTAAAGCTGTGTATTGATCGACGAATACAAACACGACCAAGAATATCAATAATGAATAATTAAATTATTGTAGGTAATGTTATACCAAGTTATGTAAATATATTTTTATATTTCATTTTATTGAGGTTCATAGCTTCTTTTATAAAAATTTTACATCAAAATATCGTAAAAAGTTCTTAAAAGACTTATGAATATTAATCAATATCCAAAATCGCGATTTATCTGAGTACTAGTGAACCTCTCAATCACTTGTTTGTGTAATCTGTAAGGATTAAGTATATATAACTTTCTCTAATAAAAGTTAAAACTAGTACTGATTGTATTTGATTTATATTACGGTGATCTATATTTACGAAACACAGCTCGACGTTAATTTTCGTATATTTATAAATACACATACAACATCCATGTAAAACGCAAGTAAAGAAAGTTTGAAAGTGCATACTAAGCTTAACATAATCACGAGATGCTTTGAAAGTTAAAAAGCTTACTTATTATAAGTCAGTAGAAGGATCATTACCAAACGGTGTTGAAAATTATAATAGGATGGGTTTATACAAGCTTAGTATAGTAAATGTAAGCAAACAAAGCTCGATGAACAATAATCATTTGCTCTTAAAATAACACATTCGTGATGAGTGTTTGATTACCAAATTACTAAATTATATTTACATAAATTCGTCTTTCTAAGTGGTACATGGTCTTTTCTATGATAAAGTGGGTTTTATTTAAACTACAGCTTGTATGTTAAAGAAGTTCTTGCACAATTAATATAATACCTGATGATTACTAAGAGTAAGTGATTTTATTTCTTTATTTTTCTTACGGGTCATTAAGATATAAAAAGGGAAAAATAGTTTGGTCTATGTTTCTAAATATTCGTAACCAAAAGCACACTGCATAAAGTCAAAGTCAAAAATCATTAACTTGTTTAGGCCAATACATAAGCAATTACAAACGTCAAAATTATTACATTTTTTACATCTACCATCGTATCGGAACGCGGCCTCCACTGAGAAGATCCGGAGAAAACTCAGCGGGCTAGTCTTTTAACTTAATTTCTTTGGCTTTTCTGAGAACCATTTTTTAACCGACTTCAAAAAGGAGGAGGTTCTATGTTCGGTTGTATGTATGCTTTTTTTTTTTATGTATGTTCAGCGATATTTCCGTCAATTGTGGACCGATTTTGATAATTTTTTTTGCATTGGGTTCAGTATATCTCCAAGGTGGTCCCATATTAATTTTATTGACATTGGACTTTGGACTTAGAAGATACACCAGGGAACTCCTTAACGACAAACAATAGGCATGTGTAAATTGCGATATTATGGGTATTACGTCAATCCTATAGGTACCCTACTATAGAATACACTGGTCACTTAAAATTGTAAAATAAAAATCTTTTATAAAAAAAGGTAAACCGACTTCAAAAAGCAAAAAAATAAATATTTGAAGTCGGTGCCAAGTAACCGACTGCACCAACCAGCACCGACTTCAAATATTTATTTTTTTGCTTTTTGAAGTCGGTTTACCTTTTTTTTATAAAAGATTTATTTTAAAATTATATTATATAGCATTGTTTAATTTTGCCAATTGAGGAGCTGCTCAAACCCAATCTGTTTTATTGTCAAGATAATCCGAAATTTTGTAATACCCTTTCTTACACAGTCTAGTTTTGATTACCTTTTTAAATTTATTGATAGGCATGTTTCGGATCTTCTTCGGCCGAAAGACGTCCACTGCAGGACAAAGGCCTCCCCTAAAGACCGCCACAACGACCGGCTTTGTGCTGTACGCACTTCACCAGGTCATCGGTCAATCTTGTAGGGGGCCTACCCACTCCACGTCTTCCGGTACGTGGTCGCCATTCGAGAACCTTTCTGCCCCAACGGCCGTCAGTTCTACGAGCGATGTGCCCCGCCCACTGCCACTTAAGTTTAGCAATTCTGAGTGCTATGTCAGTGACTTGCGTACTCCTGCGGATCTTCTCGATTCTGATTCGATCCCGCAGGGTAACTCCGAGCATAGCTCTCTCCATCGCCCTTTGGGTGACCTTGAGCCTTCTTATAAGGCCCATCGTAAGCCACCATGTCTCAGTGCAGTAAGTCATCACTGGCAATACACACTGATCAAAGATTTTTGTCTTGAGACACTGCGGAATTTTGGACGAAAAGATGTTACGTAGCTTCCCGAATGCCGCCCAACCAAGCTGGATTCGACGATTGACCTCTTTCTCGAAGTTGGACCTACTTAATTGGTTTCTTTGTCCCAGCTATATATAATCGTCAACAACTTCGAGCGTAGAGTCTCCAACCTTTATAGAAGTTGGTACTACATGGACGTTTGACATGATCTTCGTCTTGTCCATGATCATTTTTAGACCTACTTGTTGAGAGACTCTACTAAGGTCGTCGAGCATGGTACTGAGGTTTTTCAGGGTATCAGCCATGAGCACGATATCATCGGCAAATCGAAGGTGAGAGATGTACTCGCCGTTGATGTTGATACCTAGTCCTCTCCAGTCCAGAAGCTTAAAGACATCTTCCAGCGCGGCGGAGAACAGTTTCGGGGATATAACGTCTCCCTGTCTCACACCACGCTGCAGTTGAATAGGTTTCGAGCTCTGGTCCTGAAGGCGGACTGACATAGTAGCGTTTTCGTACAAACTCTTCAGCACCTCGATATACCGGTAGTCTACTTGGCACCGCTGGAGCTAGTACAGCCCAAATCTCGATCGAATCGAAGGTCTTCTCATAATCTACAAACGCTAAGCATAGTGGCTGGTTGTACTCTTCAGTCTTCTGTATGACCTGTCGCAGCGTATGAATGTGGTGCTGAAGCCTTTTCGGAAACCGGCTTGTTCGGGAGGCTGGAAGTCATCAAGTCTGCGTGCGAGACGATTCGTGATGACCCTCGAAAACAGTTTATAGACGTGGCTCAGAAGTGAGATGGGTCTATAATTCTTCAAGAGGGTTTTATCACCTTTTTTGAAGAAGAGAACCACCATACTTCCGCGCCATGACTTTGGCGTTTTGCCCTCGAGGATGACAGTGTTGAATAGTTTCTGGAGAGCTCTCAATATTGGCTTTCCACTAGCCTAGAGAAGCTCGGCTGTTATACCGTCATCACCCGGCGCCTTGTTGTTCTTGAGCTGTTTGAGAGCCATACTAATCTCGTACAGACTGATGTCCGGGATGTCTTCGGTATAGTGTCGGGTCAGTTTAGCTCTTGGGTCTATGGCCAGATTGCAGACAAGTGGTTGTACTGATGTGTATAGCTGGCCGTAGAACTTCTCGACTTCCCTCAAGAGTTCCGGTGTAGAGGATACAATCCTGCCGTCTCCGGTCTTCAGCTTACTCAACCGGCTCTGTCCGATAGACAGATCTCTTACAAATACTTTAGGGCCTTTGTTGCGCTCGATAGTCTCTCTTATTTTGTCAATATTATACTCGCGTACATCGCGAGTCAGAGACTTAGACATCTGCCTATTAAGCCGCTGGCATTCGGAAACTTCTTCTAGAGACTGCAAGATCATCCTGCGTCTTCCCTCCATAAGCTTGAGGGTAACGCCTGGGAGATTTTCAGTTCTTTTTGTACGGTGGGTTTTAAAGAACTTGTGCCCGACCGTATGGACAGTTTTCACTACCCTGCTGCTATAATCGTCCACGTTTATGCACTCACCTAGACCTTCGAAGCGATTCTGCAGTTCGAGCTGAAAGCTATCGGGCTCCTGAATCTGAACAAGTATTGGACGGAGTGTAGACTTCATCAGTCTAGACCTCTTAAGTTTGAAATTGATATTCAATGTGCCTCTTACTAGTCGGTGATCACTTCTGGTTTTAACTGCGTTGAGCACAGAGACATCATTGAATATGTGCCGCCTCGTCGACATGATGAAGTCTATCTCGTTTCTTATAACACCGTCGGAGCTCAGCCAGGTCCATTTACGGTGTTCCCGCTTCTGGAAAAAGGAGTTCATCATAAAGAGTCCCTCCTTCTCCATAAAGTCAGTCAGCATTTGGCCCCGGGGATTCCGTTGTCCAGTACCAAAGGCGCCCACTCTCAGCTCATCGTCGCCTCGTCTGCCCAGTTTCGCGTTAAAGTCCCCCATGACAACGGTGTAGTGAGTTTTAAAGGTATGTATGGCTCTATATATATCCTCATACATAACCTCTACCTCATCGTCGGTGTATGTCGAAGTCGGTGCGTATACCTGTATAATTTTCAGTGAATACCTTTCGGTCATTTTAAATATCAGGTACGCTACCCGGGTCGACACACTCTCGATCTTGACAACGTTGTTCACGAGAGACCTGTGTTATCGAGTCCTCACCCTCTCTTTAGATTTCAGATAATCCTATGATATCCCAGTGTAACCTGCTCAATTCTTCCTCTAACTCGTCGATCTTTTCGTCAGTTCGCAGTGTGCGCGTGTTAAAACACGCCATGGCCAATGGTCGTCGTTGTTGGTAACCATGCCTCTTCCGGGGATTATTAGCACCCCCCGCCCCGCCGTTACCGTGGCTGCTACCGTGGCCAGGACTAGCGGGGCCACCGGGAACTGGGGGCCATTTAATATTTGTGGAAATCATTAGGGGGATGATGCCATAATCGCCACGCTTGGCAGACGGGTTGGCGATCGCAGTATAGCGTTAGTAGGTATTAAGAGGACGCTGCTGCCTACGTCTTACAAGCCCCTTAGGCACCTCTTACAGCACCTGTGGGCTATGATCTCCTAGCAGTAGCCCAACCACCTAGGGCTTTGGATGCCATGTGTATCGCCATTCCAGAGAGTGGTGCCCTGCTTCCGGTAACACTCAGCCCAAGCGAGCCCTCTACCGGTGTGGCACCAGAGTACTGCCTCGCTTGAACTACCGCTTGCGGTAGTTGTTGCTGGATTTGGTCACCTCTTACGACCCGCTGTTAGTCCAGCATGCGGTGGGGAGACTGTATTCTTGATCCGTCCCCACACGGAAAAATGTTTCGGATATCTATGGGTAATTTGTTGTAGAAGCGTATACATTGCCCCATGAAACAATTACTAATTCTGTGGAGACGAGTAGATTGTATAATAAGATCATCTTTGTTCCGTGAATTAACATGATGAATATCGTTATATTTTTCAAAGCTACTGATATTCTTTTAACATATAGAAGATTTTCATATATAAATTGCGAGGTAACAGAATACTTATTTCTCTAAATTTTTCCTTAAGGGAAGCTCTCAGGGTCAAATTGTAAATTGCTCGAACAGCCCTTTTCTGCAGAAAAAAGATGGCGTTTAGTTCTGCAGAGCATCCCCATAGCAGTATGCCATATGACATAATACTATGAAAATAAGCGAAATAAACAAGTCTAGCTGTCTCAATATCAGTTAATAATCTAATTTTCTTTACATCATACGCCGCTGAGCTTAACCTGGTAGGTTCACAATTAACAATTGTTCAATATGGGGGCCCCGTTGTAATCTGGCATCAATAATGATACCTAGAAAAACAGTTGACTCTACAAGGTCTAAATCCACGCCATTTACTTGTACATTTGTACCTGTCTTACATTAGACGTTGTGAATTTAATACATTTTGTTTTCTTCTCATTAAGGAGAAGATTATTAATGTTGAACCAATGTACAACAACCTTAGACTGTACGTTGTTCACATCATCATAATTAAACAGCTGTCTCTTAATTTTGAATAATAGAGAGGTATCATCTGGAAACAGCACAATGTCCTGATTATCCCTTACATAATAGAGTAAGTCATTTATATATATGAGAAATAAAAATGGGCCGAGATTCGAACCCTGGGGCACGCCCATTATCACATTAGAACCGGGAGATCGTTTTCCATTAACATCGACCTTTCGAATTCTATCACACAGATAAAAAGTCAAAAGGTCGAGAGCCCTGTTCCAAATTTCGTAATGGCCTGTGAAGAGATTCATGATGCACACATTCAAAAGTCTTAGACAAGTCGCAGAATATACCTAAAGCATCCTGCGAGTTCTCCCAGGCCTAAAAAATATTTCTCATTAATTCAGCGCCTGCATTAGTGGTAAGAGCGATTCTTAGTGAAGCCAAACTGGTTTTTGTGAAGTAGTTTATGACTACTAAAGTGGCTTAACATCTGATTTAAGATATTTTTTTCAAATACTTTACTTAACGTGGGCAACAAAAAAATAGGCCGTAAGTTATTTGGATCTGACGTGCTACCCGATTTGAACAAAGGAATCACTCTACTAAGTTTCATAAGATCAGGAAATACGCCATGAGCAACACAATCATTGAACAGAGATGCCAAGTGGGGGGCAATAATATGAATTACAGAACTAATAGTCTTTACAGACAGCCCCCATAATCTGCCGTGTTTTAATATTGAGATTATTAAAAGTATTTACTATATCTTTCCCACTGACATCCGAAATTTAAAATGATGCGCCACATTCAAAAATACTTTATTTAAGAAACGACTCAGCCGAAGTACAGGACGACGTTAGAGTTTTAGTTGTCAACAAATGAAAATTAGTAAATACGTTTCAAACTCCGTCGCCACTTCCTGTTCCCCCCTCACATTTTTATCACCAATATTCAAATTAAAATCTCTATTCGTCACTGTTGTCCTACCGGTTTCACTATTAATAACGTTCCAAGTCATTTTAATTACATTACCGGATTGTTTAATTTTATTACTTAAGTAAATAGATTTAGAAAAGGAATAGGCTCTTTTAAAACATTTAGAATAATTTCTAACAAATTCTATAAATTCTGGTTTATGGTTATAACATTTTTCATCATAAAGTTCATATAACCTCAATCTACTTTTATAAATACCAGGTTGCCCAGTCACCAAAGCCTGTACGAACCCCAACTATGATATGTTTGGGTTTAAAAATGTTATTAAATTCATCACTGATAAGGTGGAACAGTGAGTTATATAAATCGTTTGGGTACAGGCCAACTTGGGTACTCTCTCAATTAAATTGCATTTAAAACGCTCTAAGCGGCCTACATTAATTGGGCACCTTTTTCCTTTGAACCTTACTAGTCCTAGGGAACACAACCAACTGACCGCTATAATCAGATTCTAGTTTATGTATCTAGGTCTAACATTATTGAAAATATTGCACTAGTAGCAGTTACTCTAGTAGGTTCCAAAAAATATTGTACGATTTCATAAGGGTTACAAACTTGCTAGTAAGAATATTGTTTTCTAATAAATTGATATTACATTCTCTACGGATAGCTACTGTTTTATTTGAAGTGGAGGTTTTATATAAAATGTCCTCCATTAAACGCTCGAAATCATCATAAGGTAAAGAAGCAGGTCTGTATACGCGCACAACAATGAACTGCTCAGACTCAATACATGCAACTTCTATAACTCTTGCAACAGATGGGCTCACTATGTCCTTACGTTCTTTAAATTTAATATTATTATTTATGATTATTAAAGAGCCACCATGTATCATATTAACTCTGCTGAAAGAGTCTGATCTGAGAGATCTGGTTACTTTTAAGCCAATGTTCTGTAATACAAAGAATATCTATTTTGCAACCATTTATGAATAATTTGATTTCCGAATCTTTACCCGTCATACACTGGATATTTTGATGGACCAGGTTAAGTAAATTTTGTTTTTTGCTAAATACTTCATGAGTATTAGAGCAAGAGGATGTCTCTATTGTCTTAAAGTGTAATTTAAATTTATAGAAATGTCAAAATTTTCATTATTAAAAATGTCTGAATTTAAATTACATATGTCAATATTACATTGCTCAATAGAAGCAACTTTGTTATTAGCCAAGTTCTTGGCTGATGTATAAAAAATATGATAGCGAACAAGCTATCTGTCTTTTATAATATTTAGAAAGATAAAAATTGACTTTTGTCAAATGGGAAAAGGTTCCAAATCAATATTGCAAACATCGAATATTTCCCCGAGAGATGAGATTTTTTAGGTGACAAGGTGAAATTCAGTTAGACAAATAAGGTATCTATTAATAACACCTCTATAAATTTCCTTATCGTACTTTTCTATAGACTGCAGCGAAAGCATTACACGCACTAAATGCTCACCATTACTTAACAACAAATAGGTATATCTAAAA
Organism: Phalera bucephala; assembly: GCA_905147815.2. Classification (NCBI taxonomy): domain Eukaryota; kingdom Metazoa; phylum Arthropoda; class Insecta; order Lepidoptera; family Notodontidae; genus Phalera; species Phalera bucephala. The sequence goes on from LR990625.1 coordinate 15,648,111, forward strand.
TTCCAAAACGTACATCACTGGCCAGAGATGTGGTTTAACTTAAAAATATGATTTTATTTAAGACATACTAGGCATGCCTTTTAAGTTTTGTCGTTTGAAGAAAAAAACACAACGAGAACCTTATAGTACTTTTTATTGTTTTTCAAAGAAGCGCCACGTAGCTTAATACATTTTTCCATTCGCTCAAACCAGTTATTATAACATTTATTCCACTCTAAAGTGGGGGTGTTCAAAATGGCTGACTTGAAAGCGTCGACTGCTTCTTCATCGGACTGGAACCTTTGACCACGAAGACTTTTCTTAATTTTAGGAAATGTAAAGAAATCGTTAGGGCTTAGGTCAGGACTGTATGGAGGATGGTCAAGAATTTCTACTTTTTCCTGGTTTTTCCAACGAACGTGGCCACCATCTTCTTTCAAGTGCTTCGAGAACGAACAACTTTAGTCCGCTTTGGCTCGTCTTGAAAGACCCAGATTGTAGATTGTTGTTTGGAATCAGGATCGTAGGCATAGATCCAAGATTCGTCACCACTGATGATGTCGTAGACGTGATTTGCCTCTCCTCGGTTGAACCTTTGCAGAGTTTTCTTACACCATCTGACGCGGGCCGCCTTGTGATCGTCGGAAAGCAGATGCGGTATCCAACGGCAAACTAGCTTTCTCACACCAAGCGCTTCATGCAAGATCTTCTGAATGGTTGTCCCTGAGATGCCTAATAGAGCCTCTATCTCTCGATACGTCACATGACGATCTTTGAGAATTAGTTGTCTCACAGCAATGATGTTATCTTCAGTGAAGGCGGATTTTGGGCGTCCTTCGCGAGATTTGTCACTAACACTAGTATGTCCACGCTGGAATTCTAAGTACCAGCGTTCGACAGTCCGCAGACATGGGGCTTCATCACTGAACACAGATGTTAGCTCTTCAAAACAGTGAAGCCGTGTCAGGCTTCTTCTAAAGTTGTAGAATATTATTGCACGAACATTTTCCTTAGGAAGATTCATTTTTGTACGTAACCTGACAGATTCCATTCGACGCTGAGACTAAACAATAGCATTAATCCTAATACTTTCAACTGTTTTGAGATTCAAAATTTAAACACATTCGAATATAGAACAGTTCCAAATTCTAAATTGCCGGGAAATATGGAAACGACAGAACTTAAAAGGCCTCGTATTAAGCTTTAGAGTTCAAATTTCAAAAATATTAATCTTAATATGTCGTGTGTCTCTTATTTTATTAGTGTCATTATTTTATTTGGGCAGCGACAATCGCCACTGAGCGCTTTTATACAAAAGTTTTTCAATAATTTGTAGGTATTTTAAAGAATTGGGCTTTATGTATGGTATTTAAAACACTGTTTTACTTGAATGCCAAGTACATCACTAAAAGATTTTTGCAAATCAGTCTACTTTTGCACCGAGCGTAATCTTATTCGCTTTGACCAATTTAATGCTTAAGGCGGTGCGTTACGATAACCTCGTGAAATAAACATTTAATGGTACTCTAGCGGCATTACACTATAATCACACAAAGTTATCGTAACGAACCGCGTTTGGTTATAGTGAATAAAATTGCCCAGGAGAAATCACTACTGGATTAAGTCTAGATGCGTTATGAAGGCGTGTAATCCGACGCAGGCGCATCGTCCGCGACACGCGTATAATGCGCTGACAACTTAATAATCCGAACGTAAGTCACGCCACGCTTCATATTAAATCGCATGACTAATGCGACCGTACCGAAAGTCTGCCTACTTTTGAAAGATAGGGGCGAGAGTAATTAAGAGTCAAAGTCATAAATAATTTATTTATTAAGGCTATTTATTAAGGCACGAGAACCAGTTTGGCTTTCAGCCGGGACTTTCCACAGAAAGTGCTATACTGTGTCTGAAGCATACCGTCAAGTATTATACGAATAGAAATACCCCCGTATACGCATGTTTCCTTAACCTATCGAGGGCCTTTGATCTGGTTTCCTATGACATTTTGTGGAAAAAAGTGGAGGACATAGGGTTTCCCAAAGATATGATACATCTCCTCAAGTATTGGTATGGAAATCAAATTAAAAATGTGAGATGGGCGGGCACACTGTCTGATCCATACGGGTTAGAGTGTGGGGTTAGGCAGGGAGGATTGAGCTCCCCAGCATTATTTAATTTGTACATTAACGTACTGATTGTTGAACTCAGCAGCCAACATGTCGGTTGTCATATTGATGATGTTTGCGTCAATAACATCAGTTACGCAGATGACATGGTGCTGCTGAGTGCATCAATCAGTGGTCTAAGGACACTTTTACATATTTGTGAGGAATATGCCACAAATCACGACCTTAAATATAATGTTACCAAGAGTCAGTTCATGGTCTTTGAGACCGACTCTAAGTGTCCTGTATCAGTTCCACCCATCAAACTGTATGGAATTCCGTTGGTCAGGGTCAACAATTTTAAGTACCTTGGACATTTAATAACCGTGGGTCACAAAGATGACGAAGATATTGAGAGGGAGCGGAGGGCGTTATCAGTCAGAGCTAATATGATAGCTCGCAGGTTTGCACGTTGTTCCATACCGGTAAAAATAACACTTTTCAGAGCATTTTGTACATCCTTTTACACGTGCAGCCTGTGGGTGAATTACACTCAAAGAGCATATCGAGCTCTCCGAGTCCAATATAATAACGCTTTCAGGGCGCTGATGGGTTTGCTACGATATTACAGTGCTTCGGGCATGTTTGCAAACGTGCGTGTCGACTGCTTTCATACAATTATGCGTAAGCGAGGCACGTCGCTAATCCGCAAAGTTTGAGGCAGTTCCAACAGGTTGCTGTAAATGATAGCGGGCAGATATGACTGCCCCTATGTTACACACTGTTGTGCATTACATGTTCGCCTGCTGTAGTGAATATAAAACTGTAAATACTAATACTAGCATAAGAAAATTGTAATTACTAACAACTGGGCCTAGATGCCTTCAATAAAATGAATTATTATTATTATTTTGTTGGTTGTTTTTCTCAGCTTGCGCCGGTATGTTCATGTCATTTACGGGTAAAGCCAAGTAAATGACATGTAGAATATTTATGTGTTTAAGTCAGTCTGTCCGTCAGTCTCGTTGGTGCTTTCCTCTATTTGCAAAAACTTCCGCACTATGCGGCATGTGTTTAGAATAGCGGCTTTCTGTAGTAAGATGTAGATGGTGGGCTTCAGATCAATCAGTTTTATACTGTGGTGAAGGTATTTTGGTATTACCCCGGTAGTCGATAATACAACTGGAACAATGTACACTTTATTCTGCTTCCAGATTCTTGTTACTTCTTCTTTAAGGTCTGTGTATTTATGTACTTTTTCAGCTATTGTTCGTTGGAGGTTGTGGGTGTTTGGGACAGCAATATCAATAAGGTAAGTGGTTTTACTGTTTTTATCTTGCAGGGTGATATCTGGGCGGTTATAGTGAATAGTTCTATCGGTAAGTATTGCGCGATCATAGTAAATTTTATGCGTGCTATTTTCAAGAATAGGACTAGGATTGTATTTGTAGTATGGAGTGTTTGTATTGGGTATGAGGTGATGTTTGATTGCGAGATTTTGATGTATGATGTTTGCTATTTGATTGTGTCTGTGTGTATAATCAGTTTGTGAAAGATTAGGGCATGCTCCAGTTATGTGCTGGATATTTTCAGGGTGGCTGTGACATTTTCTGCATCTGTCGTCTGTGAGTGTTGGGTCTTTGATTATGTGTTTTCTGTAGTTTTTAGTATTGATGATTTGGTCCTGAATGGCCACCATAAAGCCTTCAGTTTCTGGGAATAGGGATCCTAGGGTGAGCCATTTGTTGGATGCTATAGAGTCTACGTGTGCTTGGTCTAAGTCATGTGGGTGTCTGCCATGTAACACCTTCTTCTTCCACTGTTCTGTTCTTTCCTGTTCTGAGTGCATTTCGGTACTTGGTCCATTCTCTATTGTCAGGTTTAGTGGTGTATGGTTGAAATCATTTTTAACTATTGCCTTGTGCAAATCACTGTGTCTAGCTTTTTGTTGGAAAAATAATTTTAGATTAGTTATTTGTTTTATCCAGAGTAAATATATGTTAATTAGTCCTCGCCCTCCGTTTTCTCTTTTCAGAGTCATTCTCTCTATTGCAGATTTTGGGTGTAAATAATTATGTTTTGTGAGAATAGTTCTGGTGCTTATTTCTATATGGTTAATATCTGTTTTAGTCCATTTTATGATCCCGAATGAGTAAGTCAAAATAGGTGTTGCAAAAGTGTTTATAGCTTTTATTATGCTTTTTCCTGTTAGCTTGCTTTTACATATGGCATTAACTCTATATTTATATTCCCGTAATAAAGATGTTTTTATTTTACAGTGATCAATACCTTTGGATTGGTGATATTCTAGATATTTATAAAGTTCGTTCGGGTCCATAGCTATTATCCTTTCGTCATCACTTATTGCGTAATCACCGGGCCGGATTTTACCTTGAATTATATGTATCGTCTTGCATTTATCCAGGCCAAACTGCATGTTAATGTCTTTACTGAACTCTACCGTTGTATCTATTAATAGTTTCATTTCCTTTTCTGATTTTGCATAAAGTTTAATGTCGTCCATATAAATTAAATGTGATATACATGTGTTGATATTATCGTGTTTAAGATGATATCCGGCTTTGCGTTCACGCAGCATGTGAGATATTGGATTAAGGGCGAGGCAAAACCACAGGGGACTCAAGGAGTCACCTTGATATATACCTTTCTTTATATGTATTTCTCTAGTAATAATATGGTTAAGATGTAATTTGGATTTCCATAGACTCATTGTATTTTTTAAAAACTCAATTATAACTGGATTAATTTTATATATTTGTAAAATACGTAATAGCCATGAATGTGGAATGCTATCAAATGCCTTCTTGTAGTCTATGTAAGTGCAATGTAGGTTTCTCTTATTAACTGTGGTATGTCGGTGAACTAGTGAGTCAATAATTAGCTGCTCCTTACATCCCATGTGGGCTCGCCTGCATCCCTTTTGTTCCTCTGAGAGGATGTTATTGTTTTCTATGTGGATGTTAATTTTCTGTGCAATAACAGATGTGAGGATTTTATATATGGTGGGTAAGCATGTTATCGGTCTGTATAGTGATGGTTGGGTTGTGGATTTTCCTTTTGGTAACATATATGTTATACCTTGTGCTATAAATGCTGGTGTGTTTTGTTGTCTGTGGATTATCTGAGTTAAGTTTTTAGCTAAGATCTTATGGAGCGTATTAAACTTTTTATACCAGAAGTTATGTATTCTGTCGATTCCCGCAGATTTCCAGTTACTTAGTCGCGCTACAGTGTTCTTGATATCTGTTTCTGTTATCTCTTCAAACTTCATTACCTCTAGTCCTTCCCATCTGGATTCTTCTTCGGCTATCCACGTCGCCTCTTCGTTATGTTGTGTATCTGTTTCCCAAATTCCTCCCCAAAAATTCTCAAGATCCTCTGCTTTCGGTATCTCACTCTCATTAGGCTTCGGATTAGCATTATCTGTTGTCAGTTTCCTATAGAATAGCTTTTCATTTGTGTGAAAAAGTTTGTTATCATTTTTCCTTAGACGTGCCTTTTTATATCTTGCTAGTCTATGGGCTTTCAATGCTAACTTTTGTTTTAAAGTGTCCAAATATTCTTCCGGTTTTCTATTATTACTTTCGTGAACGCTATGTATGTTTGTGTTTTTTAATATTATTTCAACCCTGTCTACTACTTTCTTCGATCTGTTATTGTTGATGAACTGTGTTAGACGGCCTATGTCTGATCTCAATTGTGATATGTCTTTCTCAATTCTGATTTGCCAAGTGGGTTTTCTCTCGATATTGCGTTGCGGTCGGTTACTTTCATCATCTATTATTTTATATCCCAATTCAAGTGATATAACTAGAGCACTACAATAGATAAGAGTATGGATGTCGATGAGTTGAGAATCTTCTGAGAAAAAGTGGTGTAGTATTTTATTGTTGAATATTTCAGTTCTTTGTGTGAGCTGTGCACTATATTTCAGTTTAGGTAGTTTCGGTCTGAGTTTAGGGCCGGTTCCCGCGTATTTGACTAAATTTGTTTGAAGATTGTCATGTAGTTTTTGTGCTATGGTGTCTGGTAATGGCGTAGGTCGTAGGGTTTCAATTTCGTTTACCATTAAAATAGTTGTTATTTCCGTCTGTGTAAATGCATGTGAGTTTGACGTAAGCGGTGTTCTAAGTGCATTCTGAGAATGCGTGCTTGGAAGCGTGTGAGAAAATAAATCTGATTGGGATGGTAAATTTGTGTCTGGTACACTTCGCTGTGTATGTTGTGAGGATTGCAGAGATGGTGCTGCAAGAGGTATTGATTGTAAGGGGGAGGACTCTATCTGTTCCAATTCTATTCTAACCTCTTCTTTGATTTGAGCTAAGATTTTATCAGAAATCATTTTGTTACGGATTATGACACGTCTTTGATCTGAAACCCTTTGTTCCGAAACATTGACTTCAGGATATTGTCTTATAAAATGTTCATGTAATAATTTTCTGTATATTGTCAGGTCAGTCTCTAATTTGGTTACGCGGTAATATGTACGCATGATGAATAAGTTAACATCATTAGTCCACTTCATGCGTACGCGGGGTTTACCAGCCTTAGTGGACGCAGGTTGGAAAGCGTTAGCTTCCTGTGTAGCACTTAAGATTGGAGTAGCTGAACTTGGACGGGAGTAGTCTGTTGAGTCTGTTAAAGTCAATGGAGGGGGTCTACTGTTTGGGTTTTGTTGTATACCTACAACAGTCTGGGACTGGATAGGTAGCTGCGACATGTTGCCCCCCCCAGAGTACGAGGGGCTGCCCGAGCTAGGCTCGGGGCGGGATTCTCCAGTGGAGTTACCACTGGTACCCGCCTGGGGAACTCTACTTCTTGTTAGTACCATTTTCATATCGCAGAGTATACCTTGGCCTTGTTAGCCGCGTAAGTTTCATTAGTACGCGTGTCCGCCCCCCACGTGGCAAGATGTTCAGCACGGACGTAAGGTAGGATTTTGGGGGGCTTATTATTATTATTATTATAAGCCAACATCAAAAGCATTTACAGATATAAAAAAGTTGTAGTAGATATGTCGTTTTTCGAAAATTGGTATTAAGGATTTCTTTCAAAAATTCTCAGCAGGAGTCCGGAGCCTGGAACTGTTACCGGTATAAGCATATGTGCATTAGTTCATATACTCGCTTGGTCCTATTAGATACATCGTCGGGGAAATGTGGACGTACACAATATACCTCTACCACCCTCCCGCAAAGGTGTCGCAAGCTTTAGAGGTGATTCATGAGCCCTTTGACTTGAATATTTGCTTCGACATCGTATTCAATCTCTTTTATTCTTATGTGGACTAACGACGAAATCGACATGAAATATCCAAAGTGATATTTTCACGGAAGCCGATGGAAATAAGAAGCCAAATGGTCTGTACGGAATGAACCTGCTTGGTGTGATTGTATAGAGATAAAGAGATAAATACATTCACTGCCTCTCGATTACTTCGTTGTTATCCTTCTACGTCACGAAAACTATTACTTTATACAGTAGCAGAATAGCGGATGCGATGCTCACACAATTAAATTCGTACCAATTTTGCCTCCAATGAATACGTAGGCTCAACCGCCGAAACCAACAATCTCGGAAAAGTAAATTAGTTCGCCCTAAATTCATACCCACTCATCAAGGAGTCCAGAAATTAGTATTTATTATTCCTGACTTGCAGAATCGGCAATCAAGAGTTCATTGTTCACCATTCGTTAATTTATTGGGCTCTTAATTAATTAAGATGTGCCGGCGGTATCCCGGGCCCGACCTGTGGCGTATCTAATGAAGAAATATTTTTTTCAATGAACATAAGTGATAAGGTCTAGTGACTAGCAAATTCGGTACTGCGAAATCTTGATTAACGAAACTCGCTTGGAATTTGCTTCGCTCATTTTGTGGAGCTACTCTCAGCTTAAAGTACCTATACATATTGTATGTATATCATCAAATTTGTATGCGCATGGTCGACAAAATGTTGTACAGTACACCTCTGCTACCCACGCTTGGAGGATGAACGTATGAAGGTAATGTAATGATATGTGGCTACCAGGGTAAGGACCCGGCTACTGCGGTAACAGAGGTAAAAGATTCCTCTTTTACTGTCTTCCGACTAAACACCACTACTGGCATTTTGAATTAGGTGATATTATCCCGTTGACACAGTATATATTTAGCGTTCTCTAATATTTTAGCGTTTCTAAATCTCTTCTTGCAATATTGAAGTTCAAATTTCCACGAACCATTTCACTAAGACCTAATTACCGGAAATGTATTTCAACTCTATCTGCAAACTCCAAACATCCATTGCTAGCTTTTGCCATTAGTCACGGTAAAGCCGGCAGCTACTATTTGTCTAAGTACCTGCCTGACTAACTTTGGTTGTGTTAGTTGATTTGCATTACTGAGAAGCGTATGTCTCACCTTTAAAGGTGGGATATAAATAAAATAAATAGAGTTATCTTCTCCACCAGCCTTCTGCAACCCACTACTGGATATACGTCTCTCCGATTGAATGCCATTGGTTACGATACTAGGCTACTCTCGTCCAATTTCTGGCAGCCACCCTGTGAAGATCTTCACTCCACCCAACCTAATGTCCACTACGTTACGCTATGTTTGCCAATTTGTGATGTCCATACCCAAACTCGTTTAACCCAGCAGTTATTCCCAGTGGACTATGTCGACAACTTTGGATCTCTGTCAAATAACTAAGGTACCTTATTCTTGCCATAGAAATGAACATTGTATTAACAGTTTTGGTTAACTCTTATCACTTACATAATTTAAAGCTTTGACTTAAAAAGGAATAACACCCAAGCTATTTGTAAAAACATGAAGATGAGACTAGTAATCAAGCAAGTTAAAAAGTTTGGGTTCACTTCTGCCAATCAACGTGTTGTCTATTAATTAATAGAGGTGATTCCTGCTGTTTACTCAAAAAATATAGGTTGTGACGTAGTTTTGCGTACTTATTTTTTTTATTTCCAACAGGCGGTGGGCCGCGAGAGTGTGCTGGCATCAGCATCATCGCGGGAGCTGCGGTGCGGGCGGCGGCTGGTGTCGGGGCTATTCTCACGGCCGCGGCTGCCGCTCGGCTACTCCTACGTCACCACAGTGCCACGCGGCGCGTGCCGGCTCAACATCACCGAGATCGCGGCTACTGAAAATTACATAGGTTAGTGATATGCATTAGCATCATCGCGGCAGCTGCGTCGCGGGCGACGGCTGCCTTCACCACAACTCGCCATTTCCAAGCTCATCACCATCGCGATAGTGACCACTAAAAATTGCATAAGTTACGTACTTGTAATTAGTCACCTCACAAAAACTAGCAGAGTGTCTTGGCAGGACACTTATTACTCGGGACTTCATATTTTCTTAGGAGGTCAATAAGGTTTCCAACTTTCAGTAGTTATTTATTCAAGGTGGACAAAGTCTACAAGTTATGAACATGAATGAGCTTTAATGTAAACTAATTTATCAGACGTTTTATCATGTATAAAAGCATTTTAAAGGCAAGGACGGAATAATTGATTGCTACTGATAACCGAAACCAAATTGAAGTCACTAATAGAAAACCCTGTTGCCCAGTTTACAAATGACGTCAATTGTAAACCAAGTACGTAATAAACTTCTACTGGCCTTGTAACACATCTCAATCATAATTGTGTCAATATTGATTTTTGATTGGAAACGTCACGTATATCACAAACAGTGGGTCACAAAGAGACATCTTAATCGAGAGATGAAGTGTTCGCTAGTGCAAAGATCGATGTCGAATCGATTAATGGAAATTGCACATGCGGTCGCGCCACTCTTCAATAGAAGCGCCTACGCCGCAAATTGTAAGATAAATGGAGGTGGTCGTCTGCACAATTGGTGGTTAATTATTCGCATGTCGCCGCCGAAAGCAATTTAATCGGGTTCAACAATTTGTTAGACGCTTGTTTATTCAATTACTTTCGTTTGATTTCACTTAATCGTCATTAGCTATGCTTAGGCGTATCCACCGGTAGAGCCTAAATTTTTCCGAGGCCATCTTCAGTACCTATCAGAAGTTTAATGCATTCTTAAGTCAAAAAATCAGATAAAATCTCTTGATTTTTTCTCATATTGATTTTGTCATAATGTACATTACAATGCAGGTACCTTTTTACTAAATTTAAATTTGTAATAGTTTCAGCTACTTTCTTTTGTCATTATTCTCTATATATATTCTATTCTCTATCTTTAATTCTAGTATAAAATAATAAAAAACTCTTAGACTAAATGTTATGACTCACAGTTTATGTCTTAGAATTGTCATTGAGAAGTGGTTTAAAATTTTTTGTCCACTATTTATTCAACAACCAATTATTTTGAATTCAAAATTGTCTTCATAAACTGCTTTTAAATTAGTTTGGTTTATATATTCCTATGTACGATATCGCATTTGTTTTGTTTTAGCCCTGAAAGTGACTAATGGGTCGTATATAATGAACGGCGAGTTTGCGGTGAGCGCGCCGGGTACATATGAGGCAGCAGGCGCGCGCTTCCTGTACACGCGCACTGCCGGTCTCGACGCCGTCTTCGCGCATGGACCCATACACCACTCTGTCGACATCATGGTAATCTTCTCCTTTTAAAGAAATAATCATTTATACTATAATCAGGGTACAGTTACCCAAAGGCTGTAAAAAACTTAAAGGACTACGATTTCACATATATTATAACAGCTATTCAGATCCAAATTATACCTTACTTAGCTTATTTCATCATTCGTGTCCGCTCCGTAGGCATATCATGACAATAGCACTTTAAGAAAAGTTCAAAGATAAGTTGCGTCCAATCACTGCGCCGAAGCATCTCAGAGGTAAAAAACTGAAACCTTAATAAATCACAAACTACAACTGAAGTTTCTTTACAGATTCTCTACACTCAACCAAATCCGAACATCAAATACGAGTTCTTAACTGATTTAGAACCAGACGAAACTAACGATATACCAACTGCGGACCCTCCGCGCCACACAGCTCAACGCCACCATCGGCACCACAATACTGAGTCTCACACGAGAGATCTTGAATCGAAATCGGAGCCTTCATTGTCGAAGCAACCGGATTTCAACAACTTGGAGAGCCAATCTCAAATAGATAGCAATGTTATAGGAACGAGGAAATTTGTATGGAAGGTGTTGGAGTTTACTCAATGCTCGAGGAGTTGTGGTGGAGGACTTCAGATTGGGAAATTTAAATGCGTGGAAGTTACGGAGAAGGGGGATAAGGAAGTGTCTCCATTCCATTGCACAGGGGTACCTCCCCCAACAAGAAGGCGTCGCTGTGGTAGTACCCCTTGTCCTCCAAGGTGGAGAGCAGCAGCTTGGGGCCCCTGCCCTGTATGTGGTCCTGCTCACAGAACTCGAATTGTGGGCTGCGTCCAAGATCATGCTCGAGGAATCACTAAAGTTAGTAGTCTAAATCTAAAAATATTGTTTTTCAAGTATCCTCAGTAACTTGTAATTTGTTTTAAATTAGAGTATCTAATTAGTTCGTATTTGTTCTTGTATATAAACTTGTTACATTCATAGTAATCCAGAGCATACATATACTGAAATATGTGTTCTTTCAGATAAGCGATCAAAAATGTCCATTACCAATGCCGACAAGCAGCGAAATTTGTGACATCCCCAACTGCGATGGTACTGCTGTAACTGAAAGCAACCCAAGACTCGACTCTAGGCGTCAAGTGCGCCCTAAAGATCACACGGACACCTTTAGAGAAGGGCCTATTATATCTCTAGCGACCAACTTGACAGATAATGACATTGCAACTACTCCTGCGCCGAACTTTAGCTTTAGTGCTGGAGGAGGATGGTTGTATACGGAGTGGTCTGAGGTATGTGCAATTGTCATTTATTTTACATCTATACTAATAATGAAACTGTAACCGAGCCGAATGTGTACGTTGAATATTTTTTAAAGTTTTAATTTTTTCGATTTCTTTACCGATGTCTATCTATCTATCTATCTATCTATCTATATCTATATCTATATCTTTACCGATGTAGAGGCCGAAATAATTTTTTTCGGAATTATTGTTTGTGCAAAAACTAACGAACGGATTTCAATGAAATTTAGTATCGTAATCGTTATATACCCTAAGTTAAAATTTATAATACTTTAAAATTTTAAATAACATAAAGGGGCTATGCTATTACAAAAAAAATGCGTGCGCAGCCGCGGATAACAGCTAGTTAGAAATAAAAACCTATTTTATGATTAGGTGTTGCACTAACTATGTAAGGAATCTGTGAAAAATCGGATTAAGCACGCATGGGGTGGTGACGATCACGCGGTCCTAGGATTAAATCCTACGTTGGACATGCTGGGGGGCTACTACTAACTACTGAAAAAAAATCCGTAGTAATGTACTTACCGTTACTAGTTTCGTCAGTAAACTGTGGGTGTATAAACTACACCTTTGCCATCCCCGCTTGAAGAATATAGGCAGAAAGATGTTAATTTTGCTATTTTTTTTTCTTTACGAACAAAATTGACCATTCGGAACTCAAACTGTATCGACAGGTAATCTTCAAATTTCATGAAGGACAAGGAATATTACTATTATAAGCTTATCATCATTATTTATCTAGTGCGTTGGCTGGTGTGTGGGCGGAGGATTGCAATCTCGCGGAGTAAGATGTGCTGATCCAAGTGGGTGCGTAGCGCATCGGGCACCAAAATCAACGCAATCTTGCGCAGTTAGAAAACAGTGTGACGCGCATTGGTTTACTAGTAAGCTTTTTACCCAACTATTATTTTATGTAACCCTTGAAATACAATCACACTCTAAAATGAGGCAAAAAACTATTTTTATTATCTAACCAATTAGAATTTAATCTTGTTTACTCTTAAAACGTAATTCAGTTGGCTTTAAATGCAAGGGAGGGTAATATGGAAGGCAGATGACTGGTGAAATGGGCCTCATCTAAATTAATCTTCTAATTATTAGGTGAATGGTCTCCATGTTCTGCCGCATGTGATGGCCGCCAAATCCGTGGTGTCATTTGCATCGGTGGAAATGGAAGAAGACTACGTGATGGCTCTTGTAGAGGACAGAAGCCAGAGTCTGAACGAGCTTGTGGAGGCACTTGTAGTCCTTCATGGTACCTGAGTGACTGGAGCGAGGTAAGAAATCATCCAGTAGAAAAACATTTATCCGACTAAATTCATCACACTGTAAAGAATGTTCATGGCAAAACCCGATAGACAAGATCTTAGTACTGAAATATTGCTGCAAATTATAGATGACAAAGTATTTGCTACCTAGGTACCTATTTAAATAATTCAGAGTAGTTCACTAACTATAAGTTAGCGTTGTTAAGAACTAGTAATTTTACTGATGGAAACTTTTGGTACACAATCACAATCCTAGATTTAAGTTAAGTTTGTAGTCCTTTACAATCAAATGCCCTCTACATGACTGAAAACTCATTTGTTTAAGAAATCAGCCCACAGTGCCCTAAATCTCTCATCGATTTCATTTGAGTTCACAAGAAATTTTAATTCCCCCTCTGTCATTGTGTCAGTTGTGTCGACATACTTACATAGTATTTTCGGCCTGTTTCTCGCCGGACTCAATTCAAATGCCATCGTATTTCACATGGTTGGGAATGCTTAAAATTTAGTCAACTATACAAATTATTGCTTCTTTACGTAATTAAAGTTCAAGGTTCGCATGCTGGGATGCCTGAGATAATTTGGACAACGATTCCAAGTATGCCAACATTGGCTCTGCCTCCACTAATAGCTGTTGATGAAAACAACGACTGTGTGTCATTAGCGGGTTAATTAGCTCTATATCAAACCCTTAAATTATTCTCGCCTTCTAAAAATACGCTCAAATGTGTCTGTCTACAATCTCAGGTTAATGGTAAAGACGGGCTATGTAGGTCATATACTATTTACGTGTATCGAAGTTACACGTAAAATATGGTTTACTAAAAGCTTTGCTATTTACTTTTTGCGTAAAGACTGTTGATAGATAAAGATTATTGATGAAGATGTGATATTTGTTTAAAACAGTTAGCTATAAGTGATTTGTTTTGAAAAGAGAATTATGTCCTAATTTGAAAGCTATTCTGCTCACTGTATATTTTCGTATAATATTGAATAGTTGGTTCTGGTTTTTATTAGATGCGTATGGAAGCTGCATTTCACATATATTTACGTCATTCTTTCGTGACCTTCCTAAATATTTCTTGGGGAATAGACCCCGCGGTTTAGATGGCGCTGAATAAATAAATAATACTGATTTTAGATTTGAACTCTCATACGTACTTACAATTAGGCTAATTCCCTGACAAGATAATATTTATCACACTATCAAAAATAATTATTTGTGTGACTCCATTTCACTGAGAATTAAAAAAGATTTCGAAGTAAGTTTTATGCTGAAGCTTTTCGGCTTGAGCAGTTTTTATGAATTTTATTTATTTCAATTAGTATGCTACACTGAACCAATAACATATTCACTCGTAGATCTTTACCTTTAAATATTTGATTTACCCTCTATTCATTTAGTTACCTAGCATTAAGATTTTAAAACGTCCCAGACAGTTCTCCAACACCATACGATTTTAATCCTTATCTCCAAGAATTAACTTATTCTCTCCAGTGCCAAGGCCCATGTGAAGCAGGCGTGCAGTCCCGCACGGTTTGGTGCGCGCGGGGAGGGGTGGACGGCGCGGGGGGTGCAGCTCGTGATGCCGATTGCCCTGGCGTTAGACCTCCAGCTAAGAAGACTTGTGTCCCAGCTCGATGCTCCACACGGCCAGTCGTCAAGCCAGCAGTTATAAATCCAGCACCTTCGGGTTCGTATGAAGATGGATCATTTAATTCACATAGTAGTTTGCTATGGCTAGTGATGTCCTAAATAATTGGCGCTGGTAACAACTTGGACTAAATGTACCACATTCAGTATTAAAAGAAAAGAGAAAATTAAATGTTTATTTGCATACCAGGTGAACAAGTAAGGTTTTAATATTATAAAGTGTTACAGTTTACGGTTATTTTACAGGAATTTCAAATATAGTTCTCATGAAAATAGTCAGTATTCCAATGAAATTTCACGGCATATTTCATTTATTTCTGGGACTCCTATTCCGCCACATTTCCACCACATATTTCCATCATTGTAACTCCTGTAAACCAGGATCCACAATGGTTTCATAAAATGACATCAAATTAAAGCGCTCTCCGGTACACCTTGCGGTGTCCCGGAGAGCGCTTTAATTTTCTTGAAACCCGCAATAAAAATTAATTAGAAAGAAAATGGAAGGAGCAGGAAAAGTAAAATTCCACTTCTCTTTTTTGGTAAACGGGAGACACAAAAAATTGGCAAATCAGCCATAGTATAGGAAAATCACACTGGGATAAGTCCAGTCGTAAAGCACCTGATATTTTTTTCGTATCCGCGGCACGGTATATTCTTGTCCTTATATACGATGTTAAGGTTTAAAGTCAGGGTATTCTGGCACATTCAAATATTTTGGTCCTCAAGTACTTCTTAATTTGCCTATTGACCCATATAGCTGGATCAAACGGTTGATTGGGAGGAAGAAATTCTATGTCATAATTATATTGTTAACATATTTAGGAACATGATCACAGAGAGCAAAGTAGGTGAATAGGTCGCTCAGTGACTACGTTAAGTTGCTTGACTTAATTTAATTGCTACATAAACATAAAGGTACTTGGTACAAAGACTTCTTAAAAGAGGTGTCATTTACTTAATTAGTCTGCATGTAAGTATCTTGACCATATGGAATAGGCTTGGCAAGGGCCATGCTCATTCTAAGGAGTCTTCGGAATAATATCATTACTTCTTATATCTATATACTAAGAGTTTCTTGATCTTGGTGTTTTAATATTTTATTTTTACCAGTTTCAGACCCACAGCAGCGCGTCACAAGGCACCAAAGCCATAACGCACTAAATGTTAGAGAGAGATCATATGCTGATGGTATGTTACTTTTGTCACAAATATTTTATTTCCTATAACATAAAAAATACTTTTCTAAAAAGTGTTACTCAAAGATTTTTAAATTTATTTACATTTTTGTGAGATTAATACGGAATGATTTTAAGTAGCAAGTAATTATCCTTCTTAAAAGTCCTATAATTCTTAAAGTATAATAAATACTTTACATTACATCTACCTTGAATAATGAAGCGGTACTTTTTAAAAGGCTTTTATTAAATTGTGAGAGAAGTCCTTTGCCCAGCAGTGGGCAGTATAGGCTGATATTATTATTATTTATTAAAATTATTACGTTAAAGGTAGGGTGCTACATATAATGTTAATCTTTTTAAAATATTTTTAAATTTTCATTGTGAAAAAGATGGCATATTAGCGTTACGTTAACGTCGATGTGTTTATTTTCAGCCCCATGTAAAGCACTTGAAACGTGGGGAACATAAAAACAAAAACCACTCTAAGGTCCGTAAAAAAATAGTTTCTTCATGTTTACACTCTGTTGTACAGGTGCCTGTGTGGACAAGTTGAACAACTGCGCTCTGGCGGTTCAGGCGCGACTCTGCCACTACCCTTACTATGCGGACTACTGCTGCAAATCCTGCCACGGACGATAAACCATTAAGAAATGGTAGGAAAACAAACTAAAATTCAAACATGGATGCCGGTATTTAGTTACATTAACAATAGCTTGACGACGCATCAAGAAAATAGATTTCAAGAATGTCTTCAATTTTAATCCACATTTTAAATTCAAAACCAGATTAGATAAAAAATAACGTTGCAGGGCAAATCAAAGTGAGAGAGAATAAAGAAATACTCCACCACACGGACCCAGTATGGAACGGTGAAGGAAGGAACATGGGTACCTGTTGGTCACTTGCTATTGGAACTTATCATGCTTATACAGCATCCAATTTAGCTTAACTACTACCACATGAAATGGCAATCGATTGAATGATATTTTCAAACTTTATTCTTAAAATAAACCTGAGATGATTCTTAGCTTTCTGAGACGTTCAATACTTACCAGTAACCAGAGATGGGCAAAATGTAATCAGATTAATGATTACAATTGCATATTCATACATGATTCAAGACTATAAGTGTAATCGTAATCGTTGAAGATTTAAAAAATTAATTGTTATTGTTAATCATTAATACACCATCACGAGTATATTCCGCAAGCGGGGGTGGTTAATCATGAATCTGATTACATTTTGCCCATCGCTGCCAGGAACTATATATAGAGCCAATTTTTTTTAATCATCGTATAAAAATATCCATCAATTTTATAACCTGACTAAATATAAAAGTGAATCAACTAAACTGTTTGGTTTATAACACTGTAGTTTTATTGTATTTTACCGAATAAATGGATCATTTTTATCAAATGATTAAAATATACGCCGATAATCGCAATATATCAAATGATTTATCATTAAACAGGTGCAGCTAGCAGGACAACACTAAAGCGTTATAGCACGTATTGTGATACAATATGGACGCATAGTGAGAATACGTAATCTTTATCATACAGAGATCGCGCCGCAGCGCCTGCGCACACATCTACGAAAAGACCAGCCACTGTAGTAAAAAAAAATCTCTAATTCATTTTAGGATAACGCATGTATTTTTAACTTATATAAGACCAATTCTGACTGAAAAATATAAAGACAAACATTCTAAATTGTTTGGAATAAAGCTTTGATTTATTAAAGAAAAATAGGAAATTCTACAAAAATATCTGAAGAAGTATTACGGAAAATATTTAGCAGGAAACTAGGCGCAATGAAACCATTAATTTACTCAGTGTAAACTTGCTATGTATACGTAATTGCTAGATAAGTAAATAAAAACTATATTCAAGTCTTAATATTTACATCAGTCGAATATAGATTGCGTAAATTAATGGTTCATTAGTTTTTTCGCTTTATAATACTACACAATTTTAATGATAACTTCGGTATTAATATAAAAAATCGTTTGATACAAACAACGTATCAAGCTAATTATTTGTTGTTGGGAACCCCAAGAACGAGTGCTTATTTCAGATTCATTCAAGTCTGTAACTGATATAGGCGATCAAATGATACTGGTACCGTATAACCTTATAATGAATCCTTTCATTTGGAAAGTGGAGCAAGTAATATCCTCTGGGGCTTACGTCAGCGAAGGTATAATCTCAATCAAATCAAAGACTAAGAGATTTAATATTACGCGAGACTTAAGAGATGTAATATACCAACAAATAATTATCCTATGAAATATGATTTTACACACACAAAATAAACAGTAGTAAAGTTATAACTTTTATTTTAAAACGTGTTTATTGGCAACACCCATATTTGGCCAATGCCAATTATAAAAAAATAACTTAATTTTTATTTTATTATAAGCCAGTGTTTATCAATGAATAAAATATTTAAAGATGATCTATTTCTAATTTATTGTCGAGACAAATAGTGCATAATGTACACAAACTGCATCGTCTTACAATAAAATATAGTGTGCGCGCGGCATAACAAGTGGACAGTAAAAGTTCGTGTTTCTGTAAGTATTAGGAATAGTTACGTGATCTCCAGATTGTTTAGTCGAGTTTTGGAGTCGATCTGTGAACTGTAGAAAATAATTCTCAAAATTGAATGAAAAAAAAATTATTCTTTTTTACAATAATAATGCACGTCATGTTATCGATTGTAGCACAACCCTTTACGCGTAGATTTAACTCGCCTTGTAACCAAGTAATAGAAAACGCATTTACCGAATTCTCGTACACTGTATATTATTTAGGAAATAAATTTGTATAAGCATGTTGATACTATAGTTCATCATAGCATTGTATAATGCAAAATAGGCTATGTTTAGATTTAAGAACAAAATAGTATTTCTTATTATTTATAATGGTTATGTAATATTTGAAACTATGAGGTATCACACATTTGGATAATACGTAATTAGTATTAAATTGTAAGCGATAATTCAAAATAATAATATATGGATAACTGCGCCTACTAGGAGTCTATAATTTATGTAACGAAAACTAATATTTCTTATACTTTCTTCTGCAACATTCCAGAGGGCTAACTACCTATTTGCTTAGGAACAGAAGAGTGACCCCTCTGTGTCGATTTATCTACGCTTTGACTTAACACTCAAAGCGGGAAACCCTTGAAAACTCACGTTCGAAATAGAGTGAGGTTTCTGTATCATTACTGGGTTATAATTCGCTATAACTAAACACGTAACACAGCGCGTTCCGATATCTTCGTGAAATGATTGTGTAATGGTGCTCCAGTGGCAAACAGCGTACCACTACACCATTATTTGGTGAGGTGGTCATAACAAATTAGTGCCCTTATCAAATGCATAATATTTCCTTAGCCACTAACAATCCAAATGTGTGTCCCATACCCAGTGTTCATGTAACTTAATTCACCGATTCTGTTATCAAAGAGTCAATTCTGTATTAGTAATTCGAGTTGTGTAAATAGTTAATTATTTTTATATGTATAGTGCATTTACTTACTGGCTGTTAAGTATTTAAACTATTTAGATAAAACGTACCATCACAGTAATGTATGTATTAATAGGTTTTTATTTTTTCGCTATGTAACTATTTTTGCCTACCGTTTAATAAATTTGTCTGTACTAATGATGCATATAACAATGTACAAAAATAATAAGCTTTAAACACTTTTTGTTGTTGTTATTTTCCTCTATCATTATCAGCCGAAGCCAGGAGCCAAGAAAGCCAGAGAGGTGTGTAGGAAAAGAACGTGTTGGAACTCTGTACTCTCTGCCTACCCCGCAAGAGATCTAGCGTGATGATATATATATATACCTAAAAATACGCTTATTATTTATTTCGTATATTCTCATTTTCTTTTGTATTATGAAGTTTGGGCATACCCCAAGGCTCATTATTGAGCCCGATTTTCTATTTATATAAAAACTACCTGCTGTCACTTTACGAGTATCATTCCATCATCTGCCCAAAGACGTTTTGCGGGATAAAGGCTTCCCCTAAACATCGCCATGACGACCGGCTTTGTGCTGTGCGCTTCCAGCGTTTACCTGCAACCTTCACCAGCTCCACCAGGTTCACCTTTTTGGGGACCTGCCCACTCCCCGTCTTCGTCTTCGAAAACCAATCCTAGTTGCCTTTACCAGCTAGGTACGGCGGATTACGGTACAATTCAGCCTTGAGATTAGGCAGGGAGGTAACAGTGCTTGATGCTTTTTTTTTGTTTTTTAATGCATACACAATGGGTTAAGAAAACAACACAGGTTTTCTATTCCTGAACTATTCTACTGATAGACAAAGCAAAGGCATTCATTCATGCACAACTTTGTGCGGGAGAATAGGCCGTACTTCATCGTGCGGATCCAGTTCGGATTGGTTGAGGCAGGTTTATGGGCTGCTGTGGGATCTTATCAATACGCCTATAAGGCTTCCAACTCAGCTTAACAACTACCACCGTAACCTGGACCAATGGCTTAACGTATACTTTCCCATGCACGAAGAAGCTTGAAATATGCTGCTTATACTTGGTGATCGCTACAAAGACCGAGGAACTACAGCGCTACTTTCTTATTGGAAAAGTGGAAAACTTAGCATTGAAGGTCTTTATATCATAGTAGGTAATTGAACGATTTGTACCTACCTTACATAGATAATTACTTATATTTAAGATTACTCCATTCACGCTACAATGCACATATAAGTGTCCCAACAACATCTCGAGTGTGTCTAAGAGTTTAGATTAGATTCTGGTACATGTTAGTTACATCGTTAATCATCGAACGATTTCTAAGCATTTTCCATTGTTCCAAAGGAATCTACACAGGGGACAATGTCAGATACAACAGTTGATATTGATAATGGCCTTAATAAGCCTACTTTTGAAAAGAAAGTGTTTTTGAAATCAGTGAGACTCGGGATCAATTTTTTGACAAACACATTAATGTTTTTGATCGTGTTTGTTTGTTTGCTACACGCTTGGGGTTCAAAGGAGATTAGTATTTTACATTGGCATATTACGTTTTGCGTTTTAGGGGTAAGTCGTTAAAAATATTATATTCTATTTTTCGGGAAATTCGTCAACACAGTGCCAGAAATGGTTAAGCCATCTGAAGGACTCAACTTAGTGTAACGACTGCTTGCTGTCTTTTTAACAGCCAGGACCACGGTAAAGCTCAACGTGTCTTCTGAAACAAGAAGGAACAATCACTTACTGCTATTCTTACTACAAAAAACTGAAATCATTACGAGTATTTGTACAGTGTGTATAAATATATCGTAATTTCTAACGTCAATTTAAAGGTTTTTACTCCTATATTTAGCTCTTCCAAGAAGGTACATAGACGATTTAGAGAGCTTACTTATCAATACTTTCAGTACCATATCTTCATGGCCCAAGGCACTTTGATCATGTCGAAGTACAACAGCTGGTCGATGTTCATTAAACGCAGTTACATACGAAGTATCCACGTAGTCCTGCAGTCTCTCGCAGCAGTGCTGGTGACAGTTGGCAGTGCCCTTATGATTTACCAGAAAACGGCACATTTCAATACGATTCATGGAAGATTAGGTAGGTATAAGAACCTTGAATAATTTGATCATTGATAAATTTAGCTGGTTAAGTGAAGCAGCTAATGTATACTGGAAGTAAAATCACAAATTATCTAGACATAGTTAGTTCTAGACATCTAGTTTAGGGTGCACAGCTCCAATGTCGCTACATACGAAGCATTTATATGTCAGTGCAGTCTCTCGCAGCAGTGCTTTTTACACTAAGATACGGTAGATTTCAGTGCACTGGATATATCTTGGATAGTAAAACAGGTCAATTTGACAAGCCCATAAACTAACGTACTGTCTAATTGAAATGACAATCATATACCTACTCGCGTCTATACGAAAAGTCATCTTTTGCCATATTTATTAATTATTCGTACTCATGTACGAATAAGTAATCAATATTTTGATATCATTGTCACGTATGCAAAAAAATACCCTATGGAAATCCTATAAAATCTGATCAAGGCTTAACAGATGATTTCATAATTCTGTATTGCTTTCAGGTATATGCGCACTAATAGCTACAATAATAAGCGTACTCATTGGACTTCTAAGAAAGAATGTGTATCAAACGTGGTCCTACAAGACCGTGTATTGGATCAAATTCATTCACTACACTACAGGAGTTGTAACCATATTTCTTGCGACGGGAAGTCTATGCGCAGCCTTCCAGATGTTGTCTTTTAGACTGTGGATAGGTCATGATGCCATCATACCCGTGCTACTCTTCATATCGTGGTTGTTCACTGTTCTTGTAACAATGGAGTTTTGGATAGTTATTGGAAATAAAATTCGAAATTTGTTGTAAATGATGTTATTTTCTTTGATACGTAGGTAGGTACCAGTTTCGTTGGGTTAATAGATAGAATTGTAGATATTTTGACATTAATTATGTTACTGCATCACTGCTGAATCGTGTTTTCTTGGTAAATTGACGGAAAGTTTTAGCGACTACATCAATTCTGCATCGCTTTTTGACAACTGAACAGCAGTGATAGCCTAGTGGTTAGACTGTTGGACTGCAAAGTCAGAGGTTCAGGTTAAAACTCAGACACGCACCTATGTCTTTTCGAAAGCATATGCATATTAAAAATTAATTATCACTTGCTTTAACGGTGAAGGAAAACATCGTGAAAAAACCTGCATGACTATGTGTGAAGTTCGCCAACCCGCACTGGGCCAGCGTGGTGGACTATGGCCTAAGCCCTCTCAGTTTGAGAGGAGGCCCGTGCCCAACGGTGGGACAGTTTCTTAACAGGGCTAATATTATTTTTGACGACTAACTGCGTTGGACCGCGGTATCAAAATCAGCGTAGCAGAGCGTTGAGTCCATTGAGTCGCTACATAGATCATCTAATCAAAGCGACATGATCTCGGCGACTGGAGTCTGTATGTGTACAGATGGAACCGTTTAGACGCGGTATCAAGCTTCCGTAGTGACTAAATTGCCAATCGCCGCTAAAAGTAGTAAGCCTACTTTGGCTGTAAACCTTTTTGTTAAAAGCAACCATTAAAAGCACCGATATGAAATCAGTTCCACAACATTCCACACACATTCCGCCATTACGAGTGCCGTAAATAACATTATCGCACTCCACCATTACGCCATAAGTGACATTATCAAATATCGGAAGTATTGATAGCCAAACTTATCAAAACTATCGATAAGAACGATTGGTGTTCGGCAGATACGATCTGGCTTCAGTGACTTGTCGCTCCGCTGGGACGAACCTCGTAAAAGGGACAGGGTCTAAAAAACATCAAGGAAATGGCATCCTCTTCATTGCCAATGCCCCCACCTCCTCCACATCACATCTCTCCAGGAATGGAGGAAAATGGACCCGGACCTTTTCAACCAAATCCCTCTTCCCACTGCCTGGTGGTATTTTTTAACGTAATTAGTACGGTGACTCATTTGGTGCTGGGCGCGGTTGCTTTCAGTGCGTTTTCCTATGCGAATATCTTTGGCGGACAGGATCATATAACGCAGCACATCCATTTGTGTGTTTTCGGGGTAAGTGGCTTGAAAATTTTATTAAGGGTACATCCACAACGCGAGATCCATTGGTAAGCATATAAAAGTAAGCGTTTGAGTGGATGTGAAAATTCCAAACTGACTTAAGCATTCGTTTATGATGGCTTTACATTTGATAACATCTTGATTTTGCGAGTAGAGTATAGGGCGCTCCGCTCACTGGATCAAGCAGTTGGAGGTTCGATCCCCGCATAGCACAAATCTTTGTGTCATCCACAAATGATTGTTTTGACTTAGGTGTTTTTATATAATATCAGCCTATACTGCCGACTGCTGGACAAGGCCTTCTCTCACAAATCGAGGTGAGAGAGATTAGGTCATACTCCACCACGCGGACCCAGTGCGAATTGATGGAGGCAGGTTTGTGGCCACCTGCTGTTGGAACTTATCAAGCCGCCTTTAAGGCTTCCAACTCGGCTTAACGACTACCACATTAAGTGGTAACCGGGACAAACGGCTTAACGTGCCTTCCGAAGCACGGAGACGCATAAATATGAAAATGCCACAGACGGTCACCCATCTCAGGTCCGGCCCAGTCGAACGCTGCTTAGCCTTGGTGATCGGTAAGAACACCGCGGTCGCACAGCGCTACGAGCGCCTTGCTTCCTTTTTTTATAAATTTCATGATTATAAACAGACACAAAACACCATAATTTCTAGTGTCCTTAGAGAGAACTTTGACGTTAAGACGTTTAGAATTCCTTATAAACATAAATCTGTTCTCTTTTTTCTCTCTCGCTCACACACTCAGTTTTGGTCTTTCATCAGTACTGTGTTTTTTTTGCAAAAAAAGGCCAATGCATAATAACTCAAATTTGACAAGTCAAAATTGATTAGATAAAGAATGAACTTACATATGCCAATCAATCATGTGAAACACGTAAGTAAAAAAGATCTTTGAACAGTTAATATTACATATGAGGTACTTTTTTTTTATATTACTATTACATTAGCTGTAATCTTTTACTAGTTGCGTGTCCCTAAAAATTTATTCAGCAACTACTGTCCTACTGGGCAAAGGTCTTCGAGAAGACCTTCGTCTCTGTTCTCGGCTTTTGATTTCCCAGTAAAAGAGTTAAGTTCATCCCACCCTCTAAGTCTGCCGTAATGTTGTTTAAAAGAAAGTCATATGGGAATTGAAGATCAATTGAAGTTAAATAATTTGGTTGAAAAATGACCTAGATATGAAATCTTATCTAAATCTTTAACCACTTCTCTGTCAACCTATGATAAAATACTCTTAGTACCCACTTGAAATTTCTTTTTAGCTAACTATACAAAAGTATGACGAACCATTACAGATTTTACTTTATGATCATGAGCAGCTTCAACCAATACTACAAATATAATCAAAATAATAATATCACCCATCTACGTGTATAATACAATTCCATAAACGTGTTTTGCCCGATTAGAAATAGGAGATCTGGCGTGATGATATAGATAGATAGAAATAGTAGAAATAATGTAAAGAACAACATTCCGATATATTATAGCAAATAACTCAAACAGATCAAACCATATCATAACTGCATAGTCAAGGTTACGAACTTACTCCGTTACTCATCTACGAATATCCATTAGCCCTCATGGACTTTCCAGCAATCATTTCAAGAAAGATTCGACCCAAGCAATCACACGATAAGTTTATAAAAAAACGCTTCAATACCTTGTATTAGTAATGGTTGTTTTATTTGTTTCTTCTGTTACCATAATCCTCCAATACCTATTTCAGTATGTAATCCTATCGAGTCAAGCCATAATGGCGTTCAATCCACACTCAGGCTTCGTTCATAACCTGAAATACCCTCAAAAGAAGGCGATACACTGGGTGTTGCAAGTCATTGGATCCGCCTTTGCTATTGTTGGAAGTATCATCGCGTTGAACGGCGTCAGAAACCCACTTTCTAGTACTCATGGAATTGTTGGTAAGTATTATTTTACTCTTAGGAGTATTTTATTTTTTTATACCTGCTAGTCAGTTAACTCTTACTAATAATAATTCTAAATCCGAAAGAAAGTAGCAAATATTTTATTAAAATTTAAGCATACGCGGAAGACAAAATCACAAGTATAGTATGGTATAGTACTATAGTAAAATATTATACTAAAAGTATTGTCAGGTTTTATTTTACGCCATTTTTTTTATGGTTATTTGTTTGTTTCATATGTATTTATTATTAGAATAAAAATATCCGCTATTTTAAACTTTTTAGTTACTGCACCGATCCCTACCAAAATCTAAATTTTTAGAGAGAATTAATAAGTTTTATTGAATAATAAATTATTTGGATTTGTATTTCGACTTCCATAATTAATTGTTTAAGTATATTGTGAAACCACAGAGGCCCACAAATATCGATATTGGTAGCGATCGGTGCAGTAAATAAAAAAGTCAAAATGGTGGCTATATTCTTAAATTCTTATAATATATACATATTGTGAAACCACCGGGGCCCTCAAATATCGATTTTGGTAGCGATCAGTGCAGTAACTAAAAAGTTCAATATGGCGGCCATTATTTAAAATTTTTATAATAGATATACAAAACCAACACGAGCCCTCAAATATATCTATTTTGGTAATATCTCTCAAATATCGATTTAGGTCGCGATCGGTGCAGTAATTAAAAAGTTCAAAATGGCAGGTTTATTTCAATATTCGGCCATTCCTATAATAGGATACCTACATACGAGTATAAAACCAACACGAGCCCTCAGATGTATCTATTTTGGTAGCTATTTGAGGAGTAACTAAATATTTTTAAATGGTCATTTTACACCCCGTACACCCCCTAGAAGGCCTATTGGCGGACTGATTTGAATCGATTCGTCTATTATATTCGTTAATTATATGTTTTAGTTATTTCCGATATTTTAAGCTTCGACATTGACTCTGCAACTAAAATTATGAAAACCTGTGCAATTTGCGCTCGTTCAATCCCTCCTGTTGCTCATTCTTGACTATGCTGATTTTTGTTAACTCGACTTGCCCGTGGATCTTCTTAATAAATTAGAACGGCTTCAAAATTTCTGTATTCGTTTTATTTTCGGCTTACGCAAGTATCACCACGTATCCGAATTCCGTTTTCAACTTAAGTGGCTTCCTGTTCATCGTCGTAGACACGTACATGTCCTTGCTCTACTTTACTCTGTCTTATTTAACCCGCGCACTCCTATGTATCTGAAGCGACGTTTCTCCTTTCTTGCTTCCACTCAGTCTCGTGACCTTCGTTCCTCTGATACACTTCGCCTTATAATTCCTTCCCATTCTTCCAACTTCTTTACTAATTCTTTCACTGTTCAAAGTGTCCGTCTGTGGAACTCCTTACCTGAGTCTATAAGACGCGCAAAGTCCTTGGAAATATTTAAGCGTGTAATTAAATCACATTTCCTTCAAATTTAATACAAGCTTCCCTTCCTCCTCAAAATTTTAGTTCGCTCGTTATTCATTCGTTACTTTTTAACTCTTATATATATTGTATTATGTCTAATAGGTAAAATTGACTCTTTCATTTATATCCCTTAAATTGTTTATTTTTATTATTTACTTAAAATCTATTGAACTGTTGCACTTTGTGAATTTTTATCATAAGCATCGCTGTCCTCTACCTAAAGGTTGCCTGGAAGAAATCGCTTTAAGCGATAAGGCCGCCTTACTGTACCACCAACTATGTACAATGCTTTTTTGTCCTTTTATTTTTATTTTGTGTGCAATATTATTATTATTATTTATATGTAACTCGCTGAGATTGACGGGCTTTACCCGGACCTTTGAAAGGCTTGTATGGGGACATGGGTCCAACACGTAGAGGCCCTTTGCGAGAAGTTATTGTTATGTAAGCCACCTGCTGAGATCTTTATATTTTATTTTTATATTTTAAGCCACCTGCTGAGATCACTTGCTGAAAATGAAGAAACATAACCAGCGAACTGACCCCGGCAGGTGCAAGGACTATTGTAAATTATGGAAAGAAAACAAGGGCTATGTAAATGAGGTTTGATGGACAAAAACTGGACTTTTTTAAAGGGGACGGACACCAGCCATAATAAGTGATACCTAATTACCCGTGGCCGGCGGTGACTCGCCGCTTACTATTATTATTACTATTATCTCGCTGAGATTCACGGGCTTTACCCGGACCTTTGAAAGGCTTGCATGGGGACATGGGTCCAACACGTAGAGGCCCTTATTATTTATTATTTAGGCCTTTATTACTATTATTATTATAATATATGTATCTCGCTGAGATTCACGGGCTTTAAAAGGCTTACTTGCTTTATTATTATTATTATCGTAATATAATCCACATGTACTCTATTAATCGAAAAATACTTTATTCTAACTACTTAGACGATAACATTTCCCAAAGCTTTTTGTCGCTGTGTGTTGTTGTTTTGGTGGATATTAACAGGTTTGGAAAGTATGGTTTTTGAGCTAAACGGTGTAAACGCTCTTAACAATTTGCCAAAGTTATAAAACTTATCTTTAACTTAACGTTATCTTTCAAATATATTAGATATTCAAATCAATATTCCAATAGCCAGAGAGGTATGTAAGAAAAGAACCTGTTGGAACTCTGTACTCTCTGCCTACCCCGCAAGGGATCTGGCGTGAGGTTATAGATAGATAGATAGAATATTCCAATAATTACATAGTCAACATAGGTTACTGATACATTTATGGCCGATTTCAATAATTAACTTATGTATAGATTTGGTTACTGGCAGTAGAATTATGACAGATTTTTTAATACAAAATATGTCAAAATTCTATAACACTGCAAGACCTCAAGACACCGTGAGCTCATTCTGCGTAGATCGGACCAACAACAACAAAAATAATAAAGAAGTTTGAGGGTACCCCGGAACAACTATGCCTATTGGACGTCTAACACCTCAGTCCCTCCCGTGACCATGGGTGCTGCAAAGCACTCGAAACGTCGGGAACTAAAAATAAAAAAATAAACCGCGATAAAATCTGTAAAATAGTTTTATTTCATACTCGGTTAATATTGAAACTGGCCGTTACTCGGTTTTCCCAGAGACGTATATTATCTATGTTGGAAAGTTGATATTACAGTGCTTGATTGTAACTGATAAAATATTAGTAAAACATAAGGCCGGGCACCTCTGGCCGGGTAATATGAAATATCAGTATCGATAACCGCAAAGTTATTCAGAAAGTATCTTTTGTCTGAGCATAGCTGCCAACTCATATATTATCTAAAATAGAATGTATTTTTTTAATTTAAATTATTACTTGTAATCCGAAATCTGACATTTCTGAAAGCTTATAAGAACAATTAATTACTTATCTTGGTTAACTTATTTTGGTTGGAGGTATACTTGGTTAAATTTACGCCATCGAAACTACTGACGTCAAAGTATTCCTATCGTATTCGATAACAAATTGTAGGAGGTTTTGTACCCCGCCCTCTATCATTATCATATTTTTGCGGCTTTAACAATTTCATATCATGATCGCATAGTAAACGTAACGTGACCGTACGGTACGTACATCAATCCAATTTTTGCAGTCTCATAATTACAAGCATAAATCCCCGTTTCGACATTCACTATCACAATCGTGTTCAATCAATCAATCAATCAGCCTATCGTAGTCCACTGCTGGACATAGGCCTCTCCTAACACGCGCCATTGCAAACGGTCCTCCGCCTTCCGCATCCAGTCTGTCCCAGCGATCTTTTTGAGGTCGTCGGTCCATCTAGCTGGGGGCCGTCCTACCTTACGCTTACCAAGTCACGGTCTCCACTCTAGGACACGCTTGCTCCATCGGCCGTCGGTCCTTCTGCAGATGTGACCAGCCCATTTCCACTTTAGCTTACTAAGTCTGCGAGCTATGTCGGTAACTTTGGTTCTTTGTCGGATTACCTCGTTACGAATTTTATCCTTCAAAGAGACGCCGAGCATAGCTCGCTCCATAGCCCGCTGTGCGACTTTGAATTTGTGGACTAGTCCCACTGTGAGTGTCCACGTCTCGGCCCCGTAAGTCATAAAAGAAAAGTCAATTGAAAAGTCAATTGAGTTATATCTCTACTGTGTCAAAAATAATGATAACAGCGCTGATCTACGTCAAAAAAACACAAACTGAAGACTGGGCACGAACATATTGATGTTAGAGTAATGCTATGCTAGTCAATCCTTCCACACATCCCTTTCTCACTATAAATTTACTAAATATGGATGAACGTGACAGCTCGCTTTCTCGACAACGTTACTATAACACCAATTTATTCTTGCTACACTCTCTGTGCCCTTATTCCTAATGCCGGTCATTTGACTAAGTTATTGTGTTGTACCTCTTCACATGTTTTATTGGTCACAGCGAGTAAGGATATTTTATTTCCATTAACTATTAATATGTTTTCTATTACAGGTCTCACCGATATGATTCTAACTTCGATCAGCTTGATAAGTGGTGTACTGAGATTGATCTGTAACAAAAGACTAAGTGCTCCAGTACCAAATGCTATTCATGCCTGCTTAGGGGCTCTTACAATATCTTTTGCTTATATAACCTTATGCATCGCTTTCAACGATTACTACCGTGATGATATGGGTGATATCAATGCCAGTTTATCTATATCACTTGCTGTTTTTGGACTACTTGGAATTCTGCTCATGGTTCTCATGAATGCGTTTAGTCAACGTGGTTCTAAGTAATTTTGTTCAATTTTTTTACACAAGAGTTTTCGAAGCCTAAACATGCTAAAATATAAAAAAAAATCGCTATAGTAATAGATATAATAATGCTGAAATAAAAAGAAACCTGAGCGTGATATGCACAGGTTTTCTTTTGAGCATGATGAGAAAAAGGTTTGTTCCTATTTGTTCTAATTAACTGTTCTACAGTAGAACTAATGACATAATTCAAGTTTTGTGAAAAATATTTTATTTGTTTATTAATTTCCTATAGGTATGTTATTGCAATGATATTGCAATAAAATCGCAATAACATTCCTGTACACGGTCCTATACTAAAAGTTATAACATTTGTTACACTTTCTCAGCAATGGTTCGTTTTTGTTAATTTTCCTAAACTTTGAGGAAATAGGTTTCAGCATGTTTAGGCCCTGACTTTTATTGTTTAATTCTAAGGCAGAAGTTACAAGAGTCTGACTGTCAGTCTAAGAGAGACACTATTAAACGTTGATGTGATAATTTTACACCCTGCTGTTTACCACATGTGAATAAAAATGATGTATTACACATATTATCTAATAAATATCCAAAAAA
Source organism: Phalera bucephala (assembly GCA_905147815.2). Lineage (NCBI taxonomy): Eukaryota > Metazoa > Arthropoda > Insecta > Lepidoptera > Notodontidae > Phalera > Phalera bucephala. The sequence continues at coordinate 15,679,092 of LR990625.1, forward strand.
ACAGCGAAAGTCCTGTTGGAACTCTGTACTCTCTGCCTGCATCATGTCTGCAAGGTATCTGGCGTGATGATAAGATAGATAGTTTACTCGAGGGTGGTGAAAGAAGCCATTAATATATTATAAACAAATTATATATAACAGTATCTCTTTTTGATTGATAGTCGGAACGACCGTGTAACTGAAGAAAAATTATTTATTTCAGTTTAGAGTAACTATCGACAGTTTTTTTATATTTCACGAATATAAAATAATTTGTCATTTCGCAAGTCTCTAGGCAGACTATCACTACAATGTTTGATAACTCTGCTCTATCCGATAGCAGTTTCCTTATCATGAAACATTATCTTAGTAGTAAGAGATATGTTTAACTCGTGTTAAGATGAAGATTTTAAGTAAGTACTTACCTAAAATATTTTATTATAATAATGGTAAGATTCTAACTTCTGTAAATAGTATTTATATAGGCATAAGAAAGTGTCAGGTACATTGAGACTAAAGGAATAAGATAGACAATATTAATATCATCAGAATGCTCGTTGTTACGAATTTTTTTGGAAAAAGGCATTCACAGAACATCAGTGATCCACGACTCCGCACATCGGAACAAATAAAAAAAATCTCTTCTTTTTTATAATTTGAAATCCACCTTCACCACTTATCCTCTTTTTTATATAAAAAAACGTAGTCACTCACTAGCATTTATTCCTGTGTCATGGGTGCGTTTGCAAACATGAAAATTTACATACACAAAGACTCAGACCAAAACAATCAATTGTGGGTCACACAAGGATTTGTCCCGTGCGGAAATCGAACCAGGGACTATTCGATCCAGTGGGCGGAGCGGCTTAAGCTCTTAAGGTTTGGTCACATAGCCGACGGACCGCGACGGGAGCGCTCGGCTTGGTTCGGTTGTGACGTTTGCCGTCGCGCCGGGCGGAGCTGCGCTGTGTGGCGCCTCCCGTACATCTCACTACATTACAACTCCCCAAGCCACCGTCGCGCTCCCGTCACGCTGCGTCGGCTAGGTGACCAAACCACGGCGCCAAATCACCCGTCAAAGATCTTGGCCGAAGAATTTTTTCAAGGATTCCTCCTCTTCGCCGATTCCTTTAGACTAAGCTTGTACCTATTTAGTTTTGAAGTATATTTGTAGGAAATAAGGTAATTACCTACATATAAACGTCAAAGTCATCCATCTTTGTTCTTAATTGTACCACGCAGGGTACAATTAAGAACAAAGATGAAGCACACGCTATACTTTCAGCATCGGCGATCAGCGGTTTTGTGACAGCGTTGATGATCTTTCGCGTTATGGCGACTTGCTGCGTTCGTTTGCAGTATCAAAATGCAACTGCATCGAAGCTGCATCGCATTTTGACGCCTAACAGTGGTTGATCGCGGTATCAAAATCAGCGTAAAATTGCCTTAAGTTTACAGAAATTTAAGGCAATTTTACGCTGGTTTTTTTTTGTATTGAGCCACCAAAAAGCGGCATGATCGCCGCGACTGGATTTTGCATGTGGGCGGATGAAAGTTTCGGACGCAGCATCGAGCTTCCAAAATGCAACTAAATCACTGATAGCTGATGCTAAGAGTCTGGTTTGGTACTTACCTTCCCATCACTTATCTACTAGTTTCATATCGTATGATTGATATTTGTATAAAATATTGTGTTTGTAAAGGTATAATTGATAGCTTTTGTTACCGTGTAAAATTAAGATAATAAATAAAATAAAACAAAAAACAATTTTCTTGAATTTCGTCTATTCATCATTTGCCTATAAGTATCTATTTACACTTAAATTAATATTAATTATATAACTTAGATTGAAATATATTTTTAATACAAATACATTGATATTATCAGATTGGAAGCGTCGGCAGTTAACCTAAGTGCTATTTTGAGTCATGACGTTAATGATTACATCTAAATCCTAAATTGTAAAATGACTTTTATAAGTATAATATCAGCTACAACTACATTTTTCTTCTTTTTTACTAATCCAATGTGTGATTCTAATATCAATATTATCTTATTTTAGTCACATAAATATTCAACTTAAAACAATAGTTAATAGAATATAGGACCTTAAAAGATATTTAAATTATGTTCATATTCAACTTACTTTTAAATATCACACCGAATAAACAAAATACAAAATGTTAATACTATCTGTGATTATTTCATCTAATTTGTTAACCCTAATAAATCAAATGCAAAAGTTTTAGTATACATTTTAGTCATCATATTTTACCAAATAATTAATTGCACCTTTTTTAATTTTAATCATAATACAAAATTACTTGCAGATGCCAGAGTGCAAAACATAGATAGTAAAAAAATAATTAAAAATGTATTAAAAATCTTTTTTTTTTTTGCTCTTTTGACACTTTCATATATAAAGTCGGTATACAATAGCTTTGAAAAGTCCAAAATTAGAAATACGTAAAGTAGTAAACAAAAATATAAATAGAATTAAAACAGTGGACCTAGCTAAGTTGCATAACTTTGTTAAAAACATCAGAAATGACATAGGTTTTAAATAAAATCATCAAATCAAATATTTCAGGTGATACAAGGGCGGTAAAACGTTACATTTCATAAGTTCATATTCCAAGGTATATTTTATAAGCTAAGTCGCGTGCATATGCTAGTCTGTCGCTCGTTTATTCTCCGGCCCCACATGCGTTAAAATGCGCTTTTAACAAGGCGCTAAAAATTATCACGTTGCTGCATCTTAACTAACGCATTGCGTCGCAATTGGGCAAGAGCATTAGAAATATTAAGAAAATGCGTGCTTAGTACATCTTTCCGGATAATGAGAAGATAGGTAAGTATATTCGTATATAAGAAAACTTTATGTGTCATAAACGCAATAGTGATACAATTGTTAGGCATCCATACACAAATGGAATGGCATGGCTGTGTACCAGCCAAGATCCGGAAAAATACTTGTTTATCGTCCGATGCAAGAGAAGCAGCAATTCTGCACGTAGTATTTGTAGTGGCAAAGTCGAGCTTGCACCGCCAATACGCAGTTATTCAGTTTGTCCTCGCAATCTAGGAGAAAATCTTACATTATTAAAACATCAGGTAAGTAAAAATTATCCATACGTAAAAATGCCGTTAGATGCAGGTGACATCGGACCGGTTGCGCCCGAGAGTGATTGGGGAGGCATGTGTTCAGCAGTGGACAAGTATAGGCTTAGATAAGGACGATGAAACATATTGTTGGCTCAATATTACGTAACGTCCAGCGAGCTAGTAGCTACAAGGACCAGTGAGCTAATACGCCAAAAAAGTTCTTCTCCAAAACTTGTCAATGTTGTTTTCATGAAAGGCTCAAAAGTGGAAGTAAATTATTTTTCGGATTTTATCAGGGTCAAAGACATGTTCACAGAAGTCTGCACTCTGTAAACATGTCCTGACCACACTCGCCATTACATCAGATTTGATTAACCTCAACCTGAATCTTCGTGAGAGAACAACGATTCCTACCAAGGACGAAAGATAAAAAAATAAAAAAAAACCTCCTAATTTCAATAGAGAAGACGGCTAGGTGTTTCCACCGACTTGGGATCCGGTAATTAATAAAATTAAATCCAAAACCAAGCATAACACTGCAAGACCTCTCCTTACTGAGCGCATTCTGCGTAGATCGGACCAACAACCAAAATAATTAAGAAGTGTGAACCCTTGAACAACTATGCCGTTTACGGATGTCTAACACCTCAGACTTTTCCGTGATCATGAGTGCTAAAAAATCACTCGTGAAAAATAGTTTTATTTCATGTGCGTAAATCTAAGAACTCAATAAGTTTCAAAACTCTAGAAATAACTAGCTCTTTGCACTATTTATTTCGTTAATATTTAACATATTCATATACATAAATATCACACATATTTAATTAAAATAAAACAACTACTTACCTTTCGATGCTCGATCTCGAATCAAGATTTTCGGAGTAGTAGTGTATTGTTTTTGTGACGTCGTGATTGTGGTCGTCGTTGTAGTTTCGTATCCTGCTATCTTTTGGGACTCTGCAAATACAATTCAATCAATTCGAAATTTCTAGAAAAAATATTCTGTTTTGAATTGACAATGGCTTCAAGTAAAGTTTCGTAAATAGGATAATTTTAAGAATTACTTTCGTTACACATTTTTTCCCAAATATAAAAATCAGTACTCGTTGCAAATTAATTTTAAGATTTCAGAGTACACTCTTCAAACTATTCCGAATTTTTTACGATTGTTGCGAGTCATTTATCAACCCAAAGTCCCAATGCTGCGTAAACACAGCTGCATTGCTGATGCAGCTCTTTCAAGGCCCTCTTTTCACCTTATTTTGCTCCATATAGCCACTTTCGCCAGGTCATTACTACACCTTGATTTCATATAACAACATATCTACCTATAAGTAGGCAGAGAGTACAGAGTTTCAACAGGTTCTTTCCTTACAAACCTCTCTAGCTTCCGCTAAAAATACACAAAACTTACCAATCGTCAAATCCGGGGATAGTGTAGAGGCAGAGGTGAAGGCAGCACAGTGCGGCTCGCAGGTGCGCTTGGTGAGTGGCGGTGGCGCAGAGCACTCCGCTTCGCTAGTCGCGGGCTTGTCGCCGCGTGCGCACACGACCGAACGATGTTGCACTCCGACCGCATTGCCGCGTGTGCAATTGCCGACACACTAGACAGTATATAAAATAGATTTAGGATAATATTTTCTTTAAATATATAACATATTGAGTACGCCACCAACTGCTCTTTATTATTCTATCTGTTGCTTCTTCCAACATACCGGTTTGACCAGAAGATATTGCTTTTAGCAATGTAACCGCCAATTATACCAATTGTTATTATACTTCTTTACTAAAATTATGTTGGCGTATCTCTATTTATCTCTCCCTCCCTCTCCCTTTCTCACCTCAAGTTATTTATTTATTTGGACCTCCAACAGAAAATATATATATATATTTTCACAAATCACAATATAGTACATGTGTCTCGTTTGAGCGTATTCTTTCAATCAAAGGAGACCTTAGCACGCACAAAAGATAATTAAAAACTAAAACAAATGAGCTTGATAGCTTTTAAGCTTGATAGGTTAGTTGATATTAATAATAATTAAATGAGTATTACTAAAAATCTTTAATTTGTGAAAGTATGCCTTTGCCCAGCAGTAAGACAAAATAGTCTTAATGACATTGTGTAAGCTATCACGAGCAAATTAGTAGACAGTTTGCTCATTAGACCAGCGGTTTCAGCTCAAACCACTAGGTTTGAGCTAAAGCTAAAGAACAAATCTTTGCGTGTTTCACAATTATTTGTTTCGTTTAAACACCCTGGTGTTTATACATATGAAATGCGTGTCTGTAAATGCACAGCATGACACAAGAATTATTACTAGCATGGAATAAAAAAGTACTACTTCTCTGTTCTGTGATTACTAGTTTAGGGTAAACATGTTATTAAAGATATCTGTTACTATAGCGCAGCTACTTGTCCATGTGAGTTATTAAACTAACTTAGCGGAGAAGGCACAGAATAGAAATTTGAAAACAAAAAAAAATAAAGTACTTAGTCGTAGTAACCTCGTCAAAATACCCTGTGCCGCCGCAACATTATAGTTAAACTAGATATAATAAATAATCCAATCTTCCCACATGCAGCAAAATTGTTAGGAAAGTGTCAACATAAATAAAATTGTAAACAAGATATTTATCTAAATGATACCGCAGCAATTAGATACAGGGACCAACATTAATAAACTAGTAAGCAACCCGCGGCCGCGCCATCAACTCAGATTTCTTAAGTGTCCTTTTAATTGAATACAATTACAAAGATGTGATACGAAAAGGACATTGGGATGATCATCATACAAATTGAAAAGGACGATACAATAAAACTATTTAAAGCTCGTAGAAACATATCTATTGGTAACTCGAGCCGACACATGTCACTAATTAGAATATTAATCACGAGACTCAATTAACAAATAGACCGTGTCCTTTTACATATATTTAGATATCATTCAGTGAATTGTAAGGTCGACTAGGGATATTATATTTCATGTTCACGTATGCCCCCAATGCCAATGTCTATAATAATACTCGTAATATGACAAGAGCAACATGTAACGCAACGTTAATGGTCTTAAAATTGGTTGTAACTAATAACTGTTTTCAAAACATAAATGTACTAGATAATAGACAAATACTCAAAGTTTTGTTGTAAATTAAACCAAGTTTTACATAATAACCAATCTAGTTACATTAGTGCTCTTGCGATTGCGCAAAACCTCAAAGTATTTCGGTGAATTTATAGAGTGAGTTACCCAAATCGAGACGCAAAGGTAATCAAAAAAAAAAAAATATCATAATTTTCCTTTTCATTTTCCTTTATTTGGAAACGACGCAATAACTCTTATATATTATAAGACATTTATAGTGATTTGGATATTATTTTTACGACCGTTTACCTATTAAATACCAACTCCTTTAAAAGTCTAGCAGGCTCACACCTGACTAGTCATCGAATGTCATAGTTAACAAAATTCCTAAATGTAGTCCTACTTCCGATAACGTTTAGCCGAAACAAGCTTTCCCCGGATGTTTCGTCTGATATGGCACCAGAGTAACGCCTTGCTTTACATACTGGTTTAAGTCACCTTTTACAATCCGCAGTTAGTCCATCTAGCGTTGGAAAACCCTTTATTCTTACTCTATCCCCAAACTGACTAAACAAAATATATCAAAAATAGAAGTTAGTAATTCGTTCATGCAACATCTCATCATCATCTCATCCTTTACTTATCCACTATTGAACTTAGGCCTCCCTAATCGCTTTCCAGCGTAACCGGTCCAACGCCACCGGCATCCAACGACTTCCTGCGATTTTCGTCGTCATCCCACGCTGCGCTTGCCAATACGTGGTCTCCACTCTAGAATCTTTCTGCCCCATCGCCCGCCCGATCTTCGCGCTATGTAGCCCCCACATTGCCACTTCAGCTCGCTAATCTTGAGGGCTATGTCAGTGACCTTGGTTCTTCTACGAATCTCCTCTGATTCGATTATGCATGCCACATCTATGTAATCACTAACCTGCCCCCACTCGCTGTAATACCAAGCAGGTGAACACTCAGTTCCACAGTCTCGTTCGTGCTGAGGCCTCGGTTCCTTACAGGCGGAGTCCTTCAAGTGTCTTCCAGTACCCCCGATACATAGCACTCCTCGAACTTGCTTGCCTCCGCAGTCGGAAGAACAGGGGGACCATTCGCCTAATAGAAAGGAAGACAAAAGAGAAACTCAAACAAAATATATCTAATTCGGTCATCATAAAAAGAAGTTTAAAACAAACCTTATTTGTAACATCTGTTTCCAAAGTAGTCTTAAGTTAGTTATGAAATAGAAGCTTTTAAAAAAAGGGAACTAATTCTTTTACATACTGGTTCATCTGTACGACCATTATGTAAATGGTGTTATGTTAAGTTGTTCCGATCACGGTGGGAGTTTTAACCAGTAGGAGTCTTAACATAACCCTTTGCTTCCACCTAGCGAGCGGGTATCCTATGTAGGATTTCCATAACCCCAAAAAAAAGGAATTTGGGCGATCATCCTGTGCGATCGAAGGAACGTTAATTTTGGATCTTAGTTGCTTGAGACACAAGATATATAGCGGTAACCTTGTAATTTTTTTAGTATACTCTACCAGTGAACCAGTGCCCATCGATTGGTTCGCAATTCAGTTTCGGTGTACATGATCGGAAGTTCTGCAGTGTATTCCTGGGAGCGCATCCTGATGGGTCACCGCATCGGATATTTCTGCTTTGAACACCGCTGCCCACGCACCAGCCAACACACTGTTAATAAAATATTATATACATGAAATAATCCATACGACATGAATACCCTAGTAGGCCGCATATTATCAGCAATTTTCTATCAAAAATTTTCAAACGCACCCCGGCGATTCTGGGCCAAGTTCACGACTGGCTAATAGCAATATTTACGTTTATTTCTGATGGTGAACGATGTCTAGTAAATATCAGATGAAAAACACACCTTCTTACGTTTACGTTTTTAAAAAAAAGAAAAAAAAATCAATCAATCAGCCTATCGTAGTCCACTGCTGGACATAGGCCTCTCCTAACACGCGCCATTGCATACGGCCCTTCGCCTTCCGCATACAGTCTGTCCCAGCGACCTTTTTGAGGTCGTCGGTCAAATTCATATGCAGTATGTCTATTGGCGCGTGTTTGCAATTTTCTAACGGAAATTTCTGATTATATGTGGCCGGCCTTATTCCAAACGTCCATATACCACAAAAGTGATCTCAAACAGCCAACATAATAGGAACAATATTGATTATCACGATTATAGAGAAGTGCGATTTGTCATATTCTTTATCCCTAGATTAATTATCTCAGAAACACGTGAAAATTGTAAAGCAAATGTTACTATAGAAATACGTAAATAAGTAAAATTTTACACCGATGGGAAACCCTGTTTGTTACTCAAACGTTCTATCTGATCTAAGTATTTTTTTTAGTGATTGTCTTTATACCTACTGCGCATTACGTATTTTACGCTACCCTAAATTAAGAAGACATAATAGATTGTCTCGGAATATATAAGAAGAATGAAGACAGATAACAGAAAAGTACTATCTATCACGTAGCGCTGTGCGACCGCGGTATTCTTACCGATCACCAAGGTTAAGCAGCGTTCGACTCGGTCGACCTGAGATGGGTGACCGTTTGTGGCATTTTCATATTCGAGCGTCTCCGTGCTTCGGAAAGCACGTTAAGCCGTTGGTCCCGGTTACCACTTGATGTGATAGTCGTTAAGCCGAGTTGGAAGCCTTAAAGGCGGCTTGATAAGTTCCAACAGCGGGTGGCCACAAACCTGCCTCCACCAATCCGCACTGGGTCCGCGTGGTGGAGTATGACCTAATCTCTCTCACCTCGATTTGTGAGCGAAGGCCTTTACCCAGCAGTGGGCAGTATAGGCTGATATTATTATCACGTATCTATTCATCTGTAAGATTTTTAAATTGTGGTTTTATCAATAAATTTTAATACGTTTTGCGCACAGACGCTCCATAAAAATATCAATGTAATGGGTATCAAAATAAATACGCATACACACGTGCAAAATGTAACAAATAATATGACTCATGTAAATAAATCTTCTCTGTTTGAACATTTTGAATTTTTGGTTGCACATCGATACGATGATTCAGTTAACGTGATTCACGAAACAGAATTCAGTTAAAGAATACCAAGTATTTTTAGACTTAAAATTACCTTGTCAAGCATTTCACGCGGTTGCTATATTGGCATTACCAAAATAATGTTTTATTGGTGAAATCACCATGATCATGTGAAAATAAATCATTCAGTAAAGAAATTTGGAACATAAATATAATGTATAATATAATGTACTTATCCAAGTACAACTATTTCGTTTTGCAAAAATTGTTTTATATATTTTGTTGTAAATGTGAGTTTTGTGGAAATTGTATGAGTATTTAAAATTCTAAACATTTTCATGTATCGTATAAGTCATTTAAAACAAATGGGTAAAAATAAGCTAAACTCCTTTCTACCCCCATGGTGTGACACTTGTGTGACACCAATTTATTTGACACTAAAATGATAAAACATTGTTTGATTAATACGCTGTGTAAACAATTTCACGTCACATTCTTTCCTAAACTCAATCACCGACTTACAGTAATCAATACTCATAATTACTTTAGTGCCAATGATAGGATAATCAATATAGTCGGCTTTTGGCACAACATTAATTACTATCTATAGACATCTAGATTTAATTTGTAATACATACGAGCGCATTCAATGAGTTCTAAGCTATCAATTTCTGTATTCATACACATGATCCTACGACAATGTTCCATAAACAGCGGTCTCGTCTTGAAATACACTGCCGTAAACTTTGAGTCACTCTTCATAAAGGTTTATAGGCCGATACCACAAGTGGTAGGGTCTGGTTTCGACACCGTTTTACAACGATACAACATAAAATTATAGCATAGGTACTGTGTAATTAGCAGGTTACAATGAAATAAATCTATTAAATAAAATATAGAATGTATTTTAAATGCTACTTTACAAAGATTCACTGTGAAACGATTACTAAAGAGGTCTATGACTCAGAGATTAACGACCACCTAACTAATCTTGCCAAAGAAACTCGGAAAAGCCAAGGTGGGCAGATATCAGTGGCCTGCATTGCATATAGGCAATTTGGGAAAGCGTGTCTCATAAGAATGCAATAACACAACTTTAAATTTAACATTAATAAATTGATCATCATACTTAAGTATAGTAATTTAATAACATTATATTTGCCTATATGCAATGAACGTCACTGGTAGGTATGTAGAATTCCGACAGCAAACGAATAAAACTTAATTTCTGTAAAAGTTTTCAAAAATCAACTTAGTAATATTCCTTTGCATTGTCAACAGCCAGATCAATTTTGTATCTGATGTAATGATATACATGTGTTAAAAGGCCTTAATAATATCGTAGGGATCAATACTTAAACACAAACTTACCTCCGACCAATCCGTGTGTAGCCATCCAGCAGTGGCGCTAAAACTGTACTCCGGTCCAATGTCGACACCAGTACTGTTGACGGCAACAGTATAAACGGGCCCTTCGCGGAAGGTGTCGGTATGTTCCCTCGGCCTGGACACTCGCTTTGTGGAAATTTGTCGCACTATGCCAGTACCCAGATCGGTGCAGTCAGGAATGTTGCAAATGTCTGTTGTTGGCGGTTTAGGTGCTGGACATTTTTGGTCGCTTATCTACGAAAAAGGTTTTGTAAAGATTGATCAATGGAATGATCACGATTCAACGTGACAGTCAAAAACAGCGCAATCTGCACATTGATTATTTTTTGAAAATTTTAATTGGGGTATATTTACTTATCGATATAGAGGCCGAAACTTTTTTTTTTTGAAATTATTATCTATCTGTCTTTCTGTCTGTCTGTCTCTTTGTGTTTCAATCACGCAGAAACTAATTAATGGATTTCAATGAAATTTGGTATGATAAGAACTTATACCCTTACTTAAAATAATAAATACTTTGGTGCTTGTTTCCGAAAACAAGCACCAATTCGGGATAGTCGCGGGATAAACCATCAAGCTTTATTATTTTTATAATAATTATTAGTCTCGAGCTGCAATGCTACGTTAAAATGTGATATTGGATTCAGGTTCGTCTCCTCACGAGAAACATTTCGGTGGTATATTCGGTTCGGTAAACTGGTAATTCATCGCAAAAAGAAAGTACCCAGGCATTGTATCTCGTATGTTACTTTTTATAAGACTGCGTCAGCGTCAAATAGATCGCGCTATAGAAAACTACCTACTTATGTCAAATTACAAAATAAACGCGTGCGCAGCCGCGGGTAATAGCTAGTGATACATAAAATATATATCCATCGCTCTGCTGTTAAGATGCCATTACTTCCCTTACTTTATAAAATTATTTAGGGAAGGTAGCATTATTAACAAATTTCATATGTTACCTAAAAAGTGCAGTAATTTGAAACATTTTACGGCCAATTTTCCCAGACCTCAAACTTCGCAGAATTATTGAAACCCATGTTTAAATGTAATTCCTACCACACATCTTCGGGTACAGTTTTTTTAAGTTATCTCCATCATGGAGTTTACAACACGATGGGTATTTACCTTGGTCGTAGGAAATGATAACTGTGCATTTCAAAAAAACTGGTGGTGCGAGCTATTGTAGTTCAAAAAAACTTAATATACGTAGTTACATAAAGTAAAAACACACAAATTTCAAGTCAGGATCTTGTCCAAATTGCAATAAATATTAACTTAAGTTACCTTGGTAATGCCTCTCGAGTGATCCTGCACACAACCAACTATTCTAGTTCTCGTAGCGGGTCCACACCTGGGGCAGGCAGACCAAGCTGCAGCCCTCCATCTCGGTGAGCATGGTACTCCACCGCAACGTCTCCTACGTGCTGAAGGAGCAGAACCGAAGCAATGTACTGGCGCTACTTCCCTGTCGCCTGAGTTCAAGACTTCCACGCAGCGGTATTTCCCAAGCTGGAAATGTATATTTGGTGTATAATCTGCCTTCAATAAGGTAATGAAAAAAGCTGATTTTGGCATGATGCATATACAATTAAATAGCACGTACAAAGGGATATTTGATGTTGAAGAAATGCCGTACTACAAGTATACACTAAAAATATGAGAATGTAGCTATCGACAAATGTAAACATGATTTTTTGATGTTGCTTTTACTATTAGTTTGCACTAAGATGTATGTACATTCCATAATTTAAAATAATACATTATGGCACAAGTTAATCGTGACGTACGTTTTATTTTTTTCTGTATATATTCATAGAAATTTTAAAACGGTAACATTTTAAAATTGTGGTAATACACACACCTTAGTACAGGCGATAACACCGACTAATTGTTTTATATATTATTTCATTGTAAATGAGTTACAAACTTAAGAAGCAATTCGTGCACAAATTATTGCTAAAGTAGGAGTTGTATGTACCTGAATACCACCACCACAACTTCGGGTACACTGAGAGTATGACAAGATCTTCCACACAAACTTTCTATTACCAATCACATTTTCTCCGAAATTCTCTTCAGCACTGGTCGTCTCTTTATCTAGATCCAATTGTCTCGATTTAGGGACACTAGGTCTCGAAAACGTCTCGTAACCATGGTGTCTTCGGAAATGTTTAGAAGCAGAAGTAGACGGAACATCCGGAAAATCTGATCTAGTCGCGGATTCCGCATCAATTTCACCAGGTAACGATTCCGTGAAATACTCGTATTTTATACTGGGGTTTGGTTCTGTATAAAGTATCTGAAAATAAGACACATTTGTTTCTCTTTTGATGTACGAGTATGTATGTAAAAGAAGGCGTACTTTATTACTGCAATAAATTGCAATTTGTTGGCGTTGGCTGGAATGGAATGGCCGCACTTAATACATGCATGATTTGTTTATGCGTCAGTAATTGTAATGCTTCTTGATCAGGAGGTTTTAATTTATTAGAGTCTGTATTTAAAAATATACTTCAAGATAATTGTTTAACCAAACACTGCACTGGTTATTTGCACGCTTGTTTGGATGTGTACAACTACTATATTATGTATTTCTCACTTTTATTCGTCCGTTTGTGTTTTTTTTGAGATACACACATACAAAAATAGGCGATCACAAATAATACGCCTAATGCTTAGGTTCTATGGAGAAAGTATAGTAAATTGATCCATATTCATAATTAAATTAATTTACTTCTAGCGGAAGCAAGATGTTAAACCAACTCAATACCTTTATGTTCCCGAAAAAAACATGTGACCAGAAAGATGTCACTGATATCGCTCAAAGCAACATAACCAGCACGGGAACGCTGCCAGCCTCCAGGGCACTTCGCTCAGCGGAATATCCCTACTGTAAAGTCTATATCCCGTTTTATTTAGTTGTAGTAATGGTGTTTAATCCTACTCACCATAATGTCGACAGAGTGGTGTATGGGCCCATGCGCGAAGACGGCGTCGAGGCCGGCGGCGCGAGTGTACAGGAAGCGCGCGCCCGCCGCCTCGTATGTACCCGGCGCACTCACCGCAAACTCGCCGTTCATTATGTACGATGAGTTGGAAATCTTCAGAGCTATGGAGTATTGGAAACTTCGGTAATAATCATCATCAACACAAGCCTGGCAGATATTGGATTAGAGCAGCCGATTTGGACTCAATGGCGTGCAATTGGAGAGGCCTATATAACAGTAAACATGTATAAACTGTTGAACATCTTAGGCCCACTTGCGTGAACCAGGGTTAGCGTTACCTATTGACTAACTCGACGTTATAACGTAAAATTGCCTTCAACTTAACGTTATAACCTCGACTTAGTCAATAGGTAACGCAAACACTGGTTCGTGCAAGTGGGGCTTAGCTAATGATGGGCATCAGCTGAAAGGCGTCCACGGAAGGACTAAGGCCTATCACAAAATAAGATGCGATGACCTCCTTCGTGCTGTGGTTATACACCTTTTACTCGTAACTTCCTTCAAGTTCTCAGTCTACCTTGTATGAGGACAGCGTACTCGACGTCTTACGTTATGTAAAAAATAAATACCTACTAACTATATTTAGTTTTACATTACGTACAATTCCTATATGCGAAACCCGTCAACCGGCTTACACATACGCTTGGGGTACTTTACCGGTGGCAGGCCGCAGCGAGGGCTGTGGAGGCGTCCCAAAAACCTCAACAGACTCATGCGCAACGTCGTGCTCACCGCTATCGCCTTCTTCCCCAATTTTACCCCGATCTATCGCAAATGGACTTATTCGGGTGCTGCATGCATCAGGAAGTTGAGCTTCCTCTTGCTTATCTATAGTTTTCACAGTTACACTGCGATTCTCCGGACAGGGAACATCAAACATGCGTGATCTTTTTTGTATTTGGTCTATGTGTTTAGTATGTTGTCGACCGTTACCTTCCCTAACACAGACCCGACGTGATCCATCCTTATAGTCTACGAAACTCTCATTCCATTCCTGTTGACCTCTATATTGTCTGAACTATATAGGTCCCCTGGCTCGAGTTCGCGTAAGTTGTCCCGCGCGTACCTGACCTGTCGCCACTGCGCCTCGCTCACGCGGTCCGCGACTGCCCGCTCGCCCCGCAACAAATATAAACGCGAACGTAATGAATGTTTCTGCAATATATTTGCAGGAGATTCCCCCGGCGTCGCGTGTATTTTGTTTCTATAAGCCAATACAAATGTTTGAAGAGCTGTATCGACATCAACTACATCAGTGAGAGCTTTCTTGATCGCATTTTTACACAACTTAACCGCGTTCTCCGCTGCTACGTTTGACGCCGGATGGTACGCGGGGGAAAAAGATTGTCCGATTCCATTATTTCTGAGGAATAATTTGAACTCTGTGCTCGTAAACGGTGGGCCCTGATACCAATTCTATAGGCAGTCCGAACCTCGTAAATATACTTCTCAATATTTTGATAACTGCCCCTGCCGTAGTGGGTGACATTTCAAAGACTTCTTATATAAAATTTAATATTGTTTGAGTCGTTCCACGTACAACCGCCAGTTGTCCGTTTCGACGTCAAATTCGGTAATTTTGCCGATCGACATTGGTAACGTTTATAGCTCGTTCTATTACGTTATATACGCGCTAATTCGTAAGAAATCGTCACCAGTGAAATATTCGGACGATAAATAACTTAGACGCAACGTTCTCGTAACGCATTTATTCATAGACAAGGTAATAGACAACAATGTACAACTACCTACTATTCAATTATTATTTGCATACCTTACAAAAATAATCTATTTCAACCATTCCATAAGTGTGTTTATTTAACAATACCTTTGATCGATAGCAGTTTATCACACGCGGCTATTTGCATTCCTGCAGACAGATGTTTAACAACGATACGGAATGCCTGAAAACGCATTAATTATCGAAATGAGCATTCTGTAAACTACCTGTCAACGGTATTCTAAATCGATTTCATATCACATTAAAGCTTTCCCACATAGCCGACGGATCGGGACGGCAGGGCGACGCTGGCGGTCCGCAGCGCGACGCGTATGTCCGTCATACGGCGGGCACAACGGTATTGTCGATGGACGGCACCGCACCGGCGACTAAAGAACGATCTAGATGTTTCTATCTTAAAATAAAAAAATAATTAAATTCTTTAGTTGGAACAAGAAACAATTGTACCTACAGAAGTAACCCAGCTTTTTATTCGCATAATATCTAGCACACTCGGCGTAACTTTATTATTATTAATAGAAATCTGACATCCTATCGTCCTTGTCTTAAGCCCGAAGTTGAAAAATGTGAGAGAGAATGCTTCTTAAGTAGGACGTCCTACAAAAAAGTAAGAAAAGGAGGGTGTGGTTTCTAATGAAACAACACACACAAGTACTGGCGTTTCGTTCGCCGTGCTTTGTTTGTAATCGCATCGATGTGCCGTCTTCCGTTCATTTCAGTACATTGATTCCCCAGAGAGAGGGCTTAGCACGAAAATGTTGACGTTAGTGTAACGCTAGCGTGTAATTATGCTGTCACGCTCATATTCTATCTATCTATAACCTCACGCCAGATCCCTTGCGGGGTAGGCAGAGAGTACAGAGTTCCAACAGGTTCTTTCCTTACATACCTCTCTGGCTTCCTCGACTCTCATAGTTCGTCTCATACACGCTCGCCGGTTACGGAGACTCTTGACTTTTCCATCAGATAAGACTCGGTTTATTTGGTCGTGGTAAGATAGTCTAGGTCTTCCCCGGTACCTGCATCCTTCCACTTTCACATTGTATATCTGTTTTGTCATTCTTTCCTCTGGCATTCTTTCTATATGCCCGAACCAACGGAGCATGCCCTTTCTCATCTTTACACCGATACTATCTTTCATACCTACTCGCTGTCTTACTATGCTGTTGCTAATGCGGTCGGTCAGCTTTACTCCGCACATCTTCCGCAGAGCTCGCATTTCTACCGCATTTATCCTACTTTCATTCTCCTTCTTACATACCCAGCTCTCGCTACCATATAACAGCGTTGGGACAAGAACTCCGTTATGTATGGCCAGCTGCGCCTTATGGCTTAAGTGCCGGCTCCCGAGTAGCTTTCCCATTGCACCATTCACTCTGTTCCCTGCACTCACTCTTCTCTCTATGTCAGCGGTGTATTTCCCATCCTTACTGAAGGCGCATCCAAGATACGCTCATATTTATTTCGTATATTTGTAATTTGATGAGGATGGCATATCAATTAGCTAGCGTCACGCTAATTTCAACCTTTTCGTACTAAGCTCCCAGCTCGCGCCGGCGTCGCGCCACGCTCACACCGCGCCCACCATGTGACCAAACCATAAAAGCTAATCACATCGATATTTGCGTATTATTTTGTGCGATTATGCTTATTTGCAGTGACCAATTAAACACGCAACGTGGCATGTTCACAGTAACTTCGTGGAATAATCTTTCTTTAAAAATAAGAAACGCAACCGCACTGTAGGAGTTATCTCTGCATTTTGAGTGCGTTTACAAACACGAAATTTATGTACACAAACACCCAGACCGAAACAAACATATATAGGTCACACAAAGATTGGTCCCGTTCGGTGATCAAACTCGCGACTCCTCGATCCAGTGGGCAGAGCGGCCTAAGCTCTTAATCACTGGACCAAGTCGTTGCCAATAGTATTCCAGTAGCATACAGAATGGCGAGCGTGTATGAGACGAACTATGAGAGTAAAGGAAGCCAGAGAGGTATGTAAGGAATGAACCTGTTGGAACTCTGTACTCTCTGCCTACCCCGCAAGGGATCTGGCATGATAATATAGATAGACACAGAATACCATCACATGATCATTTCACGAAGTTATCGTAACGAGCCGCGTTTGGTCATACCGAATAAGAGTCAACATACCGCCCACGTTCGCGGACCATTTACCTCTATCGAAGTACCATTTTGTATGACAAACGAATTTTCCAGCGAAATAGCTGACCTCAATATTAGTTTCAGGTTCTTTCAACAGCATCGCGATTTATTGTTTGAGGGAGCCTTTTAAACTAACAGAGTTCTGTATAAAAGTTAAGTGCAGTTATTATTGGTAGCAGTTACATCGTTCTACGGGTGGAAACGGTGTGCGGTGAGACCGTTAAATTTTATTTATACCTAATGGAACTTGTGCAACTTTATGCTATGGAAGGTTGTATGGAAGAGAAATTTCATCAATTTCGTAAACAGTTTTGTTTAAAATTATAGGGCTATTTTAGTTCTTCCATTAAAAAATAAACCTATAAACTTCAAGGATCGTTAAGCAAGAGAGTCATTGGAGATACCTTTGCCTACATGTGGAACGATTTGAGTTCAACTAAACACCGACTTTATCCTCTTAAGTATGGGGGGAGGGTGAACTATGTTCACTCGTATTTCGCCGGCGATATTAGGTCTCAATTATATGTGCCAGTCTATTGCCATTATACCGGACACAATACCAGACTTGTCGGCGACAGGACCGGATAGACTCTTTTAAGACTTACTCATATAACATGACGTGTCCGCGATGTTACCATAGGAACTGAATCATTATTATGTAATTGCGATAGGATTAGTTCATATGTATAATAGGTGATAAGAATCGCCCCGTAACGTATAAGATTTAGGAATAAGTTACAATTAACGAGTGGAAATTGGACACAGTTTTCGCATTTGTTTCGCACTGATTTGGCGATTATACAAAATATGTGCCTAGAATTATTTATGTTTTTATATAAAGAATGTCACCGTGAATGTAGATATGTAAAATTTACTCGAGATTATACCCTGACTGAATGAGAATCGGAAATAATGTCGCGCAGTCGTAGTGAAAATTGTGTGCTCCCAAAGGGCCGAGGGTGCGGCTCTCTGCTCGGTATAGTCTCGGGGTAGCTAAGTAAGCGGTGATTTAATGAAATTTGTAGTCGAGTTGCGGAATCAAGACTTGTATTGTGCTGAGGATAATAAAGAAGTATAGAAGCGAAACGTGTCTCTTCTTTTCACCCACGCAGGGTCGACGAAGTTGGGTCGGCAACAGCGGGATACTGTCCCGGGCCTTGAAGATAGTGAAAGGCCGTTTCAAGCAATAAAATTTTTAAGTATAAATAAGAACCAATAACACTTTGTCCAACTTAGGATTCAAACCAAGGCTCTTACAATCATCAACCGCACCATGCATGCTAGAACAAAGAGACTATCATCCAAAATTGGCAACAATGCTCGCCTTAACATAACGTTACCTTGATATCATAAACATAGGCACTCTTTAATTCCCATCTACCGAAACGTCAATATTGTATAGGCAATCATATCACTAACCTATCAAACAGAAATACCTGAATATGGAAAACCACTTTAAGTCATTGGTCCCAGCTGGTGTTACTAAGATCGACTCCCCGTTAACACAAAATGGGCATCGTTAACTCCATCAAATATATGAACTCAGCCCCAGCTGTTGTCAATGTTAATATGACATCGTAAAACCGGACAACGTCGCGTTGAATAGAGAAAGCCATTCTTACAGACAATAGAGGCAGTTGTGATAGGATCTTTTAGGTAGGATAGGGGGCATTTTGGTGGGTAATGGACTGTCATTACCAACCAACGGCTCCAATTTTACTAAGAAGTGGCTGGAGGCGGTTAATCGATAATTCCAATCCTTTTCTAGGAGTCTGTAGGTTTAGGTTGAATTAACCAAACGTATATTAGTCATTATAGATAACCAGGTAGAAAATATTAGTGTATGTATGGTATATTCCTGCCATAACAACTTGTATGTGGAACAATTGCGACATAGCTATTTCTAAGCTATGTAAAAAACATGATATCAACTGTTTAGCGAAAGTGTTAAATAGATAATGCCATACTTACAGACAATAAATGGGGGACTAATAAGATCTTTTAGATAGTGTGGAGGACATTTTGCAGAGTAATAGAACGCCATAACTAACCAATACTTCCACTTCTTTTAGGAAGTAACCAGTGGCGTTGAACCGTTTATTCGAATCTTTTTCTAGGAGTCTGGAGGTTTAAGATGAATGAACCAAACGCATAGAAGTCATTATAGAACACCAGATGGAAAATAATATTACATTTATGGCTTATTACTGCCATAATAACTTGTATGTGGAACTATAGTAACATCTAAGCAACAGTAAGCTATATCAAAAGACACGATACTAACTGTTAAGTTATTCCTAAGTCCACCACCAGTTTGCTAAAATCCGACGAATAAGATTTACCTACCTATCTGACTGATAAACATTTTCTAATATTGTTAGCTCTAGAAGTCCAGCTACAAAATTTTTAGCGAATTTGTTTAGTCGTTCATTACCTTAATTTCATTCCTGAACTTGAAGAATAGAAAAAGATTTTTTTTTGTACCAGTGCTAGCACTGCTGCACCCGCGACGATGCTGATGTTATGGATCAATACATATCACTAACCTATGTAATTTTCAGTAGCCGCGATCTCGGTGATGTTGAGCCGGCACGCGCCGCGCGGCACTGTGGTAACGTAGGAGTAGCCGAGCGGCAACCGCGGCCGCGAAAACAACCCCGACACCAGCCGCCGCCCGCACCGCAGCTCCCGCGATGATGCCGATGCCAGCACACTCTCGCGACCCACCGCCTGTGGACGAATTGTCGAAAATATCTTAAGGATCCAGGTATAATAAGGCGTTCTATGTCACCTTATGGTTATTAAGTTCTTAGTAGTTACTGTGCACAAACAGTTGTAATCCGTGCCAATTCTTTCAGAGGTGCTACTGAACCTTTCCTGAAGATGGTATATGTATTTTTTTTCTAATGCCGATATCGTATTATATCCAAAATAAAATTTACAACGTTAGTATGGTATCAAAATTTCTATAATGTGACTTATGATATCAGTAGCTCTGACACTTACGACAAGGAATACTTAAATCTTAAAAAATTAAAATACGATTCATCTTACTAAACGTTACAGAATTTTAAATTCTTTGACTAACGGAAGCAACCAATGAAGCTCATACTCATGCAGATGAATAAAACATATCGACAGTAATATTTTGTCTTGAAGCATCTTTTGCAACCCTAAACGCATGTCGAAACAATCGGGAACAATAAAATATAATCGTAAAGTATATTTATGACTTTACAATTATATTTTATTGTTCCTCAATCGCATATAAAAAACAACACATGGAAACGGTTACAAGACAATCACTGAAGAAAAGTCTGTCGCGACAGCAAGACGCCACCGGAACGTCGACGACAATCGAAACACAATGCTCTATGATCGTAATGGGTTCCATGTGACGCATTATTCGACTCCCCGTACTCATATCTTCTTACACAATGTACAACAAAGTACGATTTATGATGCTGATTAGGGCGCCTAACGAGACAATTGGAAAGTCAGAGCCCGAAGAAAATGTATGGATATTATCTTATCGCAGTTCGAACGGGTTTGGATTACTCAACTGAGATGTTGACTTCGGGAACATTAGACTAAGAGAATAATGTAGATAGACAATTATTCCAAATGTAATAAAATCATAATAAGTAAAATCTATCTATCTCTATCATCACGCCAGACCCTTACGGGGTAGATAGAGAGTACAGATTTTCAAAAGGTTCTTTCCTACAGACCTCTCTAGCTTCCTCCACTCGCATAATTCGTCACATACTAGTTACGGGGAATCTTGACTTGCCCTTCAGATAGGACACGGTTTATTTGGCCATGGTAAGATCATGTAGGTCTTCCCCGTTACCTGCAACCTTCCAGTTTTACATTGCATGTCTGTTTTATCATTATTTCTGTAATGAATAACAATTACACAACCACAAAATAAGTTCACTTCATACATATATACTTCGTTCAGTTCTTTTTCGTAATGTTTTTACATAGCCCTACATAGTACAGAAAAACATAGGCAAGTATCCGTTTTATGGTACGACTACAGAACAACCCGTCAATGTTATTATTTTAGTCTGTAAATACTACGCATAAATCGTTTTAAGCATAAAATGTGTTCACATTCGTGAATTACACAAATTGTAAAAAGTAATATCATCTTTATTAAGAAAGAGCATGATGGCCGATTTATAACGCAGTTTAATAATACCTTACATAACAACTAAAAAAATACTGCTAGAAAATGTTAGAATTATAATTTAAAAATAAATTTCGTTAAGAGAATACATAGGATTCACATTTTTTCGTTTTAAAGCGGTTATCTATTTATAGAACCACATATCTTCGAGATATTTGCACAAAACCAACGTTTTAGAATCAGTTTCTCATAATAACCTTAAATGCTTCAAACCACTCACATGCAAACTGTCTTTATTAACATTTTATCGTGTAAAAGAATCATTTATGAATCAATGTCCCCTCTATTTGTAGCCTCTGCACATTCGTGATCCTTAATTATGTTTCCGTCGGTACGAATCCGGCTGCATTATGCAAATTGCTCTGTCGTATATTACGAAGATTTGCTGGTAATAACACTTTGTATCATGTTGTTGTATTATGCACTGGACATCACTATAAGACATGGATATTATCTCGTCTTTGACTCGAACTTCCAGTCAGAGACGAGATAATATCCGTACCAAGTGATGTCTTAATAAAAGTAATGAGTGACGATATAATAAGATGCACTAATGCTCCGCCTACTCCGCTCCTGATCCGTTGACTCGTATCCAAACATGTACTAAACGCGATTCAATTGAGTACTTAACAAATTTATGTTTACACAGCATTAAAGGCCCGACAACAACGACTTTTATTACCGTTAAGTCTTTGTCTCAGATAACTTTATACAAAACGACGCTTCTCTTAATGTTATACTCAAGGATTTCTTTAAAAGGTCCACTTGTCTTGTTATTCGCCATTAATGCTTTTATACAAATGTAAATGGATCTTGAAAATTCCTATTCGTGACGGCGCGGCGCCGATTTGCCAATTATATTTAAAAACTCATAAATGGGCATTGAGAACGTTAATTTTAAGTGTATTAATGCCACTATTTGAATAAAACGAATTCTGTTCGACGTAAAAGGAAAAAAATATTTGATAATTAATGAGTCACGATCGAATAAAGAAGAGGTATACTAAGATATTTGGACAGCACGTGTTAGTTTAAATTCGAGATTGATATGCGGACACGAAAAATCGGTTGAAAATATTAATATAGTTAATCCGGTCACAATAATGTTGGCACGAACATTAATCAACAACCGTGTACTGTGTCGTGGCTATAAATCAAATAAAGTGGTAATTGAAAACGTCTACTAATAGGCAATTAATAAGGATTAGGCAGTGTGGGTTAACGAATCACCTGTCGGTGAGCGAGGGCTGCCGGCTTTGAACTGTGTTTTATGCCCAGTGAATTAGTAGGCATGTTGCTTAACAGCGACAAACAATTGACCTGTGGCCCTTGTTCATACTTTATCGCCCATGGAATATGCGTAAACGTTGGAAAATTTTAATAAAAAACATCGAAAACATCAATGATAAAATTTGTGACACTGGTTAATTTAAAGTTTGAAAGTCGCTTCAAAATTAATCTTTATTCTAGGCAAGTGGTATTGGAATATATTTCATGGTACCTTTGGATACACAAGTTGTAAAGTGCCGATCAATTTATTTCAGTAGCAAAAGACCAAGTTAATTTACAACCAATTGTTATCAATGTATGTTAGTTTAACCCGAATCGTAAAGTTCGATCAATTTTACGATATCCAATATATTTCTAAGTTTATAGTGGCATTAACTAACGGTGCAAGTGCAGTTCGATCGGTTGAGGATCCACAACTTGACTAATGAAGCGTGGGCGTAACGATTGCTTTTTCCGAGAAAACAAATGCTCCCTGCCACAGAACTAGACAAGTCAAATAGTACCGCTCCACAACTTTACATAACAGAAGTGACACGTCCATAAACTCTCCATGTAATTGGTCCGAAAACTTTAATTGGCCGTAATGTGTTCTTATAAATCAATTAATACACCAACCTCCTTTCTTGGACTGCACTGATTATATCTTGACTTCTCGCTCATTGGTCTGTATCGTTTATAAATCTTAGTAATAAATGTAATAAACATCTTACCGTCTTGTATTTTGTCATAGTGTTTGTTAACTAGGCGATCAATCATGATATATAGCAGGTTGGGGGTTACTCAATGTTTTTACAACTATGTATACAAAATTGGTGAGGTACTTACGAAGGCGAGCAAAATTAAAAGTAGGCCGGAAGTACTCATGTTGTGCTAGCGCTGTCGATGTATGCTATAGATAATTTATTAGATAGCTGTTCTATTCACACGCGGATGATCTTTCAGCGACACTTGATGGATGTATATCATCCTGAATGACACATGTTGAAATTCAAAACTCTATTAATTTGCTGGATTAGTGTAGATTTACTGCTTATTTATTGGACGCTGTTGACTTTGTTGGAGGTGTAACGTTCATTGAGCAATTGTTAAAATGTCTTATGAAATTAAGGTACCTTAATCGGTAAACTGGTTAAATAATAATATATTATATCACAATAATAATATGAATAATGAGATAGCAATGAGATAGATAGGTAATAATATACTTTTATTTAACAAGGCAGTCATTATTAATCGGCCCCAAATCGTCACTTTTCACCGATACCTACTCATTAACAAACATTGTCTTCCAAAAAAAAAACATCTATTATAACTACAATCAAAATTATTTAGTTTGCTTTTAGAGATAAAGCATAAAAATGTCAACGGTATTTAATAAATATCCACAATAACTAACTAACAACCAACTGCTCAATTAGAAACCACTTGCACGCAAAGCTATGAACCCCATTTAATTACAACAGACGAAGTTACAAAAGGACTCTGAAATCAGATGCGTCAAAATATTTATTACACCAAAACAACGCATAAAATAAATGGAACATAACAATTTGAATCGTAAATTAAACTAATATGCGTGAAGGTTAGTGGGGAGACGAGCCAACACTCCACCAGATATTCCACTAACGTAATTACTAACTCGTGGTACGAATAGTTTATTGTCAAAGACGCACGCTGCCAACAGTAGCCCGCTTTGATCTCGCTGTATGAATTGAATTTAAACTGGTATTAGGCAAATCTGAGTCGATTGCTTTATAGGTCCGAACACCGGCGGCTTTAAGAAAATCCATTTGAAATAGTTAACGTATGGAATATTAATTTTATTAGCATCCGTCGTGTTAACTTAGTTCTAATCGTGTCATAAATTTAATTAGCATTTCACATAAATTTGAAATCTAAGCTTAAATACTAAATTAATCTCTAAAGTTATGTGAAAACGTAATTAGCACTTGCAATAACGTAAGCTAAGAGAGTAGATAAAGCCAGAAAGGTCTGTAAGGTAGGAACCTGTTGAAACTCTTTACTCACTGCCTAGCAAGGGTGTGATGATATATAGAGAAAGAGACAGTGGAAGAAAGTATAATTGTCGTTGGTCCAGTGGCGAATAATGCGCGTAGCGTACGCGAAATGCTGGGTTAAAATGTTAGGTCTAACAAAGTGTAATTTTTGAGAGAAAAGTTCCCAGTATCAGCTTGGAGTCTGACATTGTGTCCAGTAGAAAGGCAATACGCCCGCCCTTATTATATAGAGGCCTAACATCATCGGCAAAACGTATGTGTACATAGTACACCTCTGTTACCCCGCTTGGGAAATATAGGCATGATGGTGTTTAGTTGTATAGAACATTAGAATTAACACGTCGACTATATGACCACGACATTTATAAAATCTAAGAATAGATTAATATAGCAACTTGTATCTAGCGTTCAATCTCAGATAACATCTGATGAGTATTTTACGAGCAGCATATGTGTGTACACATACCGTTTTATTCAAGAGCCCGGTTCAATCCCTGGCCACACCTTTGGCTTTTTAGAAATTCATAAGCTGATGAAATATCATATTTATTTACACTTCAGATTTTTCAATCGATACTCCCATGTCCTTCTTACAGAGGACTCGGCGTCTCTTGAAAGTTTTTCCCCGCAAAATACAAAAAACAATAGGTTAACATGCTCTACTAGCTTCTCCCTCACACTAACGGAAGTCCCTCCATCTAGGAAGAGCAATGAAAACAGTTCAGTAGATTATATTGTTTTTTCTATTCACTTAGTAAGTTGCCTGACCAACCTAGTCAAAGTTGTTACAGCGGTCATCAACTCAGCTTAACAACTTTAGCAATGATAACGATCCATCAGAGACTTCTGAAGCCTGATTATATTAATAATAACTAATACCGGTAGCCATCACCACTCGAAGGTATGACTCCATCGTTGCCAATTGAAGAAACAATGCTACCTCTATCTAAAAAGTATATTACTGTCTGTTTCTTCCTAAGGAAACATCGATGTCTGACTGAAACCAACAATTTTTCGAAAAGCGTGCTGCAAATGCATGTGTTGATATTAATATTTGAATTTAAATTTCTGTCATACTTTCATACTGTATAAATTATGTACTACATTCATAAATCCTTAATCTTTCGCCACAATGTTACTCTACATATTTTTTTAAATCTCTGTTTTAATATCACATTTCCATTTCTCGACTCGTTTCAATTAAACTGATCAAAATTACAATAGATAAACTAATTTTCTTATGATGATAATACTATTAGGTTGATGCGATAGCATTTTGTTTTATTTTAATTTTGTTTTGATTCTTACTTGAAGCACTCTTTGTCCGTTATAGCACGCATATACTTTTGCACAATTAATAGCAATTACGTCAGCATGCACTATGAACTTGTAGTATTCCATCGTATATTTAATATAAAGTGCACGTTTTTCGGTACCTTCTCGTTTTGAGGCGGTGCAAAAACTTGGCGTTCGGCCACCCGGCTTCTTTATGATCTCCGCGGCATCAGTTTTATATGTCGTGTTCTGTATGCTGCATGAAGACCATCTAAAACTCGGTCACAGTCGAGTTGGAATATCTATAGGGTCAGATGACGGCAGATAGGCGGCACTATCTAACGATATTAATCATCGTTTTGCATTCAAGAGACGTTAAGATTTACTATGTTGATTTAAGGTTGGTAAGACCCTTTGTTGCAATTAGGTAGAAATAAACGAGATAGAGGTAGGTATGCTTAGAAGGTCGATTGCTATAATAAGGAAACATACAACTAAGGCGCTCAATGCCTACCTATCCAACTATTTGCGAAGGAGATAAACACTGTTTTAATTAAAAGTAAAGCTAGTCTTCTAGATCTATGCTTTGTAGTGGACGTTTTACGGCAAATGATAATAAAAACCAGTTTTACCCAGGCTTTTGGATTACTAGATAAATGAGTAAAACATACTTTGAATGATCAGAAAAGTGCACCTATTCGACAGACATTTTGTAATTATAATATAGATGTTAAAAATTCTAGGGGACCTCGATCAATTTTATTAAAAACTTGTAAAAATAACAAACAACTATTTTAGCGATCATTAACAGTAACAACCAAGGTTAATTCACCCGTTTATTACTAATGCATTTACGTCAGAGCGCAAAATGAAGAATGCACTCGAGTTAGCTTGAAGGAAAAACTAATTTTGGTGTTGCGTACATTGAGATAAAAACATCCTTTTTATTTATTTTTTAACAGTGTGATCTTTTTCAATTTAGTATAAGAAAAATGTGCTAAAATAGTTGAGTTGTCTAAAAAAATCTTTGTTTTTTTTTTGAAATTAAGGCACATCCATGGTATTTTAAGAAAATGTTTGAAATTGTTATTTATTTACATGTGCATGAGTACTTACAGACTATTGATACAAAACCCCTAAAGCTTGAGTCCGATTCGCACTTTATCAGTTATTCCTCGAAGATACGTGAGGCCAATTTTATCCATGAGTAACATATTATTACGTGTTCTGAAAGTATTGTTAATAAACTGAATCGAATCTTAACACGGGGATGGCGTGATGGTCATATTTCATGTTTCAAGAGTTGCATTTTGAATGTACGACACACATAGTTTCAGATTCGCCCACGTTTTGCCACTCCACGTTTTACAGATCAAGCCAATGAATGTAATAGAGTGCAGATGATAAAATATGAGTGATTTAAATGAGTCAAGCAGTCTTATGTGCGTTTCTTTTGCACATGATGCTGATCATCATAATGACGGCAGGGAATAGTTGCAATCGACGAGATTATAGACCATACCACATAGAGATAGAGGATTAAGTATGTTTATAGTACTTAATGGGCTTTGCCTTAAAACTAATTTAAATTAAACTTAAAGCACCAAGAATATAGGGTATCGTTGACTCTGGATTTTCTCTCTATCTATATCATCACACCAGATCCCTTACGGGGTAGGCAGAGAGTATAGAGTTCCAACAGGCTCTTTCCTTACATACCTCTCCGGCTTCCTCTACTCTCATAGTTCGTCTGATACACGCTCGCCGGTAACGGAGACTCCTGACTTGTCCTTCAGATAAGACCCGGTCTATTTGGTCATGGTAAGATAGTCTAGATCTTCCCCGGTATCTACATCCTTCTACTTTCGCATTGTATATCAGTTTTGTCATTCTTTCTTCGGACATTCTTTCTATATGCCCGAACCAACGGAGCATACCCCATCTCATCTTTACACCGATACTCTCTTTCATACCTATTTGCCTTCTTACTACGCTGTTGCGAATACAGTCGGTCAGCTTCACTACTTTCATTCTCCTTCTTACATACCCAGCTCTGCCATATAACAGTGTTGGGATAAGCACTCCATTATGTATGGCCAGCTGCGCCTTTCGGCTTAAGTGCCGGCTCCCAAGTAGTTTTCCCATCGCACCATTCACTCTGTTCCCTGCACTCACTCTTATCTCTATGTCAGCGGTGTATTTTCCATCCTTACTGAATGCGGATCCAAGATATACAAACTCATTCACTTGCTCCAGCACATCATTTCCAACCACAATCCTTGCATTCGTTCTGGTTTCTACTCTGGATATTGTTTCTTTTATAAGGAGTAGAAGCATTCTCCCCGTCGAAACCCAGTGCCAAAGTAGACCCAAGAGTTGTGCAAATTCTCGCTTTATTAATGACTGTAGGCATATATACAGGATATTCCGTCATCATCTTGGGAATGCTTCCACATGGGTCATTCATACATACTATTTAAGTATAGGTTTAGGTATGATAATGCATTTTATAAATAGTAATGTGCTTACGAAAGTTAGCCTAATATATAAATAAATTATAACAAAAAAATTGGAACCCACGATGTGGTATTATAGATGACGTATTTTAAAGATCGTAAATCTCATAGAGTTGTGTCCCTATTTAACCCCGATTTGATCGCGTGTCACCACTAAATATTTCAATTATTGTAATAACTAATACCACCACCATATAAATGTTGAACCCCATAGTTAAGATAAATTACCATTATTTCCTTCTATTTGCTTTTAGATCATTTAATTGGACGGATACAATTTTATGATTCGAATATAACGTCATAAAAATCTTATTATTAATGACACCATTATCAAAATGTCAATCGAAAGAAACCGTTGTAGATTTATTTTTTACGACCAATAAATGTATAATAAAGTGTGTTTTGCGTGATATATTCAGTTATGCTATCGATTTATTGCTTACTAATGACCAGATTTTGTCTTTCTTTTTAATAGAAACATAGCCACTAGGAGGGTCATAGGTGCGTTTATAAACATGAAATTTATATAACTGTATAAATTGGCGGTTGTCATAATGTTAGAACCACGAAAGAGTTGTTACAGTCACACAAGGATCTTTTGGCTTATAACCTGGATTATAAGTCAGTATAGATTTAGTTTAAGCTGATTTCCGGGACGATTAGCATAAGACTTTGTTTAGGATCTATTTTAAGTGTTGTCGGATCTATTCTTGTTATGAACGAAATCTGCACTGGAATCTTTATTAGCATAAACCGATTTGCACGCTTCAGTGATGAGGAGAAATGTTGATAGCTATTCAAGTATAGAATCAAAATTCTGCATACATTATTTTGTTTCTCGTTGCCTGCCTCGTTGGTCTAGTGGCATATAAATCGCGCAGTGGTCACAAGGTCCTGAATTGAATTGAAATCAAAAAATTGCCATTATTAGTGATGAGTCTTAAATTGTGTCAAGTAAAAGGGATATAGGCTTGCCTCCTACTATGTGGGTCGTAATATTGTCGGCGAAAAGTGGATGACCACAGTTCGCCGTACACCCAACCCACCCTGGCGTGGATAATGTAGGCGTGAAGCTGTTTATTTAATTTTATATTTTATACTTGACCATGACTTCGGCTGGTGGTTAGAGCAGTGGTTCCCAACACTGGACCGCGGCCCACCTAACAAACACTTCTAAATTCAAGACTTGGTTTTTATGAGATTTTTTCTGTATATAGGACATAACTGTATCAATTAAAGTATGTCCAAACAAGACAAAAAGAAACATTCAGTTCCAATTGAAAATTTTCAAACTTAAACACAAGGAATGCTATTT
Source organism: Phalera bucephala (assembly GCA_905147815.2). Classification (NCBI taxonomy): domain Eukaryota; kingdom Metazoa; phylum Arthropoda; class Insecta; order Lepidoptera; family Notodontidae; genus Phalera; species Phalera bucephala. The sequence goes on from LR990625.1 coordinate 15,709,226, forward strand.
TTTAATGAGAAGGATGCATTTGTTTCCTATTTTTGTCATTATACCTTTAGCATCAACTTAAATTTTAGACATTTTTAATCTCAATGAGTTGGATACGACCGATTTATTTCGGTATCTAGTTTTAATATTAACTATAGCCGAACATCCCGCCTTATGAGGTAATAAAAAGAAGGAGGGTTTCATCTAATAGGAAAGGATAGTTGTCAGCATCTGAGAGTCAAAATTTCATTAACTGCTTGCGATTGACTCATTTTTAGTGACGTATCATCCGTCCGTTAGCCGGGGCGTTCGTATCGGCCTATTATTTAGGACCCACCCAATATTCGCTCGCGACCGACCAGTGGGTTGCGACCCATACTTTGGGAAATGTTGGATTAGAGCATAAGCCGCATCATGGCCGCAAGCCTCTGACTGGATCGAGTAGCCGTGGATTCGTTCTCCGCACGGAACAAAGTGTGACCTATAAATGTGTGTCTTGGTCTAGGTGTTTCTGTATATGAATTACATATTTGTGAACGCACCAATGACGCTGGAATAAAACGCAGTGCGCAGCTCATTTAAAAAAAAATCTAGCTATCTATGTACGTAGGTTGTATCCCGCTAGCGATCTGCCGTGATGATTCACGATAACAAAAACAATAAAAATTCAACTATACTACGTAACTACTTGTGTCGTAAAAATCCTAAGAATAGTTATCTTACAAACAAATTAACATTCTTAATACTATCTATTAAATAATTAGTTAGATAAAGAAGGCATATCATTAAATATACAAGTCAGCCATTAAGTTTATTAATGGCTCGTTCAACTTTAACAAAATTACCGTAGTAGCCCAGTAATTCTAAAATTGTCTTCCAGCCAAAATGAAAACTTATATCATGGATTTAAAAATAACTTCAGACTATAGAAATACCTATTTCTTTATTTGGTACATAAATAGGCTACACCTAAAGTGATGAAATTTGGGTTTATATTAAAAAAATAAATTAAAACGGAACTGTCAACATAATTAAACGGTATAACACGTCAACAAAAATTAAAATCTATACTAATATTAAAAACAGGAAAGATTTGTTTGTTTGTTTTAATCGATAAACTCTGAAACTATTGAACCGATTTTATTAATTCTTTCAGCGTTAGAAAGCTACATTATCCAGAAGTAACTAGTAAGTGGCGCTGTTGTCGAACGTGTCAAGTCAGTCAATAATATGATGTGTATATTTTTGATCAGTTTATGATTATAAAGCTCCCTTAACCTTTTCCCTCAAATTCACCTAATTAATGTGATATTTAGGATTAATATGTTACTTATTTTATAAAATAAAGTATTTTTTTCAGGTTATTTAGTCTAAAATACTAACACGCAACTGAAATTTGACATATTTCTAAGAAATTTGCAATCATGTCAAAGTCGGAAAATATTTCTATTTCATAAGCACTTACAAACATTAAATTTTTTTTTACATCTACCACCGGATCATTTCTGGTGGCAAAGCGCATCGCTTTGTGATCACGAGGTCCTGGGTTCAAATCCTAGGTCGGACAAATGAAAAATTCCCAGTATGTGTCCGGAGTCTGGAATTGTGCCCGGTATATGGCAATAGGCTCGCCCCCTATTACATGGGACCTAACATCGTCGGCGAAACGTGGGTGTACTCAGTACACCTCTGCCCCCCCCCCTGGGGAATATAGGCGTGACGGTGTTCTTTTTTTTTATATTAAACAGTATTTCATGTCGTTCACTCACAATAGAAAAACTTTTGATCACTGGCAAGGTGGAAGGGAAGGGAGCGAGGTCGGAGTCCCATGCGTTGGTCCGATCAGATTCGCTCGACGCTTTATTTCAGTGTCAGCGACGCCATTCATGTCGCAGAGGATAGGACCAAATGGAAAAACATTATCAAGGCTAAAGTTCATTATAAAGATCACGACCCTCAGCACTGAGGAGTACGACGCATGGAAGAGGACTCACTATAGAACTATGACAAATAACACGAAACTGCTTAGGAAAAGCAACTGGTTAAAGCTTGACATATGTCGGAGTATGTAATTTTGGAGAATAATAAATAAACAAACTCGATGAACGCAATGTCAACATTGGCTACCGTCCAGGGACCTTATTTGCTATATCCAATTCAACTCGAAACGCGGCGCGTTACGATAACATCTTGAAATTATCGTTTAAATATAATCAGCATTTTTTAATGTACCTTTTCAGGGAATTGTAAGGCATTTTATAACCTTTTTAGAAGATCAGAGAGCTTAGCGCGTTGATATGCCATCCTTATCGCGCTACAAGTTAACTAAATAAATATGAACGTGACAGCACGCTTACTCGCTAGCGTCACGCTAACGTCAAAGTTTTCGTGGTAAGCTCTCAGAGCTCGGTTACATATTGTAATGGTTCAGCAATATGTGCCTGCTACGATTTTCAATATTCGGTTATGAAATAAATTATTACTATAAACTATTAGCAATAGCAGTGATAGCCTGGTGGTTAGACCGTTGGACTGCAAAGTCAGAGGTCTCGGGTTCAACCCTAGGCACGCACCTCTGTCTTTCCGAAAGCATGTGCGTTTAAAAAAAATAATTATTACTTGCTTTAACGGTTAAGGAAAACATCGTGAGGAAACCTGCATGCCTAAGAGTTTCTCGAAGGTGTGTGAAGTTCGCCAACCCGCACTGGGCCAGCGTGGTGAACTATGGCTTAAACCCTCTCAGTTTGAGAGGAGGCCCGTGCCCAACAGCGGGACAGTTTCTTAACAGGGCTAATATTATAACTATTATAAATGTTACTTTGATGGCATACAGAAAACCATTACACGATCATTACACAAAGTTATCGTAACGCACCACGTTTGGTCATAGCGAATACGGGCTCAGCCAGTAAAGCTGAGAGTAATGTATGCTTACACGCCCCGCGCGAGTTCTGGTTGTTATCTTAGTAGAGAAATAAAATATCCTTCCAAATGAAACGCCAAGGGAACAAAGATTTGGCAAACTCATTAGTGTCTTCCCTTACACTAATATTGTCGTTATTCCTCTGGCTGTATTACGAAAGGATTACAGAGTTAAGCGTCAACTCGGCTAAAGGAATTTAAACAAATTAAAATTAATAGTCAATATACTTGTATACGTTTCTATGAAAGTATATGATAAGTAATGCAGGGACTTAAATTAAATTTATTTAACTAATTACTATTACTTATATATATATATATATATATATATATATATATATATATATATATATATATATGTATGTATTTACTTGTATATATATAAATAATTACTATTACTTGTATGATGTAATCTGTTGTGTTTCATTGTACACTATTTTTGGTGAAATAAAGTAATATTATTATTATTTTGCGTTACGGATTCTCAGCTATTTAGCTGGCAAATTAATGACGGCTACGGGTCGAAACCAAGTAACCATCATTAATGTAGGTATTATTGGATCTAAAGGGTAGTCAGGGCTTTCTAGTGGTGTATCATCGCTCTGCATGAACTTTCTTACAGTACGGCAAGTATTCAGGATGGCGGCTTTTTGTATGCTAATGTATGTGTTGGGTGATAAGTCCAAAAGTTTTAGGCTATGGTGCAAGTGTTTAGGGACCACTCCTGTTGTGGATATGACTATGGGTACTATATATACTTGGTTAAGTTTCCATATTCTCAATATTTCTTCCTTAAGCTCTGTATATTTATTTATTTTTACTGTAATAGTTTTGAGTATGTTATGGGTGTTTGGTACGGCAATATCGACTATATATGCTATTTTATTAACTTTATCTTGTATTGTGAGATCCGGCCTATTGAAATGAATGGTTTTATCCGTGAGTATAGCACGATCATAATATAGTTTATGAGTGGAGTTTTCTAAAATGGGGTTTGGTGTATATTTATAATAGGGTATGTGTACGTCTTGAATTAGTTTATATTTATAAGCTAGTTTTTGGTAGATAATATTTGCAATCTGGTTGTGTCTATGCGTGTAATCAGATTGGGTTAGGGTGGGGCATGCTCCTGTGATGTGTTGTATGGTCTCGGGGTGCCTATGGCATTTCCGGCATTTATCATTATTATTATTATTTTATCATCTTCTGTTTAAACCATTGAAACAAATTGCTGCACAAATTTAAAACGATTCAACACAAAAATGTAATTATTATATTCTAATTCTACACCGTCACGCCTAATTTCCCCAAGCGGGGGTAGCAGAGGTGTACTGTGCTCACCCACTTTTCGCCGACGATGTTAGGTCCCATGTAATAGGAGGCCTATAGCCACATACCGGGCACAATTCCAGACTCCAGACTGATATTGGGAATTTTTTGATAGAAATACTACATTTGCCCGCCCTAGGACTTGAACCCAGGACCTCGTGATCGCGAAGCACATTATTCACCACTAGACCAACGAAGCAGTCTCGTATATTCTAATTCTAACAACAAAGAGTTATGTTCCTCCATTTTAATTGTTTTACTATCACGTTTAAATCACAAGTTTAAAGAATAAACTTAAGTTGGTATAGCAATTCTCGAAAAAATATAGTTATTAAAATTGCCTAACTGGTTTGTGATCAGTACTGTGGTTTGAAGGGTCACAAAATAATTTAAAAAGAAGTTATTAACTACTGCAACTTTCGATAGATTTTTGAGAGTGGGGTGTGAGTCAGTAATGCTATATAGCCTGTAGAAAAAAGAATATTTATCCATTACCTATCTATTCCACTAATATTATAAATGTGAAAGTTTCTATGTTTGGATATTTGTTACTCAATAATGCAAAAACGGTTGAATGGATTGGGATGATGTTTGGGGCACAGATAGTTTGTTACCTGGAATAACAAATAGGATACATTTTATCCCGGCAAAATGAAAAATTCCTGTCTAAAATCAACGCGGATGAAGTCGCGGGCAGAAACTAATAGGTTTAATGTAAATTAAATAAATTAGAATTAATATTATTAATTAAAATAGTAATTTCTAATGTAAATTTCGTCAGGATTCTAGATTCTATTTTTAAGCACATATTATAATAGTTACTTTACGGCAATCCGCTATGATGATCTAAGGGCTAATTTGATACTAAACACTGATTATAATCGGCATTGGTCTCAAAACCATTTAACTGACGCCAATAACTTTGCCAGCAAAGTTCACTCACAAATAAACTATAGGGCTGTTCGCCAATACCAAAATGACTCATTAATCAATATGGAACAACAGAAAAACAAACAGACAAGCAGACAAATGTTTTAAATTCATCACAACTTTCTTTTGCATCACAGATCAAAGTGTGTTGAAATGCAGCGGTAAATGAGATGAGTCAGCCAAATCTTTAAAGATAATTTAAACGCAGTAGATGGAGATGGGATTGTGCGTAACATATTGTATAAATAATAACCTTAACAATAAATCTCGGCGGCCTTGTGAAGTAAACAGATTAAAAGTGAAATCAGCCACCGAAGCGAAACAGGAAGCTAAAGTTACGGCAGGAAGGTTTAAAATCGCGAACCGATAACTTATTTCAGGGAAGCCGCAGACAGAACCTAGTCTTAAATTTAAGCGAAACATCTCTTTATTCCATTGTATACATTTTACGCTTCAATTGTGCTTTAATTATTTTCTGCATGCCTACTTCGTGCATGAGAAATTAAAGCAATCATTGGGAATGCGGTTGAAATTCTAAAATTACTAATTCATTACTCAGCGCTAAATGAGGTACTTGAAATATTTAAGAAACATTTATTCACTTTTGCTCGACAATTATAAAATAAACAAGCTTATTGATAGGTATCTATCTACATAAAGATAATAAGCCGTACTAGCAACATGGAAATTGATTACGAATTAATAATAATTAAAAATACGGCGGCAAAACTCAGCTCTAAAATTATTTATGTAGTCATAAAAACAGCACTTTAATATGTTATACCTACCACCGCCCGTAACGCGGCTTCCATTAAGAAACTCACGGGCTTGTTTTATTTTAAATTAATCGTATTTATTTTCTCTATTATAAATGAGTAACTATCTTTACTCATTTTATTTTTATACCCAATAACGTACATAGTGCTTATTTTATAGTTTAAACCTACAAATAGAGTTAGAATATTAATAAATTATTATAACTAGAAGCTTGTTTGATTACGTTAATTTATGGATCTCCTTGAAATTTTCAAAGCTTCGCTTGCACATTAAATCTAACCTTAATAACTCAAAGTATATTTTATGCAGAATTGCAACGATCCAATAAATTGATCACAGAGCATAAAATAATACAGTATTGACATCTTAATAGTAGTCGGAGCACAATTGTCAGAGGACAAGAATGATGATCAATGGCAACACGACCAAAATGAAGATGTCATATATAAGGATGGTTCTGTACTTTACGATGTGCATTAGGGCTGGTATGCGTTGCAACGATATGAAACAGCTTTTTAGATTTTTTTTAAACGTAGTCCCCAGACTATGATTTATTCCTTTATCGTGGTTGCGTTTATGACATGAAAATGAAACATAAAAATTCACATTCACAAATATTCAGACCGAAATAAAAAAAAATCACACAAAGATATGTCCCGTGCGGGAATCGAACCCGCGACTATTCGACCCAGCTGACCGCTGCGTCAAATCATCATCACAATTCCAGTCCCCGGATTCATACTGGGAAATTTTCGTTAGAAAAACTACATTTGTCCGACCTAGAATAGGGTTTAAAGCTTTTAATAATGACAAAACTTAAAGATGTTCTTATATTTCATTTATAATAGACTAGTTTCTGCCCGCGCCTTCGTCCGCGTTGACTTTAGAGCAGAACCTTATATTGTTGCGAGATAAAAAGTAAATTTGTAAATCCAGGCAATAAAAATCCGTTTAGCCATATTTGCGGGACTGAGTTACAAACATCTAAAATTTAAAACAACAAACTTACACACTCATAATATCAATAGGACCTCCTTTTTGCTTTAGTTTAGATACTCTCCTAACAAAGTGCCTTGGAATGACGAAACGCTTTCGTAAAACTCTATAAATAAATTGCACCAATTAAACCCACCGTTCCGGTACAATGGCAGCCCTAACGGCAGATGTTAATCGACCTTACAGTAACCCCAATTTGTGGATCACTACATATGACGCAAACAGAGGTCTTTTAATCATTTCTTAATGAAAAATTAACACAACCAGTGTTGCGGATATCGCGTTCGAAATTGACGACGGGTGAGATCAATGCACCCGCCGGTAATTTGTGTAGTGTTTAATCATTTTGCAATGCTCACTGTCATTTTTGTCAGATTATGAATATATTAGTGTTGTACGCACTGATTTTATGTATAACTAGCTGTTACCTCCAGCTGCACACGTGTTTATTATGTAATTTGACATAGGTATAGTAGTGTTTTATCTACCTAAAGAATGATTTTTAAAAAAAGCTGACACAAGTTGTCCTTTATTTCTTACCAAAAGTCTATGTATGAATTTTCATATGCCTGACTCGTATAATGATTCCCATATAAGCTGTCATCCCCTATTTAACACCCTTAAGTGTTTTTTTAATAGAAAGTAGCCTATGTCCTTTTGTCTTATCTTAATATTAGCCCTGTTAAGAAACTGTCCCACTGTTGGGCACGGACCTCCTCTCAAACTTAGAGGGTTTAGGCCATAGTCCACCAGGCTGGCCCAATGCGGATTGGAGAACTTCACACACCTTCGAAAAACTCTTAGGCATGCAGGTTTCCTCATGATATTTCCCTTGACATTTAAAGCAAGTGATAGTTAGTTTTTAATACGCACATGCTTTCGAAAAGACAGAGATGCGTGCTTGGGTTTGAACCAGAAACCTCTGACTTTACAGTCCAACGGTCTAACCACTAGGCTATCACTGCTTAGTAAAAATGTATGGATAAATTGTATGATAAAATGTATGTCCATGCCAAATTTTATCAAAATCTGTTCAACGGTTTAGGGGTGAAAAGGCAACAGACAGGGTTCCTTTCGAAATAATAATACTAGTACGGATTATATAAGATTGCAAGATAGCAACTTAGGCTTAGGCTTAGGATTTAGTCACACATAGTGCAATACAAAGTCACATATTTGTTTCCCAAATAGGGATGGTAGAGGTGTACTGTACTTTGTACACCTAGATAGAACCGACGATGTTAATTTCAGATTAAATAGGGCCGGGTCTCTTGCTTCTGGTAATATTATAAGCTATCCAATATACTAAACACAATCCCAGAGTCCGGTTTCCTACTGCAATGTTTTCAATAATACAATCTCATTAACACTTTCCTAGCATTCGCACTCAGCACCCAGTCTACATAATGCTTTATGTGTATAGATAGTAATATTATAAGCTATCCAACCGCTTTGTTATAAGTTTGATGGACGATTTAGCGCAGTGGTTAAGAGCTTAAGCCGCTCCGCCCACTGTGTCTAATAGTAGCGGGTTCGATTCCCGCACGGGACAAACTTTTGTGTGATTCACAATTATTTGTTTCGGTCTGGGTATTTGTATATGTGAACTTTCAGGTTTGTTAATGCACCCACGACACAGGCATAAATCCTAGTGTGGGGCTACGTTTAAAAAAAAAGAAGAAGAAGAAGTATATTATGAGATCTATGAAATTCAGCAGGGATTTTCAGGCGCTGCAAAATTTATAACAACCTGAACTTTCTGTTAAAGTATACTGAGTTCTTAGATTTACGCGAATATTACACATGAAATAAAACTATTTTTCGGATTTTATCGCGGTTTGTTTTTGATTTTTAAGTTTCCGACGTTTCGAGTGCATGCACAAGATTGGCTACATCTTGAAGCGTGCTTCAATTAAATCATTTTATATGCCGCCGAAGAAGATCAATAAATTTTTACCATCTGTCCAGTGTCACATCCCTCTACAATATGCAAGAGTATGCAAGCTTGATTGTTAATGTGGTCTCTCTTATATAGGACAAACAAAAAGACCGATAAAAAACTCGGGTTAAAGAACACATAGCTGACCTAAAACACCGTCGCTCAAAGAAGTCTGCAGTCTGTGAACATGTCCTTGACCGCACCCGCCATAACATCAGATTTGATACACCACAAATCCTCGTGTAAGAACACCGATTCCTACCAAAGATGGTTCGCGAGGTTATTGAATTAAAAAACATCCTAATTTCAATAGAGAAGATGGTGCTTCCTTCGACTTGGGATCCGGTAATTAATATAATCAAATCCAAAACCAAGCATAACACTGCAAGACCTCAAGACACCGTGAGCTCATTCTGCGTAGATCGGGCCAACAAAAATAATTAAGAAGTTTGAGGGTACCCTGGAACAGCTATGCCTTTTGGGCATCTAACACCTCAGTCCCTCCCGGACCATCGGTGCTGCAAAGCACTCGAAACGTCGGGAACTTAAAAATCAAAAATAAACCGCGGTATAATCAGAATAATAGTATTATTTCATTTCTGTTAAAGTATAAATTTATACTAAGTAAACTATGATTCAAAATATTAAAGACGCTTAAATTAACACAACAATGTTACTGACAGAAATATACTTTATGATTTACGACTTCCATGACTTATATATTAAAGCTATAAGAGCATAAGATGTTTATCGTAATAATACATGAAAAAGGTTTGAGGGATATTTGTTTTTAACTTAACCCCACACTAAGAATTAATCATTTGTCGTATGTGCAAATACATAGAAAAGTAAACCATAAGGACACTTTTAAAAAAATTCTGCTAATGCAATAAAAATCTTTTACATCACTAATTTAATAACACACTCAATTAACCTACCTTGTAATATAAATAAAACTTAATAATTCTAAGATAAATAGTGCACTTAGTATCGTACAAAATAATAGGAAGATTAACTCTAACGAAATTGTGTGATGCATCGCTTCTCGAATTTTAAATACCTAAATACCGCACGAAGAAAATTAACTCGTAACTGCGAAGGACATGGCCATTAACCGCTTCTGAGAAATCATTTTACAGAGTTCTTAAGTTCCATTAATCTTATCCTTAGTGGTGTATGTTGCAGGATTTTATTGAAAGCTGGAATATTACAATAATACTAATAACGTTACATTTTGAAAATGTTATTAAAAATTGCTTTGTAATGCTGTTGGAAACATGAAAATGTTATTGTAAAATGTCTTGTATTTATAAGTAATCTAGTATTGCATCTTTATACTTTTGCATCGATTTAGTTTTTTTTTAAGTAATGTTTCCCCATACTAGGAATTATCGTTTTGTCTTGAGTCGGTTTACAAACATGAAATTCACATGCACAAAAACCCAGACCGACACAAATGTTTTTGGGTCACACAAAGATTTGTCCCGTGCGGGGATCAAACCTGCGACCACTCGATCCAGTGGGCAGAACGAGATAAGCTCTTAACTACTAGATCATGTCGTCCATTTTCTTCCGTCCGTGCGTCCGGCTTTTCCAATCATCTATGGTTATAAACTTTTTTCAGCTGATGCTGATAATTTGGATAAACAGCTCTCCAAAAATTGACACAAAGATAAGCTTTGTAAACAGTGTAGCAAGATATAGTGTCGATTTATGCTAATACGAAAGTTTGTAACGTTACTTAAATGATTAAACAATTACGGTTTCGGTAATAATCCTGCAACATGCGACATGAAACATGATAACACTCATTTGAGCATCCGGCAAGTACGGGACGACCACTCAACACTTATGTTTGACAGCTATCAAATTAACATCGAATCGTCATTGACCGATGTTTACGTCACTTAACGTGAAGTTTAATTGTACACGATAAGTTCCTAAACGGAAATTAAATTATTCGCTTGAAAGCATACGTTAATACCGACATTGTGAAAGCTCGGCTTAAGAACCTTAATATCTACTTGTCACACATTTTTATAACTTGTACTTACACACGCAATAAAGTGTTTTATGCATTTTAATATGCACATAGGACTTATAGGGATGTGGTATCAAATATTATTTTAACGTTACATCTCCAATTTTTTTATAAACGCGAAAGCTTGTGAGAACGAATGTATGTGTTACTTCTTTTTCACACAAAAACTACTGAATGTATTTTGATGAAACTTACAGTACTCGTAATATAGTTTATACATTATAATACTAACACATAAGCTATCATTTATAAAAATATCAGATACAAAATAAACGCGTGTAACTTCTATAAAACATTATATGTTTTAATAGGTAATAGTATAGGAATAGTATTTTTTTAACGTTACACCTCCAATATTTTTTCCGAAATGATCACATATTTTTTTTTAAATACCAATACTGGCATTATATAATTAGTACACGTTCGAATTTAAAAAATATTAACTCGTACATGCATGAAATAAAACTATTTTTCGGATTTTATCGCGCTTTATTTTTTGATTTTTAAGTTTTTCCTTTTTTCGAGTGCTTTACAGCATCTATAATCGGGGGAGATAATCCAAAAAATAGTTTCATTTTATGTGTAATATTCGCGTAAAACTAAGAACTTAATATTGTACACGAGTTTTCCCGCGTGTATGCGTTTGCGCTGCGCTTGTTCGCGGCGGCCGCGCAGACGTGCACTGGCGCGTAAAGCACGCGACTCCCGCGCATTCATATGTGGAAAACCGACAAACTGACACACTGGACGTAATCTGGGGACATACCGAGAACACTCTGGTAGATGCAAAAAATAGACACAGAGGAGCATATACCCTCCTCCTTTTTTAATCACTGGCCATGTTATTGGCGTAAAAAATGTAATGTTTTATGACTTTGATTCGTGAATTTTACAAGTTTAGTAGTGTATCAAATGGACCATAACCTGACGGCAACTAGACCCTAGATCCCCACAAGACAGGTAATGCCCATGTCTAATTTTTATTTTCTAAATTTTGGTAATAGGATTTTTTTCATTCACAACTTGGTCCACCGGTCTGAGCGTAGACCGGCTTACTGGTTCCCGTAACTATGGGTTCGATCCCCGCTCGGGGGAAAACCTTGTGTGACTGACAATATTGTTTCGGTCTGGGAAGTTCATCATTATAAACGCACGGCACAGGAGGATTCCTAGAATAGGGCTAAGTTCTTTAAAAAAATTTATTACATATTCCTATATTAGAAACCCAGGTCAGACCGTTTGCGACTGGGATTTTTCTAACGAAAAAAAATCAATGGCAGTCCTAAACTGTCTCCAGTATAATGTTCGACAGAGTGATAGAGATGTAAAGATTTTTTCTATGGTACAGTTTTGTTTCAACCTAAAATCGATTTATTTCAAGCTTCTCATTATGTCACCGGCTCTATGCACACTAATGCATCGGACGTCATAGCTGTATCAGAGATTCAATTTCTTAAAGCTCCTGCCAAATGTATTCATTTATTCAATTGATCAGTAACGGTCTCGTGAATGCACGTAGGCACAGATAAAATTGAACGATTTTGCTACTTTGAATTACAGTGAAATATTTGGTTTTACTTTCATGAGTAAGTCGAAAGAAATTGGACACACGGCGAAACGTTTGGGAGATGATCTGTGATAATTGACGTATTAAAAAATTACATTACAGTAAAACATAAGTATATAAATAAAAACACATTATAAATATTTAAAAAATAATGTATTTTGGTTTAGGTCACTTTATGTACCGAAGGAATTCATATTTTTTACGTGGGTGAATGAGTATGATGTCCGCGTAACCATTACAGCTATATGGGAGACCACCACGCTTCAGCCGGAAGTGCAAGGGAGCAACTAGCCCAAGGGCGCCTCAAGAGAGCAAAAGCGCTGGCTTAGGCAATCGCTATAAGGGAGGTCATAAACACTGTATTAATTTAAGTTCGCGTTTTCTTAGCGGATATCAGGGTTAGTAGGTTAATCCGAAAGCTCAGAGTTTCTTGAATTACGGGTACGGTTAACAAGTTCATTATGACGAACTATTAGAGGAAAGAATCGGTTGTAACTATGTACTCTCCGACTAGCCCGATATATTATCTTTCAATTTAATTCCACATTAAACAAGAATTGTTTTACGTGTAAATTTTAAAGTTTTTTTAATGTATTTTAGATTACATTACACCCTCGAATGTTGTCCAATAAATTTCCAGAACAATTCACAATGATGATCTCGCGATTATCTCAGGCCTTTAAAACCATATTATAAAGTAAAGGGCATCGGCAAAATAGCAGATAATAAAGGCAATTGCGTTGATTATATATGATTGGTAACTAAATCATTTAGCATTCAGTCTATCAGTGTTATATGTAAATATTATTGGTAATCACGTCTTTGTAATGGCTGTGGTATTTATATTATGAATTATTGGAAGAGCATATACTTAAATAAATCAGCCTCTTTTGTCCAATTGATGGGCATAAGCCTTCTCTTACAAATTGAGGATACGAAAGATTAGGTCATACACTACCACGCGGACTCACTGCGCATAGGTAGAAGCGGGTTTGTGAACACCTTGTGTTAGAACATATTAATCTGCTCTTTAGGCTTACAACTTGGCTTAACAACTGCCATATTTAATAGCAACTTGAACCAATGGCCTTTTTTACCTAGGGAAATCCTGCATAGGACTTCCGCGAGGCTCGGGGGAAGCTCGCGAGGCGTGTCTGATTCCTACCGATTAAAAACCCCAGGGTGCCTAACATCTGCGCTTTGGAGTGGCTCTGGGATCTCCGTATGGAACGCACCGGTGCCCTGTTATGCCGCACTCCGGAGAGCCCATCATCGGGGGGAGACTTAATAACACGCTTCACCCTGAACCGAGTACACATTTATTGACGGGGGACCAATGGCCAAACATAACTGCCGAAGCACGGGAACACCCCAATATGAAAATGCTACAAACGGTCACGCATCACAGACTGACCGAGTCAAAGGCTGCCTTGGTGATTTCTGCTAAGAATGCCATGGTCCCGCAGTGGTATGAGCGCTTCAACTTCATTCTTCTTCTTCTTCTAAACAGCTTTTGATGTGTTATGTGTACTTATGGGTTCACCTAGTTGGTTCTTGGCTGTAGTTCGACCCAGTAAGTGGTGCTGTCGTCGACCGGTAGCGTAGCCGCAAGAAACGACTAGTTTGTGGGTCACACAAAGATTTGTACCGTGCGGGAATCGCACCCGCGACCACTCGATCCAGTGAGTGGAGCAGGTCAAGCTCTGTCTCAGTCGTGAATGTAGTTTTAGAACTAATATTTTAGTATAAACATCACTTTTTAAAACTAGATTCATGACTGATTTACGTTCTGTAATACGGGTCTTAGTCGTGTATCATACGTAGATTTTATTTAAATAAAACCTTATAACATTATTATTATTTAATTCAGTGTAAACTTTAATTTTAAACCAATTGCTTCCTGTTATGGCACATAAATCTTCCAATTGAAAACCTGAAATTTAGTAAGTTCCTTTCTACATTACTGTATAATTAGAGATTTCAACCTGAGTACTATCATGTTTATCGTTAAGAAGTGTTAAACTTAAGCATAGCAATAAACTCAAATAATTACATATCATTAGCCTGTCGTGTACCACTACATATTATAAGGAATTAGCTATATTTTTAAAGAGGTCCTTTTATACTTAATAAATAAAGATGTACAAGATGGTGAAAGATCGATGCTTCAACAGATTAATGGGTCAATTATCTACGTATATTAAATCGACGGTAGATATTTTTTTCTTTTTGTAGAACGAGATATAATAACAAGATTAAAATACTTTTAACCCGACTAGGGCAAAGCCGAAAGATATATATTTTTACAGGCTTTTATTTAGTTTGCAATGTTTGTTAGTTAGTTTGTTGGTTAAGGCGACGGGTCATGACGTTTGCCGTCGCGCCGAGCGGGACTGCGCTGTGTGTCATCTCCCGTACATTTCAGTACATTACAACTCCCCAAGCTGCGCCACCGTCGCGCTCCCGTCGCGCTACGTCGGCTATATGGCGAAACCTTTAATGTGCGGGGCATAATATTTTGAGAACTTATTGCGCGTACCAGGTATCTAGCCTTAACCAACCTTATAACTACTTAGGTATAAATTGACTTCGATTATCGATTATCATTAATATAATACATGTACTGTTAAATTTTGGGTTTAAATCAATTAACAGCACCAAAGAGTCTACGCACACAAGTAAGTAAAAAAATAAAAATTAAACACCTCACTCCTTCCCGTGACCATGGGTGCTGCAAAACACTCGAAACGTCGGGAACTTAAAAATCAAACTGCGATAAAATACGAAAAATAGTTTTATTTCATTTCTAATATTCGCGTAAATCTAAGAACTCAAAAGGGAAAATGTAAAAATATTTATTTCCAAAAATTTTTTGAACAAAAATTTAACATCTTCATTGATCCCCACGGAAAGGGATGAAGGGATCTGTTTTTGGTTTTAACAAAATACAAACTATTTTACAAAAGTATCTTCATTCTGACCACTTTGCCGTCTTTCTTACAGATTCATATTAAAAACAACATATCTCAGAACAAGCTATTTACAGAATTACAATTATATTGAGTCGTTATGTTGCAATAATATATAACCACCGAGAAAATGATAACTCGGCAGTAATAGGTACTGGGTTCTACTAACGGAATACTGCATTATAATGTTATTTATAGTGTATCGTAAAATGGCTAATTCAGTCATTGACATAGATTCTGGCCTAGTGAAATCATAGTAGTATATTTCATAGTAAGGTATGTTGTTTATTTATATATGTTTTTGTAAGTGGTATTATCGTATTGATATGACTTCTGAAATGAAACAAGATTGTCTTGCGAAATATTTTGTGTTACATATCACCGTGGTTAAACCAATATCTACTATGTACCAAAAATATAACTTTGAGATCAGTACATATTGTAAAACAAAGTCCCCGTGTCTGTCTGTCTGTTAGTCTTCGCCAGGGATTCCTAAACTAATTTGGGCAAAAGACAGCTTTTCCAAAATGAACTGATACCTCAGACCCCCATAGCCAAATTACTTTAAAAAAACGTTTCTTTCGTTTTCCTATTGATATAAAATATTTGCCAATTAAAAAACTTTAAGGTTGGTTAAGTGAGTAAACTTGACATCATTTTCTCATCAAAATTTAACAAAATAAATAGACATAACATTCAGTAAATATCAAGTGTAATTAATAATTATTAATACAAATTACGTAAAAATACTTAAGTAGGTAACTATTAAAAAAACATTAAAATCGCAAAGTAAAGATAAAGAATGAAAAAAACAGTGTGATGGATAAACCTGGTGGTTTTCTACCCATCTAGCTAAATCCGGTTCAATATTGCTAAGTTGCAGCCTTAAATCTCCGCGTTCGTTGATTTTCAAACGGATTTTTTGTTTTGTTAAAATGTTTGTAACCGTTTTCGACTAGGTACGATGATGGAAAAGCTATGAGGTATTTTTGTCAATGTTCCACAATGCACATTTCTACTGTGTTTCAATGCTGCGTTGCAACCAGAACTTTAGGTATCCTTGGTTAAACTTCTTATTTTATTTATTTATTTTATTTTTACAATTTTTGGAAGACTATCAGCTATTCTCCGAGCCATTTACAAGTCTCCACTAATAGAAATAGAGTAGAATTATCCGACCGAAATACCAGTGTAACAAAAAACATATACCTATATATAGTTACAAAACAAAAATATCATTCTTTCAGTATGCTCGAACCAACGGAGCATACCCTTTCTCATCTTAACACAGATCTATCTTACCATGACCGAAAAGACCGTGTTTTATCCGAAGGGCAAGTCAAGGGTCTCTGTAACCGGCGAGCATGTATGAAACGAACTATGAAAGTAGAGAACGCCAGAGAGGTCTGTAAGGAAAGAACCTGTTGAGATTCCGCAAGGGATCCGGCGTGATTATTTAGACAGATAGATAGAAACATACTTTCTAAAATATTATGTTAGGTAGACATACATACACTGTCTACTTTATGAAAGGCTATAACGTTTGGTCAAGCGCTTTCAAAATATTTAATTTCGCATAGACCTGTGATTTTAATTATATCTGTTTGTACTAGGTGCTGACGTAACCTTAACAAACGACGTGTATTGTTTTAAGAAAGAAAATATCGTTACTAAATTTGAAAGGTTAATTTCTCAAACGCGCATATTATTGCGATTTATGTTAAGCCTAATTGATTGCCATTTTCACGGCACTCCAACCACTCAAACTTCTCTACTATTGCATACAACCATCGTACATACATAGTATCAGACGCCAACTTCACCGACGAGCTCTTAGAATTATTGGTTCACTGCGATTCACTCAGTATTGACTTCCCTCATAGTAACTTGTTAAGATAAAGCCGTCACTCCCTTGAGCTAATCGCCCTTTTTTAATCTATAGCTTTTACACTAGCCCTTTTGTCGATCAAACTATTGGTAAAGGCCAATCGATCAACAGTAATATTATTTATCATCATCATTAGCTGAAGGCTGTCAACTGCAAGACATAGGCCTCCCCCAAAAATCGCTAAAACTACCTGTTTTGTGTTATATGAATTCAGCTTTTCCCCGCGCCGTTGATCAGGTCATGCCCAATTCAGGTCTTTCCTTTCCATCCATACACACTCAAAACACTAGTTCCAATACAAATGTACTAACAACGAACTCATTATAGCAATATAGCAATAAGTCTTAGAGCTTCTACAGGTGCGGTATAATAATACCGCACCTGTAGAAGCTCTAAGACTTCACTGCAAAATATTTAAAGAATGCGTCTTACGTATCTACCGCTATATTTCAAACATGTTCTTAGACATAACTGTCAGTAGAACCATAATTAAATATTCATTATAAGGGTTAATGTGAATGGCGGGTACCTACCAGTTCATAATTAATCTTATATAGAAATGTTTAACTACGCCATTTGCGGACTGTTAAAGTAACACCTCGGAGAATTAATTACCTTGGAAAAGTCTGCGTAATATTCTGATCGTGTCATACTGTTACAAATCTTTGCTGAGAAAGCCGAGACTTTCTACATAAATGGGAATGGAATGCGGGATTTTATTCAAGATCTTAGCGCCATGCCCCAGCTGAGTAATCTATAAATCCATCCTTTTAAACGTTTAGCGTGTAGGAGTTTCAATGGTTCGTGATTGGAGTTTCGTGCAGTTGATATATTTGGCATCTGAAAAGCTTTTATCTGCATTGCTATGTAAGATAACGGTGGTGCATTGTTGTGATAATAATCCTAGGCTTAGACCATTATACTAAGCTTCGGTGGACAATGCACAGACCAATAAATTCATGATCGACAATTGCGGATTATGTAACAGCATGTACATATTGAAATAAGAACATTACAAGAAGCATAGGTTTTAAATCTTCAGAACCAAATTTTAAAACTTCGCCATGCCTATATTAACCTATGTACAAAAACTCCCTAAAATGCTGACCACATTTTGAAATAGAGATATATCTATAAATCAAATTAAGTGACATAAAAACTAACATTCCGATGTCAAGTCAAAAATTTCCGAGAGCAGGGAGAAGAAATATGAGTGTAGGGTAAACGACAAAGGTATGTAGGAAAAAAACCTGATGGAATTCTGTACTCTCAGCCTGCACTTCAAGGAACCTGACCTGATGATAATAGAAAACTAATATTCCCATACATCAATTTATTATTATTCGTTTTCTATACACACAATAGCCTGCTTTATTGGTTAGACCATAGGCCACTTGATTGAGCAATCACGAGGCTTATCCTCGCACAGGACAAATCCTTATGTCACGCAGAAATATCTGTTTCGGCCTGGATATTTTTGCATGAGAATTCCATATTTTTCAATGCATCTACGTCACAGGAATAGTTCCTATGGCATTGTTTTGCAAGATTAACCGAATGTATGTACTTCTTATCCTAAAAGAAATCTAGCCTGATGATATTGATAGATTGAAAAACAGAAAGGAATAAATTACAATAACTACTTCTAAAGAAAATCAAGTATTTCGTGTAAACGGAATAGTGTCTCGTCTCGTCCCGGGGCGATGGGTGGCGTAATCGCTGATCGCACATACCGGCGCGGCGCCGCGCTGCCGTCACTCACCCGTCATCGCCGATAGCTACGTGAGTGTACCCAACACTCACCACACTATTAACTTGTCTGTATAACCAACGGTTACAGGCTGAACGTACCTAACTGCTGTAATATACCTAGATACTGACTGGTAAATCTACGACTTCAGGAATATAGGGCTAATCTCAATCGCATTGGTATGTATATTCCAATTTTGACCTGCCAATACCTCCTAACTTGCTCATATAGATTTGCTAGGTGCGAGTTGAATAGAAATTATCCCGCAAGGGATTTAGCTTGATGATATAGAAAACTGAGAATAGGTAATTTAATTTGTTTCAAAAAATTTCATTTATCCCTCTTCTTTATGGCTGATTATTTCGGGTTGTGTCTCCTACTTTGCAAAGATGGGAAATAAAACCTATTTATACATTTGTATTTGTATGTCTGTCTGTCTGTCTTTCCGGTTCAAATCTTGGGATCCATTTTTCAAGCACTTGCGGGTATCCGATTTGACAATGTTATAATACCATGGAGCTCGTCTGATGATGGAGTCGGACGGTAACCATAAGAATGTTCCTATGGTCACCGTCCCACCAATGTGAACTATACAACGTAGCACCCTTGTGGCTTGATGGATTGGTAATGACAATGACTATTCAACCAGATGGTATTCAGGGTCTGATGATGAAGCCTCAAGGTGGCCAATGGAATCACCAGACAACCCAATATAACCCCGCATCCGGATCCCAAAAGAAGCCAGAGGAACTCCTCAACTAAGCAAGATATTTTCGTTATGTTTTTGCAATATAAGCTTGTTTTTAAAAAGGTCTTTTTAAATTAAAATTTTTCGTACTCCTCGCTTAACTTTTTTCCATTCATTTTTTTGCGAGTTTCCAAGAAGTTTAAAAACAGCTCTCTGAGGACCAAACCTTGGTGGCATTGATGGAGGTCATTGTGCATTCTAACTTTAAATACTTATAGCAAATATAATTGGAATGTGTATCACATGGCCTGGACACGACTTAAAAATACAAACTGAATACAACTGGTATTCAAGTTTATGGATAACTGAGATAAGTGGCAATTATTTACAAACTATATTAATGCAATCAAAAGCAATTACGACAATAGATCGTAAGTTATCAAGGAATTATATTACAGCCACACCAATCTATGGTAGTACTCAAATTTACTGCTTAACCATATAATCATTTACTTTAAAGCGAATAAGGTGACCTGCCTGGCAGTGTTGCCAGATGTGGGGTAAGAAAAACGAAACTGATTTCTTTAAGGAGATAAAAGTTCATACCTCTGACGTAAGATTAATTCAGTTTATTGTGCACTTTTAGGGGTTCATATCATTTCAGTTAAATAAGTGGTAAATACAATTCAAAATCTAACCATTTGAAAATTTTGCTAGGCTCTTAATTTGATGAGAAAATGAATACATATATAGATACACTATAGTCTATATCCCACTGAGGTAAAGAGAGACTACATTTCATCACATACAACGAATCTGACACACACTTTCGCTTCATCTACGTTCATACATCCCCTCATGCATTTCCGTCAATGAAGAGTGCTGCGCACTAGTTTAAATTAATATTTTTTACATATCAAACTTATTTCTAAGACGAAAATTCCGAAAACATTTGTTCAACGGCTTTTCTCTTCCAAAAAATATCGAGGAGAAATTTAGAAATGTTTGGACTGTGTAAATCACATTGTTTTTCATTTCTCTCCTACATTTTGATGGTGTAATTGCCTAGTACCTATGTTCAGCTGTTCAGCGAACTCAAAGCTCTAAAGTCATGCAAGTAAAAAAACAAATTTGTTGCATTTTACGTAACATAGCATCTCACGAACATCCAACACTGCGTTCATCAAAAATATTCGTGGTGATACAATTTGTAAGCTCCGTAGGGATGGTATTCGTAGAACTTCGATAAACATTCAAAATGGGCATTTCGATTAAAGTTAAGGTACCTAACAACACTGCCGCGTGAGGTGTGAAATATTATTAAAAGGGCCCTTTGTATTTTATCGGTGTGATGTCGAGGCTCGACAATACAAAGCCCTTATTCGCTATGACCAAACGCAATACGTTAAGATATGATAATAATAATATCAGCCTATACTGTCCAACTATGGGCAAAGGCCTTCTCTCATAAATCGAGGTGAGATAAATTGGTCATAATCCACCTCGCGGACCTAGAACAGATTGGTGTAGGCAGGTTTGTGGCCACCAGCTGTTGGACTTATCAAGCCGCCTATAAGGCTTTCAACTTGGCCTAACGACTACCACATTAAGTGGTAACCGGGACCAATGGCTTAGCATGCCTTCCGAAGCACGCAGATGCTGGAATATGAAAAACCAAACGCTGCGTAACCTTAGTGTTCGGTAAGAACACCGCCATTGCAATAACTTTGTGAAATAATTGTGTAATGGTTTTCTGTAAATGCCACTGAAGTACCATTTAGAATCAGAATATTTTGTATTCATGTGAACCATCAAAGTATTTATGAATCGTTGGAAAAGTGACAAAAACTCACACACCACAACCACAACAAACACCAATTCTGAATGTCATTTTTGTGGAAAAGAAGGCCAAGAATTCCACAGTTTCTCCTTCTGAAATAAAAATTTAACAAAATGTTTCATCAACATTTTGCTGTGGGGTATGCAAGAAAAATTTAGGATTAAAGAATAATTTCACTAACGCGGCTCGTTACGTGTTTAATTGGTCATAGCGAATAAGGACCCTGTTCGCGGCACCATTGTAGCTGGGAAATCGATAGCCTGTCGTAAATCACAGTAAAGGTCAATCGATTTTTCACGTAGCGTTTTAAATACGCTAATTGTTAAAGGAAGTACTTACATGTACCTAACATGGCGTGGTTTTAGTATTTTTTCTGACGTGCAATGGTTGAAAGTTTACCATTGTATACATTTTTTTTTAAATATTTAGCACAAGGTTTAGCATGTGGATATGGTGTTCAGCTAATTTAATCTAGGATTCATAGCTATGAATGCTAGATTAAATGAGCTAGACCTATTTTGTGTGACCAATTTTATTTTAGGAAATCGGCCGCATATGACTTTTGAATAAAAAGAAAAGGTTTATACACTTTCATTTTCTAGGTCATGGAAGTTTCCTTGCAAGGTTTCGTCGTTAGCACGTGAGTGCGAGCTGGAATTTACCATTGACCCTGTGATTTCAAGGTAAATGTTTTAGACAATCACAGCTTTTTTTTCGGTGGCAAACATGATATTTCATTTTCGCATAAATAGCCGCATTAATAATAGTTGATGCCATAGGGTGAAATGGCATATTTTAAACTTCAATAACTTTCAAACTTATTTTAAAGGGTATACTTCGGACTCTTATTGCGTTGATATTTCATGCAATTGTCGGCTTTGATATGCTGAAGTAACATTGTTACGATGACAACGAAATACAACTGCTACAGTAATGTTACGTTTTGTCCTTTTCTGTCACTGAGCATCAAGTATATCCACGCCATATTCTATCTGTCTATCCACGCCAAATCTCTTGCGGAGTAAGCAAAGAGTTCGAACAAGTTCTTTCTTTAGAGACCTATCTCCACTTCTTCCTCTTCTCCACTTTCATAGTTCGTCTTTTACACTCTCGCAAGTTACGGAGATTTAACTTTCTCTTCATCTATGAACATTCATCTAGACACAGTCTACTTGGATGGTAAGATATTTTTATTCTATTGATTTTATAAAAAAGCTGTCCAAGCGCAATCCTGATCCTCCTGAATCAGGAGACTTAAATAATTAAAATAGAAGACTATCGCAAATTTTCATAAACAGAAGGCTGTCCTATATTTTCATCTGTCATACACCGTAATACGGTCGAAATCGGGCTACAAGGTAATATGTAGTAACAATGAATTAATCACACAACTTCAATAGGAATTCGACTCTGAATTATTTGCGTTTCCTGTATGACTCATGTCAAATGAAACCCAGTTCTATTTTTATTGTAGCTACTTGATTAAATCACATTTTGATAAGAAAAAAAGAAATAGTAGAATACATGCCGGATGTATTGGACATGGCTCGGTTAATTTGTGTCTAGACCGATACATGTAACTATTGACTTGTGTTGAATAATTACAATACTAATACGAATGAATAATATGATAACAAATAAAAATTACATATGATCTAATCCTATCTCGATAGATGAGTTCGTCTATTCGGGTAGAAAACGCAGCCATCATTCTTGCCACCATTCTACAGGGATGTGATCTTTATGATGAAGTTTTTATTAGATATTTATCTGTACATTAATAATTAAAATAGCATATACAAGGTGTAACATAAATAACGCAAGACCTCAGATACTTCGATTAGATAATTACTTCACAAATTCAGTACGAAAACCAAATTACCAAATTTAAAGTTTTTAACATCTTTTTTAAGCACATGGGGTATACCCCAATAAACAACGGAACTTTTACGTGTATGTGTGCGTATTGATAAAAATGATTTAGAAAAGAATTAGAATCTCCGTATTACTTTGAATCAAGACTAAATTTAGTTTGTTTTAGCGCACTGAAGGAGTAACAGAATTTTTTGCAAAATTAGAAAAATGTAAGATACATTAAATATTATTGGAATTGATTCAGCTACCGATTAAGAACAAACTACTTTTAGGTCTTGTGTTAATTATATTTACAGTTTGTATTTATTACCAAAATAACATTACAAACAAATCAAATTTCTTGTGTGCCTAATTGGTCCAAAGGCGCAGCTACTACTGTGAAAAATTTAATAATACATTTATATAAGATATAGAACACTACACGTACCCACTTACAAATTTCTCTAAAGATACAAAAACGAAAGAAAGAAAATATTTTATTAACTATTACAATAAAGGCATACAATTACTAGTTATATTGATTTGTTTGCTGCGGCAGTGAAAAGGCTACAGCATAGATGTCTCGCTTGAAACAGCTTGGCGCTGATATTCTCTTGTCCCCGTTGTGTTACGGGATAGTAGTGTGGGAGGCACAGTTTAAAAGTATATGGAGAAGATATAGATATTGTTGCAGCAAGTAAATAAATATAATATGGAGTTTGCTACACATGATAATAAAATACAACATGATTTAATTAGATACAATATATCAATACAATTAATACAATATAATATTACAATGTATCATCATCGTCAGCCTACAGCCTACAAGTGCACACCACTGGGTACGATCCTCGGCTACTCAAATCCAGTTTCTGCCAGCCGCCCTACGAAGGTCATCGCTCCACCTAGCCTGAGGGCTTCCTGCATTACGTTTGCCAGTCCGTGGTCTCCACTCTAGAACTCTCTTGTCCCAGCGGTCATCGGTTGTTCGGCTCATGTGACCGACCCATAGCCACTTCAGCTTACTAATCCGGTGGGCTATGTCGATAACTTTGGTTCTCTGTCTAATTACTTCTTTCCGGATTCTATCCTTCAGAGAAACTCCGAGCACAGCCATTTCCATAGCTCGCTGAGTGACTTTAAATATATGGACCAGTCCAACCGTGAGTGTCCACGTTTCGCACTGATGAAAGACGTTTGTCTTTTGTTGACTTTTGTTGTTTACAATGTATACCAGATTTAAAGTGATGAAAATAAAATTCATGTGATAATTGTTCTATAGGAAGAAAACAAAAACGTTTTATATTTAACCGCACATATTCGTCCCAACGTACCGGCTTCTCACAATACTCCTCACCATGATATTAAAGTAATAACAACTACGAACATAAATCCCTCTAAATCGGGATAAAACTTCACACCTCCATGAAGGCATAATCGAGGCGCCCTTTCGAAAAGGCCGGAGGGCAAGCCCGTTAACCACAACGAGATTTTGACGAAGGACTCATTAAAACGTAATGAATAGTTACAATGGACTAAATAATTTACGATTATGGAGCCACCGTCCTTGCGCCCCACAATGTTGCAACGATTGGATAGTTTATAGAGCAGTGGAGCAGACGCCACGGGTTCAATACTCAATAGACAATTCATCTAGCTTTATTGCATCGAGTGATGTCCCTCGTTAGTATCGTAGGATCGTGCGAGGAACAACGAAAAATCAGAAAACCTTCTTTCAGCTTGGCGACGATAATTTTTCTTTACTTTACATTAATTTTGCTTAAATTTGGCAACATTTTAATAATACTGGGGTTTGGGAAAGACCAGTGTAGTGACACTATGCAGGCATCTAGGCATTACGCTAAATTCTTATAGAATTTCCATAACAGTTTTTGTATATCATATAGTGTCGTTGAATAAATGTTTTCTTTATTTCTTTCTTGAAATTCCGGGCAGCGCGTGTCACGTTTAAAGTGTAAAGGTTTATTACAAAAATAATGCCACAACTGGTTTACCAAAGAAAGATTTTAAAGGTTGATATTGAACATTCGAGTATTATTCGAACGAAAGTATATCATTGGACTGTAAGTTTAAAAATCTCATGAACTCACATTTTGATCGCATATTTTGTTTTATTTGGTACGATCCTATTTTGACACACATTTACCAAGTCATGCTATACGCTTGATATATAGAACTCTATGTATTAGTACAAAATAAGATTACATACGAACTATGAGGACTGGACCAGAGGACGCCAAAGAAATCTGTAAGGAACCGCAAGGGAACTGGCATGATGATATAGAAATTACATATGCATCGCTATTCATGGTTCTACTCGTATTGTTATTAAAGAAAAATATTGTATAAAATAACATAGTCTGGTGGTAGTTTATTTGTATTTTCATTATTATAAAACTTAACCAGTGAAAAAAAGTTATATTAAACTAATGCTTTGCAAATGTCGGAGTATTTATACTGCTGCTACACTAAAATGTTTTTACCTTTAACCGCTTTCAATTCCAAACAATCCGAGCCACAATTCCGCTATTCAAGATTCTACATAATATACGCAACAGCCTATTCTAGTACTATGCATTGATTTTATGACACATTTATATGCTACGTGATGCAATGAATATAAACACGAGTGCGCCCATGACCGCACCTCGGTCTAAAGTAAACAACATGAGTTATCCTATTCGTAGACATGTTCTTGTACTCAATTGTGGTTGTAACCGTTGCATAGGTGAGTTTGACACTACGGAGTCAAGAGGATCTGCCCAAAGGCGAATTATATTTTTTTTTAATAGTTCCGATGCTGTGGGTGCGCTTACAAACACGAAATACACGTACACAAACCTAAGCCAAAAACAAATATTTATGGGTCACGCTGTTTTATGTGACCGATAAATCAAATCCACGACTACTCAATCGAGTGAGCGAAGCGACTTACATTCTAAGGCTAGCTGACCAAGGCGTAGTGGATTTAACATTCTCTCGCAAAGCAAATTTGGGCTTTGTCTAAATTATTTTCAAATAAAATCACATGACAGCATCAATCAAATACAAGGTGTATCGTTAATAACGCAAAACCTCAGACACCCCGATTAGATATTTGCTTCACAAATTCAATAAGAAAACCAATTTTCCAAATTTTTTTTTTTTTACCCCTTTATTTAAACAGTTTTATACCCCAATTAACAATGAAACTTGTAAGTGTATATGTGCATATTGGGAAATACGTTTTAGAAATGCATTTGAAATCTCCATATACCTTTGAATTAAGAATATATTTAGTTTATCATAGTGCGCTAAACAGAATTTATTGCAAATTAAAAAAAAATTAAGATACATTAAAAATTGTTGGAATCAAATCAGTTACAGATTTAGAACAAACTACTTTCAGGTCTTGCGTTTATTATGTTACACCTTGTATAGGTAGATACACGCTCGCCGCACAAAAAAATGGCACCACCAAAACGCAGGTAAAATTGGACGGCACTAAAAAAATAACAGGCTTCCGCTTTTTAGCAAATAAAAGTTTAACTGATACGAGTAGGGTACAAAATGCCCTAATTTATGTTTATACGAGTATGATAATTATAACTACGCACATGGATTTGAGGACTTTTTTGAGTGTAACTTTTGAACGGGACTGTGTATCTTTTTATGATATATCGATGCATGATAGTAATCGACTTTACCCATTCTCTTTATTACACCACATTGATGGAATGGAATAGTAATTTAACTCAAAAAGCACGCACATAAGAAATCAAGCTTTCCATTATTAAAATAAGAGTGCTTATTCAACTAACCAACATTTTTAGTTGTGTCGCTAGTACATCGGCTAGCGACCTGTCTAGTACGGCCAGCAATATGCTAAGTCGGCACTTTACATCAAGCAAACGTGATTCGCATATAAATTAGTAAGAACGGTGAAAAATGGACCAATTTAGTGGTGTTAAACTTTCGAAATAAATTTTAGATAAGTATAGGCGAACAAGCTTACAACATTAGCAAATTTTCTTTTGATGGTATGCTTTTAACTTTCTATTAAAAGAACTAATTTATATTAACTGCAACTTGGGTCTCTCAAAGTCATTGACTATGCTACAATTGGAATAGTATTCTGCTTAAACTTATAAGTTTAAAATAATAGTTAAAAAATAGCCTTGGCAACTTTATCTGATCGAAGTTCCCTCCAAAATATTGGGTGACCGACAAATTAACAGTCGTTTATTGTTTTCTTTCGTTCATTTCGTTTTTTCGTCGTTGGTAATTTGTAGATAGAGCAAATTTAAAATGTAAACTTGACTTAATTGTTGCTGAGTGCGTCGGTCTGTGGTCTCTGTAGGCTAGTTTTACGGTGCAGTATGCTGCTACACATGGCCTCATCTACAAAAGTAGTAAATCAGAAGTCGTGGTCTTTCAGGCCGGGGGTAAGAGTCCTGAAAAAATTCCGCCTATAGCACTCAATGGGACTCCATTGAAAAGGGTGTATAAGGACGAGAATAGATTTACTTTATATATAATACTAACCTTGCAAGCCCCTTGCACGCATATAGCTCTGGAGCCCTGCAGGGTACAAGGTGTCCCATCCGCTACTAAAGACAGTGAAGCATAGAAGTGTTGGCCCAACGGTCGGCAGTTCAGCGTGCATGGAGAGTCACCTGTAGATAGAGGAAGAAAAAATAAACATCGTCACGCCTATATTCCGCAAGAGGGGGTGGTAAAGGTATACCGTGTACACCCACTTTTTGGCGACGATGTTAGGTCCCATGTAATAGGGGGCGATAAATCAGGCACAATTCCAGACTCCGAACTGATACTTGAAAATTTTCAATAGGAAATCTACATTTTGTCCAAACCAGGATTTAAATCCAGGACCTCGTGATTGCTACGCGCACTAGACCAACGGGGCATTCGAATTAATAAGAAAATCGAAAACCAATATTTACGGTCAAGATACAAAATGCGATCAGCTGGTAGCCCAAATATTAGTTGCATGATATAATCTATTACTTTATCCACTTTACGCCCCTTTTTAAGTCGCATAGAGTTCCATGGCTCTGTGAGAACTTGCTGTTCTGAGCAATCACCGAGGTTAAGCGACGTTGTGCTCGTTTGATCTGAGATGGGTGACCGTTTGTGGTAATTTCACTTTAAAGAGTCTCTTTAAAGAGTCTAATCTTAAAGGGCATGTTAATCAGATGATCCTAGCTGCCTTTAATGTGGCATCTCTGTTTGTAAAAGAAGGCCTTCGTCTAAGAGTGGAATACTATTGTCAAACGATTTGGTGCATTGGTTAGGAGCTTAAGCTGGTCCGCCCACTGGATTGAATAGTCGCGGGTTCGATCCCTGCACGGGACAAATCTTTGTGTGGCCCACAAATATATGTTTCGGTCTTGGTATTTGTGTACGTGGATTTCATGTTTGTAAACGCACCCACGACACATGTATTAATACTGCTTTGGGGGTGCACTTTTTCAAAGAAAAATCTATGACTAATTTATTGTAAAGCAAAATAAACTGTAAAATTATGTACCACCAGTTAGTACCTCTCGAAATTAAATATACGAAGCTTAATACCCACCCTCACTGCTTTCCAAACGTCTCGGGAGTGTTGATAATTTCACTTATTACCATAGGACTTACATTAAAGGCGATGAAATTGTAACTTTAATGAGATCTTGGAAACAGATGCTTTAATTAGTGACGTCTTTTAAGCTTTATCTCTGGAAACGTACGTTGTAAAAAGGGGCATGCCGCCTTTTGAACTAAGCAAATATGGTATATTTAGGCGGATTTTCTGCTTTATGAGATGGAATGAATGATGCTATCCAATAATTTAATACCTCCTGTGTAATATGGTACCGATTTAAGGATGCCTCAAAATATGAAATAAGTTACATAGAAATAGTTCCCACAGATAAAAAAAATAAAGATCTTTTTATAATTTATACGCAAGTTATCGGTTCACACAATTAAAAAGTACTTTAATTTGGTTACTGCATAATATCAAAATGACAAAGACTTCCTTGGACATATTATTATATCTTAGTTTGTCTTCCAAAACTAGTAAAATTTACTCGATCGTGATCTGTACGTATAAAGAATAATCAGTAATCATTGAAATTTAAGTTCTAATAATTCTGATCGACTAAATTTACTAGTCTACACTTCTCAATCAAAAGACCACCGAGTCAGTCCATTCACTGGAGATGACATAGTGACAAAACGTATATTATTTATCACGAACATTCAATTCAATTTAGTCGGTGGCACATAAAACAACTTCCAATTCTGACAGATTATTAGCGAAATTGAGAGAATAAGCATGTCGAATGCGCTGTCAGACAGTGTAATGGCTTAGATCAGCAGTTAACACACAATTAGGACGGGTGCGCTATAATCCAACGCGGTGGTTCAAATGATAAGCTATTGCAACTAAGTTTTACCTACATTTTTATTTTGCATGTAGAAAATATACAATAAATAATAAGCCCTGTTAAGAAACTGTCTCACTGTTGGGCACGGGCCTGTTCTAAAACTGAGAGGGTTTAGGCCATATTCCACCACCAGTAGTTCGTGAACTTCACACACCTTCGAGAAACTCTTAAGCATGCAGCTCTTTATTTCCTCGCGATGTTTTCCTTCACCGTTAAAGCAAGTGATAGTTAAGTTTTAATACGCACATGCTTTCGAAAAGACAGAGGTGCGTGCCTGGGTTTGAACCCAACGGTCTAACCACTAAGCTATCACTGTTTTTTTATAATATCCATTACCTATACAATGTAATAAAATATAAAATGAGTAGTGATACATATATCGGGAGAAATAAAATTGTTCTTAATTTTATCAAATAATTGGTATTATAATTCTGTAAATATAAATCTATCTCTATCTATCTATCTTTATCATCACCATCCCAGATCCCTTCCGTGGTAGGGTGTTATTATTATTCAGATTTACTATTTTCTCCAATGAAGCTTATTTTTTCTTTGTATAAATCACAGTCTTCACTTAGATACAGGATTTTGATCCTGATCTATAGACTACACTCCGTTTTGCCAATTAATCTGCAAAGAAATTTATCATCAGTCTAAAGACTTCTACTGCAGAACAAAGGCTTCCCCCAAACAACGCCATGACTACCAGATTTGTGATGTATAGTATTAGACAACTCACCATCAATATAAGGCACCCAAGTGTAGAAATGTCCACGGAATGGTCTTCTGTCATAAGCAGCGCATTGTTCTGCTCTGGAGTTCCTCACGCCATCGGGACACGGCTATGAACAAAACAGTCAACTTTGAATCATAAGCTTATTGTATTCTTACACCTTTTAAAATATTACAGACATCTTTACATTACCCACCCATACCCCAGGGATCACACTGTGTACAAAAAGTATTTAAAATTTTCATAAAACTGTCGTTGAAATTCTGTACTCTCCACATACCTTGCAAAGGATTAGGCGTAATGATAATTAGATGGCTAGATAGATTTTTAAAAAGAAACCATAAATTTTATTGCTTCTCTTCCATAGGAATTACGTTCCAATCGGATTTTAGAGTCTTAAGTAGGAATCGCTAACCCTTTATTTCTTGAGTATTCATTAGTATACATTATTTTGATTTTTTCTTACAAGTTTACAGTATTGGTGCACATAAGCACTGGGTCCATGTGGAGGAATATGACTCATAGTCTCTAACCTCTTTATGTGAGACGAAGCCCAGCAGTTACCTATATATTATAGGCTAATTTGTGTTAGCATTAAAGCAATACCTCCGTCGACTACTTTTGCTTACATATGCTTTCGCAATCATCCGCTTAGTATGGCACAAGGCTTAACCGAATAATTTGCACTGACCAAAAATTAACGCGTTCATCCTGAAAATCTGAAAAAAGATTTTATCAATATGATGAGAATTTACATCATAATTTGCACCTGCTTCTCACGTTTACATAGCCAGGCGCCTAGACGCATCGTGGGCGGCGATCATAATAAGTTCTAAAGAGTCCAGACGCAAAGCGCGGCCATGCTAATCAAACCAAATTAGCAAAACAACGAAACCGCCCGACCAATAAAACTGAGGCGCCGGCAATAAAATATAACCGACTCTCAAACATTAAGATTAGACAACATTATAAATAGATAATGCAATAAAAATCAACTTTTATATCCTTTTACGTCGTCCATAACTTAAGCAAATTGAATGGAACAATGCTAATCACGGAAACATTTACGACGTACAAGCTCGTAAATCAGTATTCATTTGATGCGAGAGGATTAAGTGCTTCAGTACTTAAGGGCTTTGTAATGTACGGCAATCGAACAAATCACTGCAAGTCGTTAATTATGTTTATCGGAGCTCAGTGGGAAAGTTTCGTAATGGATAATATGACTGTTTATGCTTCCACGTACACTTTCTTTGTTAAGTTATTCATTATGTTCAATAACATAACATACATAACAGTGATTTCACAACAGTGCTCAAGGGGATGTCTTCAAAAGTGGTTTATATTTCACTACAAAATGTAGATGGAACAAATTGTAAAAATATTAATTTATATTTGTATCCATGGAGTTTCTTGCACTTCTTCTTCACAGTGTGACATTTCAAAGTGGTGGTAGAATCTCAATACCATTCTGACGATTCATAAATACTCTAACGGTTTACATAAATAAAAAATATTCTGGTTCTAAATTATAGGTGATGATAGGTGAGCCTTTTACCGACAAGCTACTTAATCAATGCCTTGATCAAATTACGTGTCTTTTGCGACATCCATAGGATATTTTAGAATATTTATAATATATACCGAAAGATAT
This sequence comes from Phalera bucephala, assembly GCA_905147815.2. Taxonomy (NCBI): domain Eukaryota; kingdom Metazoa; phylum Arthropoda; class Insecta; order Lepidoptera; family Notodontidae; genus Phalera; species Phalera bucephala. Next base: position 15,741,540 of record LR990625.1, read on the forward strand.
ACAAACATATATTTTAAGAGTAGCTATTGGACCACCTAACTAACATACTAATCCCAGCATTACGCGAAGTTTCAGGGTTTTTTATCAGATTAGAAGTATGTCAGATTTGATCATGATACGATGGATGATATAATGTCCATTTATTTGCTCACTGTCACACAAATTTGCTGAATGTAATGCAGGGGTTATATGATGATTGTATCAAGAGTCTTCGAAACCAGAAAGAGTAAATGCCTCTATAATAACAGTGGAAAAGCTATTTGCGTTCTGTTCCACTTGGCTGCCCCGTCACAGTTTTGGCGTAATGATATCTTAGGCTATAAAGTATTTCAGAATTTTAGTATAAGCATACACGATTTCTCAGTTCAGCCCCTACAGACTTTAAAATGCCTATACTTAAAACAATGCCTAGGGTTAATGGTGTGCATTGCATATAGGTAATTAGGCAGTGCCCACCTCATGAGAATACAATAACACTACTTTCAATTATCCTACCAATATTATAAGAATTAATAATATATCTATCTATCTATCGGTCTATATCATCACGCCAGTCCCCTTGAGGGGTAGGCACAGACCTCTCTGGCTTCCTCCACACTTATAGTTCGTCTCATACACGCTCGCCTGTTACGGAGACTCTTGACTTGCCCTTCAAATAAGACACGGTCTATTTGGTCAATAAATAATATAATAAACTAATATTCCTATTAATATTATTGAGGTGCTCGTAGCGCTGTGCGACCCCGGTGTTCTTACCGATCACCAAGTTTAAGCAACGTTCGACTCGGTTTGCCTGAGATGGGTGACCGTTTGTCGCATTTTCATATTCGAGCGTTTTTGTACTCCGGAAGGCACACTAAGCCGTTGTTTCCGGTTACCACTTAATGTGGTAGTCGTTAAGCCCAATTGGAAGCCTTATAAGCGGCTTGATAAGTTCAAACAGCAGGTGACCCCAAAGTTGCCTCCACCAATCCGCACTAGGTCCGCGTGGTGGAGTATGACCTAATCTCTCTCACCTCGATTAGTGAGAGGTTTTTACCCAGTAGTGGGACAGTATAGACTGATATTATTATTATATTACTAATTTCTGTAAATACTTTACATTTTTTCGGGCTAAAAAGCCTATATGTTCATTCATGTAATAAACTACCTGTGTACCAAATTTCATCCAAATTCGTTCAGCTGTTTTTGCGTCAATGAGTAACAAACATTCAAATATCTAAATGAGTGCAGTGCAGTGCAGTGTGCGCTCGGATTCGGACATGCCACACTGCATATTCGTAATATTGCAATTCGCGATTTGCGCGTCTATAGTCGCTGCACGTCCATTCCGCTATAAGTTCCGAAAAACTCATAGCCAACGAAGTGTTGGCGTTTTTACAGCACGCCATCGATATCATGGATGAAGTTAGCATCGAGCAGATATGCAAGTCTAACTTCAAACAGGTAGAAATCTACAATGCTAAGGTGCTGCTGTACGAATCGCTCGGTATGAGCGATCGAATGCCGTCTCGCAAGAGGGACGAAAAGGATGAGAGAAGTCTCCGCGACATAATCAGATTGCTGGAGGAGACAGATCCCGACGACGTACGGCGAAGCAGCTACATAGGCTGCTTCGCGTCACATTCAACCACGTCCGTGTCACCAGGCTCCTGAAGGATATAACCACCCTGAATGTGGTGAGGACCGGCCGAGGTGCAACTCATGTTAGAGGCTTCGGAAACTACCATCCGCGAACTACGAGAAGAGTGGCGTCATTGCGTGGCGCGCGGGGGCCAAAATGCATCCGTCGGCAGTTTCGAGTCGGCCGATGTGTCGCCAGCTATTGCTACGGCCGCACACCGGCAGCTATACACCGCGCTCCGCCGCTCGCAGCAGCACCAAACTACACCACCAAAGCCGATGACATTGTGGATTATGCCCGCAAGAAGTCCTTGTATACACTGCGGGTCGAGAAGCTGAATTTGCAACACAATGCAGCTTTTAATTCCTATGTTGTGCGAGTTCCCACTGCCAAGTTGGAGACCTCTATGAGCGAGGACTTCTGGCCGAGGGGTGTTGTATTTAGAAGATTTCGTGGGCGACTGAGAGATACCCCTATACAGCGTGTATACCCCTATACAACATATATATGTGTATATATATATATTACATGTTGAACAAAATATTTTTGTAAAATATTAGTTGCCGAATTAAATTTATTATTATTATTATCTATCTATCTATCTATATCATCACTCCAGATCCCTTACAGGGAAGGTAGAGAGTACGGAGTTCCAACAGGTTCTTTCCTTACATACCTCTCTAGCTTCCTCCACTCTCATAGTTTGTCTCATACACGCTCGCCGGTTACGGAGACTCCTCACTTGTCCTTTAGATAAAACCCGGTCTATTTGGTCATGGATAGTCTAGATCTTCCCCGGTACCTACATCCTTCCACTTTCGCATTGTATATCAGTGTTGTCATTCTTTCTTCGGACATTCTTTCTTTAAGCCCGAACCAACGGAGCATACTCATGCTCATCTTTACACCGATACTATCTTTCATACCTACTCGCTTTCTTACTACGCTGTTGCGAATACGGTCGTTCAGCTTCACTCCGCACATCTTCAGCAGAGCTCGCATTTCCACCGCATTTATCCTACTTTCATTCTCCTTCTTACATACCCAGCTTTCGCTGCCATATAACAGCGTTGGGACAAACACTTTTTCGGCTAAAAGTATTATATAAAATCAGACATTTACTAAGTGAAAACATCAGACTACAATTGTGTGAATCATTAGTCTTGTCAAAATTAAATTATGCTGACGTAGTTATAGGACCGTGTCTTCTTTCGCGTAGCAAGCGTATAATTCAAAGGGTACAAAATGCGTGTATTAGATTTTGCTATAAAGTGCCACCGCGGAGTCATATCACACCTTACTTAAACAAAACTGGCTTACTTAATATGGAATCCAGGAGAAATCTTCATTTTGCCGGACTGTTATGTAATATTATACGGAAGCAGAAACCCAAATATTTATACAACAAACTTGAGTGGATTGTACGATTTATGGAAGGTATACCATAAATCGTACAATTCTAGGCGCGCTGATTGTTTTATTCTTACCACTCCATTTCATAAAACTAGAGCGTTTGAGGGCAGCTTTCGCTATCAGGCTACTAAATGTTGGAATAATCTTCCGCCACCACTGACGAAACCGATGTCTAAAAGTACTTTTTAATCCCTGTATAAGACATGTCTGATAGCGAAACAAGCTGTTCCTTAGCCCTGGACTTGGTTTGGTTTTTACTTACCTCACTCCTGGTCTGTTATACATTGTAGTATTATATTGTATTAATTATATTGATATATTGTTTTTAATTAAATTATGTTATATATAATTATCTTGTGTAGCAAACTCCATATTGTGTTTATTTACTTGCAGCAACATTATCTATATCTTCTCCATATACTTTTAAACTGTGTCTCTCACCCTACTACCTCGTATTATAACGGGTGCAACAGAAAATCAGCGCCAAGCTGTTACAAGCGAGGCATCTATGCTGAGTTGTAGCCTTTTCACTGCCGCAGCAAACATATCAATATAACCTGTAATTGTATACACTGTGCCTTATTTGTGGTAGTGAATAAATTATTTTCTTTTCTTTCACTCCGTTAAGTATGGCCAGCTGCGCCTTTTGGCTTAGGTGCCGGCTCCCAAGTAGCTTTCCCATCGCACCATTCACTCTGTTCCCTGCACTCACTCTTCTCTCTATGTCAGCGGTATATTTCCCATCCTTACTGAATGCGCATCCAAGATATACAAACTCATTCACTTGCTCCAGCACATCGGTACCAACCACAATCCTTCCTTTATTATTATTAAATATCCAAAAATCTAAACATACAAAATTACACATTTATAATTTCATTTCTTCTTCATATTTATGAGTAGGATATTCAATGCACGCCACTAACTAAACGAGGAAATTTAAATTAGTTTTCGTGCTTCTAAACTCAACTGCTTTTAGTTCCCTTGAGGCATCTAACATCCTGTCTTCAAGTTGAACGGTCCAGGAAACTTTAATAGATTTTCATCTCCTTACCTACTAACTTGGTTAGTTGGACCGCTATGAGAGTGAACTTATAGTAGTCAAAGTTAGTTTGTACATACTTGTGATAAATAAAAATCAATTGCCGAATGTATGTAAGCAGATCACTTCAGAGCGGTTGCACCTATTTGGCTAATTCTTTTTTTGTTGTGTTTGTAATTATCAAGACAAGGTTTGTGTAAAATCAAATGTTTTCAAAATTGTACAGAAAACTGAAAAATGTTAGTTAGAAATCTCCATATTATAAAATGAGCGAGTGAGTGAGACAATACAGTAGGGAGATCTTCAAAAACATTAACTGAATTGACAGTTTATTTCATAACATGGTCGTACCGACTTCAATACACCCCGATATCTCGTAAACCCTTTATCGCGGCATGTTAATTTTAAAATGAATTACACACCCTTTGGTCTCCTATGAATCCCTCAATAAAGATCTAGAATCCGCGTTTGTGGGCCAAAATGTCTAGAAGATTTCCCCCTTTTATTAAAGCCGGCGCGCGGTCGCGGTAAACAAGTATCTACTTGTTGTACTGTAAAGGGAAGATTTGGACTCACTTTCTTCACCCGTGCGAAGCCGGAGTGGGCAGCTAGTACTTGATAAATAAGGAAAGACATTGAAAAAGAATTAATTGGTAAAAGATTTGTTTATTTTATCCACAGATATTTTTTCGGTGTGTGCGTTTGTATAATTTGTGTCTGTAAACTCACATCAGAGGTAAAATTAATAGTGCGGGGCAATGACTTTGAAAAATAAAATGCTACGACCGCAGATCCATACCGATTAAAGTATTTAAAAATACCGCATCAGGTTCTTTTTTATTTAATGACTACAATGTTAATTTTGACGCACTGTTTCCAAATATCCCTTTGATTCCAAATAAATATTTTTCTTTCGTAAGAAGTTTTTGGCTTTCATGTCCAACATCTTCTATCGACTACTTCTAACTATATAAATACTAGGGGGTAGTTATCAACTATTTTACAGCGATTATTAATACCCACGCTTACTGCTGTACCTACAAAAATTCTAACTGCCAGACTATCCACGGCTTAAACAATGATTCTAGAAGCATGGAATTTTGCATAGCAGTTCTTTAAATAAAGTGAGATATTTGAAAATTCATCCTCTGAAGGGGCTAGACGAGGTTAAAATTTACAGATAGAAAATCTCATTGGGCTAGTTTCAAAATAAAAGAGTAGTATCTACTCAGCCTCCCGAACAAGCCGGTTTCCGAAAAGGCTTCAGCACCATAGACCACATTCATACGCTGCGACAGGTCATACAGAAGACTGAAGAGTATAACCTGCCACTATGCTTAGCGTTTGTGGATTATGAGAAGGCTTTTGATTCGATCGAGACTTGGGCTGTACTACAGTCTCTCCAGCGGTGCCAAGTTGACTACCGGTATATCGAGGTGCTGAAGAGTTTGTACGAAAACGCTACTATGTCAGTCCGCCTTCAGGACCAGAGCTCAAAACCTATTCAACTGCAGCGTGGTGTGAGACAGGGAGACGTTACATCCCCGAAACTGTTCTCCGCCGCGCTGGAAGATGTCTTCATGCTTCTGGACTGGAGAGGACTAGGTACCAACATCAACGGCGAGTACATCTCTCACCTTCGATTTGCCGATGATATCGTGCTCATGGCGGATACCGTGGAAGATATCAGTACCATGCTCGACGACCTCAGTAGAGTCTCTCAACAAGTAGGTCTTAAAAAGAACATGAACAAGACGAAGATCATGTCAAACGTCCATGTAGTACCAACTTCTATAAAGGTTGGAGACTCTACGCTCGAAGTTGTTGACGATTATATATACCTGGGACAAAGAATCCAATTAGGTAGGAACTTCGAGAAAGAGGTCAATCGTCGAATCCAGCTTGGTTGGGCGGCGTTCGGGAAGCTACGTAACATCTTCTCGTCCAAAATTCCGCAGTGTCTCAAGACAAAAGTCTTTGACCAGTGTGTGTTGCCAGTGATGACTTACGGCACTAAGACATGGTCGCTTACGATGGGCCTCATAAGAAGGCTCAAGGTCACCCAAAGGGCGATGGAGAGAGCTATGCTCGGAGTTACCCTGCGGGATCGAATCAGAAACCAGGAGATCCGCAGGAGGACGAAAGTCACTGACATAGCACTCAGAATTGCTAAACTTAAGTGGCAGTGGGCGGGGCACATCGCTCGTAGAACTGACGGCCGTTGGGGCAGAAAGGTTCTCGAATGGCGACCACGTACCGGAAGACGTGGAGGGGGTAGGCCCCCTACAAGATGGACCGATGACCTGGTGAAGGTCGCGGGTAGAAGTTGGATGCGTACAGCACAAAGCCGGTCGTTGTGGCGGTCTTTAGGGGAGGCCTTTGTCCTGCAGTGGACGTCTTTCGGCTGAAGAAGAAGAAGATCTACTCACAGCGGTATTACACTCGTGGTATCTCTTGTCTAATCCTGGGCACTCTCCATGCGTCTCTCTGGTCACTCGTACTTGGATCACTGGCGGTGGAATTGTTGTATTTTCTGTTTCTACTTCCTTTGGTACTTCTCTTGTTCTGTAACAAACCAACAATAATTGTTTCAAACTCAAACTCAAATAATTTATTTTGTATCAACCCTAGGAGTACTTTCAAATTGTCAAATACATGTTTTTTTTTATCTAATCTAACTACCAATCTACCACCGCATCGGAACACGGCCTCTACTGAAAAGATCCAGCGAAGAAACTTAGCGGGCTGGTCTTGTTTATTTAATTCTCTTTATCTTTTCTATTTTTTTCAAGAAAGCGTCTAGGTTACAATTTAGAAGTTTACGATCTAGCTCCAGTGTGATGCATTCCGACCGCGATGTGAGACTAATTATGTTATTTCTAGGAATTAAACGTCTAAATAATTCCGGATGGGTCAGCCTCCACAAGCGGCACCCGTTCACGTGTATGACTCCTGGAACATCCCTCGCCAGATAGCCACCGCAAGCAAAGACATTACAGAGAACATAATTTCAACAGTTGAAAAGATGTCTCAAAAGTTACGTTATTACAAAGTTATAAATCAACCTGTACTATTTCACTGCTGGCCAAAGGTCTGCTTTTAAAAATCGAGGTAAGAGAGATTAGGTCATAATTAACTATGCTGACAGACCCAGTGCAGATTATTGGAAAATGATTCATCACATAATCATCATCATCATCATTTCAGCCTATACTTGTCCACTGCTGAACATAGGCCTCCCCAATCGCTTTCCAGCGTAACCGGTCCGATGCCACCTGCATCCAACGATTTCCTGCGATTTTCACAAGATCGTCGGTCCATCTGGCAGGCGGTCGTCCTACGCTGCGCTTGCCAATACGTGGTCTCCACTCTAGAATCTTTCTGCCCCAACGCCCGTCCGATCTTCGCGCTATGTGGCCAGCCCATTGCCACTTCAGCATGCTAATCCTGAGGGCTATGTCGGTGACCTTAGTTCTTCTACGAATCTCCTCATTCCTGATTCGATCACGTAGAGAAACGCCGAGCATAGCTCTTTCCATAGCTCGCTGAGCAACTTTGAGCTTTTTTATGAGACCTACTGTAAGAGACCACGTCTCTGATCCATATGTCATCACATAATACATTATACAAATGTTTCATTATCTTTGGACTATTTTTACAAGTTTTTATTTAATTTGCAATGTTTGTATGTCTGTCTATCTGTCTTTTTTGTTTAAATCTTGTGATACAATTTTAAGCACTTGCCGTTATCCGATTTAGTTGAAATTTGACTCACTTATATAAGTTCGGATAAGTTCGATAACAATCCAATAATATAGTACCATGAAGCTGGTTTGATGATAGAGCCGGAAGGTGGCCATAGGAATATGTGAAATATACAATGTAACCCCTTAGTATTTAGGCGTATTAGATTGGTTTTGACAATAAGTATGCAAGCAGATAGTGACCAGGACCTGATAATGGCCCCGGAAAGAAGCCATTGGAACTTCTCAACTAAGCAAGATATCGTCGATGTGTTTTTGCTCTAATTGCTTGTTTTTAAAAAGGTCTTTTTTAATTACTTTTTTTGAAACATAGCTTCAGTTTAAGAAATATTCTTGAGTAACGTAATTGTGCGTTTATAAACACAAATATTCCATATCCAGCCAATTAGACTAAATATTAGTGGTAATAAGTAGATTTTGTTGTAGAACAGGTTGCATCCATCCATCCATCCATAACACAGCCGGCTTACCTTCGCAAGCCTGAAAACGCGACAAAGGGCAGAGCTTTATTGTACAACTAGTTGTTACCCACGGCTTCGCATGCGTTTATTATGCACTTTGATATAGTTAGGTAGGACTTTTAGGATAGCATTATTACAAAATTTAAGAGACACCTCCATATTTTTCTTTTAAACCCGTTCAGGCGTGTTAATATGGAGAAATAAAAACAACGATCCCTAGGAATCTTACATTTCCGAAGCTAAAAAGTAGTCTTAAACAATCTTTGAAAAACCCCCATTTGCCAGTGATAGTCTTTTTAAAATCGATTCCGCCGTTCTGGATATTAACATATATATGTGCCCTTAACATATATATGTGCGCTTGACTTATCTTCCTTATTTCAAAATTACAAATCCCAAATCAATATAAGTGTGTCCTGTGGGGAGACCGGGCCTGCGACTATGTGACAAAGTAAGTTAAGCAGTACCGCTACAAGCACTACCGATCTCTTGAGTAAATTAAGCACATTATGTAATTGGCTAAGGAAAAAAAACCTCTATTGGCCTCGACATATAATGATACTAAGCAATGTATAGTCCATAGTTCGTCAGTTGACTCCTGGCAAAATTTGAACAAGCTGCGTCAGGTAGTTTGTGTTTGGCAGCCGTTGATAGCAGACTACCGCGCGTTTTGAGAAGAAAATGAGAAAAAATGAATTTCGTGTGCTCATTATGCAAATTTTTTTGCGGAAAAAACCATTACTCAAACCAAGGCTAAGCTTGATAAATATTATAGGGACTCTGCACCATACATTTTCATGGTAAAGAAGTGGTTTACTGAATTTTCCGATGTGGCCGTACAAGCACGGAAGATGCCGAACGTTCTGGACGCCCAGTTGAGGTCTCTACATCCGAAACAATTGCAAAAATTCACGATATGGTTTTAGCCGATCGGAGATTGAAAGTGAAAGAGATTGGGGAAGCCATAGGCATCTCACAGGGCTCAGTGGTTTCAATTTTGAATGATCACTTGGGTATGAGAAAGCTTTCCGCAAGATGGGTGCCGCGTTTGCTCACAATCGACCACAAACGCAACCGTGTGACAATTTCGCACGAATGTTTGGCGTTGTTCAACCGCAATGTGGACGAGGTTTTAGAGGAGTTCACGACGCCGTTTCGTAACCGTGGACGAAACATGAATTCACCACAACACACGGTTTCTCGGGGTGAATCGGCGCCAAAGAAGATAAAGGTGGGTTTGTCAGCCAATAAAGTTATGGCGACCGTTTTTTGGGATGCACGCGGTATAATCCACATTGACTACCTTCAAAAGGGGAAAACAATCAATGGGGAATATTATACCAACTTATTGGGTCGATTTCATGAGGAAATGAAAAAAGAAGACCGCATTTGGCCAAGAAAAAAGTTCTTTTTCACCAAGTCAATGCAAGGGTGCACACATGTGCAGTTTCCATGGCAAAAATCCATGAATTGGGCTACGAATTTCTCCCTCATCCGCCCTTTTCTCCAGATTTAGCCCCGACTATTTCTTGTTCCCAAACTTAAAGAAATGGCTCGGCTGAAAGAGATTTGACTCTAATGACGAAATCATCGCATAAACAAATGCCTATTTTGATGACCACGACAAATCATATTTTTCAGAAGGGATAAAAAATTGGTGAAACGTTGGACTAAGTGTAGAACTCAAAGGAGACTATGTTGAAAAATAAAATATCTTTTTATCTAAAAACCTGGGTTTCATTCAAAAAGTCACGGACTTATGATGAAGAAAACGGATTCTCCTTATTGCGATACATGTAGAGTAGAAGATGTGCAACTTATATTGATGGAGTGTGTCAAAAATAAACAGGAGAGAGAAACACTGATCGGAACACTGAAGCTGAACAGGTTTGATGTAGGAACCGCGCAAACAATCCTTTCAACACCAACCTCTAAAGAAGCGAGGATGCTATGTCGCTTGGCTGCAGTGTCCGAACAGTGACTCTTCCTCCCACGAGGAGACTACAAGTGATGGTCACAATGGGGTTGACATATCCAATAATGGATAAAAATCTCCTAAATAAATTAACGAATAAAAAAAAGTCTATATAATCACGGCAGATCCCTTGCGGGGTAGGCAGGAAGTGCAGTTCCAACAGTTTCTTTACCCTCAGAACTTTCCGGCTTCCCCCATAGTACTTCTTATACACGCTCGCCGGTTACAAAGACACTTGACTTGCCGTTCGGATAAGACACGGTCTACTTAGTAGTGGTAAGATAGTCTAGGTCTTCCCCGATAACTACGTCCTTCCACTTTCGCACCGTCGCATCTGTGCGGTTTCTATATAATCCATTGACGCGTTTTAGTATGAAGAAATAATAGATATTTCGCAAAAGTCGTGCTATTTTTTCGAGATAAAAAGTGTTCTGTTTTATTTTACGATGTAAGACACCTTCATATAAAGTTTCAATTAAATTCGTTTAACCATTTTAATATGAATAAATACCAGCTATCTCGTAACAACCCTGATTCTTTCTGGGATATAAGTATCTCGAATATTATTTCGAGACCTAAAATACCTTGAAAGTATTAGTAAGATCCATTTTGCCATTTCAGTATGAAGGAGTAACAGCTAACCTGGAAGAACCGTGTAGTGAATTTATTGTATATTTTGTTAACTTCCACCAGACTTATTTCTTTATCAACTATATCACCGTGTTCAGTCTTAGCCCAACTTAGCCCGCACAGGTGGTCTTTGTAGAATATAAACTAAACCATATCGCAATCTTATCCACCACACAATCCAAAGCCGTTTCATAGCAAAAAATATATACTTTTCTTTTTAAGAACGATTATCAGTTTATCAGAAGAAACAATTCCGGTTGCAACATTGGTTCATGCCCGAAGCCATGTTTGAGTGTTTAAATCAAACGCTTAGGAACAATTTCGGGTGAGTGTTTTGAACCACTGAAGATTTTCGTGAGGAGACGACCCTGAGTCCAATTGATATTAAATTCCATGAATTGATATTCATGGAGGAATTCATGTGTAGGCATAATCACATCTTTTACGTCGTAAAATCCAATGAATGATTAATCAATATCTTCTTATTCTTCTTCTTAGACTTCTTTTTCTTTACTCAGAAATTGCTTAATTTTTCGAAAATTGTGATCTTTAGTATAGGCTACAATTACAAAAAAAATATTGATATCCATCAAACAGGTTTGGAGTAGTGTCTTTTAGAAATACAATGTTTCGGTTATTTTGGTCATTTCTAAAAATACCTTTTGATTTTCCGGGATAAATACTATAAAATATGTTAGCCAAAATTTTATTTCGCATGCAAAGTTTTATCAAAATCCGCTTGGTAGTTTTTACGTTATGATGGTTCATACACTTGGATAGAAAGGCAAACAGACAAAAAAGCCAAAAATTGTAAAATTGGCTTCATCGATAGAAAGATATACCTGGGTTGTAATATCAGACATGACATGTACAGACACGAAATCCTTACAGTTTTATTATAAGAATTATGTATGATAGATGCTTTATTTTTCTCTACAAACCGTTTGATTTCCCGAAAACATAAATATTAACTATATTGTCTGTCATATCAAATATCTCCGTGCTAAATTTCACTGACATCTGAAGAGTAGTTTTGAAACAATAAATGGTTTATCAAAATCGACTTTTCTTCTTTCCTTAGAAACTGTTAAATTTTTCGAAAATATAAGTATACAGAGTTGTGACCAGGCTACAATTACACTTAATTTTATTGAACTCTATCAAACAGGTTTGGAGTAAAAAATCTTTTTATGAATTCAATGTTTCGTTTATTTTGTCTTGTCTGGAAAATATTTCTTATTTTCCGGGATAAATACTACTCAACATGTTAGCCAACAAAATATGGTAGCCGCATGCAATGTTTCATCAAAATCTCCCTGGTAGATTTTGCGTGATGATGGTTCATACCCTTGGACAGACAGACAGACAGACAAACAGACCCGAAATTTAAAAATTGTAGAATTACCTTCTACATCGATAGTACGATACCCCTGGGTAGTTATTTCCTAAAAATATTCCATGTACAGACACGACTTCTTTACAGTTTTAATATATGTTTAGATTAGATTATCCAATATATATTCCTCTTTTATATTATAAAATAAAAGTAAACTTAAGTACCATACAATACTCACAATATTTTAATGTCAACAAAGTCTATATTAATTAAGTTGATATATCTAAACACTAATTACGAAATAAAAAATAACAAATCGCCCGACAGCGCGGCGTCAACAAAAGCTCCCATAATAAAATCAACGACGCCGCCGACAAATAGCCCTAAACGCGTTAATCTAATTTGTTCGTATCTATATCTATGCTCTATATAATATACTTTGACTGTACTATAGAGCAGTTTAGACTGTGGTACTCAGTATAGTACTATAGTAAAACTATAAGGGAGATGTGTTTGTACATTGAATATAATTAATAATTATATAAATGGGTTCGACTGTTTATTGTATAATAGTATAGTGTTCCTGTAAATTTTGACGGACGATTTAGCGCAGTAGTTAAAAGCTTAAGCCGCTCCGCCCACTATGTCTAATAGTCGCGGGTTCGATTCCCGCACGGGAGAAACCTTTGTGTGACCCACAATTATTTGTTTCGGTCTAGGTTTCGAATTTTCATGTTTGTAAACACAACCACGACACTGAAATAAATCTATATGGGCCTACGTTTTATTTAAAAAAAATGATAGTATATTTACAAAATATAGTTTTAGAATCACTTGAATTGAGATCACTAAATACGATACAATATTTGAAAAAATACATACTGTTTCTCGGTTTTGCTGTTCGATATGTTTACAGGTAAAAATTAAAGTTATTCTGACAAGTCTTTCATATTAAGATAGAGTAAAGTCTGACTTGAAAGTGTTCTGTGTTTAATGAAAATTTGTTAAGTAAAACTAAAAAAAAGCCTAACTTCTCCGTGATATGCTGCCGTGTACTGAAGCGAGATCAAATTATTCGTTTTTAAACTAGATCATTATGTTTTTTAATGCACTAGTTTCATGTGGGCGGAACAGCGGGCAAAGTCTAGTCGAAAATAAAAACTGGGTGATATACACAGACCATGAACCCTAGACTCCGCAGTTCCACGCACCTCAGCGCTTTAGTTACTGGATTGCATGTGTTTTAAAAATATCAATTTATGACACAATTACATAAATGTGCCAGAGTATACCTTTTTGAATCATATAAATAAATTCCACATCAAAACTAACAATTACTTAACTATGCAGTATTTCTTTTGCTTAAAAAACCAAATCCCACGTAAGGAAGTATTCCTCTGTCGTAGGTGCGCTTACAAACATAAAATTCACACACACAAACACCCAGATCGAAACAAATATTTTTATTCACACTAAGATTTATCCTGTGCAGAAATTGAACTCATGTCTAATTCATCCAGTAAGCAAAGCACACCACCAAGCTTTCTTTACTGTACAAAGCCGTGTCTCTACATTCATCAGTCTGTGGTTATATATAATCGTTTTACTTGTCGGGTCGGATGTTACAAATGTTCTCCCTTGTAACAGGACTAGAACATTAATTTAATGTAAACTCAAGCTCGCATTTGAATATTCATGTCCGCCGAGTGAAAGATTAGTTCCGCCCGGTACTTACGGCCGTTATCTGCGTTTAAAAGATAGTACGACATCACTAGGACTAGAGATGCAAAACTATCGGTAGATAACCTTAAAAGATTGTATATTGATAGAATCAATTCTATTGACATTACACATTGGCAAAAATTTTCAGACAATACTATTGATATTTTTCTTTATTATTGAAAAAGAACGTATTCATAGGATAATAATTATTATATCGATACTAGCAACCTGGATGAAGATATCCTTACTATCAGTCCTTTCATGGATGCTGCAAAGCATTCGAAACGTCGAGAACTTAAGAATCAAAAATAAATTGCGATAAAATCTGTAAAAATAGTTTTAACTCATGTGTAGTATTCGCGGAAATCTAAGAACTCAATATCCTTAGTATTATTGGAGGTCGATAGAGGAGTATCGATAGACTATCGATACTATTGCTATACAACTCTAACTAGGACTCTCGGCGCATGACGGACGATTTAGCGCAGTGGTTAAGGGCTTAGCCGGCCCGCCCACTGTGTCTAATAGTCGCGGGTTCGATTCCCGCACGGGACAAATCTTTGTGTGATCCACAATTATTTGTTCCGGTCTGGGTGTTTGTGTATGTGAATTTTCATGTTTGTAAACGCACCCACGACACAGGAATTACTCCTAGTGTGGGGCAACGTTTTTTTATAAAAAAAAAAAAAAAAAAAAAAAAAAAAAGAGATGATACCAGTAGATTACTTTGTCGTGGAACGGTGGAACTCTATTGGTGGAGTCGCTCTATGCAACTTTGTGTTGCAAAATTAATTGCATAATTGCATATTAACAGCATTTCTTTGGAAATTTTAATAAACGTTTAGTTTATGATAAGTGAACTTCCTTTTGATGAACAAATTAACATTTTAAGTGCTCGTCCCTACGTGATTATGAGGTCTATACTTGAAACTGCAGAGGGACCAACAGGATTTATATATTGGCAAATTATAAGTCAAGAGTCTCTGTAACCGGCGAGCGTGTATGAGACGAACTGTGAGAGTGGAGGAAGCCAGAGAGGTATGTAAGGAATGAACCTGTTGCAACTTTGTACTCTCTGCCTACCCCGCAAGGGATCTGGCGTGATGATATAGATAGATAAACAAACAGGCTCGGTGGCGCACATTAGTAGAGGCGTTTGTCCAGGTGTAGACTGACTTGTCCAAATAATGAATGATAGACGAAGGCTTTAGGTATAATATGACAAGTCATTCTTATGTAAACGTTTGTTGAATATTCTGTCCCTACATTAACTGTGTTAGTATGGCACGCAACTGAATGAAAGGAAACGACATAAGATTCAAGCGAAAACCCAAAATTATCCTTTATAAATGCGACTCGACCGGAATCTCCTTTTTCTCTCCCAATTCATACTAATAAACAAACTAGGCCTTTTTTTTTTTGTTTCGGGGGGGAAATGCCTGCCGCATACTGCCACATCCTGGGCTTGGTGATGTGACAGTTATGTGGGGCTCGCACCCACTAAACCCCCCCCCCCCCCCCCCGCGTCCGTCACTTGCCCAATTGCCGTACCGCAGGAATTGCCAGTGGTAGAACATCTGCGGCACGGGCGGGCCTGGTCTATTTCCACAGACCTCTCCTACGTGCCTTGTGCATTCTTTGTAAGGGTGCGCAGGACGCAGGGCACTTCCGTCACAGGCCTGTTACTGGTCAGGCGACAAGCTGCCCACGCTCGGCGCCCCCAGGCCACTTTTCAAGGTGGGCGGAGGTCATTAGCGGCATACGCTCTACGCCTCCGCCCAACTCGCCTCCTAGGAGCGGAATTCACGCTAGTCTCCTCCCGCTCCCGTTTTGCCGCCTCTTTTGCCGCCATTACGGTCCCGCAGAATGCGACCATAGCCACCCAGGCGCTCTTCCTCTCGACCATGGCCGATACCACAGCCGGGAGTGAGAGCGTCGTCCCTCCGATCTCAGCGGCCAATTGCTGCCGTTCCACACCCCAAGCCGGACACACCAGTAGGGTATGCGAGGCTGTGTCCTCCGGATCACCGCAATGGTGGCACTCCGCCGTCTCCTCCCGACCGATCCGGCACAGGTACCGCCCGAAGCAGCCGTGCCCAGACAGCACTTGTGTCAGTCGGTAGGTAACTACCCCGTGCCGCCTCTCAACCCATTGCCAGAATATCGGAAATATATTAGCGATGGTGGCGTGTCCAGCACTGGGTTGGCTCAACAGCCCGCGCCACTCCTCCAGGACCGCTCTCTGGAGCTCCTTCCGCCGAGCTCCTAAAGCTCTAGGCTCCGGATTTTCGTCCCTGCGCCAGCGGTGAGCGGTGGCTAGGGCCCTCGCCTCAATATGCCATGGTGGCATTCCAGCTAGCAGGGTGGCTACCTCATAAGCGATCGTGCGGTACCCGCGGGCTACCCTGGCAGCCAGCAAGCGCTGTGGTCGGCGCAGGAGCGCAATGCTGCCGTCCGTCAGGCACTCAGCCCATATCGGGGCCCCATACAGGGCTTGGGACCGCACAATACCCGCATATAGCCTCCGGCAGGATGCCTCCGGACCACCAAGATAAACAAACTAGGGCTCTGTTTATATTCATTGTTATAATGAACTACATACAACCCTAAATGAAAAAGCCAGACTAAAATGGTTTAAGACATTTATTTTCTCAAAAGATTTACAAATCACTTGCAGAGAAAATACAAAACTTATAGTGCTACAAACATAAATTAAGCCAACTTGGCGTATTTAGCGGACTAACGTACACAAATAATATAAATAAAAGCAGGGTAGTTAAAAACGGAGAAATGGAATCCTATACTAAATCTGTTTTGTTTGCGTCTTCGTAGTTAGATGGTAACTGTATGAGTGCGGAATATAAATGAGAATAGAGAGATATGTATAATTCAATTAAATAAACTGACTGCCTTGTTGGTATCTATTGTCGATTAATGCGCGTAGCGGTCACGAGGTCTTAGGTCGAATACAATTCCTGTATCAGTCTAGAGCCTGGCATAAGATAATAGTCTCACCCCTTATTACCAACATGGAACCTAACATCGCCGGCGAAAAAGTAGATGTATACCAACCAAGGTATACTAACGAGACAGTAAAAATAACAAAAAAAAATCATAATGTATGGATATAGTAATATGTATGGTGTAAAAACATGATAATGATTGTGGTGTCGGGCTGGGCAGATGACAAACTGCGTCCATCCTAATTTGTTGAGGATGTTACACGACGCCGTATCGGCAGGATACCCTGCGGTGTACCCTTCATGACTTTTTTTGTAAGGATTTATGACTTAATTCGTCTAAATCTAAAGTAGCTTTGTTTTAAAAAATGTTTTTGTACGTGATGATAGATTGGAGGATGATAAGTACTAGTCTATTCTGTGGTTAAATTAATGATAACATTTGTTATCAACAATTAGTGATCTAACTTAGAGTTAATAGACTTATATTCTGTAGGACTACATTTTTCATAGCAATCAGTGTTCCGTCGTACTCGTATCTTCATTAGGTAGCGTCGTTACAGTCAAACAGTGTTATTAGGATTTTTGTATCGAAAAATTCACAGTAACAGTCGGAAGCCAGTACATGTGTCCGACATAATAGGTATTAATGTAGAGGGCGAGCACAAGTCGGAAGCCAGTACTTGTGCCCGACATAATAGGTTTTAATGTAGAGGGCGAGCATAAGTCCGAAGCCAGTACTTGTGCCCGACATAATAGGTTTTAATGTAAAGGTTGACCTCAAATCCGAAGCCAGTACTTGTGCCCGACATAATAGGTTTTAATGTAGAGAGCGAGCATAAGTCGGAAGCCAGTACTTGTGCCCGACATAATAGGTTTTAATGTAGAGGCTGAGCACAAGTCGAGAGTCAGTACTTGTGCTCGACATAATAGGTTTTAGTATAGAGGGCGAGCACAAGTCGGAAACCAGTACTTGTGCTCGCCCTCTACACTAAAACCTAATATTCGACATTAGGTATGGTACCTTATATGCCACCTCTATTTGAGGAGCAGGGCTTATTTTTTTTATATTCATAAGTTGATTGTCGTGACGGACGTTTTAGCGCAGTAGTTAAGAGCTTAAACAGCTTCACCCACTATGTCTAATGGTCGCGGGTTCGATTCCTGCACGGGACAAATCTTTATGTGATCCACAATTATTTGTTTCGGTCTGGGTGTTTGTGTATGTTAATTTTCATATTTGTAACCGCACCCACGACACTGAAATATAGCCTAGTGGGGGGCAACGTTTAAAAATAAATATATATATAAAAAATAAAAAAAAGTCATATGGTTTGACCGGCGGCTTGCTTTAGCGGTTAAGAGCTTAAGCCAATCTGCCCATTGGATCAAATAGTCGCAGGCTCCATCCCCGCACGGGACAAATCTTTGTATGATCCACAAATATTTGTATCGGTCTGGGCGTTTGTATATATGAATTTTGTATTGGTAAACGTACCCACGGCTCATTAATAACTCCTAGTGTGGGGCTACATTTAAAAAAGTCTTCCTACTTCTCCTACTTCCTACTAATATTATAAATGTAGGTTCCTGTCTAAAATCAACGCGGACAAAGTCGCGGGTAGATATTAGACACGATACCAATAAATAAAATGTTCTATATCCCATGAATGAACGCTACATAAGGCGGTCCCATCCATGTAGAGATCCGTTAAAGCGCGGCGCCGGCGGCGGCACCCACTAATTAAGAGTGACGGTATTTTGATTACCTACTTATCTGTAACAGGACTGCTATCTGCCGGTATTAATCCTGCCTCCTCGACTCGCTACGATTATCTCGAGTCGCGCGCTCGTCTGTTCGTAAATAGCTTGACCCGTTTAATAGTAACGGTCCGTGTGATTACTTTGTTTGAATTATTAATTATGAATTGACTTTGGGATTAAATGATGCAGGTATTTATTAGTATGGTTTTGGTTTTATTTGATTTTTTTTGGGGCTTCGTTGAAAATTGTTGTTGTAAGCTGTAGAAGAGCAGTATTATGCCTTGTAATAGAATAAAGTACCCTTTATCGCCGGCGAGACTTAACTAACATTATTTCTTATTGTTATTTTATAATTTACTAGCAATTTTTCGCGACTTCGTACCCGGTCGACAACAGCGCCACCTACCGGGTCTATATTTTATAGCGTATATTATTTTTGGACAATGTATCTTTCTAATGGTAAAAGAATCATTAAAATCGGTCCACTATTTTTTGAGTTTATTCGTTACAAACATACAAAAATATACTTTCCTCTTTATTATATTAGTGTAGATATAAGATTCACACAAACATCCGTTTTCACAGGTGATGTTTATGTGAACATCCTAGACTATCTTACCATGACCAAAAAGACCGTGTCTTATCTTAAGGGCAAGTCAAGAGTTTCCGTAACCAGCGAGCGTGTTTGAGACGAACTATGAGAATGGAGGAAGCCAGAGAGGTATGTAACGAAAAAACCAGTTGGAACTCTGTACTCTTTACCTACTCTGCAAAGGATCTGGCGTGGTGATATAGATAGATAGATGCTTGTGGCCTGATGTTTGTGACAACAGGAGAAATTGCGTTCAATCGCCGTAACAAAGCATGCCAGAGGTTAATAAATATGTGTCTTTTAAATTCTACAGATTTAAAATATGTGTAGACTTAAAATACATGTTAAAGAGCGAACTCCAGACAATCGTACATAAATCTCGGATGAATACATTTTACCAGTGTCACACTGACCCGTGACCAGCCGCGGCACTATCTCACCACACCATGGGAACACCAACACGGTACAGTAGTAGAGATGGGCGAAATAGTATTTTGTGGATTTGCATCCGGTTAAAATGTATAACTGTCTGTTGGGTCTTCGCCTAAGAGGAATGTTTATTGAAGTAAAAATATAATGAAAACTAAGTAGAAGTTAAATTGTATAATATTAAAAGGTGAGGCGCGCGTGTGGTCCCGAAGGGAGCAATTTGGAAGTAGGCCGATAACGTCTCTAAACCCCGTCTCTCGCAGGCTGCGGTGAAGGCGAACGTAACACTGTCTTTTAATTGCTCCCTCTACTTTGATCTATTGGATAGCTCCAATGATTAATCCTAGTGCACTTTTCCCTCCACTTGAATTCATCACGGACGGTAAGGTAGTAGAGATGGGTGAATTAATATTTGGTGGATTTGCATGCCTGGATGGACTGCTTCGTTGGTCTGGTGGCAAAGCGCTTCGCTTTGTGATCACGAGGTCCTGGGTTCAAATCGTAGGTCGGACAAGTGTAGTTTTTCTAACGAAAAATTCCCAGTATGAGTCCGGAGTCTGGAATTGTGCCCGGTATATGGCAATAGGCTCGTCCCCTATTACATGGGACCTAACATCGTCGGCGAAACGTGGGTGTACTCAGTACATCTCTGCCACCCCCTCTGGGGAATATAGGCGTGACGGTGGATTTGCATCCGGATAAAATTTATAACAGCCATTTAAACACTCTGTCCACTTAGATACACTAGATGGCTCCATTGATGAATCCTAGTGCACTACTCCACATAAATCCATCATGCGAATTAGTTCCAAATAATGGCTCCTAAGATACTTAAAAGTGCACTTGGAGCCATAACAAATGTGAGCGTGCTCATATTTTTAAAAATTTGGAGCCGTTCAATATTTGCATTAATCATTTAAAGCTGTGTCATCTCGTAGGTACATATTATCATTTTATATTGTGCTAGTAATAAAAGATAAAATCTTACTAATAATTTTTTTCTTCCTCAACTGAAACTATAAATGCTTCTAAAAATATGAATATACAAATTTCAGGGGATGATATATACATAAACGCATTCTAACCTATAACGCCACGATTTAATGCGTTCTTGTAGCACGCACGTGAAAGTAAACAGACTGTGCCTAGTTTAAACGACATTTTATGATAACATGGATCAAGCAAATTTTTACCATAGACAGAATGAATATAATTTTATCTAAAACTTTTGGAATATATCTTCCTAAAACTTTATATTTATTTATAAAAAAATGTACCACCCCACCCCACACTAGGATTTACTCCTGCGTCGTGGATGTGTTTGCAAACATGAAATTTCACATACACAAATACTCAGACCGAAAGGAATAACAGTGGGTCAAATAAAGATTTGTCTCGTGCGGGAATCGCATCCACGACTACTTAACCCAGTGGGCGGAGTGGCTAAAGACCAGTGCGCCAAATCGGCTATCAAAACTTTAAATCGGATCTATCTTAATCTATATCCAAATCTAATACCACAAGATGATATATCTCCGGACACATTTCCATCCGATTCTACCCATTACTATACATTATCACACTTAACCATACGCTTCCCGTCAATTACCACATGTTCAAAAACGAATCCCTCATTAGTGCAGCTACAAGCATGCAGACAAAAATGAAGTTTGTCTTCTTTATAAAATGTACGGTAATCGCAAGCTCATTACTGTCCGCTACGGAGGTGATGCATGTCAATTAAGCATGAAACGTTTTTCACAGGTAACATGTGGAGAAATCATATGAAATTATTTTCATTTACCTTTTTTTGAGTAAAACCAGCGGTGACATGTACAGGCTTGCAGCTCGTATTTGGGCTAACTTAACCGGGGAAGCACCATCCTTTCACAGAAAATCTGTGTAAAGTAGTGGCATTGTTACTACGTTTTAATGGTGAGTCAGAAATCTTAAAGCCCAACCCATCCTCCCTTTAGAGAGGCTTCTAAAAGAGGAGCAAAGTATCGGTGACTAAATGGGCGGCGGTGGTTGTTTACCATCAGGTAGCGTGCAAGCTCGTTTGCTGTCTTTTTCATAAAAAAAAACTGCTATTTTTTTTCCAAACGGCTGCTAAAATAACACTTCATATGAAAACAGATGTGATTAATTTAAAAATATAAAGTGCGATGGTATTTCAAACTAAGTGAATTAAAAATCATATCTTGTAAAATTAACATGCGAAATCGCTGTGAAATTAAATTGCTATTTCATTAAATAAAAATAAATTACAAATAGCAATCATTTCCCTGCCTTGCATCAATCACGGGCAGCCAATCGAAGCTTCAACAATAACAGCTTGTTACATGCTACGCTACGGGGATTCCATTACCTTAATTTGGCTTATAAAAACCGTGCGAACGGGTCGTAAGGGCATATTTAACCTCTGGCCTGGGCCTTATTTGCTATTACTAAACGCGACGCGTTACGATAAAATCGTGAAATCGCCGTGTATTCTGAGTGTTTAGTGGTATTCTGAGGGCTAAGAATGAAAAATGACTGCCTCGTTAAATTAGTGGCAAATGATGCGCGTAGCGATCGAGAGGTCCTGGTTTCTAATCCTAGGTCGGACAAAAGGGTAATTTTACGATAGTATAATTTGCCAGTATCAGTCTGGAATCTGGCATTGTGCCCAGTTTATGGCAGTAGGCTCGCCCCCTATTCCATGGGACCTAACATCGTTGGCGAAAAGTGGGTGTACACAGTACGTTTTTGCAACTTATGGAATTCAGGCGTAACGGGTTTTTAAGCAAGAAACCTTTGACGATAACGTGACGCCACCAAGTGATTGTGCTATCACGTTCATGGCTATTTAGTCAATTTTTATAAGACTAGGATGGCATAGCAACTCGCTAGCGACATGCTAACGTCAATTTCTGTCTTTTCGTGCTATGCTCTCTGTATGCCACTAGAGAACCAGTAAATTAACATGTCACGACGTTATCCTAACGCGCCTCGTTACGTATTTATTGGTCCGTTACGTTGGTTGGTATTGTTTGATGAATAAGGGCCTGCCCACGCGTTTATACTTAGTGAATGTTTGGTATAATATTTTAATGAAATTTTTTGATGCAAACTGTATAGAGTTAAATGGTGTAATTTCTTGAATCAATATGCGTGCCTCGTGGACGTAAGCCTTGTATAATATGTTGTTTAAAGCATCAGTGGTCATCGTCGTACTAATCTACTGATTACTGTCCAAATAGGACGTTCTCGACAGTAACACGACGGATGACTTAGTCTAGTGGTTAGGAAATTAAGCTGCCCCGGCCACTGGCTTAAGTAGCCGCGGGTTCGATTCCCGCACGGGACAAATCTTTGTGTGACCCACAAATATTTGTTTCGGTTCGGGTGTGTTTGTGTATGTGAATTTCATGTCTGTAAACGCACTCATGACACAGGAATAATTCCTAGTGCCTTGGTAGGTTAAAATAAATATACGAGCTTGTTATTTATTACAACGCTAACTGGACTGATGCTTACTACGATTGCAGTAAGCGATTAAAAGCAATTGCTTTTAATACGCTTAAATGATAAAAAATATAAATAACTACCTAGGAACTTATATAATAACAAGCCACCTATAAGCAGGTGCCCACAAACCTGCTTCCGCCAATCTGCACTGGGTCCGCGTGTTGGAGTATGACCTAATCTCTCTCACCTCGATTTGTGAGAGAAGGCCGTTGCTCAACAGTGGGACAGTATGGTCCGATGTTATTATTATTTACTAACAAGATTTTATGCATATTTTTTCATAATTTAAAAAAAATATTAGCATTCTGCTCTCCTTCTCTATATAAACTATAAGTGTGGGGAATTTTATTCTCCTCCGTCCGCGCAATTTTCGTAAAAAGGGGTACAAAGTTTTTGCTTCACGTATTAATATAATGATTTATAAAATTTGATATTATTTATAAAATACTGGTAGAGTTGTATATAGTATGTAGTCTAATTATTAAAAGTAATTACCTAACGACCTTGTATAAATGTTGGTTATTTTAATAAAATATTATATCTACATTAAATGCCACTAAACGGTATACTTGATCTTAAAAAACATTATTTTCTAAAGACGACACAACCTTAGCGGTTATGAGGACGGATGGTCGGAATGGCCAAGAATTAGGGTAAGTGACGAAAAAGACCTTTGCGCAACAGCGACACGAAATAAGTTTATAAAAAGTATATTTTAAGCGGTAGGGAAACCCTAAAGGTAACATAAGAAATTACTTCAAACGACACAGAGAAGTAAAAAAAATATTCATAATCCCAATAGACATAAATTCATACCGAATCTGCAAAACAAAATTAACAAGATCCTTTTCGAAATTGCGCCCCTATTAAAAGCTCCCAAGCGATACCGCGTGCAAACGCTACTACCTAATAAAGTCGTCCAAGACCACCTACATTCTAAGGTTAATCAAATCACCGCGACCAATGAACCGGCTGAAGTTCAAGCGTCAGATTATTAAATCGCATATGTCTGCCGCTTGATAAACGCAAATGAGCCGACTCTAATCGGCGATGACAGCCGAAATGCCACCGAACTGAACACGCAAACAAATTAATTTATTATTTTATATCATAGATATCAATAGATAGGATACTTACTAGATTAGTCAAAGAAGATCGATCAGAACGATCAAACGAAGACATCAGCTTTATTATGTCTGTGATGACTTTTATATAGTTTTCGCCCAGTTTGTCACCTTATAATGTAAAGATAACATTAACCGCTAATTTATAAAAGTACTAGCTAACCTGGCAAACGTTGTTTTGCCATATACATTATTATCGTACTACAATTATTATATTCGATTGCCATCTTGCAACCCTATTGCAGATCTGTGGATGGAACAGAATAATATAAAAATCGCGATTAAAAAACAGGGATTGAAATTAGAAGGATGAAAATTTGAAGCTGTATGTATTTTTCAATGCTAAATCATAATAAGATAAAAATAAAAAAAATTGTCCAAAGAATAAAAAAAAAACATTTAGGGGCGGGTCACCCTTATCATTTAAGGGTATGAAAAATAGATTTTTGCCGATTCTCAGACCTACCCGATATGTACACAAAATTTTATACAAATTGGTCCAGCCGTTTAGGAGGAGTTTCGTAACAAACACCGCGACACGAGAATTTTATATATTGGATGATGATTTTATTTTTAAACGTTTCACCACACTTGCAATTATTCTTATGTTGTGGGTGCGTTTAGAAACATAAAATTCACATACACAAACTCTTAGACTGAAACAAACATTTGTGAGTCACGCAACGGTTTGTCTACTACGGGGATAGAACGTGGGCGATTGAGCCCACTAGATCGGATAGTTGTGGAGCAACCCGATCTAGTGGGCTCAATAGCACTAGACCAAGCCATCGTCAAAATGGGATTAGGATAATTGGTATAGCAATAATGAATTCATCTATATTTCTATACTAATATTATAAAGAGGAAAGTTTTGTTTGTATGTAATCGATAAACTGTGAAACTACTGAACGGAGTTCAATTATTCTTGATTTAATTCGCCGTTAGAATCCATCTATCCAGACCATTATTCAGAAACAACATAGACCCGTTAGAAGGTTTTGTTATCGACGAGCTTTCTGCAACTTAGTGATAATGAAATGATTTGCCTTAAATGTAGGATATTTACGTGACTTTTAGCGAGGTGGGTCGCTAGTATTATAAAATCGTCCCAAAGTCTTCCCACCACGTTTGTCTGTCTGTCGGAACGGAGTTTCTTAAGATTTTCACCAATGGACGGAGTGATTCAAGAGGATTTCATGTGTATAATACACCCGTTCGCAGCCGGGGCGGGTCACTAGTTGAATATAGCATAAGTATGTTTCTTTACAGAAGTATGTAAAGAAACTTCTTTTCACATTAATTCTTGGATAAGAACGCGTCCTTCTGAGCACTTGTCACTTGACTTGTCTGAACAGTGGCATGGTTCCGTTTGCCCAATCTAGTAGACAGATAGATCATTGTGGTTTATATGATATTGTGTTAATAAGCATATGCGACGAAGCAGACTCACATTTGAAACCGATGTCAATCTCAATCATTGTCCAATTGCAAGGTAATAATTGTGTATGTATTGGTAGACAGACATTGAATATACATAGCTAAGTTAATTTGGTATAAATCGAGCAATCGTCAATACTAAGTTAATTTGGCATAAATATAGAAATAGGTGGTCAATGGTCTATTACTTCTTATTTGCGTCGAGAGTTTTTCAATACGACTTGTTTGACTAGAAGAGTGGCGTATAATGCCTGTGATGACGAGATTCTAGACTCGAATCCTAGGTCAGTCAAAGTTTACCTTTTCATCGCAAATTCCCAGTATCAATTCGGAGTCTAAAATTGTGCCCGGCAAAATACACAGTACACCTCTGTCTCTCCCGCTTGATATATCAGGCGTTACGCTGTTGTTTTAGTATTTTCATTTTTCCCCGCAATAGAACATCATAAATCTAATCAAATAATAATGACTCATTTTAAAAGTATGACTTATCTATGGACACTAGTGAAAACACCGAACAACGTAGACTAATAATACTTTTTTGTGTTAAAAGTTGGTTATACTAGTAAATAGCTTTGTCAAAAATAATGTAAACTTTTAAGGTTTGATCAAATCATAGAGGTAGGATTCTATCTATCTATCTATATCATCACGCCAGATCCCCTGCGGGGTAGGCAGAGAGTACAGAGTTCCAACAGGTTCTTTCCTTACATACCTCTCTGCCTTCCTCCACTCTCATAATTCGTCTCATACACGCTCGCCGGTTACGGAGACTCTTGACTTTTCCTTCAGATAAGACTTCATGGGTCAAATAGCCGAAAGAGCGCGACAGAAGCGGGACAGAAGCGCTCGTTACTTGGTGACGTTTGCCGTCGCGCCGAGCGGAGCTTCGCTGTGTGGCGTCTCCCAAACATTTCAGTACATTAAAACACCCTAAGCCGTGCCACCGTCGCGCTGCGTCGTCTATGTGGCGAAACCTTTATTATCCCGTCATACCTATATAAATAAGAATAATACCCCTATTAAGAAACTGTCCCACCGTTGGCCTCCTCTCAAACTGAGAGGGCTTAGGCCATAGTCCAACCAACAATATAAAACTTGTCATAAAATGTTATGTAGAAAGTAGGGTAATTGGCACATAACTGTATTAATCATAGCTACATAATAATCACATCAACATATGTAATTGAGTTAGATAGTCGCAATTTATTGAAACACGTTTCTCATTTAATGACTGCAAGTGCCAAGAAGAAAAATACGTAGTACTTTAATAAGCATGTAAGAGCGTACTTAAATTACTATTCCGGCTTTATAAGATAATAAACCAAATAAGATCCATTTTGTAATAATAAACTCATGTCCACTAGGAATAAAACGATCTGAACTAGAGTCTAATGATTAATCTTGATACATAAGTAACAAAAAACAAGCGAGCGGGTGACTTAGCTAAGAAGGGATCCATAGGAAAATTCATAGGTCCTGAACCATTCATAGGCATACCAGATGGAGCCTATAAAGGTATATTATTCAAGTACGCTAAGGAACAACACAGAAAAGAGTGGGAGGCTAACACAATGCTAAGACACTCCAAGGAATTCACCAACACGTGGAGTGAAAACGATAGTAAGAGAATACTAAGACACAGTAGAACTCACCTAAGGCAACTTATTGAAGCATACACAGGCCACTATGGCACAAATAAACATCTACACAAGATGAACCTAGCTAACGACGTGGTATGCAGGAACTGTGGCACAGAAACTGAAACCATGAAGCATATTCTTTGCCAATGCGATGCTCTGGCGGCGCGGCGAATGAACTTGCTGGGGGTGGCCTATCCATCACCAGGAGAATATCGGCTCATCCTGGCGGAATACATAGCCTATTACAGGGAGTATTTGGGACACCAGGTACATAATAGCACTAGGGCTAAGGGCAGTACAAAAGATCCCATTGGGTCGAAGTGCGTTTGATGAAAATCAACCCTACAAAAATGACAAATAAGATAAGATAAGAACAAAAAACAAAATTATTTATAATCCTACTAGTCCTACTATCCTCCTAATATTATAAATGAGAAAAAGTTTATATGTTCAGATGTTTTTTATTACCAAGTTATTACATAGGATACTTTTTATTTCGGAAAAATGTTAGGTTTCTGTCTTAAGTCAACGCCGACGAAGTCGCAGGCTGAACACCAGTTAGACAGTCGTCACGCCGTGCAAAACGCCATTATTGTTGTTGATATTTCAACGGCGGCGGCGGCGGCGGCAACGGCGTCACGTCATTCAGACATACAGTCCTGGCCGTTCTCGCGGTAAATTTTAATTAGTGTTTGTAATCGCAAAATATATAATACAAATTTGTGTTTTTTAAAAAATCACGTTCTTGCCTATTTTTTTCAAATTTAGCCTCCTTTCCTCCAGCCTGTTATCAACTGAGATAGCGTTTTCTAAGATAGCCGTCTCGTCCTTCACTGTTGGAATTCTGTACTCTCTGCCTACCCCGTAAGGGATCTGGCGTGATGATATAGATAGAGATAGATATAGAGTTTTGTCACGTTGTCGGGTACGATCCATAAAGGCACTTAGGAGATAAGAACAATTTGGGGCATATTTTTTACAAACCTTTAATTTTCAGACCATGACCATGACCATGAAAACATAAATAATCAAACTCTGACCGAGTTTGATTATTTATGTTTTGATATTTCTAAGTATGACCTCGCAACGTTAACGGTCAACAATATTAAAACGCGATCGGTTTAGTCAGTCTGAGATGGGCGATTGTATCATTTTCATAGCATCTCTATGCTTCAGAAGACTCGTCACACTATTGCTTCCGGTTGAGTGGTCGTTGAGTCCTTAAACCGAAACGTTATGGCTGGCTGGTTTCTTTCCAAATTTAGGTGGCACAACATGCTTTTATCAATCTAGATGTTTATATTTAGTTATACTCTCGATTGTTACGATCTTACATTTAAAACAAACCTGGACAAATTAGATACGCTCCAAATTAAATTCCTAAAACTACTTGTCAATAAGATGATTAAAATAGCTGTACAAACTATAGAAAATTATTCCAAATTTGTGAAATTCTACCAATCAGCTTAAAACACAAATTTCTTTTGATTGCTAATAATCGTTACCGTCGAGAGCTTTTAAACCAAATGAGCAATGTGTACAGTACGCGCTTGGTGACCGAGGGCAAATACAATGTTTCAGGGGTAACCAACTACTTCGGTGCGGTGACAGGGCGCTAAAAAAACGCATCCCATACATATTGAATAGTTTGCCGGCGGCCATAAGGAGCGAGACTAATATAAATAAAAATTAATAGGAATCTGAAAATGCATTACCTAAGTTTGTGTTAAGTTAGTATTATCTTAATATTAAGTTTGTATACTCAACTAACCCCACAGTCGAACTGGTTGCACAGTTTTGTGGGGTATGATTTAATATTGTGCATTATGTTGTGTTCCTAAATCACATAAAAACTGTACTGGGTCCGCGTGATAGAGAATGTCCTTTTTACTTTCGCTTCTATACAAATCGAAGACCTTTTGACAAGACCTTTGCTAAAATAGGGCACCTATGCCCAGTAGTAGGGCCATATGAAGCGATCTATTATATGACCTAAGTAAGTTTACCTGGGTAAACAATGCCTCTGCTGCACAGAAACGCCTCCTCCACAGGATTTAGAGCAAGGGCTCCAACTGCCCCATGCACTCCACGCGTAGTCCCCTACAACCGGTTCGACTGGTGCAGTCTCCTGGAAAACAGCACAACAATACTGTGGTATACTTTCGATTTAGTTCAGGATCTTCAGGTTGTTATTTTGTATTCTCGAGAATTTATAGAGATGAAATATGAATGAATAGAAGATAAAAAAGTAATTAATTATTCAAGACTATTTATTCATTTTTGCTTTTGGCCATATTTTTACTAATACTCATTTGACAATCGTTCTGAATAAGCTTAGCTGGTACACGAGTAACACGCGGTAGATGTCGAGATCGTATTGTATGCTTTCCTTGGTTCAATCGCACGGTCATATTACCACACCCTTGGAGCAATTAGATACGATATATTTGTAAATCATTATTTCTTAAAATAAACTAAGATTTTTTATGAATTTGTATTCACCTATCTATCACTACCTACTTCTATAAATTTCCAGTTTACTAAACAGTCTGTCTGTTTTATCACACTTCCGCTCAAGAAATACCTGTATTATAAAATAAAGTAACTTTTCAAAATAGCACATTAAATTAATTGTCTATTCTCTCTCTCTCTTTCTCTCTCTCTCTCTTTCTGTTTCTCTCTCTCTCTCTCTCTTTCTCTCTTTCTCTCGCTCTCTCTCTTATCTATCTGTTTTTTCAGAATCGACTTTTAATTCGAGAACTAACACAATTGACGAAATATCATGTCTATCATACATCTTGACCAACGAAGCAGTATCTATATGTCATCTACGTATATTACCTGCGGTAATTCTGTCGTCGTCGTTACATTAGCGGCTGTCGATAAAACGGCAACTTGAATCATCATGGCGACCCTGAAAAATGAAATAAGTATGATAAGAAACGTCATATTTTTCTCCCTAAGCTAGATATACAATACCAGCCTATACAGTCCCACTGCTGGGCAAAATTACAAATCGAGATAAGAGAGATTAGGTCATACTCCACAACGTAGACACAATACGGATTACTGGAGGCAGGTTAATGGCAACCTGCTGTTAGAACTTACCAATCCGCCTATAATGCTCGAAGTTGGCTTAACGACTACCACATTACATGGTTACCTTGACCGACGGCTTAAAACGTGCCTTTCGAAGCACGGAGATGCTCGAATATAAAAAATGATCACCCATCTCAGGCCGACCAAGTCTCGAACGCTGCATAACCTTGGTGATCGCTAAGAACACTGCAGTCGCACAGCGCTACGAGCGCCTCTATATAAGCAAGATAGACTAGGTATATTGGCAAATTTTATCATTCACAATTATAACATCAGCCTATACTGCCCACTGCCGGGCAAAGGCCTTCTCTCACAAATCGAGGTGAGAGAGATTAGGCCATACTCCACCATGCGGACCCAGTGCGGATTGGTGGAGGCAGGTTTGTGGCCACCAGCTGTTGGAACTTACCAAGCCGCCTTTAAGGCTTCCAACTCGGCTTAACGACTACCACATTAAGTGGTAACCGGGACCAACGGCTTAGCGTGCCTTCCGAAGCACGGAGACGACGATATGAAAATGCCACAAACGGTCACCCATCTCAGGCCGACCGAGTCGAACGCTGCTTAACCTTGGTGATCGGTAAGAACACCGCAGTCGCACAGCGCTACGAGCGTTCACAAATAATTCACATTAAATTTTATGACAACAAAAAATAAAGGACGAGTCAAGAGCATCCGTAACCGGCGAGCGTGTATGAGATAAACTATGAGAGTGGAGGAAGTCAGGGAGGTATGTAAGGAAAGAACCTTTTCTGAACTGAAGAATTCTGTACTCTCTGCCCACCCCGCAAGTAAAAATTTAGAACTTATTGCTACCAACAAAGCAAAAATGGGACACATTAAATCCGTTAAGTTAGACCTCACGGGACCTTAAACTTCCCAAGTTACAACTTAATATCAATAGAAAACTATGTAACTTCAAAAGTACACATACATTAATAGATAACCTAACGGTATAAGGTGAGGCCCGCCTATCGAGAGGTCGCGGGTTTGATCTCTGATGCACTGTTGCTGTAAACTCATAACTAGCATATGCACTTCCGAATTCATTTGAAGGAAGTATACAATAATAATGATGACTATGATTTTTAATAGCCTAGTGGTTAGACCGTTGGACTGCAAAGTCAGAGGTCCCGTCGTTTTCGTCGGGTTCAAACCCAGGCACGCACCTCTGTCTTTTCGAAAGCATGTGATTTAGTTAATTATCCCTTTCTTTAACGGTGAAGGAAAACATCGTGCATCGCAGGTTTCCCTGCATGCCTAAGAGCTTCTCGAAGGTGTGTGAAGTTCGCCAACCCGCACTGGGCCAGCGTGGTGGACTATGGCATAAACCTTCTCAGTTTGAGAGGAGGCCCGTGCCCAACGTTGGGACAGTTTCTTAACAGGGCTAATATTATTATGATTTTTAAATACTTGATGGCCAGCAGTCCAGAATGGGGAATTCGTTAAATAAAATCAGTAATTTCATATAATAGTTCCATTTTATTATTACCCTTGAATCACATAAACACGAAATACCTCTGTATTTTAATAAAATCAAACGATAACGCTTAGAATTACTTACACTGTATAACTGCTTATCACCAAATCAAATCACTTATTACCAAACAAACAATCAATAATTATATGTAAACGATAAACGATGTTAGCGTGTTGTCGTCTCGAGCAAGAATGCCAAATGTCATTCGGTGTGATCTTATATAGCTTTAGATTGACATATGAATAAAGATGGCGCTATTGGTGTTGCCAGATGTAAGCTAACAGCTCGGCCTTCCTGCTCAAAGCGTGTCCTCACGCTGAATTCTAATTCATTACACAATATAAAATATAATTCTAATTCATTCACAATATAAAAAATAGATTTGAACAGCATTAAAGTAGTTTGTAATTCTTTAGTTATTTAAGAGTAACCAAAAATGTGACTTGTAAATAAATCTGAAATAATAACTATTGAATAACTCATAATAAAAACTAACTGTTTTATACATCAATACCTTGATAAATAAGAAATAGACACCCATCATTACATTAATTATTTTCTACTTACTACTGTCAGTATGATAACTTTCTGATTCACTGCTATCTAGGTATCTACGAAATGTTAGCCATGGTTGTATTTTATTAATTGCTATTATGGTTTCATAGCGTCGATTGTTTTTGCGAGTCAAGGGTGTGTCTTCAATCAAGTATCTTTCATTAGGGAGCACTTTCACCACACGATATGACCCTTGAAATTTAGTCACAAGCTTTTGGGATTTGCCGACATGAGGTACTGGTCTTTCTACACGAACTAAATCTCCTACGTTGTATTTGTTTCCTAACCTCCTTCGTCTATTAAACCTCTCAGTATCTTTCTGTTGTTGTTCTTTAATACTTTCACTTGCTTTATCTCTTATTTTGTTTAATTCCTCTGAATTTACTGCATGAGTAGTAGTAGCTATAACCGAATTTAAAATACCTTCTGTTCTACTCGTAATATTAAACCCAAATAGTAATTCAGAGGGGCTTTTTTGTGTGTCGTATTTATGCCTACTTGGATATCGTAAATATAATCATCCCATGATTTGTCATCTTTGTTATGATTAGAGGTGGACAATGCATCTAAAATCGTTCTATTAAAACATTCTACTTGACCGTTTGCTCTAGGAGTTGCAACGGCGTTAAAAATATGCTTTATTCCATACAAAGAGGTAAATTCCTTGAATTTCCCACTAGTAAAGCTAGTCCCTTTATCAGTTATTAAGCGTGATGGTGTCCCAAAATAACTAACGTGTTCCTTTATTACTCGTATACTTGTTTGAGTCTTTGTATCTTTGACAGCAGATATATTGATGTATTTTGTAAAAATATCCACTAGAACTAATAAGTAGCTATTACCCTTTTTGCTTTTAATAAAAGGACCTAGGTGGTCCGCGTGCACAGTGTGAAAAGGAATGCTGGGTTTCTGAATCACCCTGAAATTTACCGCCTGGAGCTTTATGATGAGCAAATTCCAGACATGATTCTACGTATTTTTTTAACAAAGCGGCGCATTTTCGGAAACCTGTAGTGTTATCTAATTCGTTGCAAAGTTTTATCAAAACCGTAATAACCGATATCATCGTGATTCCGCTTCAGTAT
This sequence comes from Phalera bucephala, assembly GCA_905147815.2. NCBI lineage: Eukaryota > Metazoa > Arthropoda > Insecta > Lepidoptera > Notodontidae > Phalera > Phalera bucephala. Next base: position 15,775,185 of record LR990625.1, read on the forward strand.
CTGTCAACGTACTCCTTTTGGGACTAACCATTTAATCTCATCCCCAATCACACGGTAAACACGACCATCTTTTTAACTTATAATTTTTATGTATTTTATACTCTATATCTATTCAAATATGCCACTACTGCGAGGGTCTCTAGTTCATACGAGTGAAGCTTACATTCATCATTTGATGTTTTACGACTAAAATATGACACTAAACGGAGTGGACCTGCGCAATCTTTTTGCATTACGATACCTGCCAGCCAGTCTTTGCAGGCATCAGTATGAAATTGGGTGACTGCTTCATATAGGTGGCCCTACGCTACTATAAAGGACGCTCGGTAAGTAGAGTCTTGATTAGATTGAAAGACTTGTCTTTGTCTTGGTCGCATGTCCAAGGTCTATTCTTTTTTAATAGATCGGTCAATGGGGATGCCGATATGGCATAATCTTTAATGAATCTCCTAAAAAACCCTGATAAACCTAAGAATTGCCGTAGTTAGTGTAGATTACGAGGAGTTTTAAATTTTGTAATAGCATCTGTTTTTCTGCTACCTGGTCGAATACCAGTTGCATTCACTTCGAAACCAAGAAAATCATTATTATTCATAAAAAAGTTACATTTACTAAGTCTCAACGTTAAACCCCCTTTTTTGAGAAGCTGTAAAACTTCTTCTAGTCTTTTTAATCCTTCATCTACGTCTTTGCAGGGAATGAGTATATCATTCATGTAAACGATTGCATATTTAACTTTCGCATCGTAAAGGATTTTATTGATTGTCCTTTGGAACACAGAAGGTGCGTTAACGAGACAAACTGGCATGCGATTAAACTCGAATTGTCCATCCGGCGTGACGAACGCAGTCTTATCTCGCGATTCAATAGATATTGGAATTTTATAGACCATAATCAGAGGCTAGATCAAGGGACGTAAACAGCTTGTTACCAGCCAATTGGTCTAATTGAACGTAAATACATGGGAGGGGATAATGATCATTTTTGGTCTTTCTATTAAGGGCTCGATAATCGACACATAACCGTTTTTCTCCGGTCTTTTTTTTGAACCATGTTGCTAACCATTAATCTTTCGGCATGAGATACACGATAGGGTCTGTAAACAACGGGTTCTGAATCCTTTAACCCTATAACCATTTCAGAGGCTTGCGTAAACCCTAAGTCATTTAGACCTTTAGAAAAACAATTTCGATGACTATTTATTAAATTAAGCAGACGTTTTTCAGCGGCATTTAAGTTTTCGCCAAAATTTATATCATACCATGTATAAACAGTCCCTAAAGACACTTGGCTACAATTTAAAAATGACGAATCTAAATATTTTATATCAACAGAACGGGTTAGTAATTGATTATACTTAATAGTCAATTCGCCTTGAGACGCATTGTATACTAACAAGGAACCGTGATTATCTTTAATGTGATATTCACCTGGCAGGAGGTAATATTCCCTTCCCTCCTTCCCTCTTAATCCCCCTTGTACGCGAGCCCTCCCGGTGTAATCCGGTTCGGTTCTAATAGGTATGACACTTATTGCATTTTTAGGGATTGAGACACTGTTACTGGACGTTATCCGTATTCTGGAGCTACCAATTTTTTAAAGGTTACTTCAGATGGGGTTTTAGTGACAATAAGATCTGGCGACTCGGTAAATGAGTGCCCTATAAGAGCAGAATAACTTAATACGTAATCATCAACTACATAAAGTTCTATAACTTTCCTAATCCCTTGTATCTCCACTGGAGCGGTTACTATTCCTATAGGTGTAATTCAATTTGCACCTATTCAATTAAGTATGGATAGTTCAGTAGTTACAATGTTTAGTGCAAGTTCCTTGGCTTTACTACATCTGATTAACGAACATTGACTCCCGAAGTCTATATGGCATTTCAATTTGGATACTTGCTTCTCATTCTTATTGTAAGTTTGAGTGTCATTTTTAGCCGAACCATTATTTGTTGTATTTTTATAGCAACTAGAGGCTTGATGATCTAGTCTCCTACATAACGAGCATTTAGTAATAGGTTTTTCGCATTTTTAACTGAGATATCCAATTTCGTTACAATTAAAACAACGTATATTAGAACTGGATGGACCAGCTTTAAAATTAGAGGGTCGATTAGCGGTGTTGAAAGAGAACTTACGATTTTGTCTTATCTTGACCATCGTATCACGTCCTTCCCTAGCGTTTCCTATGTTAACTGTTCTAAAATATTTAAGAATTTGTTCGGGTTCAGTAAATTGTGCTGCCTGGGCACCAACTTTTATTGCGCGATCATCAATCCCATGTAAAATACAGTCTACAGCTTGTCTCCCATAAATTTTACACCTATTTAGTAGAATAAACTTTGCGTAGTAATAGTGCTCCAATGATTCTCCTTATTTAACGCGTTTGGCCAACATTTCTGTCAAGAGTGCAGCGTAGCCCTCGCGGCAAGGAAACGATTCAATTAGTTTCTTTTTCCATTCACCCCAGGTATGTAAAAGAGAAGGTAAACCTTGATACCAAGTTTTTGCTACCCCTACCCGTTTAGGGAGGGCATAATGTATTATTTCTTTCCCCTCCCAACTATAAATTTCGGCACATTCGACTTTGGTGATCCATACTAAAATAGTTTGTTCTTTACTCATAGGATCAAACTCAAGTATTGCATTAGTATTAAATGTTAGCTTAGACTTCTCTGAACCCCTGACGCTACTTAAAATAGACAGAAATTTATCCAAAATGATGTTAGTTTCGGATACTTTCTTTTCTTTTTTACGCTTATTAGATAACTGTTTTGACTCACCATCACTTGAGCTGATGCTACGATGCCGTCCCGGTTCTCGCCTTGCGCCTCGTGGCCGTTTCCGTACTTTTGTCTGTAGCCACGGAATCTCCTATCGCCCGTGGAACTGTCAGAATCCGTCGCAGCTCTCATTTTCTTATTTCGTGCTGATTATAGATCCCGTTCCTACCGTTACCTTAACGATTTTGGAGTTCTGCTTTCTATAATGAGCGATCCATTACCCTCGAACCTGGGTAATTCTTCGCCCTCGAACCTGGGCTCACCCCTGCCCTCGCACATGGGCTCACCCCTGCCCTCGCACATGGGCTCACCCCTGCCCTCGCACATGGGCTCACCCTTGCCCTCGCACATGGGCTCACCCCTGCCCTCGCACATGGGCTCACCCCTGCCCTCGCACATGGGCTCACCCCTGCCCTCGCACATGGGCTCACCCCTGCCCTCGCACATGGGCTCACCCCTGCCCTCGCACATGGGCTCACCCCTGCCCTCGCACATGGGCTCACCCCTGCCCTCGCACATGGGCTCACCCCTGCCCTCGCACCTGGGCTCACCCCTGCCCTCGCACCTGGGCTCACCCCTGCCCTCGCACCTGGGCTCACCCCTGCCCTCGCACCTGGGCTCACCCACACCCTCCAACCTGGGTGATCCGTGGTCCTCGTCAGTAAAAGACAGGCCTCTACTACGGGTGTGTCTATTTGTCTCCATTGCAACTGGAACTTAATTATAAACACTTATAACTGAATGCTAAATAACAAATTCAAGTAGCACAAAGTGAATAGGGTGATAGCAATCACATTCTCAGTTCTATTCGTTCTATCTAGCCTGGATAGCAGGACTCTAATATGACATTCAGGTAGGTGTCTGACAGCTATTTTGACATTGTATCAAGAGTTAGGTTAGTAATATTTATTCAAAAAAATGGGTTAAATATTTATTCGGCTTGTTTGTACATAACTGAAACTTAAGTCATTCGTTTTGTATTAACGCTAGAAGAACATTGACTACCCTAAATTGGGACTAATATTCATGTCATTCACCAACTAAAGTCTTTCTGCCACATGAGATCAACGTTACATAACAGCATGTCAAATACTTATTATTTAACTCGCTGCGTCGTAACTTCCCTGTACCAGAATTATTAAAAAGTTTTAATGGATTTATATCAACACTCATCTGTCTAAGGTACATTTACCATTTTCATAAAAATAGTAAAAATTCCAATAAAAACCCACATTAACGGTTTTATATCTTTTTTTTGTTTCGAGATTACGTTTAAAAGATAAAGTACATCCAATTCAACAGTATCACCTATGGATAGAATGTACTGCCACTCAAACTTTGTCACAAGTTGTGGTATACACCATAACGCAAACGTTTAATATTGGAATATACACAATTTATCTTAATAAACAAATGCGGGTAGCAATCCTATAATCATTTAAAAATAAACAAAATATGTGTTATTCGAGGTGATATTTGCATTTATTGTGGACGTGAAAAGAAAATTGATAGAATTTTCTTGCGATCCCACTTCTGAACTGATGGCCAGCAGTCCAGAATGGGGAATTCGTTAAATAAAATCAGTAATTTCATATAATAGTTCCATTTTATTATTACCCTTGAATCACATAAACACGAAATACCTCTGTATTTTAATAAAATCAAACGATAACGCTTAGAATTACTTACACTGTATAACTGCTTATCACCAAATCAAATCACTTATTACCAAACAAACAATCAATAATTATATGTAAACGATAAACGATGTTAGCGTGTTGTCGTCTCGAGCAAGAATGCCAAATGTCATTCGGTGTGATCTTATATAGCTTTAGTTTGACATATGAATAAAGATGGCGCTATTGGTGTTGCCAGATGTAAGCTAACATACTATTATGTAATATACCATTAAATGCCATAATTAAGTTATCTTCGATTATTTTTGTATTATATGCAAATGCGTTTAACGCCTATGATCTTCAAGCGGGGGTGGCAGAGGTGTACTGTCTACACCCACTTTTCGCCGACGATGCTAGATCTAAGGGAGAGAGCCATCATACCGAGCACAATTTTAAACTCCGGACTGATATTAGAATTTTTTCTATAGAAAAATTACATCACGCCAGAACCCTTGCGGGGTAGGCAGAGAGTACAGAGTTCCAACAGCTTCCTCCACTTTCAGGGATCTGGCGTGATGATATAGATAGATAGGAAAAATACATTTTGTCCGACCTAAGATTCGAATCCGGGATCTCGTGATCTCTACGCGCATAATTCGCCACTAGACCAACAGAACAAGAGGCAGTGTGGTTTTTAAATATATGAGTTGTTTTATTAAGGACTGGTGCGCTCGTAGCGCCGTGCGACCGCGGTGTTCTTACTGATCACCAAGGTTAAGCAGCATTCGACTCGGTCGGCCTGAGATGGGTGACCGTTTGTGGCATTTTCATATGCGAGCGTCTCCGTGCTTTGGAAAGCATGCTAAGCCGTTGGTCCCGGTTTCCACTTAATGTAGTATTCGTTAGGCCGAGTTGCGAGCCTTATAGGCGGCTTGATAAGTTCCAACAGTAGGTGGCCACAAACCTGCTTCCACCAATCCACACTGGGTCTGCGTGGTGGAATATGACCTAATCTCTCTCACCAAGATTTGTGAGAGAAGGCCTTTGCCCAGCAGTGGGACAGTAAACAGTGATATTATTTTTATATAGGGAATTGGCAGCCATCGACCCCTATCTTACCTAATGGAAAGAGACTATGCGGCCGAAATTGTGTCCTGCGAACTCAATAACAACAGCCTATACATTCACTCTGAATTTATAAGTTGTTGAGAGTAAGTAGCTGAGGAGACGGAAGTTTGACCGATATGATCCGGTATGATCGAGTTAGACCCGTCTCCTCGTTAGTCAACTCCGCGCAACATGCCGGAACATGACTGGGTAACTTGGCGGCATGAATTTCCTGGGAGGATGGTGACCAGTCATCGTCATAGCCTACTACTAGTGAATGAACCACGAGAGTTTAATCAACACGCCTATATTTCCTAAACGGGGGTAGCAGAGGAGTACTGTGTACATCCACTTTTCGCCGACGATGATGCGTCCCATATAATAGGGGGCGAACCTATGCCATATACAGGGCACAATTACAGACTCTGGACTGATAATAAGAATTTTTCGACAGAAAGCAAAGCGTATTATTCTAGCGTTTTATCAATATACACTAATATAATAAAATTGGCAGGATTTGTACTTTTGTATGTTTGTAACGAATAAACTCAAAAACTACTGGACCGATTTGTATGATTCTTTCACCATTAGAAAGCTACATTATCCAGAAGTAACATAGGCTAAAAAAGATAGATCTGGTAGGTGGCGCTATTGTCGACCGGGTACGAAGTAAATCGCGGGAAACTGCTAGTTATTTGATAATTTGATTCTAACCAGAATAATTCATGTATAAAATATTCTTTTTCAGCATTTTCTTAATATCGGCTCACAGCGAAAATAAATAAAGAAAAATTTAAATGTTTATTTTCAAATCAATGATCATTACCATCAGGCGGCCATTCCATCCACGGCTTCACTCTTACGGCTACGCAGACAAGGTAATGAGAACTGATAACACGCACTTAAACGACTGTCCAAGTCAAACACGCTAGTGCAAGTTTGTGCCGGGTGGACCATCGTAGTCACATAGAATCTCTTTGTGTATCAAAGCTTTCCATATGGCAACTGCGGGCAACATATTTGAACATGACTGGGTCACTAGAAGGTATGAATTTACTGAGAGGGTGATGACCAGCCACGGTCATATTCTACTACCGGTAAATAGTCAGTATATTCAAAACTATTAGAGTTTTATCTAGAGTCTCATAATCTGATTCTGACCAGAATAATTTGTCCATAAAATACTCATTTTCAATATCTGCTTTATATCGACTCACGGTCAAAATAATAACAAAGCACCCAGATACTTGTGCAATTTAAAACGGCCAATCAAAATTAAATAAATATACAACAATTCCTTCGTCTGAAGCCAACCCTGGTTGTAGTATCAGGTCATGTTTACATAACTAAGATGTCAAATTTCTACATTCTAGGATAAGAGAAAGTGGTCAAAACACAATCCTGGTTGTAGGATCAAGTCATGTTTACATCACTAAGATGTCAAATTTCTACATTGTAGGATAACAGAAAGTGGTTTTAATTATTTAGTTTGCAAGATTTTACCTAAACAAACTAACAAACATTGCCAGTTAAATAAAAGCTTGTATAAAGTAAATAATTTGAAAAGCCTTTATTTTAAGTTTTATAACAAAAACTCAACGAAAATAACTTACTTAGTTGAGGAGTTCCTATGGCTTCCTTCGAGCTCCATTATCAGACCTTGGGTCCACCATACGGGTCTAAAGTACACGTCAAGACAAATAAAACGAGCCCAGACACGATGAGGTTATATTGAGTAGCCGGGTGCTTCATCATCAGACCCTAAACACTATCTGGTTGTAAAGAATTGTCAATACCAATATAACAAGCCTAAACACGAAGGTGTGTGTATATGTTCCTATAGCCACCAACCAACTACATCATCAAACCAGCTCCATAGTAACAGTATTGTATTGTCATCGACTTTACATACGTATGCCAAATTTCAGCTCAATCAGATACTCGCAAGTGCTTAAAAAATGGATCACAAGATTTGAACCGGAAAGACACAGACAGACAGACATACGAACATTGCAAGTTAACAAAAGCTTATAAAAAAAACGAAGTAAACTCAGTAATCACTACCATCAATTGGCCATTCTACCCGCGGCTTTACTCTCACGGCTAAGCAGACAAGGTAATGAGAAGTAACAACAGGCACTTAAAGAATTGTCTGAATCAAACACGCCAGCGCGTGTTTGTGCCGGGTGGGTGATCGTATTGACATAGAATCACTTTGTGTATTAGAGCTTTCCATATGTCAACTCTGGGCAATATGTCAGAACACGACTGGGCCACTTGGCGGCATGAACTTGCGGGGAAGATGGTGACCAGCCACAGCCAGAGCCTACCACCAGAAAATAGTCAGTATACTCAAAATATTTGGACTTACTTGAGTTTTATCAAGAGTCTCATAATCTGATTCTGACCAGAATAATTCAACTATAAAAAAAAACACCGTCACGCCTAAATTCCCCAGAGGGGGTGGCAGAGGTGTACTGAGTACACCCACATTTCGCCGACGATGTTAAGTCCCATATAATAGGGGGCGAGCCTATTGCCATATATCGGGCACAATTCCAGACTCCGGACTCAACCTGGAAATTTTTCGTTAGAAAAACTACATTTGTCCGACCAAGGATGTGAACCTAGGACCTCGTGATCACAAAGCGATGTGCTTTGCCACCAGACCAACGAGGCAGTCAACTATAAAATTTTCAATATCTGTTCAAAATCAGCTGACAGTGAAAATTAAATGTATACTCAATGATCATTACTATCAATTGGCCATTCTACCCGCAGCTTTACTCTCACGGCTAAGCAGACAAGGTAATGAGAAGTAACAACACGCACTTAAACGATTGTCTTAGTTAAACACGCTAACGTGAGCTTGTGCTGGGTGGGTGATCGCAGTGACATGAAATCACTTTGTGTATCAAAGCTTTCCCAGTTTGGTTTAGTACAGGTTAGGGCTGTACTGTAAAAAATATCTATTATTTTCTATTAATAATCTAATAGTATTTTGTTATTATAATAATAATAAGAGCTCTTTATTTCTTTCACAAAGGTAAACTTAAGTGACTAGTACAGGTAAACAAATTAGAATTCCTTTGTGAGAGACAAGTGTCTGCACTAGGTAAGCCTGTGTCGCAGATCACTAGGCCCTCGCCCCTTAGACAGGTAAGTACTAAATTGGTATATAAATAGGTCATACATTCTCTCTCTCTCGATGACCTTGCGAAAGTAAGTTTGAATGAACTTCAGTACACCTAGATAAAGAATGGAATTTTAGATTAGTCAACGTCGTGGCGCGATAAATAAGTAATATTTTGTTTTTTTTTTTTTATTATGAACAACATATTTATTTTTTCGAAAAAATTTGATTATTTTGGACATACAATTCACGTTATTGGGCGCGATAAATACACTACAAACTCTTATTATCGACACAAAAATATTCTTTAGTACCTTGCTTATGACTATGAATGCTCTAATTCAAAAATTTTGTCTCACTATAACTAATGCTTTTCGTTCCTCATTTTTTTAGTTAACCTATTTGTCCCACTGCTGTACAAAGTTCTCCCCATAATCTTCCATATGGATCCGAGATCAGTGCCTCATAACATAAATCGTTTAATACAAAATAGCTGTAAGGTCTGGAAGAGGATGTTCGGATCAAGTTTTCTCCCTCCGCAACATCGTAGAAAAGCATCTGGCAGTAGGCCGGAAGGTTTTCTGTGGTTTTGTGGACCTGGAGAAGGCGTTTGATAGAGTCGTGCGAAAGAGACTTTGGGACATTTTGCCAGAGTATGGTATAAACGGCACCCTGTTGCGAGCCGTCCAGTCCACCTACGTGGACAGCAAGGCATGCGTACGGGTGGGTGGTAACATGTCACCTTGGTTTGACGTTAAAATCGGCGTCAAGCAGGGTTGCGTGTTGTCCGCTAGACTGTTTATAGTGTATCTGGATAAAAGTCTTCAAAGACTGAATGCGATGACTGAAGGGGTAAAAATGGGTGATCTAGTGATAAACCACCTATTGTATGCAGATGACGCGGTTTTGATAGCGCCAACAGCCACTGATCTGCAAACACTAGTCACAGTTATGAGAGACGACTGCATGAACAATGGCTTACATTTGAATGTGAAGAAAACCAAAATTATGGTTTTTGAACGGGAAGAAACCAGAACTAATGCAAGGATTGTGGTTGGTAACGATGTGCTGGAGCAAGTGAATGAGTTTGTATATCTTGGATGCGCCTTCAGTAAGGATGGGAAATACACCGCTGATATAGAGAGAAGAGTGAATGCAGGTAATAGAGTGAATGGTGCGATGGGAAGGCTACTTGGGAGCCGGCACTTAAGCCAAAAGGCGCAGCTGGTCATGCATAACGGAGTGCTTGTCCCAACGCTGTTATATGGCAGTGAGAGTTGGGTATGTAAGAAGGAGAACGAAAGCAGGATAAATACGGTCGAAATGCGATCTCTGCTGAAGATGTGCGGAGTCACGCTGACTGACCGTATTCGCAACAGCGTAGTAAGAAAGCGAGTAGGTATGAAAGATAATATCGGTGTAAAGATGAGAAAGGGTATGCTCCGTTGGTTCGGGCATATAGAAAGAATGCCAGAAGAAAGAATGACAAAACAGATATACAATGCGAAAGTGGAAGGATGTAGGTGCCGGGGAAGACCTAGACTATCTTACCATGACCAAATAGACCGTGTCTTAGCTGAAGCGCAAGTCAAGAGTCTCCGTAACCGGCGAGTGTGTATGAGACGAACTATGAGAGTGGAGGAAGCCAGAGAGGTATGTAAGGAAAGATCCTGTTGGAACTCTGTACTCTCTGCCTACCCCGCAAGGGAGCTGGCGTGATGATATAGATAGATAGATAGACAAAATAGCTTCCATAAATTACTCTCTGTCTACCCACAAGGGATCTTATGTGATGTTATACATAGACAGATAGAACTTTCATACATTAATATAAGATGTTGTAACATTTGGTTTGCGTTAAACCCAAGTAACAAAATTAAAATCAAAACATAGTTTTGTCAACGTATTCGACAACTACAAAGTGGCAGCCCTGTTCTCGCCGCCTGCGCCCACGCAGTTCTCACCGCGGCATTGCGCAATCTGACAACTCCATTAGACGTTTGAAGCTGGAGCGGGAACCACCGAATGCACCCGCACCACACATTAAAACGATCAAACGACTCTGTAAAACTCCCTAATGAACATCTTAAGTGGTTTATTAAGTGCCGATCGCCGTTATTTTTATGTTAACATTTATGCTATGAGAAATGGCTGGGTTTTTGAAGTGTCCCCTTTATGGCGCAATTTTAATGGCGTGTGACTATTTGCAAGTTTATTACCTGACACAAATTTTGTATTGATGAAAGTAATTTTATTGATGATGGTAATGATGTTAAAACATTACCCACCATATTGATTATTATGATGATGGTAACGATGTTTAGATATTACATATTGATTGATATGTTATGATTAGGTTTTATCTGCTCCTACTAACGTTTTCAAAGAAATTTACTTATTTTCTTTATTGTACCTGCGATTAATTTACTTATTTTCTTTATTGTAACGACTGCCTCGTTGTTCTAGTGACTACCTCGTTGGTCTAGTGGCAAAGCGCACCGCTTGGTGATCACGAGGTCCTGGGTTCAAATCCTAGGTCTGACAAATAAAGTTTTTCTAACGAAAAATCTTCCCAGTATCAGTCCGGAGTCTGGAAATGTGCCCGGTAGATGGCAATAGGCTCGCCCCCTATTACATGGGACCTAACATCGTCGGCGAAACGTGGGTGTACTCCGTACACCTCTGCCACCCCCGCTTGGGGAATATAGGCGTGACGGTGTTTTTTTTATTTTTTTTCTTTATTGCACACTAGTTTCTACCCGCCTTACCCGTTGAGTTTTGACAGAAACTTAACATTTTCCGGAATAAAGGAATTCTATGTGTTAATCCAGATAATAAACTTTGTACGGTCAGCCCGTCTATTTTGCATCATCGTCATTTTTACGCCACATGCACGTTATATTAATTACGATTATCAGGTCGCAATCGGTTAGCAAGGAAATCGCGCGTGCTCACATACATACATATATCATATATCAATTTCCATTAAATCATATAATAGTGATAATTTGAACTATTAATAAACGGTTAATTATGACAATATCAAGTGTATCATTTATGATCGTCAAAAAATGCTGTACGAGTACATTTTAACCCGTACAAACTACTTATGTGCTAAATTTAATTCGAATCCATTCAGCAGTTTTTGCGTGATTGAGTAACAAACATATAAACTTTCACATTTATAATATTAGTAGGACTAGCGACCCGCCCCGGCTTAGCACGGACGAATTATACACATAAATCTTCCACTTGAATTTCTCCGTTCACTGGTGAAAACCGTATGAAAAATCGTTTAGTAGTTATTGATGTTATCGCGTTCAGACACAGTCAGACTCGTCGGGGGGACTATTTTTTATAAAATTAAAAATTAAAAATTAAAAATTAAAAATTAAAAATTAAAAATTAAAAATTAAAAATTAAAAATTAAAAATTAAAAATTAAAAATTAAAAATTAAAAATTAAAAATTAAAAATTAAAAATTAAAAATTAAAAATTAAAAATTAAAAATTAAAAATTAAAAATTAAAAATTAAAATTAAAATTGTTTATTGCAGTAACTTAAAATTAGTTTACATAGAACCTTTAGGAATATCCTTTTAAGCAATAGGTTGCTTGTGTTAGGAAATTCCGTCCTTCCACAATTTGTTTACAAATTTTAAGTAATTATTTTATTACAGCAATGTATGTTCTGTGGTCAACACTGGGTATAGGGTTGACGCCTTTTATTTGAGCAAATAAAGTACATTGGTTTTTAAAGGTAGGCAAAAAAGTACATTGTATCAAAATAAATTATTATTTGACTACTTTGTTTAACTACATACTTTTTAATAGTTTAAGCAATATTCAATTACTTTTATCTTAGCTACACAGCATCTTTAAAGATAATTTATAAGTGTTTATCGTATTTACCATTTTCTTTTAAGTTAGTGAGGTTAGATAAAACAATAAATTTTCTAGAACCTAATACTTTTTTTTTTCCTTTTTTTTTTATAAAACGTTGCCCCACACTAGGATTAATTCCTGTGTCGTGGGTGCGTTTACAAACATGAAAATTCACATACACAAATACCCAGACCGGAACAAATAATTGTGGATCACACAAAGATTTGTCCCGTGCGGGAATCGAACCCGCGACTATTAGACACAGTGGGCGGGGCGGGCTAAGCCCTTAACCACTGCGCTAAATCGTCCAAGTTTAATTAATTTAATTTTCCTTAAATACGGATTTTAACACCAAATATCAGCCACTTAGATTTTATTTGCGAATAATCCAGTTATCCACTTAGCCGTTATACGTAAAATTGCGATCATGTTTTCCTTTTTAATGATTCATGTAAACTGAATCCTCGAAAAATTAAACTGTGCGAAATAAAGTATTTTCGCATACTTTATAGTTTTCATAAAGTAAAAAGTATACTTACCCTAAATAACGTACAATACTTTATAATAAAGTACCGGTGGCAACCCTAACTGGGTACAAATAAAAATTATTTTTAAGTTACATCAACTTCCACACAGGTATGAAAAAGAAATGGCTGGGTTTTTGAAATGTGGGGGACATTTCAAAAACCTAGTTATGGCACAATTTTAATGGCATAAAACTACTATCAAGTTTATGACCCGACGTTTGAATTGATGAAAGTCATTTTATTGAAGTTGGTAATGATGTTTATCGATTTATCGATTATCATGATGAGGTATTAACTCTTCCTACTAATGTAAATAATAATTTTAGAATTATTTTTGTTAAGACACGGTGAAGAAGCATTCAAAATTGAGTAGAAGTGAAAAATCACCAGTCCCATATTTTTCTCATAAAATACTCGCCACATTGCATCGCCGCTTATAAAGTCCTGAAATTAATTTAATTGGCGATCCTGAGAAAAGTTACTAAAAATAGCATGATACAAATTTATTTATTACTAGATAGCTTTTGAGTGTTTTTCGAGCGTTACTCGCCAAGTATAACCTAAAAGATAAACATTAATATTATTAAACATTTGATCACCAAGTACTGTCTCACTTGCTTACCACAAGATTTTACCGAGATACCCAACAGGACATAACATCTGGATTAACAAACCTATTATTTTAGACAATACACTAGCTAGGAATGCTCTAGATAAACCCAGACCACAAATAAATCAGCCCGGGAGCACGAACACGCCCTCGCAATATATCATTTGCAATTAAATCCGCTATCGTACCAAACAAAGATACAAATCAAAACGAACAATTATAATTAACATTAACTAATGGCTTTCTACAAATGTATATAAACATGTCAATAGCACTAATTGGATTTACGTAGGAAATGCCCGCGGTGCGCGCGCACCAATTGAGCGAGGAAGCACGCAAAGAAATATCACCTTATAAGGTGATTCATAGACCAGTGTAAGACTGTCAATAACAGGTGGTACTCCTTGGTTAATAGCCACATAATAAATTGTGACCCGCAAATCCTTTATTATTGATTAACTGTCGCCCGCGACTTCAATTGCGTATGTCTCTTTATAAATTATAGCCTAGGTGTTATTCTGATAGATTATGCTATATTACTGTAAAGTATCATCAAAATTGGTTTAGAAGTTTTTGCGTGAAGGAGTAACAAACGTCCATACATCAGTCCTTATAAACTTTCGCGTTTATAATATTAGTCGGATACATGGTCCTGCCTGGTAACCAGACGGCTTAGCACGAAAAGATTAACGTTAGCTTGACGCTAGCGAGTTACTATGCCATCCCTGTCACACAAAAAAAATCTTAAATAAACATGAACGTGACAGCAAGCTTACTCGCTAGCGTCACTAACAATTCGATTTTTTCATATGCAAAGCCATCTGAAAATTTTCGTAACAGCCATTTAAATTACTTCTTCAGTAAAAACTCTTAAAAATTATGTAGGTTTTTTAATCCTTATCATAAACAGCTGAAAGAATTCCACTGCTGGACAAAGGCCTCCCCCCAAAGATGGCCATGACGACGTGCTGTACGCATCCAGCTTTTACCTGCGACCTTTACCAGGCCAGCCCCACCCATACAAGGTGGACCTATGTCTACCTTGTATGGGTGGGGCTGGCCACTCCGAAATATAATAATACTATCTATCTATATCATTACGCCAGATCCCTTACGGGGTAGGCAGAGAGTACAGAGTTCCAACAGGCTCTTTCCTTACATACCTCTCTGGCTTCCTCTACTCTCATAATTCGTCTCATACACGCTCGCCGGTTACGCAGACTCCTGACTTGTCCTTCAGATAAGACCCGGTCATGGTCATGGTAATAATACTATGATACTAATATTAAAAAATCGAACGTAACTATGTCTGTCTGTCTATCTGTCTGTCCGTCTGTTTTTACTTTACCTTTTCACGCCCAAACCGCTAAACAGATTTTGATCAAATTCGGCTAGGACATAGATTTTAGCCAAGAGAAGGACATAGGCTTTTACGTAGGCGTTTAATCCCAAAAAAAACGTACGGCTGTGAAATACACGCCTGAAAATAAAGCAAACGAAAATAAATTTATTACCTTTACATGTTTATCAACAGATGGCGTAGTGAAAACGAGTTACGATATTTTGTATGACATCGTAAGTCTATTTACTTACACTGGTCTCTTGTGATATAGCACATTTGAAAATAAACAAGCAGCCTACAAGGAAATATGGGTCGTTACGAAGACCTTCTCAAGTTTCCACTTGAGAAGGTCTTGAGTGGACGTGTTTATTTGGACTCGGAAGCACCTTGACTGCTGATGATCTAGATCTTAAAAGTTATGTGTGTGTGAATGATGTACGCTGTTGGCCGCGAGGCCTTTACAGCTTCACCGGACTTAAAGGCGAGCGTGCAACCACTACGCTCTAGCCAGCCAGAAGGGCAAGAGGCGACAAACTCGAGGGCGCCTCGAAGAGGTGCCCTCGGTTGGGACAGTCGCTGTAGGGGGACGGGTGCACTACTAAGTGCACCGGTCAACCGCCGGCTATGGGAGGGGATCTACTACTACGTCGTCGTCGTCGCCCGTATTCTGAGCGGAAAGAAGGGATGACAAAGCATCGGGGGGTCGGTGAGAACATGTCGCGGCCGGCGGTGGCGGCAGGGGTCGGGGGTTATTTTGTATATACTTTTATATTAAGGAACGTCTGTTCAATAGGGCATATTTTCACACTAAGTGAAATATACAAACAGTAAACAACACCTATACTTGTGGAGATTAGCACTTTTAAAATGAAACTATTTTTCGGATTTAATCGAAGTTTATTTTTGATTGGTCAGTCAAGGTAAGTCCTTTTCCTGATTGCAAAGCACTCGAAACGTCGGAAACTTTAAAATCAAATATAAACCGCGATAAAATCCGAAAAATAGTTTTATTTCATGTGGTATATTCTCGTAAATATAAAAACAGCACTTTTCAGCAAAAGTTAAACCAATTTCACATATTATTTTGGATTTGTTCGTAGAATGAGAAAAAACTAAATAGCCATAAAGTAGATATGGCCCCGCTTGAGTTGACGCCTCTCATTTAAAACTTGTTGGCTAGCGTTGTTGTTGCAAAAAAATGTTTCAAAATCAAGAAAAAATAATTGATGTGTGTCAGCAATAACAGCAGAGTAACTTTTCTCATTCTTCTTTCTTTCTGCTGATGCTGCTACTTGAAGCGTTAAAATCTTTACTCTTACTCATCAGCTTTACCTCAGAATATTTCAAAAAGTTGGGAAAATTCTTTAAATAGAGCTCTACATTACTCTATTAGCCCATTAATCACATTTAATTCGTTTATGACATTATTTCATACTCTATACCTATTTACTTATCTAGGGCAACTACAAGTCATTACATGTTAAACTTACAGCTCAAATAAAAATTCATCCGTGAGCGATAATCAAGAGCTTACAAGCTTGTCGTCTATAAACCCAGCTAGTAAAACGGGATATTTAAAACCTAGCTTCATACAGATATCTTAGAATAATAGGGGCTATGCGAGATACAAATAGCTACAATTCAACACTGCTATAAACAGTTATAAGGCGCATTCGTGGACTTGCCCCGGAGTATTAGTGTTATACTTGGCCCTGCAGTCTCGACATAGATAACAATCGCTTTTTATCTATCTATCTATCTATATCATCACGCCAGATCCCTTACGGGGTAGGCAGAGAGTACAGAGGTCCAACAGGCTCTTTCCTTACATACATCTCTGGCTTCCTCTACTTTTATAGTTCGTCTCATACACGCTCGCCGGTTACGGAGACTCCTGACTTGTCCTTCAGATAAGACCCGGACTATTTGGCCATGGTAAGATAGTCTCGGTCTTCCCCGGTACCTACATCCTTCCACTTTCGCAGATTTATCAATTTTGTCATTCTTTCTTCGGACATTCTTTCTATATGCCCGAACCAACGGAGCATACCCTTTCTCATCTTTACACCGATAGTCTCTTTCATACCTATACTCTCTTTCATTCATTTAAATTTGCTTTTATTTTCAATAGTCGGTTTTTATCATTAATTTATTATCATGGAGTACTGAATTTATATTATTATATATATTATGTACTAAAGAAGACAGTCAAGTAATTTTTTTGTAGTATAAGTAGAGCTTTTACGTAGTCATAGTTCGTAAGTACACTTTAGTTCCCTTTGTTCCAAGTGCCTCCCGCAACGTGACACCTACTAGTGCTAGATTTTATTTAAAAAAAACCTTCATAAGCACTGCGATCCTATTTGTACTATTCAAAAACAAAAGAATGTATTATCTATGAAAACAGAAAGATCCCCGCTAACTCCGCGGTCATCAAATTGCGCGCTATTTTTTGTTTTCCATAGCTTCTTTAGTACGTAGTACATATAATAACTCAATAGTTTTCGTGTTAGTGGACGTTTTTCGGCTGATAATGATACTCTGTACTTATAATGCTTCAGCCATCAAAATCTGCGCTTAGAGCGATAGATCACTACCAAAATAATCGTGATTAAAATCTAACAAGGTTGCGAGGTTTTAAGAAATATTAGAGAGTTCATTGTAGAATAAAAAGGCAACAGAAAGATTTTGTTTTTTAAATTAACTCAACACCATAAAGTTTTTGAAAAATCTATTACTAAGGTAATGTCTTCTACTTTCTAAGTGAGTTATGGATGTAACTAATGTAAAAGACAAAAATCACACATCAGAGAAGCCACTGTTATTCTTTTTATAAATTCTCTAAACTATAAGCATACGGAATATAAGGCGTGTTAAAGGACAATTCAAGGGTCGTGAGACCCCGCTCTTGACCTTATTTTTTTAATCTAAGCGCAGCGCGTGCGCTCCGCTCTGTGAATGGACGTATAATTTTTTGTTTACTTTTACTCTCAAAGGACTCAGGAGTCAACATAACAAATGTACCGTTTGAACACGTAGAAAAATATTTATTGTGGACAAATGTTTCTCTAACGGACGTTATGTATACTCAAGCACAATCTTAAGTTAAAATAACCAAGTAATTTTTAATTATGAACGCAAACAAGTTCCTTGTTTGTCACCTAAATTTAGTCTTCTAATCAAACTCGACGTGTTATAGCGGCTTATTTTTCCCACAAAAACAGCCGTGTAATGCCTCGCAGTGGGAGGTTACATTATAATCAGCACACCCACCGTGATGTAAAGATGATTAGAGATTTTATACCTTACTTAGAACAGTTACGTCGCTTTAAATCTTTATAAAAAAGTCATTTGCTTCCGACGGATTTAAGACGTAATCACGTAGCAATGACTCAATTTAGTGTAACGGTGAGTAGGCGCGACCAAATTGAACCACAAAGTTTATAATAATAGTGAACACCGTAATGCCTACTTCTCAAGTCGGGGTGGCAAATGAGTACTGTTTACACCCACCGATATTACCAACAATGATAGGTACCAATGTAATAGGGGGTAAAACTATTGCCATTATACTGGCCACGATTCCAGATATCGGACTGCTATCAAGCCTTTTTTCAAAGAAAAAGCATACCTTATCTAACCTAGGATTTTTACCCAGAATCTCGTGATCGCTAGCTTCATTATACGCTACTATACCAACAAGGCAGACTACTCATACATATTTTTAAAAAGCATTTTCTATATTTATGAAGAATGTAATATTTCTAAGAAATGGGTACTTGGTAGATTCAATGTACACTAACGAGTTTCCCGTCTACTGTTATACGTCGGAATGAGATAGTGTGCCAGTGGTCCACACACGAGGCCGACGCTCGTAAACGCGGAGTTCACAAAGATTTATTAGGTATTGAGTTGTTGTACAGTTTCAGGCCCACGAAAACACTTTTACAACGCTTAACGCGTAAATATCTTTCACTGCTTCTTAGAAATAACAGGTGAAATCGTTAGACACGCGTATATCAGTCAGTGAGCTCAGCCAATTTAAAGGGAATGATTTCCTATATGGTTCGCTTATAGCCAAAATTCTTGGTAAATAATTCGAAGCTTACTATATTTTAATAGTCGCCCTTTTTACCACTAGTTCGCCTCATCTTCGATGATAAAATAAAACAAAAATAATAGGAGTGTAAATGAAGATTCATTATTGTACCATAAAATTCAATAATTTGAGAACGGCTTAGTTCAATGGTTAAGAGCTTAAGACACGCAGTCCACAGGATTGAATAGTAGCGGGTTGGATATCCACACAGGACAAATCTTTGTGTAACCCACAAATATTTGTTATGTTCTAAGTATCGGTGTACGTGAATTTCGTATTGTAAATGCACCCATGATACAGAAATAATTCCTTGTATGGGTCGCATACAAGGATGTATTTCTGGGTCATGGGTCATCTTTTAAAAAAAATTTTTTGTTGAAATACCGTAATCCTACACTAGGATTTATTCCTGTGTCGTGGGTGCGTTAACAAACATAAAAATTCACTAACACAAATACCAAGACCGGAGCAAATAATTGTGGATCACACAAAGTTTTGTCCCGTGCGGTAATCGAACCCGAGACTCTTAGACACAGTGGGCGGTGCGGTTTAAGCTAACCACTGCGCTAAATCGTCGGTCGATTAAATTTAAAACAAAACAAATCTCAATTACATACCTGTCACTTTCAATATGAAGATTATTAGGATAATTTAAATTAAATATTAATTGAAATAAATAAGTACTTACCACAATAACCTTTTACAAAGAAAATGACGTTTCTTCTCCATTTTACGGTGTCACTGTAAACTTTTACAACGTATAAATGTATGCTCGTTTCTGTCCATTTTATTAAGTGGCGATAACTTAATGATTACTTTTTAACGGAGGATATTCTATATTTGAAAATGTTTTCTGTATTACGTCACTCCACTATTAAAATTCACCATAGCGATGGTCCGATGTCATGTTTTCCCGCATCTCCTCTGAAACAAAGAAATAATCTCGTTACAGACCATTTGCGCAGGATCTATGTTACAGTCATTAATAACGAGGAATTAAATCAGAAGTTGGGATCCTAGCTGCACCTTTTTTCTTATTCTGACGAACGATTTAGCGTAGTGGTTCAGAGCTTAAGCCGCTCCGCCCACTGTCTCTAATAGTTGCGCGTTCGATTCCCGCACGGGGCAAGTCTTTGTGTGGGTATTTGACTATGTGTATTTTCATATTTTTAAACGCACCCACGACACAGGAATAAATCCTAGTTTAAGGCTACGTTATGAAAAAGAAAAAAATATTATCAAAACTTAACATATACAAGCTGTAACATAGTTAACGCAAGACCTGAAAGTGGTTTGTTCTAAATCAGTAACTGAATTGATCCCAACAATTTTTAAGGTAACTTACACTTTTTTTTAAATTTGCAATAAATGCTGTTACTCGTACGGTGCGCTATATCAAACTAATTTTATTCTCGATTCAAAGCAATACGGAGATTTCAAATGCATTTCTCAGTACGCACGCATTCACATAAAACTTTCATTATCCATTACCTCAATTAGAGGTATAAAAGTACTTAAAAAAGGGTAAATAACTTTGAATTTTGAAATTTGGTTTTTATAATGAATTTGTGAAGCAATTATCTAATCGGGGTATCTGAGATCTTGCGTTATTTACGATACACCTTGTATATACCTACAATATGATAAAGAATAGAAACAGAATTAAGCAAAAAAAAACAAGCCAGCCGAGTTTCTCGCTGGATTTTCTCAATAAAGACCGCGTTCTGATCCGGTGGTAGATTAGTATATAATATCAAACAAAAAAAATATTAGCAAGCTTTTATGCAGCCAGGCAATGATACAATTCAAAAACGGTCAATCGAAATTGGCTGGAGTTCCTTCACCTGGAGCCACTCCTGGGTGTAGAATTAAGTAACTATGACCATAAAATGCATTGTCATCAGAAATAAACCAACATGTCAAATTTCAACTCTGTAGGAGGAAGAGGATCTAATGACGCTTGCAAGATTTAACCTCAACAAACTAACAAACACTTCAAGTTAAATAAAAATTGATGTTGTTTGGAAAACAAACTATTCTGTCTATATCATCACGCCAGCTCCCTCGCGGGATAAGCAGAGAGTGCAGAGTTCTAACAGGTTCTTTCCTTACAGACCTCATTGGCTTCCTCCATTCTCATAGTTCGTCTCATACACGCTCACCGGTTACGGAGACTCTTGACTTGCCCTTCAGATAAGACACAGTCTATTTGGTCATGGTAACATAGTCTAGGTCTTCCCCGGTACCAACATCCTTCCACTTTCGCATTGTATATCTGTTTTGTCTTTCTTTCTATATGCCCGAACCAACGGAGCATACCCTTTCTCATCTTTACACCGATACTATCTTTCATACCTACTCGCTTACAAATTATTTATAATTCATTTAAAATTATATATAATATATACAAGCTGTAACATAATAAACGCAAGACCTATTTCAACGATTCAACAATTTTTAAGGTATATTTTTTTTTAAGTTGCAAAAAATGCTTTTATTTCCTCAGTGCACTATAAAAACTAAATTTATTCTTGATTCATAGCAATAAGGAGATTTCAAATGCATTCCTAAAATGTATTTCTCGCAATGCACACATACACGTACAAGTTTCATTGTTGATTGGGGCATAAAAGTGCTTAGAAAAAGGGTAAAAACCATTAAATTTGGAAATTCGGTTTTCGTTTTGAATTTATAAAGCAATTCTCTAATCGGGGTGTCTGAGGTCTTGCGTTTATTATGTTACACCTAGTATAATACAAATTATTTATAACAAATTATTTATAATTAATATTGAAAATCAAACGACGGAAATTTGGACGGACTGCCTTGTTGGCCTAGTGGCAAAGCGCATTGCTTGGTGATCACAAGGTCCTGGGGTCAAATCCTAAGTCGGCCAAATGAAGTTTTTCTAGAGAAATCTTCCCAGTATGAGTCCGGAGTCTGGAATTGTGCCCGGTATATGGCAATAGGCTCGCCCCCTATTACATGGGGCCTAACATTGTCGGCGAATAGTGGGTGTACTCAGTACACCTCTGCCACCCCCGCTTGGGGAATATAGACGTGACCGTGTTTATTTTATTACGGAATACGGATTTACGGAAATAATTTTTTTATTTTTTATTTTATTGACATTTATTTTAAATTTTGCCATTTCAGGTGCTTTGCGGTACTGATGGTCACACAAAGAACCATGAGTGTGGTAAAACCTTGGGAACATTAAATTTAAACTCCGATAAAATAAAAATCAGATTTATTCTATGTTTAATGCGTAAGAACTCAATAACCACATGATTGTCAACATCATGTTAGTTTTTGTTTTTTTGTTTTTTTTTAAAGAACGTAGCCCCACACTAGGATTTATTCCTGTGTCGTGGGTGCGTTTACAAACATGAAAATTCACATACACAAATACCCAGACCGGAACAAATAATTGTGGATCACACAAAGATTTGTCCCGTGCGGGACTCGAACCCGCGACTATTAGACGCAGTGGGCAGAGCGGCTTAAGCTCTTAACCACTGCGCTAAATCGTCCGTCAACATTATAACATGACAATATATCACAGGATGGACTCCATATAGTATAATTAAAGAATGTATAAATTATAGAATCTGATACATTGAATTAATTCAAAAACAAATACTGTTTATTTTATTAAAATCACATGTGAAAATTTAATCAGTTAAATAGGAAAATTCTTTCTCAAATAATATCGTTTTGTAATCTAAGGACCCTTGTAATAATATAAAATTTCCGTTGCAATTTCCGCTTTCTGTAATCGATATTTTAAACCTACAATTTGCTCACGGTTCTGCTTGCGTGAACTTATAATATAATATTAGCCCTGTTAAGAAACTGTCCCACTGTTGGGCACGAGCCTCCTCTCAAACTGAGAGGGTTTAGGCCATAGTCCACCACGCTGGCCCAATGCGGGTTGGCGAACTTCACACACCTCCGAGAAACTCTTAGGCATGCAGGTTTCCTCACGATGTTTTCCTTCACCGTTAAAGCAAGTGATAATTATTTTTTTAATACGCACATGCTTTCGAAAAGACAGAGGTGCGTGCCTGGGTTTGAACCCGAGACCTTTGACTTTGCAGTACAACGGTCTAACCACTAGGCGTGAACTTAGTGCATTGATAAATAGATAATTTGACTTTAAACCTATCCACATACATAAGTGAGCTCCGTATCTATGGTTTTATTTAATCGAATTTGATTTGATGAACGGCATTGATTTATTTATAAAGCTAAAGAACACATACAGTATGAAGAAATACAGAAGTTAATTACACACAAATTGTAACACATTCACAAGTTACTTTTCTATCTATATGAGTCTCGTCGAAATCGGTTCAGTGACTTTTGCGTAATTCCCTAACGAAGAGCCAAACTTATATCTATATTATTTATCACGCCAGGTCGCTTGCGCCGGTAGAGAGTACAGAATTCCAACAGGTTCTTTCCTTACAGACCTCTCTGGCTTGATCCGTTCTCATAGTTCGTCTCATACACACTCTCTAGTTACTAAGACTCTTGACTTGCCCTTCCGATAAGACACGGTCTATTTGGTCAAAGTTAGATAGTTTAGAATTGTTTCGCAGCATAATCACTAAATACTGGAGCCTAAAAACTTTATTTCAATATATTCTATGAATAGACACAGGCACTTTACAATTTTTAATAGGTAGGATAAGAGGATAAATACGTACATATTTTATACATAATTACCTATATTACATCAGGCACCAGTCTCTCACAAAGGTGGAATCTAGTTAAGGCAGTATTGTAAACTTCAAAGCAACCATTTTTGCAAAGAAAATAAATTATATTTTATTATTAAATAAAAACCTTTCCTCTCAGACTCTTGTCTCCCTGAAGCAGTCTGGGCAATGACATTCTCGAACTCTATTTAACCGGCCTGATATATTTACACTTTTGGCAACTTTACAACGATGCAAACTTGATAATTAATTATAAAGTTCCTAATTTTATTTTCTTCGACATGGATCTTGGTTGTTTTTAAACAAAATATGAACTTTAATTATCATAATTATGAAGATAATCATTTCTACCTAATGAGTCTAATACTAAAATGGTTTTTTAATAAAAATAGGCTTTGGCCAGTCTGATATTTTGTTAGCCCCTAATGCTGGCGGTAACCAATTCAATAAACCAAGATGACCCAATTATAATGGACGTTCTTTCTGAATATTACAAAAAAATGGTAGACCTAGTCTCCATTCTACAAAAACAATGGGCCCTAAATTAAAGACACATAACGAAACCTCCACGTTAACAAGAACATAATCGCGAACCGCTAGGGAACGGAAGCTAGCACTAAGATAAGGTGCAAACAACATCACCACGAGAATCACTGACTCACTCCCATAAGCGAACACATCAAGAATGCAGTTAATGCAGGTCTGTGCTCATTTGGAGTGGGACCACGGCGCAACGGACTGGTAACCAAATAGAAGGTGATCCATCAAGATGAATCATTATGGGGAAGTCTGGAACAACCCTAAACTGTGTAAATTAATTCAATTGAAGAAATATTGCAATTTGGTCTAGAAAACAATGTTGATCACTGCAATAAAAATGTTGTATACTAAATAATCATCAAGAAAGATCTGTATTTTATACATGAAAATAAAAAAAATTAACATTTTTTTTACAGGCTTTTGTTTAACTTGCAATGTTCGTATGTCTGTCTGTCTGGCTTTGTCTTTCCGGTTCAAATCTTGTGATCCCTTTTTCAAGCACTTGCGTGTATCTGATTGAGCGGAAATTTGGCATACATTTGTAAAGGCGCTGTAGTTTGGCGCTCACATGTTGAGAATCGAGAGGTTACAGAAAAGATTTATGTATCACTTGGCTTTTAGTATGGGTGAGGCAAAGAGCATTAGGTCATATGAGGAAAGGCTCAAAAGATTTAAAATGGTTCATCTCGATAAGCGTCGCGATCTTCTAGACCTAACGTTCTTTGTTAAAATACTATCCAGCAAGATTGACTGTCCACAACTCCTCACGCACATACGCTTTCGGATTCCTTACCATTACCCTCGAAAGAGGATCGTAAACCTTTTTTCGATGATCGTAAACGCCGCCTCCGCGTAGGACTATCATGGGCCGTAATTCGCCAGTGCCACGTCTTTGCAACCTTTACAACAGATTCAGCAGTAGTGTCGATTTTACTGATTCTCTCTTTAAAATACGCAAAGCTGTACTTCAATAATAACTGGCTTCGAAGGTGTCACTTCTTATTTAGATAATTGTTTATTTTCTTTATGTTAAAGCATTTTTTTTTGCGCATGTTGTGTTTGTCTATAACTGGTTGTACAGTTAGTTTAGTACCTCTCTTGCTGACCAAACTGTATCTTTAAATCATTGTAACAACTGTCGACAAACCTATTAAATAAATAAAAAATAAATAAATAAAGTCGGTGATGACAATGCAATAATATGGTACCATGGAGCTGGTCTAATGATGGAGTAGATGGTGGCCATTAGAACATATGAACTATAAAACGTAACACCCTCGTGTTTAAGCTTGTTAGAATGGTATCGACAAGTACTATACAAGCAGATAGTATTTAGGGTCTGATAACGAATCCAAAAGGTGGCCAATGGAACTACCCAATATAATGTACTCAGTATAACCCTGACTTGTTTGGGCTCGTTGAATTTATCTTAAAGAGTACTTTAGACGCGGATGGTGTCCAGGGCTTGATGATGGAATCAGAAGATATCTTCGTTGTGTTTTTAGTATAAAATCTTGTTTTAAAAAGATATTTTTAAATTAAAATTATTATTGTTGGCACTGGGTTCCATAGAAAAATTTATAACTTATCACCATTATCATCAGCCAAAAGACGTCCACTGTAGGACAAAGGCCTCCCCCAAAGATCGCCACAACGACCGGCTTTGTGCTGTACGCATCCAGCTTCTACCCGCGACCTTCACCAGGTCATCGCTCCACCTTGTGGGGGGCCTGCCCACTCCACGTCTTCCGGTACGAGGGCGCCACTCAAGAACCTTTCTTCCCCAACGGCCGTCAGTTCTACGAGCGATGTCTCCTGCCCACTGCTACTTAAGTTTGGCAATTCTGAGAGCTATATCGGTGACTTTGGTTCTCCTGCGGATCTCCTCATTTCTGATTCAATCTCGCAGAGAAACTCCGAGCATAGCTCTTTCCATTGCCCTTTGGGTGACTTTAAGCCTTCTTATGAGGTCCATTGTGAGTGACCACGTTTCGGTGCCGTAAGTCATCACTGACAACACACACTGGTCAAAGACTTTTGTCTTGAGACACTGCGGTATTTGGGACGAGAAGATATTACGTAGCTTCCGGAACGCTGCCCAGCCGAGTTGAATTCAACGATTGACCTCTTTCTCGAAGTTGGACCTCCCTAATTGGACTGTTTGTCCCAGGTATACATAATGGTCTACAACTTCGAGTGTAGAGTCTCCAACTTCACAGGAGTGGGTACGACATGGGTGTTTGACATGGTTTTCCTCTTATCCATGTTCATTTAAGACCCACTTGTTGAGAGACTCTGATGAGGTCATCGAGCATAGTGCTGAGGTCTTCCAGGGTCTCAGCCATGACCACGATATCGTCGGCAAATCGAAGTCGGATGGGGTTTGAGTTCTGGCCGTAGAGACGGACTGACATCGTGGCGTTTTCATACAAACTCTTCAACACTTCGATATAACGATGGTCTACTTGGCACCGCTGGAAAGACTGTAGCACAGCCCATGTCTCATTTGAATCAAAGGTTTTTTCATAGTCCACAAACGCTAAACATAGTGGCCGGTTATACTCCTCTGTCTTCTGTATAACCTGCCGCAGCGTATGTATGTGGTCTATGGTGCTAAAGCCTTTTCGGAAACCGGCTTGTTCGGGAGGCAGGAAGTCATCGAGTCTGCGTGTGAGACGATTCGTAATGACTCTCGAAAAAAGCTTATAGACATAAGTCAGAAGTGATATGGGTCTATAGTTCTTCAATAGGGTTTTGTCGCCCTTTTTGAACAAGAGAACCACCACACTTCTGTGCCATGACTTTGGCGTTTTGCCCTCGACAATGACGGAATTAAAGAGCTTCTGGAGAAGCTCAGTTGTCATACCGTCATCGCCTGGCGCCCTATTGTTTTTGAGCTGTTTGAGAGCTATACTAATCTCGTACATACTGATGTCCGGGATATCTTCGGTTTAATGTGGGGTCAATCTGGCTCTTGGGTCTTTGGCAAGATTGCTAACAAGGCATGTTGACATGTTCATAACATGTATATATTATAACTTATACTATACAATAAACAAATTGGTATTTTTTTTTCAAATGACCAAGAGTGCCTGGTAAACTGCATAAAACTTCAAACGGACAGTGATTTTAATAGTGATATACAACTTTATTTTTCTTTTTGATAGAGACAATTAGTAGAAAATTGCTGAAATATGTCAACTTGTTTCATTCATTTTAGCATGTCCGCACATGTAAATCATGTGGCGCCATAAAAGAAAAAATGTTAAAGTTGATGTAAGAATTACCAATTCACAATTCATGTGTGTCTAATGAGTGATTTCAAGTCATATTGAAGTTTCCTTTTGCTTAGGGCTGTCAACCCTCGAAGATGGAACTTGAAGTTTAATTATTGTATCCATCTCTGTGATGTTTATTGCAGAAGAATTTTTAGAATATTCTTAGTCCTCTATGTATGTATGCCATGTAACTATTTTCGCCGTCTAAAAGCCCCATGCTTAACTCTTTTGAGACCTAGGAGGGGCTCTGGGTTCTCCTAAAGGAACGCTCTAAGCGTGCCTCACTCGTATGCCTAGTGAGATGATGATTCGTAATCGAGTCCGACAAAACCGTAGTTTTATATAAGTAGGTCTTATGGGTATTTTCCAATCACAAAATTTGCTGCGTGGTTTTATTTTATTCCTTAAACGTAGATATATTATTAGATTATGTTATTAAATTAATTATTCTCTAAATCTCTAATAAAAAGCTTATTCGAATACATTATGTATCTTATTATCAATATGATAACAATCAGACTATTGTGTTTAGATAATCAATGGTAACAATGATAAATGAAATAAGGCATAAACATTTTCGCAGTGTGTTATATGAAGCAAGAATAATATGAAAAATCTAAAGACTTGAGGTAGCTTTACAAATACCCACCCACATTTTAATTAATTACATTATTGTTGTTTTTACGTTCGTAAATACTCACACAGATTCCCACAACGTTTCAATCTTTGCATCCCTTCTTCCACGCAGCGGTGTTATCTCCTCGACAGCAGAGTAAATAAAAAAGGCAAATATTGTGATAGTGCGTTACCAAACTATTACGCCAGCTACACTGTGTCACTGTGTTATGGTGGCAACTTGTTATCAATAACAAACAGACCCACATGGTTTTGTTAGCGAGGCAATTTTTATGATATAGAAGCGTACGATTTTTTGCTAGTCTGGAATCTAGAACAGGAAGATCTGGAGAGGGCAGACCCCCTACAAGATGGACCGATTACCTGGTGAAGGTCGTGGGTAGAAGGTTGATGCGTACAGCACAAAGCCAGTCGTTTTGACGGTCCTTGGGGGAGGCCTATGTCCTGCAATGGCTGTCTTTTCACTGCAGATAAATAGGCTCGTGTAGTGAGTTACGCTCCTCACCATTGATGTAGAATTTTGGAGAAAATCAGACAACAATGACGCAGCATGTCTTAACAAACCTGTTGTCCTTTTGATGTATGTATATCATCGTGCTAAACACCTTTCGGTATATTTACAAAATTTCGGATAATCTTGACGTTAAATCAGATTGGGTTTGAGCAGCTCCTCAATCAGCAACATTAAACAATGCTGTAGAATACAATTTTGAAAAAGAAAAAAATTGTTTGTTTTTCTTTCTCTTTTATTTGTCTAGCCCGCTGAGTTTCTCGCCGGATCTCAGTTGTGGCCACGTTCCGATCCGGTGGTAGATGTAAAAATTTAGTAATTTTGACGTTTGTGAGGGCTATTGTATTGTCCTATACAAGTAAAAGATTTTTGACTTTGACTTAAGGCAAAGAGTGCAAAGATACAATAAGTATTTTTCCTACAGATCTCTCACCAGATACGGATACTTTTTTTTTTATTTCTTTTTTTTTTATTTTGTTTTAACTTAGCCCCACACTACGATTTATTCCTGTGTCGTGGGTGCGTTTACAAACATGAAAATTCACATACACAAATACCCAGACCGGAACAAATATTTGTGGATCACGCAAAGATTTGTCCCGTGCGAGAATCGAACCCGCGACTATTAGACACAGTGGGCGGAGCGTTTAAGCTCTTAACTACTGTGCTAAATCGTCCGTCAAAACTCTTGACTTGTCCATCACATAAAACACGGTCTTTCTAACTATTGTATGATATTCCAGTGGCTGGTTTTACCTACCTAATTGATAGATCAGTTGTATTTTGTCAGATTTTCCATTTATAATATTTCAAAATTCTACTGGTAGTAGGGAACCTTATTCTTAAGTCAAATATTGAAACTGGCCACAGGTCTTTCACGGTACCCACTATTGCCACTATTGTAGGTTATATTTATTTCATCACTGCCTCGTTGGTCTAGTGGCAAAGCGCATCGCTTTGTGATCACGAGGTCCTGGGTTCAAATCCTAAGTCGGACAAATGTATGATGATGTTTTTCTAACGAAAAATTCCCAGTATGAGTCCGGAGTCTGGAACTGTGCCCGGTATATGGCAATAGGCTCGCCCGCTATTACATGGGACCTACATCGTCGGCGAAACGTGGGTGTACTCAGTACACCTCTGCCTCCCCCTCTGGGGAATATAGGCGTGACGGTGTTATATTTATTTCATCATTCTCTCCCCCGATATTTTTTCTATTCTTGTCTAATTATTTCATATAATGATCGTTCATTGATTTTTCAACCGTTGCTCTTTATCTTAACCGTATCAATTTAAGTGTATTTAGTTGCCACACATAAGACAAAAACAGTCTTTAAATAGATTATCAATCTACGATAAGACATTACTAATCCAAGTTAAAAAATCTCACAAATTCTGCAAGAATTCGAACGAGAAAAGATACGGTTCATAGATTGTTGTAAGTAAAATATTTACACAACATTTTCTAATCAATCAGACGTTTAAAGCTACTTAACAAATCTACACCTCACTTAGAAAAGTCAATCTTTCTTAAAAGTACTTAAAAAAACAAACGCATTCCTCGAGAAGAAATACAAATAAATAAAACTCGGGTAAAATCTACCAATAATCAAATTCATACCACTAATAAGCGATAGAATTCAGATATCAAAAGAAATAAAGATGAGATTGAGTTCTGCTTTTGCAATAGAGAGGCTAATGCACTAGACTAAACAGTGACGTGTGATGCGTAAAAAATAGCTTTTGCTCCAATGTTTTGCCCGTATGAAGTATCACTACTCAAATTTTGGAAAAAACCTATCTATCTCTATCTATATCATCACGCCAGATCCCTTGCGGGGTAGGCAGAGAGTACAGAGTTCTAACAGGCTATTTCCTTACATAACTCTCTGGCTTTCTCCACTCTTATAGTTCGTCTCATAGACGCTTGCCGGTTAGGAAGACTCTTAACCGGAAAAAATCAATGTTAAAAAATTATCAGCCTAATTTTGATCCACTAAAGGTCCAGTTTTGCTTGCAAAAACAACCCCGTCACGCCTTTATTGCCAAAGCACGGAATAAACAGAAGTGGCGATGTTCGGTCCCATGTGATAGAGGGTGAGCCTATTGTCATTATACCGGCCACAATGCCACAGTGTCAGACTCCAGACTGAAATTATTTTACAAAAAAAAAATCCTACCTGGGATTCGAATTTAGGACCTCGTGCTCGCTACGCGCATTATTCACCACTAGACTAACAAGGCAGACAATTATTTTAGACTTATTTTAAAAATATATATATTTATCTACCTAACTGTTAAAAATAACGTTCATATTTTATTTTGAAACTTCTAAGATCCAAATCGAAAAAAATTGCACAAATTATACAAAAAAAATAAGTTTTCTCATCATCATTCTAAAGTTGTCAAAATGGATTTAGCAAATTAACATACTAGACCGACAATATATACTTTTTTACCCTTCGAATTAAATGTACAAACAAATATGACATTTGGGTCCTTAGCAGCACTGAAGTCAATTAATGCAGTCTTATTCTAAAAGTATATAGGTATAATTATCTACCTAACTGTTAAAAAATAACGTTGATATTTTTTAAACATCTAAAGATCCTTGTCTAAAAAAATATACAAATTATATAAAAAAAATCGTTTTATCGCCTTCCTACAGTCTTCCAACCTACTAAGCCGACGACATTTGCTTTTTTATCCTCCACATTGAATTTACAAACAGAAATGATAATAGTTATTGGGGCTGAAATTGCCTATATCGGCCAAACAATGTATAGACTTATGTTTATTCCGCCTATTTAAACTGCTTTTTACCTAATTTTATTTAAATACGCTCAACCGTTTAGGAATGCCTGAGTGATAAACATCTGAACTTTCGCATTATTATCATAGTATCGCCTGAGTTCTAAAATGTATCGTAAATTTAAACGTAGAAATTATTATCTACTATCTTCTAACGTATGTTCCATTACATTTAAAAGGATGCGTTGTGTAAAACGATATCAGATATGACTAAACACATTACTTTTAAAAAACTGAAAGTTATATCAAAATAGTTTTAATTAAGTTTCACTGATAATGGCTATTAGAGTGCGTACATAACTTAAAAGTGCTTTATCATAACGCTCGCATCGCTAAGGTAAATAAAACAGCGTAAGGAGTAAATTGGGTCGTTTCATAACACGCATCCGTTGGTTTTAAGCCGTAACATAGAAACCTTAATTAATTTATCTAATGAACTAAGCACGCTTCCTTAAAAGATGGTCAATATAGTTGACGGATAGAAAATTCTTGATGCTATTGAAAATAAAGAAAATAAAATCGAAGAAAACTTACCTATTTTTTTTTATCGGAATACCTAACTTTTTAAACACCTGACTCCAATGTTAAAACGATTATTTAAACGAAACACTACAATCGATTTTTATTTTAAAACCAACGAGTAACTTATTATATTATCTATATTTAAAAAACTAACTTTTCAATTCGAAAGATAACTTCGTAAAATACTTTAAGGGCGGGATCCCGAGAGCATGCGCGACGCCCGATGTACGAGCGTGCGAGTTGCTTTTAGCAGACTGGACATTGGACGCATCCGTGACTTCCAATGTGGTATGGATGGAGAGTACTTCTCTGTAATACGAGGAAATAATTCCAAGCCCTTGCCAACGCCTGACAACTTATCAACAATAGGTAGAATTCACACGCAACGGTAAAAATATTTTAAAATTCGATTTGAAATTTTAAAATGTTGTCGATTCTATTGGAGTGGTTCAGGTGAATGACGTAATACATTCAGCAATAATAGACAAAAATTTGATTGGCAATAAATTCAAGTTCGCGAACCGAATCGAAAATCAATCTCGGGGTATTCGCATTGCTATAAATGTCGTTTATCATTCAATTGTTAAGCGGACATTTATGTCGACGTCAATCGTGTATTGTTGTTTTTTGTACCATACATTGACTGTAGCGCATTTTTGCGGTTGCGATCAAGCCAACCATGTATACATGCTCGAGTATGAAGCTGGCATTTTTGAAATACCACATAATACTTGGGTGGAAAAATGTAAAAAAAAATGAAATATTTAGACTTGGCATAGATGTTTTTTTTAGAAAACGTGAAATTTAAAATTATTATGTAGAGTATTATTCGTTGTGTTAACTATAAAAGTAATTGTAACCGGCGGATTCGTTCGCACGATTTTCGGGACATGAATATTGTAAACTAAGCAAATTGCATGTCTTCGCGATTCACATATGTATGTTGTAAAAAAGCTGTTAGGGTAATTTGAAACTTCATGTGTTTTTTACACACTAGACATAATTCTTTTATCGTAGGACCATATACAATTAGTGGGTCACACAAAAATTTGTCCCGTGCAGGCATCGAACCCGCCACTACTAGATCTAGTGGGCTGAGCGGCAAAGCTATTAATCACTGGAAAATGCCGTCCGTCTATAAAGTATTGTTTACTCTTTTACTAAAGAAAACTCGCTTTTTAACACAATTATGTAGCTATCCATAGTCCAAGTGTAACCTATCAAAATATTTATTTTACTTTAATTAAGTTGGAATTTTATACGGTTTTTCTATTCCCAATAATATTGAACGTATACGTACACAAACTAAATTCGTTTACCCAACTAATGCGCGCGCGCCGCGTCCGTATCGCACGCACCAGCATTCATTTTCATTAACTGCATTCTAGCATTTAAGGGAAAGTTCTACTTTCTTGCATCTTCGATAACGGCATTGATGACAATGGTAAGTCAATAATGACAATACATCTGGACGACCACGACGATGACCGAGTCTAATGGTTTAAAGCGTAGGCCGCTCAGCTTACTGGAGCGACAGCTCGCAGGTTTGATCCCTACACGGGATATATTTTTATATGACCCACAAGTGTTTTATGGTCTGGGTGTTTGTGTATGTGTATATGTAAACGTACCGAAAATACAGAATAAATAATTATTAGCGGCGCCTCAATTAAAAAAAAAAATTATTCATTGCTAAAAATTCAAATTTTGATACACCTTAATTCTTTAATTCTCTAAGCTCCTGTGTATTTAATACACATAATTCAATAAATAGATTTCTTTTGTCAAATATGAAAAAAAACATGTAGTGCCTGTTATCTCTGAAGGGATATATAATTTTGAGTTCCCTCAAAAATTGCAGTTTTGATTACCATATATCTTGCGATAATCAATAAAGAAGAATTAGATACCGTACATGAACAACATGTTACAATCCAAATAGCATACAATTCAGCTAATTTTAGAAAAAAGTCTATCCTAAAAGTTCAGTAACCTGCAAATGAATCTCTAAACCATATTTAACGAACTGCTAAAAATATAACGAGTCAATTATCACATTGAAAGTCATAGTCTAGTCATCGCCCCTTAACAAATTCCGAATAAAATCGTTCAGAACGCTATAAAATTTCCGAAAGTCGGCTTTCGTTCTAACAAGGAGTAAAAATTGAGTGACAAAAGACAATGATGGGTCTTACTGCTAGGTTGGTGGTCTACTAATAATAGGCCTAAATTTAAATGCTACTTTTAATGAAATTTCACATGTGAAAATTTACAGTCAATGAATTTCAATTTGCTAAGAGCTAGTGTTAAGTAGTGCCAAACTTGCTACTAAATTAAAAATTAATTTGTCGATTCGAAGTCGTATATCGATCCAACTCTTCTTCTTAGACATTTTGTTGCTAAAATGATATAGTTATATCAAATAGACACATTGACTTCATTGTCGGAGGCAACCATCAAGTCTTGCGACATGCAAGATGACTAAATAATGATATTCATTTACAATTATTTAATTTCATATCAACTGATGATAAAACGTAGCAAGTGCACCGTTCAAAATAGCATTTCATATGATTTTTCACATATTACCTGAGAAATGTTCCATCCCGATCTAATGGTTGTACGATTCATTACAACCCAATATCGTATTTAACTCGCCCCCGATAACATTTTATTGTCCTCTTGTTTCACTTTGTTCCATTAGACGGGGACTAAACAATTGACGAAATATAGACACACTCTCGGTTAATGTGCCTGTCACGTAATAATGTAGATAACTTCAGTAAAAGCACTTATATGGAATTGTTTTATTACATGATTATATAGCCTTAATTCGATAAAACATTCGATCTGCCCTTATATAAATTTCCATGATTATGAATCATCAATAATTTTGCAATAATAAAAATAACCCTGTTAAGAAACTGTCCCACCGTTGGGCCCGGGCCTCCTCTCACACTGAGAGAGCTTAGGCCATAGTCCAATTTTGCAATTATCTTATTGAATAAGCAACCTGTTACTATAAATAAGCCCTTTCCCTTTCATGTGGAAATCATTACTCGCAAGAGGTTTTGTTAAAACAAATGTTACTGTTTGTCAAAAATAATATTTCATTAAAAAAATAAACAAACATTAGATTTAACTAGTTCATACACACGTAGGCACCGGCGAGCGTGTATGTGACCAACTAAGAGAGTGGAGGTAGCTTTGACTACCGCGAAAGATATAAGGCGTGACTAAATAGCTAAAAAAATACGTGCATTCAGTTTATTAATAATGCGATTGTCAATTAAAGAGAGAGTGACCTTGCGTTGATGAAAGTTCACGCACTTCACGTGTTATTATTCATGTTACAATTAAATCTCAAGTGCATACTTAAGATTCAAAGCATGACTGATGAAACGGACCACGTGTCGTGCGCCCGCGGTCATCTCTCGCTCATCGGCAGCTCGTTAAACATCTTTTCACTGTTTTTTTTTTAATTTTAATACAAATTCAGTACCTAACATGTGAAGTTGCAGCTATATATTCTTAAAACAATTTAAAAACATGAGTCCATCAGATTATTGAGTACTTTTGTTTAAAAAAGTTCTTGTGGCTTCCTTCTGACATCATCAGACCTAAAGTACTTCTCAAGACATATCCAACGAGCCCAAACACGGCGGGGTTATATTAAGTAATTGGGTGGTTCCATTAGCCACCTTTTGGCTTCATCGTCAGACCCTGAAAAATATCTAGTTGTATAGAACTAGTCAATACCAATCGAACATGCCTAAACCAACACGCCCTCGTGTTTGTATTACGATTGTTCACTATGGCCACCTTCCAACTCCGTCATCAGAACAACTCCATGTTCTATATTATTGCATTGCCACCGAATTTACATGCGTATGCCAAATTTCAACTAAAACGGATAACCGCAAGTGTTTGAAAAATGGATCACAAGATTTAAAACAGAAAGACAAACAGACCTGTGAATATTGCAAGTTAAGTAAAAGTAAGTTGTAAAAAGTTACACTAATATACGCATATATTTAGTACAAGAAAATACTATTCGTATTATGCTTAGATTTGTCAATCACATACGGGTGTTGGAAACGATCTGCATAACATTAATTTATGCGTAAGCCAAATTACACCGTCTCTTCAATACTCTCCTCGGGGTAGCAGAGGTGTACAATGAGCTGGTTGGGTACAGTACATATAATGGCTCTTCTATTTCACCTTACCTACATTTCGGCGTCGATGTCAGGTTTCATGAAATAGAAGAAAAGTCATTATATGTACTGTACCCATTCAGCTTTTCCCTTCGCTAAGTGTCCACCGTGTGGGGGGCCTACCTACAAAATAGATAATAAAAAATATACGTATAATTTATTGTTCTGTATACAAAAGCCACCATGACATCCGATGACAGTGCATAACTGTTTCCACAAACACGGCTCGAATTAGAAGTATGAGTGGTGCAACTTAGGGCCCAATTATCACCTGTTAGCGGCCCTTCACTAAGGACACCCACCTTTGACCTCATACGAGGTTTTGATACACTGACCCACTTGGAAAGGTTTACTGTTTGTTTTATAGAGTATGATTTTTTTTTTTGATGTTATGGGTGCGCTATATTTTCAGGATCATAAACACGATTTTTTCAGGCACAATGCCCATTTCGATACAAACATTTGTGGACCACGCATTTTTTTTTGTCCGTGCGTCGATCGAGTAATAAACAACGACATTTAAGCGAGTAAACCAAGTGGTTAAAGAACTTTATTTGACATAAGAATTTACATTCACTTACTGAGATTTTGTTTTTAAATTAAACAAAATAAATTGCCGGTAGGCGTCGTATACAATAAATACCAAGCTAGTATGCAGGAACCAGTGTTCCTGCATACTAGCTAATATACTCACTAATGTTAACACAATAGTAGAATCTTAAATATATTGTCATCATCACCACTCCTTGTACTTACATGAGTTTGTTTGTAAACTAAAACTTAACAAAATTAATTACATGAAATAAAACTATTTTTTCGGATTTTATCGCGGTTTATTTTGATTTTTAAGTTCCCGACGTTTTGATTTTTAAGTTCCCGAAGATTGGCTACATCTTGAAGCGTGCTTCAATTAAAACATTTTACAAGCCGCCAAAGAAGATCAGTCAGTTTTTACCATCTGTCAAGTGTCACATCCCTCTTCAAGATGCAGGAGTATACAAGCTTGATTGTGAATGTGGTCTCTCTTACATAGGACAAACAAAAAGACCAGTAAAAACTCGGGTTAAAGAACACATAGCTGACCTAAAACACCGTCGCTCAAAGAAGTCTGCAGTCTGTGAACATGTCCTTGACCGCACCCGCCATAACATCAGATTTGATAGACCACAAATCCTCGTGAAAGAACACCGATTCCTACCAAGGATGGTTCGCGAGGCTATTGAAATTAAAAAACATCCTAATTTCAATAGAGAAGATGGCTGGGTGCTTCCATCGTCTTGGGATCCAGTAATTAATATAATCAAATCTAAAACCAAGCATAACACTGCAAGACCTCAAGACACCGTGAGCTCATTCTGCGTAGATCGGACCAACAAAAACAAAAATAATTAAGAAGTTTGAGGGTACCCCGGAACAACTATGCCTTTTGGACGTCTAACACCTCAGTCCTTCCCGTGACCATGGGTGCTGCAAAGCACTCGAAACGTCGGGAACTTAAAAATCAAAATAAACCGCGATAAAATCCGAAAAAATAGTTTTATTTCATGTGTAATATTCGCGTAAATCTAAGAACTCAAAATTAATTACAATTACAATAAAACGGCTATTACTTGGATATAAATACATATTATGGTATTTATCTATGCTGTTATGATATATGTATATAATACTAGCTGTACTCACAACTTCGTATTTTCAGGCGTTTATTTTTATAGCCTTACGTTTCTTTTAGACGAAAGGTATGGCATATGTCCTGCCCCTGGATAAAATTCATTTCCTTGCCGAATTAAATCAAAATTTGGGCGTGAAAAGGTAACAGGCTAACAGACATAGTTATTTCCGATTTTTTTATATTGGTATGGTTGTATGTAAAAAATAATAAAACACCGTCAACTCTACATTCCCCACGTGTGTATTCACATTTTGCCGAAACGGTGTAAAGTTTCAATGTAATAGTTTTCAATGTGACAAAATTCTAAAGTGCGGACAATTTTTCAAGAGAAACACCCGAATAACACTTTTATGATTTCAAATTTAAGCCTACGACTAACGAGGCCGAGTACGGTGAAACCCGTCCTCTGCAATTGCGACGCATTGGCGGCGCGGCGAATGAAACTATTGGGGGTGGCCTATCAAACTTAGGAGGAATGTCGGCCCTGTCGGAGTCTACAACCAGGTACAGGAAATATTTAGATCTCCAGGTACGTAAGAGCATTAGGGCAGGGCAAGGAGAGCACAAAAGATCCCATTGGGTAACGAAGTGCACTTGCGGTTTCTCAGCCCGGGAATAGCCATCAATGAGATAAGAACGAGGCCAAGTAAGAGCGCTCGTAGCGCTCTGCAACCGCGGTGTTCTGACCGATGTCCAAGGTTACGCTGCGTCAGATACGGTCGGCCTGAGATGAGTAACTGTTTGTGGCATTTTCACATTCGAGCGTCTTGCGCGTCCTTGTTTCGGAAGGCGCTTTAATTCGTTATAGTTACCACTTAATGTGGTACTCGTTAAGCCGAGTTGGAAGCGGCTTGATAAGTTGCAACAGCAGGTGGTCACTAACTTGCCTCCAACAATCCGCACTAGGTCCGCGTGGTGCAGTATGACCTAATCTCTCTCACCTCGATTTGTGAGCAAAGGCTTTGCCCATCGGTGGGCAGTATACGCTGATATTATTATGAGGCCGAGTAATATGCACGGGTGTATACCAGTGTGCTATGAAGTTATAACCTAGTCGGAAATCACCTTAGGTAATCAACACAGCCCGTGTTAAGGCTTAAAACCGCATATCAGATGCAAGTGACTAAAGCTACTGACACAAGGGCCCTTATTCGCTATGACCAAACACCACGCGTTACGATATTATCGTGAAATGATCGAGTATTATTATTCTGTATGCCACTAGAGTTTATTATATTTTATAAATTTATAACAACAAGCAGGATATGTAAACAATATCCTGAGTGCGCAATAAACAATATTGTCCACATTTTAAATATGTTGAAAGGTAGTATTTTTACAAGCTTTTATTTAGCTTGCCATGTTCGTGTGTCTGTCTGTATGTGTTTCGGTTCAAATCTGGTGATCCTTTTTTTAAACACTTATACAACACAAGTCCGATTGAGCTGATATTTGGTGTTAGTATGTAAGTTTGATGACAATACAATAATATGGTACCATGGAGCTAGTCTGATGGTAAAGCCGAAAGGTGGCCAATGGAACCACCCAATTAGTCGATATAACCCTGTCGATTTTGGGCTCATTGGATTCGTCTTGGCGAGTACCGGAAGAAGGCCATAGGAACTCAACAGCGAAGCAAAATATCTTCGTTGTTTTTGCTATAAATCATAAAAATTAAAATTATATTATGCTGAGTACCGCTGTCTTACTATTACAGAAGTCACTGTTGGAGTGATCATTAAACGATTTGACGAAGTTATCGTAACGTGCCGCGTTACGTGTTGAATCGGTCATAGCGAATAAGGGCTAAGTTCGCTTTCCTAGCGGTTTTAGGTAAAAGTTAGACCGCAAACGTGCGTCGTAAACACGCTTAGTAATTTAGTCTTTCGCAGGTTAAGTGTAAAGTTTCTTGTTTATGAGCACTTTCCAAACACATTTAAATACTATACCAGGAAAAATAACAGTAAAATTATATTATTTATTGCTTAATTATTCGGGTCTCTAAATAAACATATTCTTTGTTAATGTTTTCATTAAAATATACTGTTTATTATCTTTTACAGATAACATACCCTACAAATAAGACATTAATTTAAAAATAACACTATTTGTCCATTAATCTGAAATAGATGTAATACTATTTAGACACTTACTGTGATTATTATTATAAATAAACGAGTATTAGTCACAATAAGTATTTTACTTAGATTCATCATATTTTTTTTAAATCATATAAAAGTAATGACAAATCCGAGTTTTATACTCGGCCGAGACCGAACTAGAGACAACAGATTTGGAACTAATGGGGCACTTTTTAAGTTATTACATTCACAGAACATTATTGTGAACGCGAAAGTTTGTGAGGATGAATATATGCTTCGCGCAAAAGCTCTCGAACGGATTTTATAAAACTTTATAGTTAAATAGCTTACACATAAGAATAACATATAGGCTATGACTTATAAAGATATTTAAAAATAAAATTCAAAATAAACTGACAGCCTCGTTGGTCTAGTGACAAAGCACATCGCTTTGTGATCACGAGGTCCTGGATTCAAATCCTAGGTCAGACAAATGTAGTTTTTCTAACGAAAAATTCCCAGTATGAGTCCGGAGCCTGGAATTGTGCCCGGTATATGGCAATAGGCTCGCCCCCTATTACATGGGACCTAACATCGTCGGCGAAACGTGGGTGTACTCAGTATACCTCTGCCATCCCCGCTTGGGGAATAGAGGCGTGCCGGTGTGTTCAAAATAAACGGATGCGCAGCCGGGGTAATCTATTATAAAATATATAGTCTTTTTGAAAACCCGAACATTTGCAATTGTATGTAGGGAATTTCCTTCCTGTCTTTTAATTAAAAAATGAAAACAAAAATAATAACACGTGAAGACTGGATAGAATACAATTACAACTACTAATAGTTTTAATTTACAAAGATCTTTTTTAAAAACAAGCTTTTATAGAAAAAACACAATGATATCTTTTTAAGTTGAGGAGTTCCTATGGCTTTCGGCTCCATTATCAGACCTTGGACTCCATCCGGGTCTAAAGTACTCGGCAAGACAAATCTAACCAGTTCAAACACGACGAGGTTATATTGGATAGCTTGGTGGTTTCATTAGCCACCTTTTGGCACCATCATAAGGCCCGGAACACTATCTGATTGTATAGCAGTTGTCAATACCAATCTAATAAGCCTAAGCACGAGGGGGTTACGTTGTATAGTTCACATGTTCCTATGGCCACCTTCCGACTCCATCATCAAACCAGCTCCATGGTATGCCAAATTTCAGCTCAATCGGATACCTGCAAGTGCTAGAAAAATGCATCAAAAGATTTGAACTAAAAAGACAGACAGTCATAAAACTTCCGCTAAGTTTAGTTATTTCTTGGAACTAAAAATTACAATTAAATGCAACAAATGATGAAGTATAAGATTAAGTAATCCACTATTGTGCATTTATTTTTAACCATGTATAAATACTGGAAGCAGCAGAAAAACGCCGTCTCTGGTAGCCAGACTCAATCTATCGCTATTAATCGGGAATGTAGCCATCTTGCTCGGGTTTCTTTGAAACTACCTTTAGCAATGTTATACAAATTACTACTTTTTCAATCTTCATCTCTAATATTATGGAGTGCGGGATATCTAAATTGCTTAAAGG
The DNA here is from genome assembly GCA_905147815.2 of Phalera bucephala. Taxonomy (NCBI): domain Eukaryota; kingdom Metazoa; phylum Arthropoda; class Insecta; order Lepidoptera; family Notodontidae; genus Phalera; species Phalera bucephala. The sequence goes on from LR990625.1 coordinate 15,816,874, forward strand.
CGATTTATAGGAAAATAGTTTAGAAGCCAAAGGAAAGGCTTAAATTGTTTATATTATTATTTTTATGCATTTTATTTTCATAATAAATGCATATCACCGCATGCACCACTGAGGTTTTCGAGTCTTCATTCTCACATCCGTTTTTCGGTATACCCCAAATATAGCCGAAGGATTTTGGTATCAATACGACAATTATCTAGTCGTTCAATTTTTTTTATCTAACATACAGATTTTGCTATCTTTTCCCTTAGCGAATATTATCACACATATGTTTTGAGGCCTCTCCGTTTTATCTCTTACCAGTATCCATAGAAGCTCCTTCCTACTTCCCGATAGCTAAACAACGAATTTTTTCAACGAAAAGATATCAAGTGATGTCGAAACACCAATTCAGTTGGCATTTTCCATACCTATTACTCAACTGAAATTTTTTGTAATTTAAAGAAACCACGTGATTCCAATCAATAAATAGTTCATAAACTGTTTTACGACATACGTTTCGGCACAGGCTCAAGGACAAAAACAAAAGGAAATAATTGAAGTGGCCGATAAATGGATAGAAACAAGCTACTTGATGGAGTCGGGGGTCAACAGGCGAGAACGATCGGCAACTATTGGACATAATTATATAACTGCTGAACACCCGTGATTTCAGCGGGTCAATGACACATTGTTGCGTATTTTATTTATGTATACATAGAGTACGTTGACAGACGTTGGAAGAGAATAGCCAGGGATTGTACTCAGTGTCGTGTAATTGTGCAATGTAGGCTGATGATGTTAAGTAGCGTCCCACTCGGTCAGTTCGAGATGGATAAACGTTTAAGCCATTTTGAAATGCCCTAAACAGTCAATCCGAGCGTTTCCATGCTTTGGAGGGCACGCTTAGCCTCCATTTACCACTTAATGTACTTGAAAAGCTTTACTTAATGTAGCGTATAAGAAGGCTTATGGGCGTCTCGATAAGTTCAAACAGCAGGTGATTTCGTCATCATCAGCCGAAAGACGTCCACTGCAGGACAAAGGCCTCCCCCAAAGATCGACCGGCTTTATGCTGTACGCATCCAGCTTCTACCCGCGACCTTCACCAGGTCATCGCTCCACCTTGTGGGGGGCCTGCCTACTCCACGTCTTTCGGTACGAAGGTGCCACTCGAGAACCTTTCTGCCCCAACGGCCGTCAGTTCTACGAGCGATCTGCCCCGCCCACTGCCACTTAAGTTTGGCAATTCTGAGAGCACTATCGGTGACTTTGGTTCTCCTGCGGCTCTCCTCATTTCTGAGTCGGTCTCGCAGAGAAACTAAGCTCAAAGGTTAAATATTATTATTATATAACAAAAGTACATACACATTATTCTAACAAATAAATTTAAGTAAATCAGAAGTCATTTGACAACATGATATTTGCAAAGATACATTTCCTACGACTGTAAGACAGCCAGCTTTAAAATATAAAAAAAATAAACACCGTCACGCCTATATTCCCCAAGCGGAAGTGGCAGAGGTGTACTGAGTACACCCACTTTTTACCGACGATGTTAGGTCCCATGTTATAGGGGGCGAGCCTATTGCCATATACCGGACACAATTTCAGCCTTCGGACTCAAACTGGGAATTTTTCATTAGAAAAACTACATTTGTCCAACCTAGGATTTGAACCCAAGACCACGTGATCACAAAACGATGCGCTTTGCCACTAGACCAACGAGGCAAGCTTTAAAACATATCAGGAAGAACTCCTAGTGGGTACAACATACACAGACAAACTCTATAAAATATAAATTACAATCAAGAATAATGTGTCTAGAGTTCCTAGAACACCTATTAGTGGTGTGCTAGCCAAAATTTATTGCTACATGTGTACATATGTTACAAATATGTACCATTCATAGAAGTATGATATTGAAAATAACCAGATTGCACAGGTATTTGACAGTCTTTTTAGATTCTGTCAACCTTGGTCCAAAGTCTAGACCAAAGTTACATTAGTAAATTCTATTTTTATCAGTCTATGCTATGATTGTAACTACATAACTAATTCTCTTTTTTCTGTTATTTGGCACAGAGATCCCTTTTAATTTGGTGCCATAAGCATGGCTATTAGGTTTTTTTTATTTTATTTTATTTATTATGCTTTATGCACTATAATATTTTTCACATACTGTCGTTTTACCACGATTAAATATTACAAAATGCAATTGCAATTGCAATTAATCTGATAACATTTTTCCCATTTCTGCTTTACAGGGATTTGATCAATAATATGTTGTTTGTAATCGAAACTGTTATTTTTGACTGATCAAGTAATCTTTCGCCTTTTATAAATATAAACCAGATTTGTACACCGTCACGCCTATATTCCCCAAGCGGGGGTGGCAGAGGTGTACTGAGTACACCCACGTTTCGCCGACGATGTTAGGTCCCATGTAATAGGGGACGAGCCTACTGCCATATACCGGGCACAATTCCAGACTCCGGACTCGTACTGGGAAGTTATTCGTTAGAAAAACTACACTTGTCCGACCTAGGATTTGAACCCAGGACCTCGTGTTCACAAAGCGATGCGCTTTGCCACTAGACCAACGAGGCAGTCAGACAGTAAGACAAACCAGATTTAAGTTTTATAAAGCGAAACACGCAATAAAGATTTAGCGCAGTGGTTAAGAGCTTAAGCCGCTCTGCCCACTGCGTCTAATATAAAAAAAAAAGAATAGAATAAGCAATGCAATACTGTGACAATGTTTTACATATTCTATTTATAATTTTCATTCGGTAAGAAATCAGAATGTGTTACCATGTGATTATTATATTTTTCACATAAGATGGGTAGTGACAGTTCTAAGTGCTAAACGAAATTAATATTTGATTCAATGGTATTAAGGTATATAACTATAAGTATAGAAACGGGGCATGACTCTTATTGTCATTGAATAAAGTATAATTTTCTTTGACACTTACAACTGTCACAGTACCCATCCTTCATGAAAATGCTGTAATAGAACAGAGGCGGACTTAATGCTTAAGGCATTTTCTAACAGTCTACCTTAGGGTGATGTAGAAACAATTGAAGCAAGTGCATAAACCACATGAATGACGATTAGAAGCGTTTTTCGTTATAAAAAAAACACACTGTTACAGAAAGTTGAATGTTGAATCAAACTATCGCTTATTTATTATATGTTAAAAACAAATAAAATTGTAAAATAGCTGAAAATTTTAAATTATTTCTCATTTCATGCAAACGTTGGTAAAATTTGCCAATTGGCAAATTGAAAACAATAAATAGACGTATAAATACGAAGAAAAAATACAAAGAAACAACAACATATTTATAGCTATATATAAATATGAATTGACTGCCTCGTTGGTCTGGTGGCAAAGCGCATCGCTTTTTGATCACAAGGTCCTGGGTTCAAATCCTAGGTCGGACAAATGTAGTTTTTCTAACGAAAAATTCCCAGTATGAGTTCGGAGTCTGGAATTGTGCCCGGTATATGGCAATAGGCTCGCCCCCTATTACATGGGACCTAACATCGTCGATGAAACGTGGGTGTAATTAGTAGACCTCTGCCACCCCCTCTGGGGAATATAGGCGTCACGGTGTTTTTTTTTTTAAATATGAAACTAAAAAGTCCTTTTTGAACTGTACTCTTTGCATACCACGCAAGATATCTGGCTTAATGATATAGATAGATAGAAAAAAAGTCAAATTGTAACGTTTTATTGGTTTGTAAACAAATCAACGATGGTCGCGTTAATATCGTGATTTGATATCATTTCCTTTGCAACGCCGCGCCGTGTCAGGAATTTTTATGGTAGTGGTAACAATAAATTTCCTCACTCGATAAGTTATGTGTTATGCAATGCCATTAAAAGTGGAATGAGGCATATTACCTCCATTCGATTGTAAGTTTAAGAGCTTCGTGTGGAGTTAAGGCTTTCCGCATTTTTTGTGTATATACTCATTAGCTGTGGTAATTAACCAAACATTTTGTTTCTTTTAAAGGTGTTATTATAATAGCAAATGTGAAATAGCATACTATATTTTTTTATTTAGCTCTCGTTTCCCTTTTTTTTTTTAAAAATAACGTAGCCCCACAGTAGAATTTATTCCTGTGTCGTGGGTGCGTTTACAAACATGAAAATTCACATACACAAATACCCAGACCGGACCAAATAATTGTGGGTCACACAAAGATTTGTCCCATGCGGGAATCGAACCCGCGACTATTAGACACAGTGGGTGGAGCGGCTTAAGCTCTTAACCACTGCGCTAAATCGTCCGTCTCTACCCGCTCCGCTCCGCTCTATACTAGTTTCTACCCGCGACATGGTCCGCGTGCACTTTAGACAGAAACGTAACATTTTTCCGGGATAAAAAGTATCCTATGTTAATCCAGGTAATAAACTGTGTGCCAAATTTTATCCTAATCCGTTCAGCCGTTTTACGTGATTGAGTAACAAACATCCAAACATACAAACTTTCACATTTATAATATTAGTAGGTTTAAGACTGTAATCAAGAAAGAAGGCGCTTGTATGACTGTTCGACCACGTGTTCTTAGCGCTCACAAAGGTTAGGCAACATTTGGCTAGATCGGTCTGAGATGGTTAACCATTTTCATGTTCGAGCTCTCCGTGCTTCGGAAGTCACTTTAAGCCGTTGGTCCCAGGTAGCCGTTAAGTCAAGTTGGGAACTTTATAGGTGGCTTGATCAGTTCCAGCAGCAAGTGGTCAGAAATTTGCCTCCACCAATCCGTGCTGTGTCTACGCGGTGAAGTGTGACTTAATCTCTCTCATGAAATAAAACTACTTTTGATTTTGATTTTTAAGTTCCCAACGTTTCGAGTATTTTGCAGTACCCATGGTACGGGGAGGGATTGAGGTTTTGGCGTTAAAAAAGTGTTATTACTTGTGAAAAAAGGCTTTTGCTAAGCAATGCGATAGTACTGGCTGATTTATTAAACTAAGAAAGAGTATTTGAAGTGTTCATTCACATCACAATTTTGATGCCATTTCGTGACCGCGCACACAATGCTATATTAACCCAACAAAAACTCCATTTAATATGGAAATTGAACCGTGTGTCGACACTAAAATGATACTGCTTTAGCTCCCTTTGCGCAAATCACTGTAACAGACCATTGTGATTGTAATATATTCGTAAAATATGTGTAAGCATCATTGAATAAACCAATTAAGATTTGAAGTACATTTCAATTTTATTATGGCAGTAAATTTGGAGTTACCAACGGTCCGCTTCTTTTGTGATATTAAAATTACTTATGGTGGCATTTAGTATTGGTGGCAATCACGAGTTCCTGGATTCCAATCCTAAGTCGAAAAGGGAGCTTCTCTTATCGAATCGTCATCATACTCCAAAGTTGTGCCCCGACTTAAAGCAATGGACTCGTCCCCTATTACATTGAGACCTAACATCATCGACAATATGTTGATGTAAATAGTACATCCGAACCACTCACGCTTGAGGAATTAAATAACTAAGCAACTGTATGCGTCGATGTAAAGACAGATCTTTTCAAACTTCCTATACCGGTAAATAAAAAATTACAACGCTTCATACAAATCTTCGTAAAACTCAATTTGGATTCTCAACTGGTCTAAATTGAAGAAACCGAAAATTAAATCGGTACTATACTTGCGTGCCTACTTGCTCGTCTTTACACATCTCCATATTAAAACCCAGTTTGTAATTTCGTAACAAAGTTGATCCATACGGATGCAACTGGTACATCGACACACTCTTAGTAAAGGATTAAAGTCACTGCCGCTATTAAGAATTACTTTAAGGGCATTAAGTTAATAAAGACATTAATCTTTCCTGAGAGCTTAGCACGAACCATTTTTGACGTTATCGTGATATTGTCGAGAAAGCGTGCTGTCACGTTCAACCTTATTTAGTACATGATTAGTGTGAAAAGGATGGAAAATCAGCTCGATAGCGTCAATGTGTTCGCACTAAGCCGCCAGTATTGACAACGTTGTATGTATTTAAAAAAGAATCCATTGTCATAATGACAGATGCTTGCTATTATTATAATGTCAAATCTCTTTTTAAATTTAAACGAGACTGAAGTACAGTCATGACAATAACAACAATAATAATCATTTTATTTATTAAACTAACTATATAATGGTTTAGTTCCGTCTGGGACGTAATAAGTTGATTAATACATTACATAGGCATTACGCAGATGTAGCCAATATTTTAATGCGTTAATATGGAAGTCTCCGAGTCATGCCTAAGAAGCGGTGCGGCGCAATGCGACGCGTACCGAATAGAATAGGCATTATTGACAGAGGATAGAGATAGTTTGGAGTTAAAAGGGGGAGAATTTTGCACACCAGTGGGACTCATTCAGTTACTTAAAATTGAGATGTGGAAAAATTAGTGACGTTAACACTCGGTTACCGTGTTATTTTTAACGCCTTATTTAAAACGCATTTTAACGCAGACTTGAATATAAACACCGTTTTCCCTATATTTCCTAAGTGGGGGTGGCGGAGATGTATCGTAAACACCCATTTGTACACCCAAACTTAATTGTAAAAAACACAATTAATTGGACATGCCTGGTTTACAGTGCAATTAGTCAACCTTTTTTCTTATCAATGTTACTTTCCAATCGATCGTTAAAAGTTTATATTACCACAAAGTTTATATTACGAATTTTATCATTATTTTTATTGCCTTAAAATCAGTACTTAGTAGCGGGTTTTGTGAACGTGAATCTTTATTTCATGGAATTTTAATTGATGGAGCATTCTTTGCAACACTTTTCAATTTAAATAACTAAAAATGAATAACCTTTTACTTTTTTGTTTCAGAGCGTGTTGTGTGTTCATTTGTTGTTTATATATTTAATTTATAACCAACTAGCTTCTGCCCGCAACTTTGTCCACGTTAACTGTAGAGGGGATCCTAACATTTTTCCGGTATATGTTAATCCAAATTTTTATGACTTACGGGGCCGAGACGTGGCCACTCACAGTGGGACTAGTCCACAAATTCAAAGTCGCACAGCGGGCTCCATAGCCGACGTCTCTTCGAAGGATAAAATTCGTAACGAGGTAAACCGACAAAGAACCAAAGTTACCGACATAACTCGCAGACTCAGTAAGCTAAAGTGGCAATGGGCTGGTCACATCTGCAGAAGGACCGACGACCGATGGAGCAAGCGTGTCCTAGAGTGGAGACCGCGACTTGGTAAGCGTAAGGTAGGACGGCCCCCAGCTAGATGGACCGACGACCTCAAAAAGGTCGCTGGGACAGACTGGATGCGGAAGGCGGAGGACCGTGTGCAATGGCGCGTGTTAGGAGAGGCCTATGTCCAGCAGTGGACTGCGATAGGCTGATTGATTGATTGTGGCAAATTTCATTCAAATTCATTAAGCCGTTTTTGCATGATTGAGTAACAAACATACAAACTTTCACATTTATAATATTAGTAGGATTTCTTCTATAGACACGCTTAGGGGTAAAATATGTTTAGCAAAACAGATCTTCTTTCTTATCTTCATTGAACAGAGTGGGACATGCAGAGGATATTACATTTCCAATATTTGATCATAAAATTTTAAATGATCCAGTGACTTAAAATACACTTGGAATAAACCACTAAGGAATGACATGGCCCCGAGAAGTTAAATCTCAATCGTATTTGTATGTAAATAAATTTAATTTTACCGTGCCCCCACAAGTAACAGACACGATCAGCCCCATATCTATACAGAGTTGTAAATTGATTTCTTTCAAACATTTTGTGTACCACACCATTAAAATGTATGTAGAAACAGTTTAAGTATTAATTAACATCGAAGTACATATGAGGTATAAGTACATATGAGGTAGACGTAAATTTTACTCGATAAACATTATACGCAATGGAATATGTAAAATAAATAAAATGTTGCAATCATTTTATAGGCGATAAAAAGTAGTGCAGAAGTGGACAAATTTCTTACTTCTACTGGCATGTAAGTGATATAATAAATGTTACTTGACAAATATACAACCGTGTATAATTGAATGAATGAAATGAATCCAATGAGTGGTCTCTGGAAATTACCGATCCAAAATTACCAAATACCAATTGCGCGCAGTCAGAAAGATACTTAGTAAGCACATTTTTCGCTGAGCCATACGGTTACCATTATTATGAATTTATTTAATTTCATACACTTAAAACCTGCTAAGTTCTTAGTTTTTCGTTTCAATCAATCCCTTAATAAATTTCTCCAATTGTTAATAAATTATTGTATTTTCGTACATAGAACTTCTTTAAATTGATTTACACTCTAATACTATGAAAGCACTTTACACACAACCCATCCATACGTTTAATAAAAATAAAATAAATAAAAATAAAATATAAATGTTTTATTTAGTAACCCAGGAGAAATTACAGTAACAGTGGTTGAGATACCCTTTTAGGTAAATATTATACTTGTGCTAGAGGATCCCGCTCTCCATTTTTACATCCATTTCACATTAATATATACGTGAATGTAGTTATGTACGTTTATTTTCGCGCCTAAACATCTATATCCTTTATCCAAATGAAGGATATAGATTCACTCTTGATTCACTATAGGTTGCATCCGAGGAAAGTACATAGGCTACGTTTTTCTCAAAAAACTCAAGGAGTTAGAAATAGGGGAATGAAAATTTGTATGAGGCATCATTTCTGAAGTAAGGGATATTAAAATTCAGATTGAGGTTTTTGGTAAGACATAAAGACTTGCGTGTTTAAATGAAGTCGTCTACAAAATACATGTCAGAAAATCACACGAACGAAGTTGGACTACAGCTAGTTATTTATACTCGTCACGCCTGTATTCCCCAAGCGGAGGTGGCAGAGGTATACTGTGTCCACCCACTTTTCGCTAACGATGTTATGTCCCATGTTACAGGGGTGAACCTATTGATACACTCGGAATTTTTTGATAGAAAAGCTACATTTGTCCGACCTGGGATTTGACTTTAGGATCTCGTGACTGCAACGCGCATTATTCGCCTCGAGACCAACAAGGTAGTCAATTGTTAAGAAAAAAACCTAAGAGTCATTTATGCAGTTTATAAAGGGAACTTTATTAAATCTCAAAATACCCAGAGAACACTGCCTAAGCACAAGAGAGCAGTAACTCAACCCCGTCATATGGTCCCCGAGAAACAAGTTCATACGCCTGGCACGCATTAGCGACGGTGTCGGATTCGCTTCCTGCCACACCGCGTATCTGCTCGTAATAAACGTATACCTAACCTAAGTGCGTACAAAAAATAAGTCTGGGCTTAAGAGAGGTTATAATTTCCCGTAGGAATGGACTGAGAATAAAGGAGGCAGATGAAAACTGTGATCTTTTGGAAATTCAGGTAGGTAAATTACCTTTTCTATCTACGTAAGTTATTTTCATTTAGATAGTTATCTATGAGAGTGGAAGAAGCTGACGAAGAAGAAGAAAGAAAAAGAGACTTGCCACTGTGCTATCAATGTACGATTTACGATACAAAATATTTTGCATAAGGTATCAATAGAGCATACCGCAAAACAACCAATAAAAAAACACAACTGACCTTATCGCTAAAAAGCAGTCTTTGGCAGGCAAGGGAGCCTGCCAAAGACTGCTTTTTAAAGGAGAAATATTTCAGGTACCTTCGTAACTTTTGTCGACGGACGATTTAGCGCAGTGGTTAAGGGCTTAGTCCGCCCCGCCCACTGTGTCTAATAGTCGCGGGTTCGATTCCCGCACGGGACAAATCTTTGTGTGATCCACAATTATTTGTTCCGGTCTGGGTATTTGTGTATGTGAATTTTCATGTTTGTAAATGCACCCACGACACAGGAATTAATCCTAGTGTGGGGCAACGTTTTATTAAAAAAAAAAGAAGAAAAAAAAAAAACTATGTATATAACATGTCTACAGAGACATTTGTCTCTGTAGATATGTTATATACATACAACCATACTTTAAACGCCTGGTTTTCTGAAAATAGAAGTCCTAGGTATGTAGTACAGTAACATTTTGCCGTTGTTTTCTGTCTCAATGTGACAGACGATGTGCCTGTCGTCATTCTGTCGACATATCATTACATGTCCTTGGGTTTTTTTAAATTTTTCCGACATAGAAGTTTTGTCAATATGTTTTCCTCTAGCTTTCCTTCATCCTATTAATCGCATATAAGTTTCGAAAAACTCAGAAGGGCAAGCCGAGGTTTAAACTTAAGGCTGGCAAGGAATATTGTATATCATTTGGTTTAAATGTATTGTTACTAAAATGAGTCTGGCTACATAAGTAAATGTCGACAACGGGTATATTTCATAAATAAGTTCTAAAGTAAAAATCTACTGCGACTTCAAATAAATAATATTATCACGAAAACAAACGGCCAATATAGTTAATCAATTAAATAGTCAATCTTATTGAAGCAATGATCCGACAGCAACCATAATAATACAACAAATACTCAAGCTAAACACATTTCAAAGCCTCAACAAATCATCGCTACAGTCGATTGGGTTATTTAAACACCACTTCCTCAGCCCATATCACTGATTACAATCTCGGACCGCTGCCGCGTGCCGTAACGAAAACCTTGTTTAATCAGTGGTAGATAAAATCGGCAACAAGAGAGCGCCTAGTAACATGTACAGAGGATGTTACGTTAATCCATTAAGAGGCATGTCATAGCCGCTGGTTGATTATCTGACATCGATTACAGGTGGGGCAAAGTGAATAGGGTGACACCTTAGTGATGTACTACTGGTTCACTTCAATATTTATTGCCGAAGCTGAGCCTGAGTAGTGGGTACTTATTTTCTATTTAAGATTCCTATAAGTGAGATACTTGTAGCAAAAAATACAAAATATGACCAAAATGCTCCATACACGCTCAATTCAAGGAATAATGAGGCAGTAGGTACCACGGTATTCATCACCAAAGTTAAGCAGCGATCATCTCATTTAGTCTAAGATAGCAAAGCACTTGATGCATTTCTATTTTTTGCGTCCGTATGCTTTTAAAAACACATCAAGCCGTTGGCCCCTATTGCCAATTCATGTGATAATCGCAAAGACAAGTTGGAACCCTTTTGGGCGGCGGTTTATCAGTTTTAACAGCAGAAAGCCACAAATCTGCCTCGACTTCACACGGATCCAGTACAGATGTACTAGATTCGTGTGATGGAGTGTAACCTAACCTTTCCTACCTTTGTGAAAGAAGTCCTTTACCTAACAGCTCGAGCTGTTTTATATTTATTGCTGTACTAATTAAGCTTTCTTTGGAGATGCGGAAGATTAAAGCATCACAAGCATTACATCATTAGAATTGGTGGACTTAACATTTTGTTCAAATGGTCGACTATTAATTATTAGTGCTTCCTAGATAATTCGCTTTTATATTAAACGTGTAAGCATGGTAATTCTAATGCAGACCGTGAAGTTATGTAGTTCTTTGGCTTTCATCCAACGCACCTAATTGTCCAGTGCAAAAACAACTCTATCCCATTAAGATATAGTTTAGAATTCTAGTCTTTCTGATACTCGCAAAGTCTTGAAATAACTGTGAACGACTTATGTATCTCGGGCATCAACTTATTGGAACTAAGGTGAAGTTCAACCAATGTAGGACTTTATATACAAATGAAACGTTGCTTCGTCCATCGTAATGAACATGTTAATTCATACTACAAATATGACCAAAGCTTAGGCCCTTCGACAACATCCAATGCATATCTATATAAAACCCTTTCTTCATCTACGTTTATCAACCACAATTTCTCCAAGCAATGAACCAATCTTAGCTATTTATTTATGCACTTTCGGTCCACGTTCGTCTAACTGCATGTTCATTCGTATACATAGAACCCTTTCTAAAGAGTTCCTAGCTACGCTATCGTCGGATTCATCTCAGCTGGTAGTTCACAACTGGCGATCTGGAAGCACCGCTGTTGGCTATGCAAATACGGCCCGACCACCGTATTGGTTCATTCGTGCTCCATGTGATTCTAATCTTTATTGCTTCGTGTTTGTTTGGTGTATTTTAAAATAATAAAGTGCTAATAGTTCCCGTTTCTGTTTTTCTACAATATTTCCAAGATTATGGTAAGTTGCATGCTTCATTTAAGACAATTGCCAAAAACTTGTTCTATTTATGGATGTCGATCTTGCAGGTATTTTGTATACTTTGACCAAGATTTATAATTGTATCCAATGTAAATTGATTATTTTGGAGATTAATAAGCTGATTGTTACAAATGACACAAAATTGATAATGATTGCTGAATCGATGATTGGAACCTTTAAAGGTTAATATATGCTCAGCGGATTGATTTGTCTACAGATTACCATAATTTTATTCGTTTGAATTACAAACCCACTCGTTTTAATTCTAATTAGGTAATTTAGCAACTTCTTATATGTCCTAATTAAAATTCTATTATCACTTGCTTATGGCGGATGATAACATTGTGACGAAATATGCAGGTTTGCAAACCAGTTGTTAACTGAGTTCTACAAAATAAAGAAGGGCTCATCCTCACACAAAATAGGTAATACAGTTTCTTCAATGTCCGCAGCTCTTATTTAATTGTAATAAGGTCTATAATATTATGGATTTGAGTGACGGTGCCAAAACTTCACAGAACCCCTTATACTAGTAGGGCAGATAAAGTATATTTATAATAGTTACGTTTCGGAGCATTACTTCCCAATCGTTGTTATCGGTTATCCCATAGAAACCTATTTGGTTACGCAAATTACCATTAGCTTGAATGTGTCTATTTAAGCAATTGACTATACTACGAAACTTAACATTAGCATACACGATTTAATAGTACTATTTTCATACGTTCGTTTTTTGTACTTATTCTGATTCTGTTTAAAAAAGCTTTCGCTAAACCGATGCTCTTTAATCATTATCCCACTAGCAATAATTTATCTGAGGTGTAGACCCTCTTGGCTGATTGGTATTGATGAGTCTGTGGTATAGCTGCAGGTACAGCCTAAACTACCAGTATGATAAAAGCGAAAGTCTAGATGATTGATATTTAGATTTTTGGGTGTTTGTTTCTGAACTGTACAGCTGATACTGATTCAGACCAAATTTTGGAAGAGAGATAGATAAAAAGCTGTAATAATATAGAGGCTCAAATTTTGACAACAATAACCAGACGCCTAAGCCGGTGGCAATAACAAGATTTCTATGTGTAGGTACTAATTAATACCGCATAAAATCGTCTCCTCTATCATCTACTCTCTCTCTCTCTCTCTCTCTAACCTCGATTTGTGAGAAACCTTTGCCTGGCTAAAGAATAGCATAGGCTGAAATTATAAAATCGCGTCCGTAACCTCTTCGCTCGTCACAGCGCAGATGATCTAAGGCGGAATAACCTGTTATCGTGCACGTGGCGCATCGCAGTGCAAACAGAACGGCGTACGATGCGCATGCGCCGCCGGCGATGCGATCCGGTGCCGACACGACTGGGCCTTTCGTTACGGAATGCATTCATATCAATACATCTATGATTCATGCATTAATCTTTGTATACTGCGCAAAACTATATATTTTAGGACCCGCAGTTAGAGTATTTTTTTTTAACGCGACACGATGATTTATATGCAATATATAAAAAAAGAACACAAACAAACTTTCACGACTATATTCCCCTAGCAGGGGTAGCAGAGGTGTACTGAGTACATTCAGATTATGCGCAGGATGTACACAATACACCTGCCACCACTGTTTGAAGGAATATAGGCGTGACTGTGTAAATGTTCAGACTATTTCCCGGTGCTTATAAATACGAGCTAACTAATCTCTTCCGCCATACCAGCTGGCAGGAGAAGAATAGCGCAGGGGATCCTTCGAGGTGGCAGAACGTGAGGGGCACGGGACCCTCAGCATCCTTTATGCGTGACCCTAAGGAGGGTGGAAGCGTTAAATCACCCATGCCACCGGAAGCACCACGTCGATGTAAGACAAGTTTCCTTACCGGAAGCTATACTTCGAAGAGCCAACAACAGTCCGACTCTGGTCTTTTTCATGGAGATTCCGTAGCCCTTTTCCAGGGTCGATGCCAGCCACGGTAAATGAAGAATTTAGCCTAGGTGATATACAATACAAGAAAAATAACAGAAGACACATAGCAAGTGTGACAAAAGCGGCATTATAAAAAAGTAAAATAGGACTCTCGGGCCACACTCCGTTTACACCATTGTAACCTACCGATATTTTAAATTTAGACACATAGCAAGTGTGACAAAAGCGGCATTATAAAAAAGTAAAATAGGACTCTCGGGCCACACTCCGTTTACACCATTGTAACCTACCGATATTTTAAATTTAGACACATAGCAAGTGTGACAAAAGCGGCATTATAAAAAAGTTAAATAGGACTCTCGGGCCACACTCCGTTTACACCATTGTAACCTACCGATATTTTAAATTTCACATTTTCAGATTGCTGTTTACAAAATGTATAGAATTTCTAGAAAATAAGTGAAATAATTTTTATTCCACAATTTTCCTGACTATTTCAGGAATTATAGTATATATATTTCTAACGAATTGTATATAAGGACGGATTACATATATATCCGGTAATATGTGTATTCCTTTTGGTCCATGGATAATATTGACAGGGGAGCGTTGGTGTAAAATTTTACTAAATGTTAACATTAATACTTAGTAAAATTTTCCTATTTCCAAGGACATATTTCAAAAGGTGGGTCCGCATGTTTATTAATTAAAAAAGAACTTGCGTAAATTTCATAGGAAACGGCAACTCTGCGACTTTTATATAGTAACATTCCACTTAATGACAGCGTAAGTTCCGATTTTAGCCGCGGGCCAAACGATCCTCCTCGGAGTGTACAAGATTTCTAGGAATACTATGACGCGTCAACTCTGACACTTGTGCAAATTCACGCTTCTGATACAGCACGCGATGACGCGAACTGTTGGGTTTAAACAATAAAGTTAATTGGCCGATTATAACGGCACACGACCATCCAGCGAGAACACTATTGTTAATTAAGAACAACAATTAAACAATTGCTGACAAGCTTATTTTATTATTGGCTTATCTTATTGTGCGTTCAATTCTTGACTGCCATGTGCAAGACGTATTTTAAACGTTGTTCCCGTTCATTAATTTACCTGTGAATTTATTATTACTATCACTATTAGAAAGCATCTATTTATAGAAAGAATCTAGTACAAATTCTACAAAAATTAGTACACAATTAGAGCTTGAGAAAAATAAAATTCTCTATACTAATATTAGATGGGCTGAATTAACAACGCAATCATTAAAAAAAATATGAGAAAATACATATTTGCAATCATTATAATTTAATCCATATGTAATAATGTGCTGTAACGTTATCAGATAGCTTCTCTTAACATTTATTAATACTAGATGCGCATAAGGAAACGCTTTTAACCTCAAAGCACATCATAAAGGTAATAAGCAAATGCAATAAAGGAAGGGGTTGTTATCTTCACATTTGCAATACACCGTAAATGACTAGTACCGTTTCTTGAACCGTCCCTGCAACGCACCGCACAAAACAAGCGCCAACGGAAACAAGCAATAATACTCACCGTTATTAGATGTATTTTACTTATGTTGTACCTATTACCTATGTTGCACCAGTTCACACTATTAAAAATGCTGGCCAGTAAGGAAAAATATTTAACGAAAGTTCTGACGCTAAAAATACTGTTAGTAACGATCCAAAGAATCAAAAAAGTTCTAACACTGTAAAAAAAACTGGCCAGTCACAAAAATAAGTATCTAACGATCAAATTTAGAATCAGGTACGTTCTGACACTATAAAAAATGCTGGCTAGTAAGAAACAATAAATAACGATCGAATTTAGAATCAGGGAACTTCTAAATATGAAATTTAAAACGCGATTCAATTTTCCCTGATTGGTGAGCTTTTCTTAATGACGTCGCGACGCGCCTGCGCGTAGTCCCAACCGGCGCGGACAACGGCTTTCGACTGTTTGATAAAGGGCTTCACAGCAAGAACTCTAAAACACCACAGTGGGAACTCAAAAACACCAGTGAAGTGAAAAGTAAAAATGTTACAAGTAAAGTTTGAGTACACGACTACATTTATAAAAGATCACGGAAATGTAAATGTGCTGTTGGTTCAGCAATAAATTGCTCCGGAGCGTAATATTATCTGAATATAGTGTTTATTACTCGAATACGTACATTTTACTACCGCTGAGGTGAACGATATAATGTAGAGATTATAAGTTATGGAACACAACTTTTGAGTAACTGCAGTTGCATTTCTGTGTTGCATTAAACACCGCCACACTAATTTTCCCCAATCGAGCTCTGTGTACACCCTCTCTACGCCAATAGTATTATGTCTCATTATAATAGAGGGTGACCCTATTACCATCACATTGGACATGATTTTCGACTCCGGACTGATACTGGGAATTTTTCTATAATAAAATTACACTTTGCCCAACTTAGGATTCGAAACCAGGACCTCTAGATCGCAACGCCAATCATTTACCACAACACCAACGAGGCGGTTTGTGCTCACTATAATATAAACAATTATTTTAAATAGTTAAGTAATGCCAGTTTAATTACAGGGAGCAGTTATTCTTGTGTGTTGAAATTAATTTCACTTGTAGCAAAAAATTACATATAATATATATATGTACTCTGTCATCATCAGTTTTATGTCATATTTATGTCAGTAACGGTTTTACTCGTTTTATTTTTATGAATTATAATAATTTAAGGAGTTTATTTAGCGTGACAGCCCATGGTCACTCCACGGGCCTAACCAGAATACCAGCGCTGGTGGGTTCAACCAGCATAATGCTGAGGCTATTTGGTATCCATACGTAAATATACGTGCTTGATGGCAGTATAATTTATATATCATTATGCAACATATTATATTAAGTTTATTGCCATTATCACTTTTTGTTTTGCTTGTTATGTACCACATTAAACGTTTTTCTTTCTTTCTTTCCAATAAAATTAATGTTTTAAAGTAATTTGTACCTCTACCACGAGATGCATTTACACAAGTTTCTTTCGTGTCCAAATCTTTACATAATTACGTATTACAGTACAGTGTTTTGTACCTCGCCTCCTCACTATGAGTTCTGAAAAAGAAAATACAAAATAAACGATCTTCATAGTGAGAATGAGTTCAGTAACTCGTGGTAGCGTCACTGAACAGAAACAGTCCAATCCTTTCTTTATACCATTTCAAACTGTACAAAAAATCGACTCTACTGACAACTTGTCACTACAAACATTTTTCATAACTAATAGCACGTAAATACGTATTTCATGGCAGTTAATTTGGACCGTACTATTCTTTATAACAATACAAAAACATAGGCTAGCAACTAATTTGGCACTCAACACAAACTCTACGCAGACCAACCAAGACAATAATTAATTTCTCAAAATAACTGAGATGTACTTTTGATGTTATTTTTAAAGATTGAGTTGTGGAAAATCATCGATATATTTGTAACAAATTGCGGCTCACGAACAAAATGACAGCCAATAACGTCAGCGTTTGGATATATAGTGCTACAAGGTACCTATGGCCCGTGGATGTAATTATCATTTTCTTTAAAAAACGTAGCACCACACTAGGATGTATTACTGTATCGTGGGTGCGTTTACAGACATGAAAATTCACATACACAAATACCCAGACCGGAACAAATAATTGTGGATCACAGAGATTTGTCCCATGCGGGGATCGAACCCGCGACTATTAGACACAGTGAGCGGAGTGGCTTAAGCTCTTAACCACTGCGCTAAATCGTCCGTCTTCGTGTCCGGACAATGACAGGGTTTGATAGGGTTGAAAATTTCCTACTGCCAAAAAGAGATTTCATCAAGTGGGTCCACACACTTCTAATGTGCGGACATGAAGTGACATTTCTCTTTAATGACAGCTATAGTTCAATTTTGGCCGCGGGCCAAAATATCCTTGTGTGACTGTAGATATTTACGCACCTATACTCGTAGCTAGCGACTGAAAAAAAACGGTTTTAAATTACACAGGCCTACAACGATTTTGGTGCCCGGGATTTTAGACCTGATTTTAAGTATGTGTTACATGGTGATATCAAAAATGTAACCGGTTTTTTTCTCAGTAGTCTCAGTTTTTTTCAGCTCGAGTTCCTGAGATATAAAATATAAAGTTTTTAGAACATAAATTATATTTTATTGATATTAAACATCAAGGAATTGCCTTCTAAGTGATTTTCTAGAATGAGACTGACGTGCGCAATATAGCATGATTCCCCAGCAATAGTCGGCCATCATATGGGTGTCCCACCTTCCTTGGTATCTATTCTCCATCGTTTTTATGTCTTGGTGAAAACGTTCTCCTTGTTCTTCGCTTAAATCTCCTAAATTGTGTTGAAATTGATCTAGATGACTATTGAGATAGTGTCATTTTATACTCATCTTACAGCCTAAATTTTTGAAACGAACCAGCATTTCTTCTACTAATTCTACATAGTTATCAGCCTTATGATATCCGAGGAAATTCTGTGCAACTGCTACAAAAGATTTCCACGCAAGCCTTTCCCGATCATTCATAGAAGTCTCAAAATTAGTGTTGTATTTCATTAACTGACGTATTTGAGGTCCATCAAAGACCCTGCTTTTAGTTTTTCAGTACTTAAACCAGGAAATTTCTGTGAAATAAACTGATAACATTGACCATTTCTGTCGAGAGCCTTAACAAACTGTTTGATCAGCCCTAATTTTATATGCAAATGCGGAAGAATGATTTTTTCTCTTGAAACTAAGGGTTCATTTATAAGATTTCTTTCTCCGACATCAAGAGCATCTCTCATAGGCCAATTTTTTGTGTCCAATGGTGTGATTTGGCTCGACTGTCCCAGACACAAATAAAGCATGGGTATTTAGTATAACCACTCTGTTGACCCAATAAAAAATTAACCATCTTCAAGTCGACGCAGATCACCCAGTTATGTTCAAAATATTTTGTTTTCTGTAAAAGAATTGAAATTACCTCATATTCTTCTTTCACAGATGTTAAGTGAGCAATTGGAACGGGAGCGTATTTATTTCCATTATGTAGAAGAACTGCTTTGAGACTTCGTTTACTACTGTAAATAAAGAGACGCTATTCATTGGGCTGATAGATCGTCAAACCCATGAATATCAGCAAACCACTCACATTACAGCAATACACAAAATTTTTATCAGATATATAAAAACTGTAATAAGCGTCGTTCTCTCGTGCGATATGTAGACACTCGAAAATCTGAGGAAAGGCATTTTTTTCTTTTAATCTGGACGCTAGTAGCTCAGCACGTGCCTTAGAAAGATCTAAGTCTCTGATGAGGTCATTAAGCTCATTCTGCGAAAATGGCTTAGGGTTTGATGTGTGTCCGCAGTATTCAAAGTCCTCATCTACTTGAGAAGAAATAGGTCTTTCAGCTTTTTCCTCCTGAGATTGCTGCACTAGCTGGTAAAAAGCTGGTATTGAAACATTTTCTGAATGGTCTTTGTGCTGAAGAAATAATAGGCTATTACCTTTTACGGCGATTGTTTTTATTGATGCCCACTATATTAGTCATACAAAAGTAACAGTCGTCATAATGATTTTTTTGTTCTCGCCATATCATAGGCACGCCAAACTTCAAAGACTTACGTGTACTCCCAGTGTCGCAAATGTTCAACGCATAGTTTCCATACACTATGAGGCACCCACACTTTATCTTGGTGCTAATTTCAATACCGAATTAAGCAAAATACAGACGATTCACAGTGTCTGTTATCGATTTACGCTGATCTTTTAGTATGAATTCACCACAAACATAACAATATGTATCAGGATTGTTATCACAACATCTGGACGTACTAGCCATAATGATATAGTAACAAACTTTTTCGATGTGATGGAAAAAAAATGAGGGTAGAAGGTAAACTAGAGCTGATGAGTAAAAATAACGTATGACAATATATTGTACATTACCTACTTTATCGACCATAGGCACAAACAGAACTGTACCAACCAAAAAAAATTTTTGTAGGCCTGTGTTATTAATGACTTCAGATCTTTTTATTATTGGAGTTTTAGCAAACTATAGCATTTTTATGCGTCCTTCTGTTGGCGATGGTTCGTTTCAACTAGTTCAAAATAAGACCACAACTATAGGTGCGTTCTTATTTCAAACTGTCGCCTTTTATCTATAGTCTATTCCAATCAAACATAAAACCTTTTTTCCTTTTTTTTTTCGACACTTCGCCGACAATGTGAGGTGCCATTCAATAGGGGGCGAACCTATTGCCATTATACCGGCAACAATGCCAGACTTCGGAATGATACCGGAATTTTTTTTTTCAAAATATAACAAATTTTTCGACCTAGGATTTGAACCCAGGACCTCGTGATCACTACGCGCGTTATTCGCCGCAATACCAAAGAGAGCGTAGGCAGGCAACAAGGCAGCAGTTTTTGAAATCTATTACACTACATACTATACTATCAGCCTATACTGCCCACTGCTGGGCAAAGGCTTTCACTCACAAATTGAGGTAAGAGAGATTAGGTCATACCACGCGGAACCAGTGGGGATTGATGGAGACAAGTTTGTGGTCACCTGCGGCTGCAACTTATCAAGCCGCCTATAAGGCTTCCAACTCGGCTTAAAGACTACCACATAAAAGGTTTCGCCACATAGCCGAACAGCGCGCCGGGAGCGCGACGGTGGCGCGGCTTGGGTTGTAATGTACTGAAATGTACGGGAGACGCCACACAGCGCAGCCCCGTTCGGCGCAACGGCAAACGTCACAACCGAACGTAGCCGAGCGTTTCTGTTGCGCTCCCGTCGCGCTCCGTCGGCTATTTCACCAAACCTTAAGTGGTAACCTGGATCAACGGCTAAACGTGCCTTTCGAAACACGGAGACGCTTGAATATGAAAATGGCACAAACGGTCACCCATCTCAGGCCAACCGAGTCGAATGCTGCCTAACTTTGGTAATCGATACGAACAACGCAGTCGCGCTACGAGCCTGAAATCTATTAGCAATAAATAAAATAAACCAATTACACTGCCTCATTACTCTGGTGGCGCATAGTGCGAGTAGTGATCATTAGGACCTGGATTCAAATAATTGTTTTTTTTTAAAGCTACGTAGGCTTTTTAAAAAAACAATTATTTGAATACCGAGTACCGCACTAGTAACATTTCCTGTGTCGTGGGCGCGTTTACAAACATAAAATTCACATGCACATACACCTAGACCGAAACAAATTACTGTGGGTCACACAATGATATGTATCGTGCGGGAATCGAACCCGCGACTACTCGATACAGTGGGCGGAGGGACTTAACCCCGTAACCACTGGACCAAGCCGTACGTCAATTAACTAAAAAAATGTAGGCTTAGTCCGGATACTTGAAATGTGTCTAGTATAATGCCAATAGTTTCGCCCCTAATTACACGCGACCTAATATTGTCGGCGAAAAGTGAGTATACACAGAACATCTCTACCACTCCCGCTTGGGGAATATATGGGTTTTTTTCGGAATAAAAAAATAATATAAACTATTTTTTAATTCACAAACTTGTATGTGGGGGTTGCTCTAGCCCAAAACTTCTTTATTACATGTGCTAACCTATCACAACTTTCTCCCAAATCTATCTTTTAAAATAACATCAAACGTACATCTTAGTCATTTCGAGCAATCGATTATTGTCTTGGTTGTCAATAGAAATAGACCTAACATCTTCGGCTATGTATATTTGAGGCTGTCAACGTTAAAGCGGCCTAACCCTCAAATTTTCATATACTGACTTATCCACTACAAATTATTTAAAACATGCTACAATTTAATGCACTACATCAAAAAATGTATCACAGTAATTAAATATAATATGCATCAGAGCTTAAATCAACTATAATAAAATTTATGTACATTGATGTAAAATTTATGAATATCCAAACCCCATTATTTTCATACTGCCTATCTCAAGCTTAGGCCACTTTTGCGTTGACGGCCTCATATGTATTTGGAGTATACACATCACCCCTGGAGAATAAAGGCGTGACAGTTGTTATTTTTAAAGCAATAATGTAAAATATTGTAGAGAAACCTTCACAACAACTCTTGGTTATGCCGTTTCGTGAGAGATTTAGTCGTCAAAAATTTGACTTAACTACCAGGCACATTAAGATTCAAAATACGTTGATAAATCTTCTTGTATTTTAAAACCTCTGTCTATCTCCTCTTAGGTAACAGGCATGATATATGTGGGAATTTCACTTCTTGTTCCTACAAGAAAAAATTAACTAATTCAATAACGTTATAATGGCGAATCGCTATTTCCTCGAACGCTAAGCAATCGAGCGTGATTTATTGCGGGTAATTTAAAAGCTTATCAAAAATTGCTTTATGTTCTAAAGGCTTCATCTTGGCACTTTCTCATTCGCCACGGATCTGGTCGGTCGTGGATTCTTATTTATAAAATATTATCCTTATACGAGTTGAAGAAAATTGCTTGAGAAATATGTATCGTGCAGTAATTATTTAATAACCTGAGAGCTTAGGGTAAAGACACTGACGTCAGCGAAACACTATCCAAGAAGCGTGATGACATGTTCACCTGTATTCTGCTTTATTTTTTTCTTTTTTGTGTTTTATTAAAAAGGTAACCCCACACTAGGATGTATTCCTGTGTCTTGGGTGCATTTAAAAACATGAAAATTCACATACACAAATACCCAGACCGAAACAAATAATGATTTGTCCCGTGTGGGAATCGAACCCGCGACTATTAGACACAGTGGGCAGAGCAGTTCAAGCTCTTAACTACTGCGCTAAATCGTCCAGCAGTTAATCGTCGTTAGTTAATTTGTTGTGTGAAAAGGTTGGCACAGCAACTCGAAAGCGTCGCGCTTACGTCAATGTTTTCATGCTAAACCTTCTGGTTTACGCTTGATTTTGGTCGTGTAATCTGTCCACTGTAGATTATACTCCTTCCCTGAAGATAGTCGCCACCATCGAATTTATACTGCCCGTATACACCTTTTGACTCGTGGTCCATCTAATGGGCGACCTGCCTACTTTTTATTCTCCGGTACAGGCCGCCACACAAGAGCCTTTCTACTCCAACAGTCTTCAGATTTATAAGCGATGTGCCTCGACTACTTCCACTTAAATTTAGCGATTCTGAGGCCTATATCCTTGACTTTGGTTCTCCTGCGGATCTTCTCGTTTCTGATTCGATCTGAACCTCTAAGAATAACTCCGTTCATCACCCTTTGGGTATCACCTTTATGAGAAGGCTATCTTAGCTGGCCACGGTGTCTGCTTCATTTAACAAGTATGAATGATACATGCATATCGTCATTCAAATAGTAAGAAACGAAAAGGTTTATGAACAAGTCATACATTTTTAACCCATCCATATCATGGTCCATATCCTGAATCCATATCAAATATGGGAATGTTTAATATGTATTCAGTCTGTAATAGGCGAGTTACTTAACTTTCTCAATCGGACGTCAAAGCTACTACTAACGACGGCTTGATCTAGTGGTCTGAGCGAAGACTTGCTGGATAGAGTCACAGCACAGATTACCACCGCACGAAAAAAATCTTTATGTAACTCATTGATATTTTGTCTGTGTGAAATATTGCAAAATGCTCCTTAGACAAGTAAGCGAAAACGCTTTTTGTAAAAATATTATTTATTTATAAAGATCTTTTTAAAAACAAGCTTTTAAAGCAAAAACACAACGAAGATATCTTGCTTAGGTAAGGAGTTCCTATGGCTTCCTTCCGGATTCATCATTAAACTCAGGACACCACCCGAATCTGAAGTACTTGTTAAGACAAATCCAACAAACCCAAACACGGCGGGGTTATATTGAGTAGTTGGGCAGTTCCATGGATCACCTTTCGGTTTTATCATCAGACCCTGGAAACTATATTGTCTAGTACTTGTCAATACCAATCTAATAACCCTAAACACGAGGAGGTTATGTTGTATAGTTTACATGCTTCTATCACCACCTTCCGATTCCATCATCAGACTAGCTCCATGGTATCATATTATTGCATTGTCACCGAACTTACATACGCATGCCAAATTTTAGCTTAATCGGATACCCCCAAGTGCTTGAAAAATGGATCACAAAATTTGAGCCGGAAAAACAGACAGACATGCGAACTTTGCAAGTGAAATAAAAACTTGCAATAAAGAAAAAGAAGGTTACTGCATTCTGTTTTTAATATCAACTAGGTACAACGCGTAGAAATAATACAATATTAGCCCTGTTAAGAAACTATCCCACTGTTGGGCACGGGCCCTCTCTCAGACTAAGAGGGTTTAGGCCATAGTCCACCACGCTGGCCCCGTGCGGGTTGGCAAACTTCACACACCTTCGAGAAACTCTTAGGCATGCAGGTTTCCTCACGATGTTTTCCTTAACTGTTTAGGCAAGTGATAGTTAGTTATTAATACGCACATGTTTCCGAAAAGACAGAGGTGCGTGCCTGGGTACCCGAGATCTCTGCAGTCCAACGGTCTAACCACCGGGCTATCACGGTCTTTTAACAAAGCTTAGAATAAATATAATTTATTCTAAGGTACAACGCTCTTCTAAGGTACAACGCTCTGCTATGGTACAAGAGTTCAAAAGAACATTATTTTACAATCGTTTAATATTTACACTCTCACTAAGTACACACTCAAAGCAACATATTTATTTACCTTTATTCTACACTTTCATTTTTAGTATAAGTATTGTAATTACAATGTGTATATATAATAAAACAAAATAAAATGCGATCGGTCACGCAACGCTTGCTACACTTGCAATTACGAAGTACACACGTAACTATTGGATCACGAAACACAATTACTTACTAACAACAAGCAAATAATCCTAGTCCTTAACCCTTA
Source organism: Phalera bucephala (assembly GCA_905147815.2). Taxonomy (NCBI): domain Eukaryota; kingdom Metazoa; phylum Arthropoda; class Insecta; order Lepidoptera; family Notodontidae; genus Phalera; species Phalera bucephala. The sequence continues at coordinate 15,841,858 of LR990625.1, forward strand.
CCTCGGCGAGTTACGATAACATCATGAAATATTTGTTGACGGACGATTTAGCGGAGTGGTTAAGAGCTTAAGCCGCTTCGCCCACTACGTCTAATAGTTCGATGGGACAAAACGTGTGACCCACAATTATTTGTTTCGGTCTGGGTATTTGTGTATGTGAATTTTCATGTTTGTTTACGCACCCACGACACAGGAATAAATCCTAGTGTCGGGGTAAAAAAGTTACTGCAGTGGCATAAATTACACGATCATTACACGGAGATATCGTAACGCGCCGCGTTTGGTCATAGCGAATAAGGGCCCCGTAGGAATAAAATAGTAAAGTCGTCGTATCGATAAAACAAAATATAATCGAATAGACTAATTTAGCGAGAAACGATTCTGAAAATTTCTCGTTTCAAATCGACGGGAGTCCAATTTTTTTTAGTTACTTTGTTTTCCGGAAAATTGCTAATTGATTTGGGTATAACGTACGTGATTAACAGACTCGACTAAAGCCTATTTTTAGCAAAATATACTTCTTAATTGATCCGTTTGATGATTCATTGTACCCATGTGAGGTTTCATCAACTCGGCCTATACTAGTCCACAGCTGATCATAGGCCTCCCCAATCGCTCTCCAGCGCAACCGGTCCGATGCCACCTGCTTCTAACGATCTTCGGGTTATATGGCACGCAGCCGTCCCACACTGCGCTTGCCAATACGTGGTCTTCACTCTAGAATCTCTCTGCCCTAACGCCCGACCGATCTTCACGGTATGTAACCCGCCCATTACCACATCAGCTCGCTAATCCAATGGGCTATATCGGTGACCTGTACCATGTAAGGTTTATAAGTCTAAAATTTGATCTTGACTTTTTCCTGTCCCATCATCATCGTCAGCCGAAAGAAGTTCACTGCAGTATTAATACCCACAGGCTTTATTGTCTATTATTGATCAAATTAACATTATCTTCGAAGTAGGCAAGTCAAGAACGAGTTTGCTATTCTTTCATTAATTGTGCACAATTACTATTACTGTTATATATTACTGTTAGAAAAAGCAGTCTAACTAATAGAACCGATCAATCAGTATCAAGACATGTTGTTTAACGAGTACTAAACTAAAAAGCAACGTAACTGGATGCGTTTCTAATTGCATTACATTAAATAAAGAAGTACCACTAAATACGTTCTTACAAACGTAAGATTTCGTAAGATTTTCATTCATTTGATGATGAGTTCAAATATATATTAATACATTTGCGATACACGGAAGTTAATGTAATTAATTTTAGACGATGCATAATTTTCGAGCCTACACACACACGCATACACACATTCGCACGCACGCATGCATGCAGGTTCTGACGCATGCATGCACGCGCTCTTGCTCGCACACATGCACACATATACTCTTATACACCATTATGATAGTTCCCTCATCAATATACAGAGAGCACGCAACTTCAACAAATTCCATCCTTACAAACCTCTCTTGCCTCCTCCAAACTTTTTTTTATAAATACTCGCCAATTCCGAATCCTCCTAAGGCAGGATCAATTTGACTGAATAACCTTTTGATAATATAGCATATTAATAAACGTTAACTGTATCCTTTCAATAACTGCATATCCATATTCATGCATTATTCTAGACTAACTATGGGCGTCAACGCATCGGATTTATCGATAGATCTTGCACCGCGCGACGCGACGAGACCACACAGAGCAAGGGGCTATTACCTCGGCCCACCCTGTACCGACGGCTGTGTAATCTCTATTCCTTTCTTATTAAGATATTAACTACCGGTCACAAACGCGGTATTAATGGCACGACCGAATGGTACGTTATTATAAGCTTTTTTAACTTGCAATGTTTGTTTAGGTCAAATATTGCAAGCCAAATCAGAACCACTCCCTTTTAACATACGGAGTTGAAAATTGTTGTTTTTATTATTGTTTCAGGTTCGAGGAAAATGCATTTTTATAGTAAGCATGATCTGAATCTACATCCACGTTTGGCTCCAGACGAAGGTAATCCATAACGGTCAACAGCCAACACACGATTTTTTTTAATAACACGTTTTAAATTGGCATTACCTGACTGCATAAAAGCTCGTTTTAAAAAATGTCTTTTTAATATATATTTATGGTATGGTAATGATTTCTATCGAATTGTTGATTGCGAGTGTGATACGAAATACAGTGTTAAGGTGTTTTTCTTAAGGTGTTTTTTTTCTTGTCTACGCCTACTGGATCAAGTAGCCGCGAAGTCCAGCCCCGCACGGGACAAAGCTTTGTGTGACCCGCAAATTTTTTTTCGGACTGGATATTTGTGTATGTGAATTACATATATAAAATCGCACACAGGAATAATTCCTAGTCCAAGGCTATGTATTTAAATAAGAAATAAATTAAAAAGTAAACGTGTAAATGGATTCCCAGCCTTATGCACTCTCTTAAAGTGTTAGACTATATTTCAATATTATCTGTGGATAATTATAACACTTAACATACTTTTATGGCGTTTTAACACGTAACAGAAATCTGTGATTTGTGTAAGCGGTTTGAACGCCACACACAAACGTATAAATTTAAAAATCTAATATAAAGAAAAACGATTTGTATTTTTATATGTTTGTGTATAAACACAAAAACTACTGAACAAATTCCAAAAATTCTTTCACCATTAGAAAGCTACCTTATCCAGAAGTAACATAGGCTATATAACATAGACCCGGTAGGTGACCGGGTACGAAGTCGCGGGAAACTGCTAGTATATATAAAGTCGTGTTCACAAATCCACGGACAAGTTAACGTATAAAGTGTTGTCAGGATTTGGCACTTCTTAAATAGTCATGTTATTTCCCACAATTTACTTTTTTGTCGATAATTGAAACAAAATAAAACGTCGGGAACTAAAAATAAAAATACCCCGCGATAAAATCCGTAAAATAGTTTTATTTCACAAACAAAATAAAAGATGGAAAAGTCAAGAGTCTCCGTAACCGGCGAGCGTGTATGAGACGAACTATGAGAGTCGAGGAAGCCAGAGAGGTATGTAAGGAAAGAACCTGTTGGAACTCTGTACTCTCTGCCTACCCCGCAAGGGATCTGGCGTGAGGTTATAGATAGATAGATAGAAAATAAAAGATAATATTATGCAATTTAAATTAAAACTAATTTTAATTTTTTGTTTATTTTTAAATATTCAGATAGATTTAAAAAAGATATCGATGAAACCGTATTCAGAATTTCTATATTATTTAAGTATATATAATCTTATGTGAATTCGGTTTTATTCTCGAATTTATGTCCAAATTAAATTAATTTACACTATATATTGTTGTAATGCACACTCAATAAAATTCAACCTTTATTTAATAAAACATTGAATATTTTAACACTAAAGTGTTAAAATATTCAATGTTTTATTAAATAAATAATAATAGTCATTATAAGCGGGCAATATATTTTTCAGATTTGACATTTGGACCTGTCAAGTTATCCGTGGATTTGTGAACACGATTATTGGGATATAATTAACAAGTAATTAACTGTATAACTTGAAATAACTAGATATTAATAAAGAGTAACTAAATCTTCACTTTTAAAATGCATACCTAATATTATTACACTCACAATTTAGCTGGGCATCCCATATCTATTAGAAGAACATATTTATAGGTGCGAGGTTATATTTCAATAGATTTAAATGTCTAGTTACTGTAAGAAATACAACATCCCTATAATAATAATAATAATAGCCTTGTTAAGAAACTGTCCCACCCTTGGGCACGGGCCTCCTCTTTAACTGAGAGGGTTTGGGCCATAGTCCACCATGCTGGCCCAGTGCGGGTAGGCGAACTTCACACACCTTCGCAAAACTCTTAGGCATGCAGGTTTCCTCACGATGTTTTCCTTCACCGTTAAAGCAAGTGATAGTCAATTTTTAATACGCACATGCTTTTGAAAAGACAGAGGTGTGTGCCTGGGTTTGAACCCGAGACCTCTGACTTTGCAGTCCAACGATGTAACGACTAGACTATCACTGCTTGCCTATCCCTATAGTAGGTAATTATTGTTTGAAATTTCCAATAAATATTAAACGGGGACAAAATTATTTAATAAAATTATTTTGTACAAATCCTACCTATAGTTAATTACAAGGGAGCTAGCACGTTACGTCTTTTGGTCCTAAAGACCTCCTCGATGCTTGCCAACAAATTAAATCCATTAGACTCATTCATGTATCTCCCGTTCTTCTATTTTATTCTGATCTAAGATAAATTTCTTATAAAAATTTAAAAATAACCGTATGTATCGTAACCTGTATTCACAAAGTGGAGATGGCAAAGGTTTACTGTATACACCCAAATATCATCGACAATTTAAGGTCTCAATTTAATAAAGGGCGGGTCTATTTCCATTATACACGGACAGATTTCAGGCTCCGAACTACAACTAAAAATTTTCCTTCAGAAAATTCACAGTTTGTTAAGAGATTTAGGCCCGTATTACAGAACGAAAATCAGTCGTGAATCTGTACATTTCTTTCTAAACGTTGCCCCACAGTGGGATTTATTCCTATATCGTGGGTGCGTTCACAAACATAAAAAATCAGATGTACAAATACCCAAAAGGTAACAAATAATTGTGGATCACACATTGTCCCGTGCGGGAATCGAACCCGCGACTATTAGACAGAGTGGGCGGAGCGGCTTAAGCTCTTAACCACTGCGCTAAATCGTTCGTCCGTTAGTACAAACATCAATTTTTAAAACTAGATTTATGACTGATTTTCGTTGTGTAATACGGGCGTTAGCGTTTAGGGTTTGGACGCCACCTGACCATCAAAGCAGTCATAAATTACTATGTATATGAAATGTTAGTTACACAATAGTTAGGACCAAACGAGCGAACCATTTCTTTGACGGACGGACGGCTTGATCCAGTGGTTAAGAGCTTGAGTCGCTCCGCCCACTGGATTGGGTAGCCGCGTGTTCGATTCCCGCACAGGACAATTCTTTGTGTGACCCACAAATATTTGATTCGATCTGGGTGCTCGTGCATGAATTTCATGTTTGTAAACGCTCCTACGATAACTACGATGTAGGCTACGGTTTTTTCTTAAATGTATGTAGCTACCACGGAGTGGAAAAGCTACCACGGAGTGAAATAACTACCACGGAGTGGCACAAAAGGTAACTACTAATAGTAACCCTATCGAGACAGACGGGCAAGCAGCGTGCGGTGCATTTGCGTCGTCGCTGCGTCGACCGCTAGCGATAAATCTAATGATAAAAATCGAAGTGAGTCGGCGCATGCGCATGCCTGCCGCGGCTCACCAGCCGCCATCGATTTATAATAATTAACAGTCATGGGAATGACGCGAACCATGTGATACAACACATTGCCATTGAGATTAATTGGATTTATGGCCAAATAAAATAATAAAAGCTTGTAAAAATTGCAATTAATTGGTCCACATTATCAGGTGCAACTATGCTGTATAATTTTATATCACGAAATGTTGAATGCGATGGATTTATTGACTGATATTACTGGAAGCCACTCTGAACTAGTTCACAGAGCTAAGTGGTATCAGACTTCCCAAAACCCGTTAATGCGCGATAATTTAATCATGCCGTTTTCAAGCTTGTTCGATCAAATATAATCTCATGTATCAGCCCATCCTAATATAACCCCACCCAAAAATTTACACATACTAACCCGATGTGAGAAACAGCTACTTAATTTTAATATTACGATGTCTAAATGATCTACATGCCCCAATCTATTCAAAACTAGTTGCTGGGCAGCCATCAACAAGAAAATTACCGACCGTAGAGGCAGGTAATAAAGATTGTTAAAACAAGGGATAGACGCGTCCATCGCACAATAAATCAGAATCAATAATCGGCCATAATCGATGCAAACGCCGATGCCGACGATCGATTTATAATCGATATGAGCAGGGAAGCGCCCACATGGATCCTCGCGTCTCGAAGTAATGGCCACGTTTACTTTTGCTAGTGCGGCGTCGTGGGCCCACTTATTACCAGACAAGTCCCGTGTAATAACGTAATTGTGGGTACCTGACGATAATATTATCTGGTCTTCGAACTCTTGAGTTTCCTGTATATTATGCATTAATACAAAGTTTTAAATCATTCCCTGAAAATAATTATCCACGTTTGGAAGTCGCCAATAATAAGGTTCAATAAGTGTCGTCGATTGCGTTTGACCGAAGTAATGTCAAACAATTGATTAGTAACAATAAAAAAATTAAATACTGGAACGCTTTTTCCCATGTAGTAAGCGGCGAGCCTTTTGCCATCTACCGGGGACTATTCTGTAATAATGGGTATTTTTAGACGTAAAAAGTACATTTCTTCCGATCTCGGGATCGTATGCGCATTATTCGCCGCTAGACCAAAGAACCGGGCTAACAGCTAAATAGCTGGCGAATTAATGAGATGGTGCTTAAATATTGCTAAATAGTTGTTATGTACTTATGATTTCGGTTAAATTTCGGTCACAGTCTTAATGTGCTACTCGATTCTTAATAGTTATTGCTTTTGTGCCTAACATGGTCGATGATATTTAGATATTATGTCTTTATGATTGATCTGTTTCTTATACTAGACCTATCCCAGGTAACTGAAAAGGGGTAAATGGACACATTCGGAACATTCAATATTCCAAACTTCCGCACTGCCTCAAAACGATAGTCCATTAGAGACTAAATATTATCCGAATGATTGTTTTTCTTCATACTGAGTACCTTTTTTAAATACCCATGAAAAGAAAGAGATCCAGTATTCTGCTAGCTCGATAACCTACGCGTATATAAATTACATTCAGCTGATTCGTGTCATATTGAGAAGCGAAATGCAAGAATGTAAACTACCACAGAAAGGTAGAAAGTGGACTCAAAAATCTTCACTTGCCAGCAAATGAACTGAGGTCGCGGTCAATAGCAGACCAGTCCTCAATGAAAAAAGTTTTATATAGTCGTAAATTATTATATTTTACATGTCCGAACTTCTCGTTATTTTCCCCACATTCCTACTCACTACCACGCATACGGAATGAATCTAAAGCACAGATAAATTAGGTATCTATCAAAAATAAAAGACATTCTTTATTAACACTTGAATTATACTCTAATATTAATAACCCCGCCTTAAGGGTTATTTTTATTAGATCCAGGTCAGTGCTCCCATAGGCCCTTTGTCTGAAAGGCCGAGTGCTGACCCCTCGTTATCACACGGTCCGTTGACAAATGGGTTACGCCTCGTACAGTACACCCTCAGGTAGGAATTCATTAGCCCTCTAATTAATTGGAAGGCGGTGTTAATACCTCCCTAATAGCACTCGGCGTCTTTGAAAAAGTAATTTCGTGGATGTACCTCCACTGTTTTCTTTGTTTTTGTACGTGTAGAGATGGCAGCCGAAAGGGAAATTTGTCGTTTCGTTGAATATCGTTCATTTGTGAATGGGACAGGGACAATCTCATTAATATGCCTACATACCCAAGGCCTTACCTAAGGCTGGAAAACAATAGCTTCGATTTCAAGTGTATTTAAACTTTTGATAGTGGTCCAAATTGACGTAACTAACAAGAATACTGAGGTATTTCACCCCACAAATAAAAACACACTTTCGCCCTATGGGGCAATACATACGCTTCGAAATGAATACTTGTGCACTAATCACCGTGGGGCGAAACGACGAAGGACGACTCTTCAAACTTCAATAGAGACATAACAAAAATAATTTTAATATTTTATACAAGAAAATATTAATTTACTATGCGTTATTGTACGACAGAGTTTGTAGTGATTAGAGAAATAAATTAAATAATAAATTACAAATTTGGGACTGCAAATGACCTTTTCAATACCCTAGATATATAGAGTATATAGAGTGTAATGGCGATTGTAAAAAAGAAAGCTAATTCATCTAAAGCTCCACATAATATCATCAACAAAACATTTGCTTGCTTACCTATTACATAAGGTTAAGCTTTTTGCCCTGATACCTAGTCATCATCAGTAGTTTACTTTTCGAAGTCTACTAATTAAATACTGATCGACGTACTAGTATTCATATATTATAAATCAAAGTTTTTTTAAATAGAGTATGAAAAATGTTAAATCAATTTTAAGTCAGTTCCTATATAGGTAATAACTGTATGAATTATTACGACTTAGGTGTAGTATTATATACTATGGTATAGACTTAGGTGTGTTACCAGTGATGATATATGGATCAGAGACGTGGTCTCTTACAATGGGTCTCATAAAAAAGCTCAGAGTTGCTCAGCGAGCTATGGAGAGAGCTATGCTCGGCGTTTCTCTACGCGATCGAATCAGGAATGAGGAGATTCGTAGAAGAACGAAGGTCACCGACATAGCCGTTAAGATTAGCAAGCTGAAGTGGCAATGGGCGGGCCACATAGCGCGTAGATCGGACGGGCGTTGGGGCAGAAAGATTCTAGAGTGGAGACCACGTATTGGCAAGCGCAGCGTGGGACGACCGCCTGCCAGATGGACCGACGGTCTTGTGAAAATCGCAGGAAGTCGTTGGATGCAGGTGGCATCGGACCGGTTACGCTGGAAAGCGATTGGGGAGGCCTATGTTCAGCAGTGGACAAGTATAGGCTGAGATGATGAGGTGTAGTATAGGTGTAAACACACGTACGTACCTACATGTTACAAACTTTAATCATAATATTTATTATAATAGTAATTTTAATCCAAAACCAACGGCTAGTTCCATAACGCATTCCACAATGAACTCATCCCATTAGGTTCTCTTACTTAAAATATCCAATAATAATCCAACGAGATTGTATACGCCAAATGCCGCCGGTATTTTGTGTTATATTACCTTTTAGCAACACATAAAATAACAGAACAAAGAAGAGTAGTAGGTACATACTTCTTTATTCCGCGCGTAAAATGATGTATTAAGCTCAGAATGGAAACAAGATAAATTTCGGATTTAACAAATGAAAAAGATTTACACGGTATACTTGTAAAAACTAGATGTTGGTAGACTTAAGCACACTTATTTATTATATAATATCAAAATTATAAGCTTGTTGTTCAGGAATAATTATATCTTGGTGGTGGTTCCCGGCTTAGAATAGGACCAACCCATCTCATCCCATCGGGTGTCGTACAAGGCGACTAAGGGAAAACTAGGGAATGGGCAGCAGCGTTCCTTTAACACTTCGACGACCAATAACTGCGCTCGCCAACCCGCCTGCCAAGCGTGGCGAGTATGGCAAACACCCCCAATTATGGAAGAAAGTAGAAAAACCAGGCCCCTAGTCCCCGGCGGTCCTGTTCGTCCTGGCCACGGTAGCAGCCATGGTAACGACAGGACAAGGGGTGCTAAGAATCTCCGGCAGAGATTCGGCTACCACCAAAACCGAAAATTGGCCCTGGTGACATACAACGCACGCACATTGAGGACAGATGAGAAGCTAGTTGAGCTGGAAGAAGAGTTAAACAAGTTGCGGTGGAGTATTGTTGGTTTATCGGAGGTCCGAAGAGAGGGCGAGGACACGATAACCTTAAAATCCGGCAACTTGTTTTACTACCGGGAGGGCGAACAGCAGTCCCAAGGTGGTGTCGGATTTATCGTCCACAAGTCACTCATAAACAACGTTGTGTCCATCACTAGTGTGTCGAGCAGGGTAGCGTACCTGATACTCAGAATATCCAAAAGATATTCGCTGAAGGTCATACAGGTCTACGCACCGACCTCGGCATACTCAGATGATGACGTCGAAGTTATGTATGAGGACATTAGTAGAGCCATACATACTTCCAAAACACACTTTACAGTGGTTATGGGTGACTTCAATGCGCGGCTGGGCAAACGGGGCGATGATGAGTTGAGAGTGGGGCAATTTGGATATGGGCAGCGCAACCCCAGGGGTCAGAGGCTGGCCGAATTTCTGGAGAAAGAGGGACTCTTTATGATGAACTCTTTCTTCCAGAAGCCGCCTCATAGGAAATGGACCTGGATGAGCCCTGATGGTTCCACAAAAAATGAGATAGACTTCATCATGAGCACCAAGCGACAAGTATTTAATGATGTCTCCGTGATTCATAGGGTAAAAACCGGCAGTGATCACCGAATGGTCAGAGGCACATTAAATATTAATGTCAAAATGGAAAGATCGCGTCTGATGAAGTCTACGCTCCGACCTACTCATGCATATATCCAAAACCCCGAGAACTTTCAACTCGAATTGTCAAACCGCTTCGAATTGCTAGACAGCAGCGCATCAGTGGACGAAATCTACAACAGGCTGGTAGAGACTGTTCATACGGTCGGGTCCAAGTATTTTAAGACCCACCGTAAAAATAGGCCTCAAAAACTATCTGACTACACCCGAAACCTCATGGCTGAGCGACGTTCCATGACGCTCCAAACCTCCGATGATGCTAAGTCCTATAGGCAGCTTAATGGACAGATATTGAAGTCCTTGCGACACGACTTACGGTCCTTCAATGCAAGGCGTATTGAGGAGACCATAGAGCAGAACAAGGGCTCTAAAGTGTTCGCAAGAGACGCGTCTATTGGGCAGAGCCAGTTGACGAAGCTGAAGACGGAGGACGGAAACGTAACGTCAAATAGGTCAGAGGTGCTCAGGGAGATAGAGAGGTTCTATGGACAGTTATATACCTCAGTAGCTAAACCTGTTGTTGACTTGGTAAAAGACCCAAGAGCCAAGCTAACCCGACACTGCACTGAAGATATCCCGGACATCAGCCTGTGCGAGATTAGGATGGCTCTCAAACAACTAAAAAACAACAAAGCGCCGGGTGAAGACGGAATTACTGCAGAACTTCTGAAGGCGGGCGGATCGCCGGTACTTAAAGTCCTTCAGAGGCTATTTAAGTCCGTCTTGCTTGAAGGGAAAACGCCGGAAGCATGGAACAGGGGTGTGGTGGTGCTGTTTTTCAAGAAAGGTGATAACACCTTATTGAAGAACTATAAGCCCATCACACTGCTGAGCCATGTTTATAAGTTGTTTTCGAGAGTCATTACGAATCGTCTCGAACGAAGGCTTGATGACTTCCAGCCTCCCGAACAAGCCGGTTTCCGGAAAGGTTTTAGTACCATAGACCACATACATACGTTGCGGCAGGTTATACAGAAGACTGAGGAGTATAATCGGCCACTATGCTTGGCGTTTGTGGACTATGAGAAAGCCTTTGATTCGATCGAGACTTGGGCGGTTCTTAGATCTCTCCAGCGATGCCGCATTGACTATAGGTACATCGAAGTGTTGAAGTGCTTGTATAATAACGCCACCATGTCAGTCCGAGTACAGGGGCAGTGCACGAAGGTGATCCCCATAAAAAGAGGAGTAAGACAGGGAGACGTCATTTCTCCGAAACTGTTTACGGCCACCTTAGAGGACGCCTTCAAGCTCTTGGAATGGCAAGGACTTGGCATCAACATCAATGGCGAATACATCACTCACCTTCGATTTGCCGACGACATTGTGGTCATGGCGGAGTCGCTGGAAGATCTAGGACGAATGCTCGGTGACCTCAATAGAGTATCCCAACAAGTGGGTCTTAAAATGAATATGGACAAAACAAAAATAATGTCTAACGTCCATGTCGTACCCACCGCACTCACCGTTGGGAACTCTACTCTTGAAGTTGTCGACGAATACATTTACCTGGGACAGGCAGTCCGGTTAGGTAGGTCCAACTTTGAGAGAGAGGTCAATCGACGAATCCAACTCGGCTGGGCAGCGTTCGGGAAACTGCGCAACATCTTCTCATCCAAAATACCTCAGTGCCTAAAGACTAAAGTGTTTAGTCAATGTGTGTTACCAGTGATGACATATGGATCAGAGACGTGGTCTCTTACAATAGGTCTCATAAAAAAGCTCAAGGTTGCTCAGCGAGCTATGGAAAGAGCTATGCTCGGCGTTTCTCTACGTGATCGAATCAGGAATGAGGAGATTCGTAGAAGAACCAAGGTCACCGACATAGCCCTCAGGATTAGCATGCTGAAGTGGCAATGGGCTGGCCACATAGCGCGAAGATCGGACGGGCGTTGGGGCAGAAAGATTCTAGAGTGGAGACCACGTATTGGCAAGCGCAGCGTAGGACGACCGCCTGCCAGATGGACCGACGATCTTGTGAAAATCGCAGGAAATCGTTGGATGCAGGTGGCATCGGACCGGTTACGCTGGAAAGCGATTGGGGAGGCCTATGTTCAGCAGTGGACAAGTATAGGCTGAAATGATGATGATGATGAAATAAATCTGTTCCAAAATGAAATTTAATCTTATTTATAAAATCAGTTTTAAACAAACATTACCAATTTCACCATTTCATTTTTGTAAATAGTTTTATTCAACGTAACCGTATCTACTGAAGACCGTAAATACGCTAATACTACTTATTCCTTCCGGGAAAAAGCGTCAATATAATATTTTACATGACAATTATAAGCTCTTAGCTCCATCTATTAACTTTCTGGTTAAACAAAAATGTTATGCTTAGTAGCGCTCCCTATTGTCTAGTAGCCGTAAAAAGTAACAGATTAAACTTTATTATAGTTATATATACTGTCAATAGATGGCGAAACAATTATGTTTTAAAAATATTGTTTTGTTTTCAGTTTGATAATAGGAATTCGCTCTTCCTGTCGAACTACAAACTGAGCATAATATTTACGGATAAGTATCCATTCTCTCAATCTCTTGGTATTAATTATCTCCTTGTTTTCATAGAAAAAAAGAACGAATTAATTTATCCAGGGTACACCCTGAACACTGTTTAATATGAAAATGGGTAATCTTATTAATTTCCAGATGTTATATCAGAGAATGAAGATATTTTATGAAGTTGATATTTTCTATATATCTATGTCAGCACGCCAGATCCCTTTCGGGGTAGGCAGAGTACAAAGTTCGCACAGGTTCTTTCCTTACAGACCTCTCTGGCTTCCTCCACTCCTATAGTTCGTCTCATACACGCTCACCGGTTACGGGGTCTCTTGACTTGCCCTTCAGATAAGATACAGTCTATTTGGTCATGGTAAGATAGTCTAGGTCTTCGCCAGTACCTACATCCTTCCACTTTCGCATTGTATATCTGTTTTGTCATTCTTTCTTCCGACTTTCTATTTATATCCCCGTACCAACGGAGCATAATCTTTGTCATCTTTACACCGATACTATCTTTCATACCGACACTCTTTCTTACTATGCTGTAGCGAATACGGTTGGTGAACTTGACTCCGCACGTCTTTCGCAGAGCTCTCATTTCGACCGCATTTATCCTGCTTTCACGCTCCTTCTTACATACCCAACTCTCACTGCCAACTATAATAACGTTGGGACAAGCACTCCATTATGCATGGCTAGCTGCCCCTTTTGGCTTAAGTGCCAGCTCCCAAGTAGTTTTTCTGTCGCACCATTCACTATATTCCCTACAATCACTCTTCTCTATATGTCAGTGGTGTATTTCCGATCCTTACTGAAGGTGCATCCAAGATATACAAACTCATTCACTTGCTTCAGCACATCGTTACCAACCATAGTCCTTCCATTGTCTTGGTTTCTTCCCGTTCAAAAACCATAATTTTGGTTTTCTTTACATTCAAATGCAAGCCATTGTTCATGCAGTCGTCTTTCATAATTGTGACTGGTGTTTGCAGATCAGTGGCTGATGGCGCTATTAAAACCGCGTCATCTGCATATAATAGACAGTTTACCAAGCCTAAAGTCATTTTTACACCTTTATTAATCGCATTCAGTCTTTAAAGACTTTTATCCAGATATATTATAAACAATCTAGCGGACAACACGCAACCACGCTTCACGCCGATTTTAATGTCAAACCACATGTTACCACCAACCCGTATGCATGCCTTGCTGTTCACATAGGTGGACTGGACGACTCGCAACAGAATTTATACCATACTCTGGTAAAATGTCCCAAAGTCTATTCCGCACAACTCTATCTAACGCCTTCTCCAGATCCACAAAACCGCAGAAAACCTTCTGGCCCACTGCCAGATGCCTCTCTACGATGCTGCGGAGGCAAAAAGTTTGATCCGAACATCTTCTTCCAGACCTGAAACCACCATGTGCCTCACACAACATTCCATCGGACTTCTCGCGCATTCTCCGTTCAATATTTTACCGTACACCTTAGCTGCCAAGCTAAGGTGTACAGTACACACTAATTAATGTGGCAAGTAATACAAGCCACTCTTACGCCACTGAGCAAATGATAAATCAACAAGGGCATCCACCCTTACCTTACTGCGTTTACTATAATATAATGTGATTCTGGATTTAATCGGTCGGGTGGAAGTCAGGAAAGAAATATACACTAAACCGGCCAACATCTTGCCTCCTATCACGCAAACGGAGGTCGAAGATCTGATTATGGGTCTTAAAACTAAAAAAGCCCCCGGCCCTGACGGCATTTCGAATCGCGTTCTGAAATGCCTGCCCGCCCAGCTCATCTGCCTCTTGGTGGCCATTTTGAACGCCGCCATGACGAACTGCACCTTCCCCGCTAAGTGGAAGGAGGCGGACGTCATAGGCATTCCCAAGCCCGGCAAACCTCGCAATCTCCCCGCGAGCTACCGCCCTATCAGTCTCCTCAACTCCCTGGCCAAGATATACGAGCGCCTACTTCTGGCGAGGCTCAAAGACTTCGTAACGTCCAGGGGTATCCTTATCGACGAGCAGTTTGGCTTTCGAGCCAAACACTCTTGCGTCCACCAAGTGCACCGCATCACGGAGCACATCCTCTCCGGTCTCAATAGACCCAAACCCATCTACACGGGCGCCCTCTTCCTAGATGTCGCGAAGGCATTCGACAAAGTCTGGCACAACGGCTTGATCTACAAGCTCTACCAATTGGGTGTGCCGGACAGACTCGTGCTCATCTTACGAGACTTCTTGTCGAATCGCGCCTTCCGTTATCGCGTCGAAATGACGCGCTCCACTTCCCACTCCATCAGTGCTGGAGTCCCACAGGGCTCAGTTCTCTCTCCGCTCCTGTTTAGCCTTTACACGAACGACATTCCTCGTTCGAGTAAGGCGCATCTAGCCCTATTCGCGGATGATACCGCTCTCTACGTCTCGCATAGGAATAAGGGTTTCATTACCAGACACCTTCAGGCATCCGCCAATTCCCTAGGGAATTGGTTCAGGAAGTGGCGTATTGAGGTGAACCCGGACAAGAGCGCTGCGGTGTTCTTCTCCAGAGGTGCCACCCCGCGCCACTCCCTGCGCCGCCCTAGAAGTAATCTCGGCCAAGTGACCATGTTCGACCGACCCATTCCCTGGGTCAAAGAGGTCAAATATCTAGGGGTCACCCTAAACAGTACCATGTCCTTCGGCCCGCACATCAAGCGGGTCCGTCACCGAGCATCATTTGTGCTCGGTCGTCTCCATTCGTTAATCTGCAAGCGGAGTAAAATGTCCCTTAGAAATAAGGTGACACTTTACAAAACTTGCGTTCGACCCATCATGACTTATGCGTGTGTTGTGTTCGGGCATTCGGCCCCCTCTCACATCGATAAACTCCAAGTGGTTCAAAACCGCTTCCTCCGTAAAGCCGTAGGAGCCCCCTGGTTCGTACGGAACGTCGACCTCCACTCCGATCTAGGTCTCGAACCTATTCGCGCCTTTATTAAAAAGGCGTCAACACGTCACTTCGCGAACGCATCTACCCATGCGAATCCGTTAATCGTAGCCACCGCCGACTACGATCTCCCCCCCGACCCCTGCCGCAACCGCCGGCCGCGACATGTTCTCACCGACCCCCCCGATGCTTTGTCATCCCTTCTTTCCGCTCAGAATACGGGCGACGACGACGACGTAGTAGTAGATCCCCTCCCATAGCCGGCGGTTGACCGGTGCACTTAGTAGTGCACCCGTCCCCCTACAGCGACTGTCCCAACCGAGGGCACCTCTTCGAGGCGCCCTCGAGTATGTCGCCTCTTGCCCTTCTGGCTGGCTAGAGCGTAGTGGTTGCACGCTCGCCTTTAAGTCCGGTGAAGCTGTAAAGGCCTCGCGGCCAACAGCGTACATCATTCACACACACACACACCGGCCAACATGAAAATGAAAACTGCGACAGTGACATTTATGGCTTTACATGCTCGTACTGCTCATTTTCATGTCCACTTCTCTGGACACTACCGCACAAATAAAATGGATGTATACATATCAGTTTCAAAGATAGTAAAATAAGAGAAGTAAGGTGCGTTACCTTAGGTGATAAGAACTAGTACGCCAATGTGGTAATGCATACAATACCGTTGTTATCAGGAGTTACGGATATGTACTTTGCACTGCGCTTCCCGACTTAGGTAATCTAAAGTTTGTATGCAAATTTCGATAAGAAAATCGTTTCATCTTGTATCGGCATTGAAAATCGTCGTAACATTATACCTTCTAATAATTCTAGTATTACACTACACCTTCCTTCTCTTTTTAGGTCATCATAGGAATCTAATTCGAAATATCTATGAATGGGTATGGATATGGAATAGGCTGCTATACAAAATTAAAATCAGTTCAAAGTTCCAGGTCTGTCACAAATTATTTCCTCCTTATGTGACAAACATACAGAATATAGGTCACAAACAAGTAAACCATACCGTTGTATTGTTTTAACCACTTCTATACAATAAAATACAATTTCGACATTCCAAAGAATGGCCGAGATAAAAACACAGCTAATCTGCCGAATAAGTATCATCTCGTATTATCACAAAGTTACGCAAGATCGTAATCTTGCAACTGTCAATTCGTTCGCGATAGCCGAACTATATATCGAATTTTCTTTTGCTATCATGAGTATTGTTATCTAAAGCAAATACTCTCAAAATATAGTTCCAAAGTTGACGGGACTCCATGTGACTGCGCGTGGGCATTGCGGTTGAATTGGGTGGAGTGAATTACGGCTCGTGGAGTCTACTCTGTGGCTAAGAGGGCAATGATGGATCGGCCAAGTACTAGTCAGCAGGCCATGGATAAAGTGGAGATGTACGAGATCCGGGAACATGTGCCGTACCAAGCGGAGTTGACGAGGGCCCCAACTAACTACGACGAGGAAAGTGGGCAGGACCACAAGTCTGGTTGGGTGTCGGCCTGGCGAGCGCTCTGCCAGCTATTTAACCTGCTGCAGCACATGTTGGTCGCGATAGTGGTCTTCTGCTTGTGGCACTTCGCGTTGACTTCGGCACCTAACGGAAATTTTGGAAACTTGCAAATGCACATAATTTATGCGGGCACTGGCGTATGTATTGAGTACATTTTTTCATTTTGTAAAAACCTGACGGACAGCTTGGTCCAGTGGTTAAGAGCTTAAACCACCTACTGGATAAAACGTCGCGGGTTCGATCCCCCACTGGACTAATTTGTGGCCCATGGATCAAAGAATAATACGTAGGAATATCGGTGTGTTACACAAACATTTGTTTCGTTTTGGGTGTTTGTCTTTGTGAATTTCATGTTTGTAAACGCACCCCCGACACAGGAATCATTCCTAGTGTAGGGCTAGATTTTTCAATAGAATAAATACCTCTCTGACTTTCTTATGTTGAAGAAAATTGGGTGTTTTTAATCTTCGATGTAGGAAACATAATTGAATCTAAAAGAAGAAAGATCTGAAATAACAATTTGTTTAACGGTGATGGTGATTGATATATATGTAGTTAATATAATAAAAATGAAGGCTTGATCCAGTTGTTAGAGTGTAAGTCGCTTTACAGTCACAGATTCGATCTCCACACATGAATAATCTTTATGTTCGGTAACGAGTGGGATTTAGTGACTAGATACGTATGAAATACTTGCCAGACGTTTTTTCATAACCACATCATAGTAAATCAAAGCATAAGCAATTGCAAATATAGGTATTACACATTTGCAGCATTTTTCGGATTGTTTGCTTTCAATTAATCAAGACCTGTTATACCTTGTTACATTCCGACTCACCCCTATCGGTACGTATAATTATCAGTAAGAATAATCATGGAGTATTGTAGAACGATCAATCATTAAGATCCTTATCGACGGTCTTTACTTCCACCGGAACAAAATTTATCACCTTATACCTTCCGCACCACGCTAAGCTTAGCGTAGTCAATTACGACCTTAACCAAAGGCTATTTATGTCTGAAAGAAGACTTATAGCCAATTGGTATACTGAAGAATAAGTAAATTCTTCAATTTTATAAACGTCTCCATTTCTTCTACATTCCAGTACCAACTGTTCCTAGTAGAGGCGATCCTGACGCTCCACAGGCACAACTCCTGGTCAATCCTAATATCGCCGGATGGAAAGCGCATATTGCATGGAAGTCTGCAACTCATCGGCTCCATCTTCGTCATCGTCGGCACTTTCCTAGCCCTGGCTGAAGTCAACATGACCATTACCACTGCCCATGGAGTTTGTGGTAAGAATCCTTTTGTCTCAACTTCAAGATTCCATTTGATTCTTGAGCTAAAAAAGGCAACAGCACTTGATACGATGACATGGGAAGATCTAGGGTGATGACATTTTCAGTTGTTTTCTATATAAAATATAAAACATTTTGATGCAACATCGTTTCTATGAATGTTGTCATATCTTTCATAGTCATCATTGAGCGAAGATTGACAATTTCAATACTGTTGTAACGTGGTTCATAGTTTGTTATGAATAAGACAGGAAACATCAGTTGTAATTTTACTGGCATACAATGGGGAGTACTCCATCTATTTATCATTATGAGGGCTACCTAGATTTAAATGATATTTTGAAATTCTGACTAAGCAGATCAGAAAAAACAATGCTTTTTAAAACAGATCCCTAACTTCTATATAGGTGCTAGAGATTTGCTTATGAAATTCTAGCTTAGCAGACCTGCTAAGTAACTAGTATCCGTATTATTGAAACTTCGATCACCAGTTGTTTATTTAAAGATATTTTATCGACGGCGCTTTTCCTTGTCTAGATGGCAGATAAGATTGCTCTTAAATTGCACATCTTTGTGTAAGTAGATATACCTATTGTAGGTGGGTATAATATGATAAATTAGGAGGTTGATTGTTACCCCATTGAATTGTATCGTTGTGTCGTTTATAAAATGTATAGTCCAAAGGTCTTTGTTAGTTTACTCGTCTAAGATTATAAATTAGCAACACAAGACACCGTTTACTCTAGCACAGGAGGCAGAGTTATTACTAACCTGAACACACTGTATTACGTTTACAATGAATTGATTTTGATAGCAGAAACATCGTTGACAAAACTGTCTCATTCGCTCAGATCTTCTATTGCAGTTACTAGGTTAAAAAGTACCTACATTATTATGTCCATATCTCTTTCCATCTCTGTCCCCTAAGTTAAATTGAACTAAATTTCTTACACTAATAATTAGTGCATTGCCTTAATTATAATTAAATATCAAACTAAGATCAGTACAGATATCTACCGTAAGAAATAAAAGTACGGGTTAAGCAGGACACAGTTTTTCAGTCCGTCATTCGATATGTTCCCCAAGAATAATGTTAGAGTCAATTTTACCTATAGATATATCTACCAGGAAGCGCTCGTAGCGCTGTGCGACCGCGGTGTTCTTACCGATTACCAAGGTTAAGCAGCGTTCGACTCGGTCGGCCTGACATGGGTAACCGTTTGTGGCATTTTCATATTCGAGCGTCTCCGTGATATGGAAAGCACGCTGGTTGGTCCCGGCTACCACTTAATGTGGTAGTCGTTAAGCCGAGATGGAAGCCTCAAAGGCGGCTTGATAAATCCAACAGCAGGTGGCCACACACCTGCCTTGACCAATCCGCACTGGATCCGCGTAGTGGAGTATGACCATTAGGTCACCTCGATTTGCGCGAGAAGGCCTTTACCCAGCAGTGGGCAGTGTAGGCTGATATTTTTATATCTAACACATTAGGGGAGAAAAACAAAACCTAGTTTTCCAGTGTAAATAGATGTGCTTATGCTAATTAAGTTTTAGATTTTAAGAATAACCGGTCGGACATGACAGCTATGTAAAATCTGTACAATGTAAAACATTCACCTTTTTGTTTCAGGTGTAATCGCTCTCGTATTCGCCTTGGTAAGTTTCGTAACAGGCATCATCGCATTATTCTCAGCGAAAGTGCGATTGATGGTCAAGAGTGGACCCATAAAGATCCTACATTTAGCCATCGGTCTTTTCGCCGTTTCTATGGGCCTTATTACAATGACGATAGGGTTCAATATGGATTACTTCAGCGCTGCGCAAGGAGGCATGGCAATCGCCTTATCAGTATTTAGCATGGGAATTTTATTATATGTCATTATACAGCCTATTTACGATTTGATTTATACGACACAAAATTCTATGTGACTAGTTGATGTTAAAGGTTCCACACATAGTGACAGTATTGCATAAAAATGTAATTATAAACGTAATTAAGTGATTGGTCCCTGTAAAGTTATGTTATACTTAATGTACTTACTTAACTATAGACAAATTAAATTATATCATATTTAGGCGGATGAATAGGTTTTCTTAAGCTTTTCTTTCGAATTGTACACCTAGGCATTAGCAAACCACATTCCGATCTCGGTCTCAAACCTATTCGCGCCTTTATTAAAAAGGCGACAACCCGATATTTCGCGAACGCGCCCAATTATAGGAAACCGCTAATCGTAGCCGCCGCCGACTTCGTAGTCGGTTGATAGGAGGAGCCTATCAGCCGCTACCGCCATCCGCGGCATATTCTCTCCGACCCCCCCCCCCCCCCCCCGATGCCCTTACATCCCTGCTTTCGAATACAGATACCGCACACAGGATTAGACACCGGCCTCGCCGGCGAGGTCGAAGAATCCCTTGCCCGCCGGCCGGTGTAAAGCACCACGGCGACACCTAGTATATACCCTCCCCCATAGCGACTGCTCAAGCCGAGGCCGTTCCTCCTTGAGCTTGAGTTAGTTGCCCCCTTGCCCTTCTGGCTTGAGCGTAGTGGTTGCACGCTCGCCCTCTTGTCCGGCGAAGCTTTAAAGGCCCCGCGGCCAACAGCGTAGATCATTCACACACACACACACACACACACACACACACAAATCATTAGCAAACCATTCCGTCAATGTTTTTTTTTATATATGTATATTTCGAAAAAGCATTAGTAACTAATGATGAACGCCCTTCCATAATGAGTCTTAAGGCCAATTTACACTTTGCTTAAAAGCGCAAGTGATAATTTAACATGTTTTATAGCGTCAAGTGTTAATTTTGAACACCTAGTTCATGCAGCAGTCAGTGTATAATTGAGTACAAACAATAGTACGAATAATTTATGCAAGGGATGACTACACTTGTCGGTGTGAATCTGTTTGCACAATGTTAAGTAGGTTTGAATGACGCTGTGAGTACGGATTGTATGCAGGGCCGTCTTAGTCTATTCCTGGGCCCTAGGGCGCACGAGAAGAAGGAGCCCTGTCGGAAAGTAAAAAACTGACCAAATACGAGTTGAACTCGCGCACTGAGGGTTCCATACCACAGACTTTGGTGTTATCAACTCGAGATATATAGCGAGAATCAGACACGTACTTGACTAGTTTTTATTATTTGTCGTTATTTTATAGAGTTCACACTGTAACGTTACTAAAAAGTAAATAACAAAATCATTCTTCTGGTATGATTTAATGCTTATTATGGTTAATTGGTACAAATCAAACTTCAAATACGTATGCTGGCTTGAATTTGATACGATTATGATAGTGGTATCCGGGATTTCTATTTTGCATAATCTATTACATCCTGAAAATCTAGTTCAAAAACTATTACAACACACCCACAACAATTTATATGCACTAAATTGACAAGTAGTTTTTTGTTGGGCTAAATCAATCAGAAATAGAAAAAAAATATAGTATAAGCGAATATATCGGCCCTTCGGGGTTCCTGTTAGAATGGGGGCCCTGAGCCCGGGCCCCGTGTGCCCATAAGGTAAAGACGGTGCTAGGTGTATAAGGGAAGTATTAACAGAGAATTAGATGCGCTTCATTATATAAAATTATTTCACTAAACTTGGTTCTTACTCTCGACACTTAATACCTATCGTGTCCATTAATTTATTGATTTCATTAATCACTTAAGAATTACACATTTATACCGCAGTTTTTTTTTATTTATTTTTTACATTTATGGCATCACGACGCGTATTTTGCCAATGTCAAGTGTTACGAATATTGATTTCTAAATTAATTCAACTCCCCGATGAACTTGATGACAAAGCTGATTATGAAATTGATGAAGTGCCCCACCCGGGATAGTAAAGCAATGGATACTTTACATACCAATTGCGACGACCGTTTTGAGGGAAATCGAAAAGGCACGTTTTATCACTTTGTTACAATTACCTTCACTCGTACACATATAAGAATACATAACGGTTAATATTCCACCAACATTACACATTTTAATTCGAAATAACACAAGTTTTGGAAATTAAAACAATTTGACAACATCACTCTTCGATTTCCCGCCAATAAGCCCGTAACCCGCAGTTGCTTCTTAACAAAGTGTAAATTAGACATTAGAGTTCGTAGTAACCTGCTGACGGCGTAATACTTACAAATTAATTACCTTCTTTTGCTTAGATCAAGAGTTTAATCTTGCCATATGAATCGGTACCTACTTAATATGTGGGCCGTTTGAAATTATTTTAATAAAAACTGCTAAGAGGAGGTTTGGAATAGGAGTAGGTAGTATTTCAAATATCTCTGATCACCCCTTCTGAGCTTATGGCCGTGACGGCACAGTGTAGATCTACGTACCGTACCTAACATCACCTGGATGACATCTACCCATCATGACTTATGCGTGTGTTGTGTTCGGGCATTCGGCCCCCTCTCACATCGATAAACTCCAAGCGGTTCAAAACCGCTTCCTCCGTAAAGCCATAGGAGCCCCCTGGTTCGTTCGGAATGTCGATCTCCACTCCGATCTAGGTCTTGAACCTATTCGCGCCTATATTAAAAAGGCTACAACACGACACTTCGCGAACGCATCTACCCATGCGAATCCGTTAATCGTAGCCGCCGCCGAATACGACCCCGCCCCCCGACCCCTGCCGCCACCGCCGGCTGCGACATGTTCTCACCGATCCCCCCGATGCTTTGTCATCCATTCTTTCCGCTCAGAATACGGGCGACGACGTCGTAGATCCCCTCCCATAGCCGGCGGTTGACCGGTGCACTTAGTAGTGCACCCCGTCCCCCCACAGCGACTGTCCCAACCGAGGGCGCCTCTTCAAGGCGCCCTCGAGTATGTCGCCACTTGCCCTTCTGCCTCGAGCGTAGTGGTTGCACGCTCGCCCTTAAGTCCGGTGAAGCTGTAAACACACACACACACACACACTGGATGACATGAATAGATAGACGCGACTCTTTACATAATTTCAATCTTAACTCTTTTTACAAGCTCTTATTTAACTTGCAACGTTCGTATGTCTGTCTGTCTGTCTTTACGGTTCAAATCTTGTGATTCATTCTTCAAGCACTTTCGGGGGGTTCCGATTGAGCTGAAATTTGGCATTCGTATGTAAGTTCGGTGAGAATGCAATTATATGGCCCCATTTTCGTTGGATTTGTCTTGACGAGTACTTTAGACCCGAATGGTGCCCAAGGTCTGATGATGGAGCCGGCAGGAAGGAGATAAAAGAGGAAGATAGAGAGGATAGGAGCTTCTCAACTAAGCAAGATATCCTCGTTGTGTTTTGCTATAAAAGCTTGTTTTTTAAAAACATTTTTAAATTAAAATCATTTACAATTACATACAAAACTATTAATGAAATTTGAAAAATAGAAGGAGGAAAAAATGTACTTTATGTGCGTGAAACAGTGAAAAAGATTTTTATTCGTATTTACAATACTACGTTTAAAAAATCCACTACTATTGGCTTAGTTTTGGTTTAAATTACTTACATATATTTATAAGAACAGTATTAGGGAAGTAATTTATTTATTTAAGTACACCTTAATATACTTACCTACTATGATATACTAGA
Source organism: Phalera bucephala (assembly GCA_905147815.2). Lineage (NCBI taxonomy): Eukaryota > Metazoa > Arthropoda > Insecta > Lepidoptera > Notodontidae > Phalera > Phalera bucephala. Next base: position 15,865,922 of record LR990625.1, read on the forward strand.
ATTATTTTTGTTACTTATATTGTTATTATTTTATAATAATATCAAGTAGAAGTGACCTAATACATGCATGTATGAGTGTTTATTTAAGTACCTAATAAATGTTTTCAATAAAATTTGCCTACATTATTTCGGTACCTATCCACTATTTTTTTGTTACCAACTTCAAATACACCAAATCAGAATCAAATCAGGATCAAAGCAAGAATCAAACAAATTAATATTTTTCAGACAACAGGATGATAAAACATAATCAGAAGACTGCCTCATTGGTTCTAGTGGCTAATAATGAACGTAGCGATCCCGAATTTCTGGGTTCGAATCCTAGTTCGGACAAAATTCACTTTTAAAAAAAAAAGTACAGTGACAAACTGTCATTGTGCCCGCCCGGTATAATAGCAATAGGCTCGCCTCCTATCATATCCTCATATGGGACCTAACATCGTCAGCGAAAAGTGGGTTTACACACACCTCTGCTACACCCGTTTGGGGAATAGAGGTGTGACCACAAAACAACTATATACACAAGGCGTAACGGTGTTCACTTTTTTAATTTAAAGCATGGTTAATAATTTTTTTGTTCCTCACAAGTTCCCATATGTTCCTTATAGAAAATTCAATTATTATTTTTGCGTTAGTTTTGAACGCCATTACGGTCCCGAAAAGAACTTCTCATCTTTGTTATTGAAATCTATTATCATATTCAGCTTAGATAAGTACATAATAGGAGTTTTTGGCGGGAAGTCGAAGAGTAATGTTGTCAATTTGTTATAATTTCCAAAACTTGTGTTATTTCGATTAATAATGTGTAATGTTGGTGGAATATTAACCATTATGTGTTCTTATATGTGCATGAGTGAAGGTAATTGTAACAAAGTGATAAAACGTGCCTTTTCGACTTCCCTCAAAACGGCCGTTGCAATTGGTATGTAAAGTATCCACCGCTTTACTATCCAGGGTGGGGTACTTCATTAACTTCATTATCATCGTTGTCATCAAATTCATCGGGGAGTCGAATTAATTTAAACTAAAACGATTATTTATCTCACTGGACACTGGCAAAATACACTTATAATTAGTGTGAAGCCATAACTTGAAGAAGAAGAAGAAGTACATAATATAGCCCTATCCTTGTTATACTTCGCTCATCAAAATTGCACTAGACAGAGAAAGAAAACACTGTTAACATTGCTTCATGTACACATGTGTTGGGATCTGAAACACCACACACTGTCAACCACTTGTCAATGTCAAGTTTGAGACTTGAAAATTGAATTGTCATTTTGTCCGGCAAAGCTACTTTCGTTTATAATAGAAATTTCAACACAAACATCTGATTTAAGTGTACATTTCAAGTATTAACGTAATTACCCTACATAATCATGGTAAGTAACACTTGCTTAATGTACGAATTCTAATTCAAAACAGTTGAAGCATAGGTTAGTAATTTTGCTTGGTCATTCACATTACAACTATCATTTATTTCCAATTCATCCACAGGCTCGTCGTTATGATACACGTACAACGATTTTCTCACCGGAAGGTAAAGATTTTCATCCAAAATTTGGTTAATTTCTAACACAGAAAACGAATTTTAATATTTTTTTTACTTTTTTAAAACAGGACGATTATATCAAGTTGAGTATGCCATGGAGGCGATAAGTCATGCCGGAACTTGTCTAGGTATTCTCGCCACAGATGGTATTCTCCTTGCCGCTGAGCGAAGGAACACAAACAAACTCCTTGATGAGGTGTTCTTCTCGGAAAAGATTTACAAACTGAATGATGACATGGTGTGCTCCGTGGCGGGAATCACGTCGGATGCCAACGTCCTGACGAATGAACTAAGACTTATTGCTCAGAGATACCTGTTGCAGTATGGGGAATCTATACCGTGTGAGCAGCTTGTGTCTTGGCTGTGTGATGTAAAACAAGCTTACACACAATATGGAGGTATGCACATAATGATAGCACTTGATTTATTTTTATATAAGCTTAACTATCTATTAATATCAACCAGATTCTGTGCAGGGTTGCAGAGAGTACAGAGTTCCAAGAGGTTCTTTCCTTAAAGACCTCACTGGCTTCTTTTATACATGGTCACTGGTAACGAGACTCTTGACTTGACTTTATAAGCTGACTAGTGACCTGCCCTGGCTTCACATTGGTGAATTGTACACATAAACCTTCCTATTGAATCATGTTGTCCATTGGTGAAAACCGTATAAAAATTGATCGGTATTTATTGAGTTTATTGTGTTCAGACAGACAGATGCGGCAGGGGGACTTTGTTTTATTATATGTGACTAGTGGGTTTATTGTAAAGGATATTTAGCCCATGACAATGCACCCTTCCCTTTCTCCTAATCTCTTACTTGTGGTGTACTTATCTGTATATGTATATGGAGCTTACAAACTAGTGGAGCATTTTACACTTGCACTGTAAGCTTTCAAGAGAGGGTGCATTTTAGTGAACTGATTAATCTTTCATATTATTCTAAGTAATAGTAACAAAAACAAACATGAATAATTAATAAACAGTAATGCTACTGAAAATAGCAGCAATATATGCAGAAGTGCTTTTTTTTTATTAAAAAGTATAGAAACTAAACTTTTTCAAAACTTCCTAGACCATCTTTCTTGTTACACCTATGCCTTATTATCTCGTATTTAAAAAAATGTTGATAATAGAAATAAATTTAAAAAAAGACATTTCTTTGTTAGGTAAAAGACCTTTTGGTGTATCCATCTTGTATATGGGATGGGACAAGCACTATGGCTACCAGTTGTATCAATCGGACCCCAGCGGCAACTATGGTGGATGGAAAGCAACTTGTATTGGAAACAACAGTGCTGTAAGTAGATTGTGATGAACAGCAAGCAGATTTTAAATTTAAAAAAAAACTTTGTACTTACTCTACAAATATAAATCACACTACGAATAAATCTTACCACCAATGTTATTTTATTGACTAGCTGCTATTGTTACTTGCGACTTCGACAGTGGAATTTAACAAAAAATATTTTTCTAAAATGAAAGTAGCCTTATAACATCCGCTATTTGCTGGAACAAACAGACAGACAATAGTTGTTATTTTGTTATAAGTGCCATATATATGTCCATATGCATTTAGTAAAAAGCTGTTATTTTGTCATTACAAACAGACACTTCAATTTTATTTATTATTTTGTGTATAGATGTAATAAGAGTTAGATATTTGATTTGAATAAAAATATTATTTATTTTATAAAAAGCAGTGATAGCCTAGTGGTTACACCGTTGGACTGCAAAGTCAAAGGTCTCGGGTTCAAACCCAGGCACGCAACTCTATCTTTTCGAAAGCATGTGCGTATTAAAAATTAATTATCACTTGCTTTAACGGTGTAGGAAAACATCGTGAGGAAACCTGCATGCCTAAAAGTTTCTTGAAGGTGTGTGAAGTTCGCCAATCCGCACTAGGCCAACGTGGTGGACTATGGCCTAAACCCTCTCAGTTTGAGAGGAGGCCCGTGCCCAACAGTGGGACAGTTTCTTAACAGGGCTAATATTATATATATTTATACACATATTTTTGACCAATAAATTTTATTGTCATCTGGCCCTTTCCCTGGACAACACGAGTATATCAAATGAGACAGTATCCTTGAACAATTATTAATAGGGTTCTAAATTGACAATTTTATAGTGAGAATTATTACTTTACAGGCCGCTGTATCAAGCTTGAAGCAGGAGTACAAGGAAAATTCGACAACCCTCGCTGAAGCACAAGCCTTGGCCATCAAAGTTCTCAGCAAGACTCTGGATATGACTAAGTTGACTCCTGAGAAAGGTCATTTTCTTACAATTTCTTGTTTATCTTTAGATAGGTACATTAATATTCTTCATGCTATAATCTTCTATGTTTTATAATTTTAATATGCATGCAGGATTAATAAAATGTTTTTCTTAAATAATGTTGCTTGTATATTCGATTGAGTTAGGTACTTGTGTGGGTTATTCATCATTATCATCAGGGTAAAGCAGTCCACTGTTGGACATAGGCCCCTCCTATTGCACGCCACTGAGTACGATACTCGGCAGGTTTGCGTTGTTTAAATGACTAATAAGTATGTTGGTCCAATGCTACCGCAGTGTTTCCCGTGCGCATAGCTCGCGTGCCTAGTCAGTGTATTTAGCCCCGAATTCCGTTTGGGTTTTCGACCTTTCTCTTATTCAGTATTATCTATTTAATTATTTGCACATTTAAATGCAAATAGTTCTGTATTTTTAGTTAATGATGTCAGAAGTTACAATCAGTTTAAAAAAAATCAGTTTAACCTCTTATTTTTTTTCTCTTTTTTAACAGTGGAGATGGCTACCCTAACTCGGAAAGACAACAAAACTATCATCAGAGTTCTATCAAGTACTGAAGTGGAGAAACTTATTGCTGACTTTGAGAAGAGCGAGGCCGAAGCCGAGGCCGCCAAGAAACAACTCCCCAAGTCGTAATTCTACTCTATACTTTGAAATAAGTGTTCTCATAATGGTACATTAAATGTTTTACACAACATTGTTTTTAATTTTATACTAAACCATATGTAAAACTGGATGTCCATCTGGTACTTTAGTATTAATAGTATTCTAGTAGCCCGACTGCCTCGTTGGTCTAGTGGCGAATAATATCCTTTGCGATCACGAGGTCCCGGGTTCAGGTCCTAGGTCAGATAGTAGTAGTGTAGTGTTTCTATCGAAAACACCCAGTATCAGTCCGGAGTCTGGAATTGTGCCCAGTTTATGGCAATAGGCGCGCCCCCCTATGACATGGGACCTAACATCGTCGGCGAAAAGTGGGTCTACATCCTTAGTTTCCAAAGTGGTCCAGGTAGACCCCCAGGGGTCCACAGGAGACTCGACGGGGGTCTACGTTAGCGTGACAAAAAATGAAGGGTTCACAATTCGTAAGCGGGTCCACGAAAATTAATTGTGCGATAAAAATAATAATTATAATTATTTATTGGCATAAAATATCATGGTACAGACAACCCTTCTGCTCCACTCGCGACGAAAGTCGTTATACCAATATGCTCATTAAGGTCGCGGCCGCGCGGTGAGAAATTTTCCGAGGTTTATAAAAACGACGATAATTCAAAAACTACCTAATGTTTTGACTTGAAATAAAAAGTATTTTCATCTATGATGTTACTGTGTCTTATTTGTATACACATTTATTTGATTCATCAGACTAAAAAATACATACGAGAAAGAATAATGGGTGTTTACTAAAATATTTTTTTTAGAAAATATTACGCTACTTTGGAATAACAAGTTATGCTTTTTGTAATCTAGGATATGTAGCTAAAAAATCTGCATATCTAGTTTTATGTCTTCTAAACAAAATAATCGCCAGGAACGCCTTAGAGAAGAAAGGCCTTTTTCTGATGGTAAGATGGTAAGATACCTTTTGTACTATCAAGTAATTTATGATCTTGAAACTTATAGATAAAAACATTAGATAAGTTTGAAGGAAATATACTTATCTTATTGTAAAATGCATTGAAATAGATAAATAATAAACAGAAAAAGATAAATGAGGTAAAATGTGAAAGTCATCTAGTTTGCACCTAGTTTCTTTTTCGTCTCCTATACTCATACGGGGGTGGTGTTTAGGTGAAATAAAACAAAATTATATATAGTGGAATACTGATATATTGCTCTGAAATATTTAGTATTATGCATTTCAAACAAATAATCAAACAAAACAATGTTCAAAGTAAGTACAATTTTGTATGAAAAAATGGCGGTCGTACCTATCGCGCATTTACAAATAAAAGCACATATTAACAAAAATGTGTGGTTTTCAATCTAAAATATAGGCCAAAATATAAAGAAGGATATTATTTTAGCATAACAATGGCACTTATATCACAAACAAATGCTTATTTACGTCAAAATATACCCGGCAAAACACTGAACGCAAAAAAAAACCGTTACCATTACAATGAAAATGAAAAAAAACGAATATATTATTGCACATTCTATTCAAATTATATAAAATAACTTACATGAACGTCCAATACATATTTCTATAATACAGTTATTACATAATTCACTCACCTTCTAATCGAAATAATTTTTTGTATTTTTTCGTAAAAACTGTTGACGCGCGTCTTTTCTAACGAGTTTTGAAAAATGAATGGCCGACGCTCACAGACGATTTATGACAAGTATTAATCACCAAAATAAAGAACGTAAACTCCGCCATCTTTCGTCTGAACAAACCGTATGTCTACAAGATCACGTGTTCATACTAGAATGGACTTTTTAAACCAGCAGTATTTGGTGACAAATTTGTGACTTAGTGAGTATAAGGTATATGACTTTGGCGGGGACAAATTTGCAACTTAGTGAGCATAGAGGTTAAAGCTAGGCCCTGACCCCAGAGCTAGGTATACAATACCTGGGTTTCAGGAGTCAGTGTCGTCTTCCTTATTAGATGAAACTAAAATTTGATGCGTATTTAATAGTTACATGCAGCAAATAATTAAAATAAATAAAAATAAAACAATCATGAATCAAAATAATATTAGTAAACTATAGCTATATGACAATCACAATTTTATAATAGTGTGTACGCGTGTTCATGGTAATGCGTGTGTGTGTTTGTGTGTATATGACATTTATATGCTTTACAATCATTTTAATAAATTCTCCGTTGCGTCGTAGTTCTGTGTTTGTAACCAAATCTTTACTGTACGTTTTTCGTCGTGAGATATACGAGGATTTATAAGAAAGGTCTTATTTAACTTGTTGTAGTACATACGAACAGCAAGGCAAATATGTTGACGCCCAGCAGCCGCTGTGTGGCAACGTAGAGGAAGGCAGACATTACCAATTTTACGCTTATGAGTGTTGTTTTTATTATAGGGTGTGATACTGTGTTGTCTAATGACAACCTGCAGATTATAAGTTTGCCTTACAGTAAGTAAGAGAAGTAAAAAAGTCTGGGAAGCTCTGGTCTACATAGTACACCTCTGCCACCCCCGCTTGAGGAATAGGGGTGTGACGGTGTTTTAGTAGCCTAAGAGAAACAAAATGTAGGCTTAAGATCCTATCTATATATCTTCAACCGAAAAACGTCCACTGCAGGTCAAAGGCCTCCACTCATAGCCTCCGCTAAAGACCGCCATGATGACCGAATTAGTGCTGTACGCATCTGCACGCATACTTCATTAGGTCATCGGTCCATCTTGTAAGGGGCTTGCCCACGCTACGTCTTCCAGTACGCAGTTGCTACTCGAGAAACTTTCTGTCTTTCAACGGCCATTTTTACCATCCTTATCAATCTTACCATGATATAACTTAATACGAGGCATGCCTTTTAAGTTCAGTCGTTTTCATATTTCCCGGCAAATTTGAATTTGGAACTGTTCTATATTCGAATGTGTTTAAATTTTGAATCTCAAAACAGTTGAAAGTATTAGGATTAATGCTATTGTTTAGTCACAGCGTCGATTGGAATCTGTCAGGTTACGTACGAAAATGAATCTTTCTAAGGAAAATGTTCGTGCAATAATTTTCTACAACTTTAGAAGAGGCCTGACACGGCTTCAGTGTTTTGAATAGCTAACATCTGTGTTCAGTGATGAAGCCCCATGTCTGCGGACCGTCGAACGCTGGTATTTAGAATTCCAGCGTGGACATACTAGTGTTAGTGACAAATCTCGTGAAGGACGCCCAAAACCCGCCTTCACTGAAGATAATATCATTGCTGTGAGACAACTAATTCTCGAAGATCGTCATGTGACGTATCGGGAGATAGAGGCTCTATTAGGCATCTCAGGGACAACCATTCAGAAGATCTTTTATGTAGCGCTTGGTGTGAGAAAGCTAGTTTGCCGTTGGATACCGCATCTGTTTTCCGACGATCAGAAGGCGGTCCGCGTCAGATGGTGTAAGAAAACTCTGCAAAGGTTCAACCGAGGAGAGTCAAATCACGTCTACGACATCATCAGTGGTGACGAATCTTGGATCTATGCCTACGATCCTGATTCCAAACAACAATCTACAATCTGGGTCTTTCAAGACGAGCCAAAGCCGACTAAAGTTGTTCGTTCTCGAAGCACTTCAAAGAAAATGGTGGCCACGTTCGTTGGAAAAACCGGCCATGTTGCAACTATTGCACTTGAAGATCGTAGAACGGTTAACGCAGAGTGGTATACCACAGTTTGTTTACCACAAGTCATCGCCGAACTTTGAAAATCTAACTCAAAGCGACGCATCATCCTGCACCACGACAACGCAAGCTCACACAGCGCTCGTCAAACGATTGAGTATTTGAAGCAGGAAAAAGTAGAAATTCTTGACCATCCTCCATACAGTCCTGACCTAAGCCCTAACTATTTCTTTACATTTCCTAAAATTAAGAAAAGTTTTCGTGGTCAAAGGTTCCAGTCCGGTGAAGAAGCAGTCGACGCTTTCAAGTCAGCCATTTTGAACACCCCCACTTTAGAGTGGAATAAATGTTATAATAACTGGTTTAAGCGAATGGAAATGTGTAATAAGCTACGTGGTGAATACTTTAAAAAACAATAAAAAGTACTATAAGGTTCTAGTTGTGTTTTTTTCTTCAAACGACAAAACTTAAAAGGCATGCCTCGTATGTTATGGATTTACATCCATGGTTGTCTAATATTATAAAGACGAAAGATTTTTTTTGTAATGGAGAAACTCCGATATTACCGGACCGATTTTAACAATTCTTTCACTATTAGAAAGCTACATTCTCCAGAAGTATCATAGGCTATCATAGAGCCGGTAAATGGCGCTGTTGTCGATCGAGTGCGACCTCGTGGAAAACTGCTAGTATTACATAAATTGAATGAGTACCATGCAAAAGAAGGTAACGACCAGATGAACCTAGAAAATTAAAATTGAAATGGTATAATTACTAATATCTAAGTGTAGTAAATAAGTACTTTGAAATAGGTAAGAGTAGTGGCTAATGAAACAATTATTCAAAGAATATCTTCTTAAACGGTATACACTGCCTACTAGAGGTGAGTCGTATTTATTAGAACAGATCCAAAGAACAGGTGTTTTACGAGAATAGGCGGCACCTAATTCAATTCTGACAATACCTAATCCACCTAATATTCATATTCAATAAAAACTAATGTTTAGCCGTTTAGCGCGCTCACTCACACCTGTTCCCCCGAGCTCTTTCACTCACTCATATGCTTATAGCTTTGCTATCCCGCTTACGTGTAAGGGTGGAGGGAGCGAGACAGCGCTATACAACGCGTACTAATATAAAACAAATGTAAATATAATGAATTGAATTTATATAATGAATTTTAAATACGCCATCTTGCGAACGCTAAACTTTTGCGGAATATTTAATATCGCAAGACTCAAAACCTCATACATTCGTAAGTTAACAGTCCTAAGCCTGTAAAAAGTATGCAGGGAAGATACCGATTCATCATTAATATATCATTAAATGATAAAATAGAAAACAAGTATTAGTTTATTTATTCAACCATTTTCGTGCAGAAATATCTAATCTAATCTAATCAAAAAACAAAAAAAAATTGATTTCATTTTGAAACTTCCATTTTCTTAAAAGTATTATTATGACTGTACCCGTTCTTAACTAACAAAACAATTTAACATTCAATTAATTCAAATATCGATAATTCGATATCAGGATTTGATATAGAATAGGCGGATTGAGATCACTAAGGAACGGTATGTGTAAGAGATCATTGAGATTAGGTGGATTAGGTGGAATAGGTATTTGGATTAGGTATTTATGCAGACTAGGAACAGGTGTACTTGGTACCTGATTTACCTAATACGACCCATCTCTACTGCCTACCCTCTAAGTGACCTGGCGTGATGATATAGAGATAAATATAATACATCCATGTCTATAACATATAGGTTTAGGTCATCTTAATGGTATTTCTGATAGATAAGTGTTTGAAAATCGTCGTTGATATCATTTTGGATACAATTGCTATTGAATCTAAACGTAATGCAGGACGCCCTCAGGCTAGGTGGAGCGATGACCTTCGTAGGGCGGCTGGCAGAAACTGGATGCGAGTAGCCGAGGATCGTACCCAGTGGCGTGCACTTGGAGAGGCCTATGTCCAGCAGTGGACTGCTATAGGCTGATGATGATGATGATGATGAATCTAAATATTAATACCTCTAAGCAAAAATCGATATGTATCGCGAGTACACGTCACTTACTAGCTGTCAAAAAATCGCAACGTCAGTCGGTGGAATGTCAAAATTGTCAAAGTAAATTGTAAATAAATGATTTTTGTTCGGACTAAATATAACAATTAAAAACCAAAATTAACTGAAACCCTGAATTTTCCCAAGCTTAAACGCAGCTGATCTGTGAAAAATGGCGCTTGAAAAGGTTAAACCTTGTGTAACTGTTCCAAAGAAGTCTAGACTAGAAATGAATGTAAGGCAGTTGTTAAACAAATGCGAGCTGATTGCGAAGCAGGAGCCTATTGACAACAACTGGAGGCTCAAGAAGTACGTGGAGTCTCTGAGTGAAATGTTAACGGAACTAAAAACCGGACCTGAGTAAGTTTTATTAAATCTTTTTTTTCTGGGAAAAGCCCTGCATAGGACTTCCTCGAGCCTCGAGGGAAGCTTGCGGGCCATGTCGGATTTCTGCCGACCAAAAACCCCAGGGTAGCCCACATCAGCACTTTGGAGGAGCTCCGGGATTTCCGTATGTAACGCACCAGTGTACCTCTTGTGCCGCGTTCTGAAGAGCCCGCCTTTGGGGGAGGACTTAATGACACGCTTCCCCCCGCACCGACTCGGTGCTCACGGCGTTGTGGGCCACACCACGCCGTCGTCCTTCTCGGGGAAGTTCATTAAACCTATATTTATAAAACACCAACCCAGGATTATCTATCAGTCATTGTCTACTCGCGAATACTTTGGGTAGCAATCACTAGGTCCTGGGTTCGAATCCTAGGTTGGACAAATTGTAATTATTCAATAGAAAAATTTCCAGTATCAGTCTGAAGTCTGGCATTGTGTCTGGTATAATGGCAATAGGCTCGACTTAACATTATCCGTGAATAGGGGGAGTACACAGTACACTTACATTTTAAGCCACATCCAAAGGATTGCTATACCTGTGCAAGTGAGAAGAAATGAGGTTGTCTATCTATCCTCAGCGAAAAGATGTCCAATGTGGGATAAAGGCCTCCCCTAAAGACGACCACCACAACAACTGGCTTTGTGCTGCCAACTACCCACAACCCTTCACAAATGAGATTGTGCTTCTTCAAAATCAATTTTTATTGGCATGGCTTATACATCAGAGCCCATCCTCTTGATCAGCCAAATAAACTGCAGGTTCTAACTATGCTTGTTTGTAGAACATTATTATGGAAAGGCAAAGAGGATCTGTTTGACCATATTTGACTCATTATTCTCATCCAAAAATTCAATAAGCGTAACATCATATCATTTCTTAAACTTGGAATGTATCCAAAACGAAACTGTAGCATCTTGATGGAATATTTAAGTGAAAACCTGTTTTTGATTCCAGTAAGCCATCAAAGGACTTGTTAACAGAATATACAAAAAGAGCTACATTTTTAAAAGGAATTATACAGACAGCTACATTGAATAGTCCAATTGAAAAAGTAAGTAAATGACATGTAGGCTTTGTGTATTCACTATATCAAATCAAGAACAAAATAAGTTGAGACCTTATTTGTGAAATAAAACTGTTTTTTGTATTTTATCAAGGTTTATTTTTAAGTTGCCGATGTTTTGAGTGCTTTGCAGCACCTATGATCATGGCAAGGACTGAGGTGTTGGATGCCCCAGAAACATAGTTGTTCCAGGGTACCCTCAAAGTTCTTAATTATTGTTGTTCATCTGATCTATGCACAATGAGCTCATGGTGGGTTGAGGTCTTGCAGTGTTAAGCTTGGTATTGGATTTAATTATATTAATTACCAGATCCCAAGTTGATGGAAGCACCCAACCATGCAACCACCATAACTTCATGAACTATTCTTGTTACCCTGGAACTACTGTGCCTTTTTTGAGTCTAACATCTCAGTCCTTCCCATGACCATAGGTGCTGCAAAGCACTCAAAACGCCTGGAAGTTAAAATAAAAAATAAACTGCAATATAATATTAGCCCTGTTAAGAAACTGTCCCACCATTGGGCACAGGCCTGCTCTCAAACTATAAGGGTTTAGGCCATAGTCCACTAAGCTGGCCCAGTGCTGGTTGGCGAACTTTACACACCTTCGAGAAACTCTCAGACATGCAGGCTTCCTCACAATGATTTTCCTTCACCGTTAAAGCAAGTGATAGTTAATTTTTGTAACGCACATGCTTTCGAAAAGATAGAGGTGCGTGCCTGGGTTTGAACCCGAGAGCTCTGACTTTGCAGTCCAACGGTATAACCACTAGGCTATCACTGCTTGTAAACCGCGATAAAATACGACAAATGGTTTTTGTTACATGTGTAATATTCGCGTAAATCTAAGAACTCAATATAAAAACCTTATTTGATTTTAAAAAATAATCGACTTTTTTATATCAATTTATTTATCACAATTTTTAATTTTTTACTGTGTGCAATTGTTAAGGGACCTATATAAGTAAATTCTTCATAAATTTATATAAAAAAATTACATTATTATTTGATTTTTAGCCCCGTGTAGTGACGGGAAAGAATACATGTGTCATCACCCCCTATCATTCCGTGGGTGTCGTAAAAGCCGACTAAGGGAACACACTCTCGCAAACGACCCAGTGCGTAGAGAAGGAAAATTTGAAATCAAACCCTATACCAATCTGTCTGGCCAGCGTGGTATAGTAGGCTAATTTACCTCCCATGAAAGCACAACAATTTAACCGGCCCCCAGTCTTCGGTACTTCCGCTGTTCCCGATCGCGGTAGCGGTCGGGGCGACAGCGGAAGAGTAGGTGCTAAGAATCTCTGGGCTACGAGAGGCTACCATAAAGAACTGACCCTCGCGACGTATAATGAAAGCACACTACGGCTGGACCACCACCTCACCGAACTCGAGGTAGAACTGGGTCGCATAAAATGGCACATTTTGGGGTTATGCGAGGTCCGAAGAAAGGGGGAGGACGCGATAACCCGTGAGTCAGGTAACTTGTTCTACTTTCAAAAAGGTGATCAGCTCTACCAGGGTGGTGTTGGTTTTCTGGTCAATAAGGACCTCGTTAGCAGCGTAGTGGAAGTCAGCAGTGTGTCGACACGGGTAGCATACCTTATACTAAAGCTCACCGACAGGTACTCCCTAAAGGTGGTACAGCTATATGCGCCGTCCTCGACATACGCTGACGAGATAGCTGAAGCCGTGTACAAATATATTGCGAAAGCACTACACGGCACCCCAAAGTCTCACTACAACGTTGTTATGGGGGTCTTCAACGCCAAAGTGGGAGTACAAGAATGCGGCGAAACGATAATCGGACCCTTCGGTATGGGGCGCAGAAATAACAGGGTGCAAATGCTAGTAAACTTTCTCGAGTCGCAGGGGCTCTTCTTAATGAACTCCTTCTTTAAGAAGAAGCCCCATAGAAAGTGGACTTGGCGAAGCCCCGACAACGTGACAAGGAACGAGATAGACTCCATCATGACGGATAGGAGGTATATATTTAGGGACATCTCTGTGATCAACAGGTTTAATACTGGCCACGATCGCCGACTTGTCCGAGGCACCCTAAATATAGACTTTCAAGCCGAAAGGGCCCGAATGGTGAAGCCTACTCTCCGACCTACCGCGCTCCAAATAGCCTTGGGTTCCGAAAAGTTCCAAATGGAACTTCAAAACCGTTTTGACTTGCTGGAAACCATTGGAAATATTGACCAGAAAACCGACACAGTGGTCAGAACGCTACAGGACGTGTCTCGAAAGTTTATGTGCGGGAAAAGCAAAAACAGGGACTCTAAACTCTCGGCCGAGACTCTCGAACTTATGAGAAGTAGACCAGAAATGCCACCTACGCAGACGTCTTCGTCAGATCGGAGGACTTAAACCTTGGAATCCGAAAGCTGATTCAGCGCGACCTCAGACGCTTCAACACCCGTATCGTCGAGGCTGCGATCGAGCAGAACAAGGGCACTAAGGTCTACGCCCAACAGCTCGGACGTCCCCGTCTGACGAAACTCGAAACTGCGGATGGCAGAACCGTGACCTCTAAGTTCGAGATTCTCAAGGAAATCGAGGGCTTCTATGGAGAACTGTATGCATCACGGACAGGTAAGCCTGCGAGACCCAACGACGATGACCACAGAGCCCCACTTACGCGCCATTGCACGGAAGACATCCCAGATGTTGATGAGGGCGAGGTCAAGGTGGCTCTCGAGCAACTTAAGAATAATAAATCTCCTGGTGATGATGGAATTCCTACCGAGCTCCTCAAAGCTGGTGGGACTCCGGTTCTCAAAGAGTTGGCAAGCCTTTTCAATTCCATCATTCACCAGGGCCTAACACCTAAAGCGTGGAGCGGAAGTGCGGTGGCTCTGTTCTTCAAAAAAGGCGATAAAGCCTTTCTGAAGAACTACAGACCCATCTCACTTCTGAGCCATGTATACAAGCTGTTCTCAAGAGTATTCACAAACCGCCTTGCCAGAAAACTCGACGAGTTTCAGCCACCGGAGCAAGCCGGGTTTCGAAAAGGCTTCAGCACCGTAGACCACATCCATACTGTTCGGCAGATTGTACAGAAAACTGAAGAGTACAATCAGCCGCTGTGTATGGCTTTCGTGGACTACGAAAAAGCCTTCGATTCCATCGAAATCTGGGCAGTTCTGGATGCTCTGCAACGATGTCGTGTGTGTGTGTGTGTGTGTGTGTGAATGATCTACGCTGTTGGCCTCGAGGCCTCTACAGCTTCACCGGATTTTAAAGGCGAGCGTGCAACCACTACGCTCCAGCCAGAGCAACGATGTCGTATTGACTGGCGTTATATCGAAGTGCTGAGATGTTTGTATGATACCGCTACTATGACCGTACAGCTCCAAAACAAAAGACCAACCCCATTGAGCTGCGCAGAGGGGTGAGACAGGGGGATGTGATATCCCCTAAGTTTTTCACCAACGCGCTCGAAGACGTCTTTAAGACACTGGACTGGACGGGACGGGGCGTGAATATAGACGGTGAGTGCATCTCGCATCTTCGGTTTGCCGACGACATCGTCATATTAGCGGAGACGCTGGAACAGTTAAGCGAAATGCTGCACAGCCTAAATGTAGCCTCTCGACGTGTTAGTCTCGGCATGAATTTGGATAAAACCAAGATTATGTTCAATGAAAATGTCACGCCGGGAACAATCTTACGTCAACGAATCGATGCTCGAAGTTGTTCGGGAATACACCTACCTTGGGCAGGTTATCCAGCTTGGTAGGAACAACTTCGAGAAAGAAGTCTACAGAAGGATCCAGTTGGGCTGGGTAGCATTCAGGAAACTACTTAGGGTTTTGTCTTCGCCTTTACCGCAATGCCTGAAGACGAAAGTCTACAACCAGTGCGTTCTACCAGTCATGACATACGGTGCCGAGACGTGGACACTTACAGTAGGGCTAGTCCATAGGCTCAAAGTCGCGCAGCAAGCTATGGAGCGAGCTATGCTCAGAGTCTCTTTGAGGGATAGACTCCGAAATGAGGTTATCCGTCAAAGAACTAAAGTAGTTGACATAGCTCGCAGAGTGAGCTCGCTAAAGTGGCAGTGGGCTGGCCATATCTGTCGAAGAACCGATGGCCGATGGAGCAGACGAGTTCTAGAGTGGAGACGGCGACTCGGCAAACGTAAGGTAGAGCGCCCCCCAGCTAGGTGGACCGACGACCTTAAGAAGGTCGCAGGGTGGAATTGGGAGAGGCCTATGTCCAGCCGTGGACTGCAATAGGCTGATTTGATTGAGGTCAGCCTTTTTACTCTCTCAATTGGGTCTGATGATTCAGCCAGAAATCATCAACAAGTATTAAATCAAGGTTTAAATTACATTTTGAAATATATTTTTCAGTTGGAGGCAGTGCAGCTGTTATCACATGGTGCGGCCACTATGTCAGCTGATGCTGCAGCTCAAGAGATACATCAGAAAACCATTGTGAAGTATGGTGTGGAGCTGCGCTCTGAGTTGTTTGGATTGGGTTAGTTCTGAATTTTATGCTGTAAATAGATCGTAAACTTACTATTTTGACGTGTCCAATAAACAAAGTCCTATAATCCAGTATTTATAAAAGTTGCAAATGCCAATTATTTTGTTTGGCATATGTAACTATGTTTTATGGGACCGTCGATTTGTAACTTAAATAACCTCACTATTTATAAATGAGACCTATAATGGATCTGGCGTGTATAAATGTGGCTTGTGAGTCAAACTTCTTAATGAGAAGTTTATGCTGTATGTGAATTTATTATTGTAACAGTACTAACGGTCACACTAGTACTAAAGCACTGATTAGATTACGTGACCCAGACTCCGACTTGGGATGTTTAGTGATGCAGTAATCGTTATGATAAACATCAATGTATCGATATAATATGATATTTGTGTAGTGTAAAAAAATGATGTGGAAATGATTGATGATAAATCGAAACATCAATCTTTTATTAAGCTTTCCTTATTCGTACGTCTCTCTGTCTTTCCGGTCCGGATAAAATAGAGACATAGGTAGAATGAAAAAATAATGATATCGGTATATCGATGTTTGTCATAACGATGACTGTATTACTAAACGTCCTAATTCGGAGTTGGGTTCGCGAAGTGTAATTCTGGCTTAAAAATCACACTGCGGGGGCGACCTCGCGCTGGCCAGGCGGCCGCCCGACACTACCGACCAGCTCGCATGCGTATTGGCATCTCTCTCAGGCCGTGCTACGTTTATAATCGCGTTGGCCCGATGGCGACGGTTCTTGACGTATGCCGTCGCGCCGAGCGTGGCTGCACTGTGTGGAATCTCCTATCCCGAAACATTAAAAGTCTCCAGGTCGCGCCACCGTCGCGCTCACGTCTCGTTGCGTCGGCTATGTCGCGAAACCTTAATATACACTCCCCCAGCGCAAGATCTCATTGCAGCAAGAAATATTATAGTATTCACTGGATCAAAACAGTACCAATAAGCAATTCAGAGCTGCTCAGCTAGATCACATACTCAAAAGATATCTTGATACTTTTGAGCCATAAATAAAGTGTGTTTGTAGAAGTTCACACTACTATTATACTATACCAATAAATTTATTTCAGAGGACAGTGATGACACACTACGAAAACGAAACATAATCAAGGCCCCCAACTTCACAAGTAATAGCAGCAGCCAGGAAGATATTGACTCTCTGTTGAAGTACCATCAGAATATGCAGGAGAAGGTCGCCGAGAACATGGTGATGCTGACCAAGAGTCTCAAGGAACAGTCACAGCTGGCCAGCACTATTATCAAACGGGACACTGAGGTGAACTATATACATTATCCTATAGATCATTTATAGGTGTAGCTTGTGATACTGCAGGGCTGAAATATTTTAGCAATCACCATCATTATGCAGCATTCGACTGTGACAGTTTGAGATGAGGGACTGCTTGTGGCAGGCATGTTAGGTCAGCTGTTGGTCCAGGGTAACACTTAGTATGGTAGTTATTAAGCTGACTTAAGAAGACCCTTGAAATATTATTAGCTAATATTTGATTTGTGATTTGGAAGAGAGTACTTAATAAATCTATACTTATTTGTGGTACAAGTTTACTTGGATGTAATTTCAAATCAAAAATGGGAACCTTTTCCCTTCCCGGAGAAGTGTGGAAAGGGATATCTATCCCTTTCTACACCTCATGTTATTGAGAATGATATATAATGTTTGCTACATGCGCTGCCGTAGCCACCATCAAATACCCCACGACGTTTTTGTTTATGTTAATTTAGGCGGCGTTCGAAATGCCAATAACCACATGACGATATGCTAGCGGCCATAGCTAACTGCATGTGAAGAGCTCTAAGATATCCTTTCTACCTTTGATAATTGTGATGCCTTACTCAAGAATATCGGCGAACCACGTAAAAGAGTACCGTATACACTGGAACAAGTTGTTTACACACGTATTCGTGCCTATTCGTCTGTACTCGGCGACTATCTAAATGAGGCATGAATCGATTTAGGTAGAGAACACAATTCATCATAGTTTGTCTAATGAAAGCTGAGAGTGATCTTTGAACGTTTTCATAAGCTGGTAATACTGCGACTAACGTCACCTATTGTTCTAGTGAACCATGGACATAGACAAACTGGTTTTGATACACGCGAGATTCATTTAATGTTGTTATCATTCTATAAAATTCTACATGATTTCAATTTAACACCTCTGAATGTGACATCTTATTGAATTCTGTGGCATTGCGTTGATAGTTTGTATAGACGATGCTTTGAGTCTCCAGACCACATATTAAACTAAAAAAATTGAAAGACTTGCAAGAAATTGATTTAATATGTGAAAGCCAATAAATATCAGGTATCCCATAGCAGAAAACCATAGACTTATAAACCATTAATACCAAAATATGTAATATGTTAGAATGCTATAATTTCCATGTAACTCCCTTCCCACTTCACCTCCTCCCTCGACGCTCTACTCTTCTGCGTGTATATGTGTTCTTTAATTTCATAAACTCATTTACACGATTTGTTGGTTACGCTCTACTATTTTTTTAGTTATAAAAGTATTCAAGTATCAAATCCATTTATTCCCATTTCATCCGGAGTTGCACGAGCTAATCGTTATATTAATACGTGAAGCAAAGACTTTGTACCCCTTTTTACGATAATTGCGCGGACGGAGGAGTATGAAATTTCCCACACTTATAGTTTATATAGAGAAGGAGTGCAGAATGCTAATATTTTTTTAAAATTAGTCATAAACATACATTAAATCAATAAAAAAAAAACATTACACACAATACATGTATTTGACACACACACGCATATATACTCTTTTGTTTATTGTAAAGGCTGTGGTCAAATTGAGAATAGATTTATATTGTTTGTCTTTAATATTATTTGTCTATAGTCTTACTGAATGTCAAATATAACCAGCAAATGATGAAAGAGTAGGTCGAATTTCGACCAATGGGCGACCACTAGTTTATATAAATTTGCCGCCATTTTCCATTCTCAGCTTTCATTAGACACACTAGTTCAGTAAGTCATTACAGCAATAGGCTCCTATTACATATGCTCTCAGAGATCTTTTTCGAGACTCCATTTTCATTACTCACCTATTTCTAGTTCACACAATGACTAATAATGGTAATTCATTTTTGCAGGCCTTGAAGAAATCCTCAGAACTAACAGATCGCAACTTGTCATCACTTAAGGTTGAATCGGAAAGGTTGCAGGAACACAGCCGCAGCGCATGGAAGTGCTGGCTTTGGATCATGCTGGCCATTGTTATGGCCATATTCATAAGTGAGTACCAGCATTACGGGGTACCATGTGGGTTTTAAAAATTCTGATGTTGGCCAGTAATGGCCGAGGAGCTTTTACGGTTTTACCAGACAAGAGAACGACCGTGCAATAATAACGTTCCAGCTGATAGGTCGAGGGAGGTAACAAACAAGATGCAGCATAAAGATGGAATAGCCTCTGCTTGGAATACCAATTAGTACAGTAGTTGGGATAAGTCGTGAATACTGTTGAAAACGACTTCAATCGAGGGTACGAGAATTTTGTATGTATATTCTTCGGCATGCTTGCTTTAATCGGATTTATGGATTTTAACAAATAAGTTGTCATTGGATTCGTCATTTGGGTGTGCTATACAATAAACGAAAATGTTAGTTGGAGTTTTCGTGTGTTTTTTTATATATTTTTTTCTTTTAATATTTTTTTTATTGTCACAGATATGGTGTTATTCATGAAGGTAATGAAGAAAAGAAAGTATGAGTTGTAAAGGTATGTATTGTAATAAGCTGATATATTATTACTCATTGTGGTTATTATATAATCATTCCTATTCAAGTGATTCTATGTATATGGCACCTTCAGAACAGTAGTTATTTAAAAAAATCTAGTTTTTGGGAAGCTAATCGCGTCCCTTCAGAACTGAGTGGCGCGGGTAGAGGGAGAGGGAAAGTGAGAGATCGAAGTATCATATTTCTTCATTCTACCATAAAAACGCCACTGTTTTAACATTCACCAGATAGAGCGTACCATTTAATGGCCCTTTAAGACCGTAACTCGATTTCTTAGATTTTTGAGTTAAGTCTATACC
This sequence comes from Phalera bucephala, assembly GCA_905147815.2. Taxonomy (NCBI): domain Eukaryota; kingdom Metazoa; phylum Arthropoda; class Insecta; order Lepidoptera; family Notodontidae; genus Phalera; species Phalera bucephala. The sequence continues at coordinate 15,886,195 of LR990625.1, forward strand.
GTTCTGAAGGTGCGATATGTTCTATAACATTGTGTAACTGTGTTTTATTTATCTTAAGGCTTATTATATTAAGGGTTGCTTTTTCAGTCATCAGATAAAAGTACTGAATATAAAAGTGAGATAGTGGAACTTTTTATAAATGTTATATTTTATTTGTTATGTTGTACTTCAATCCCATGAATAACTTCCATATGATGATTGAAAAATCAGCCCTAAGTGGAAATAAACAGGCTACTTATGTTGTTATTTATTTCTAAGTATTATATAAGTAAGTTTAAATAAATTATGAAAATAAAACATCATTGCAATTTTTATCTAACAGACTACTAATTTTATTCTAATAATATTTTCTTTTCTTTACCTCAAACATAATATATTCTCTTATGAAATTACATTTCATTCTGGACTTGCTAATTGATTTTGGTCCATATTAGATAGTTTACATATTTTTCTTAGACTAATGAATAAGACAGACTAAGCGCTCCAAGAAAAATGAAAATCTGATATTCAGTTACCAAAGACGTCAAAGCAGCTGTCATGTCCACGACAGAGACGAGACGTTATAATATACTCGGTCTATCTTAATCATTTACTGTAATATTCTCGCAATAACTACCATACATTTATTTCGCCAAGTATTATAACTCGGCCTATATTCAAATAATACTAACAACAAGCCGAAAGTTGAACTACGTAAGAAAATAGAAATTCCCATTAATACTGCGTTTGTAGTTAATAACTACAAGCTTTTAAATATCTGTGCGTGTTTATTGGACCTCTATTTCCAATATTAAACGATAACTTTACAACTATAATATTTATTTCTCGTTACATACGCCTACAAGGCAGGACTTCTATAGTATATTTTGAATTATATAAATAGTATTATACTCGCTACGATAAATGTTCTTGCAAGCAAGTCTCTCTCTATAACGGACTAGAACTGGGCTATCGAAGCGTTAGTGGCTACGAAATTATTTCATCTAATCTAATTGATTTCGTTGATAACAGGACATAATCACAAACATTCGGTCTCAATACAAACTCTTATATAGATTATGAGACAAACTCCGCTAAGATCATGCATCCTATTTTTGCACATTCGGATATCTTAAGATGGAACGAGATATCTACTAGATCACACATACTCGTTATACCTACTGTCACGCGTCGGGTGCCACTTTTCATCAAGCTAAAAAGAGACGCTCAAATGCCTTCCTGCCTTAAAACCTTGGTACATAACAATTCCTTATACAATTTTGCGAATTAGATTCGCTAAGCAATTTTCCTACATAGGTTGTTTTAAATAAAGTTCTATTAATTTGTTATACTTGTGTTTACTTTTTATCATAAACGTCGGTGAGCTCGAACTTCCATATTTTGTTGGGTCCTATTTCCGTGACGTAGAGATGCGAGCCGTTCCTTGTCACTGCCAACGAGTGTGGGTTCGTAAATCCCTGTAAAATGTTTAAATTTTAATAATAATCCTTAAACCTTTTTCAAAATATGAGGTTAATCGAGACAAGAATAGTAATCAGTAAGCGCCACAATTAGTAGGAACCTGTTTCTAGAAATAATCTTAGAAAGCTGAAACAAATTAAACGCAGGCTTTGATAAAAATGGCCATACGTAAGAACAAGACTTAATCGAAAAAAGGGGAGCTCACGGATTGATAATTGAAGTGACAATCAAGATGAAAAGTTACACTAATAAAGAATACGCTCATATGACTTACGGTGCTAGGTTCCCAAGTATCCAAAATATTTCCATACACCGCGTTGACGGTAAACCCACGTACAGCAATATTCTGTGCTGTCGGGCCATTCACAGCATAAATCGTATCTCCATGAGCCGCTACAGCAAACACTCTGCCCAAAGTCGGGTCCTCAATCACCGTTGCTGGCTCCAGCATCTTCACATAACTCTTTAAACCAGCTTTAGGGCATACAATCCTCATGTTCTCTCTATCAGCAACGCATACTATATCCAAATGCTCTAATAATGTCACGCTATGCGGAAGATTCAACGTCAAAGTGTCAGAATAAGATGGTATGGCTAGAAGGAGTTTTCCTGCTGCATTAAACTTCAGTATTTGGTTATTGCAGTAGCCATCGGCAACGAATATCTCTCCAGTTGTTGCTACAGCGACTGATGTTGGCATGCATAATAGCACCCGACGACGGTATGGGAATCCAGCTGTGAATGGTTCTCCGATAGTCAGGCTTGGGTATTTGTGGTTGCTCGGGGTGTACTGCAAGTAATTATTAATTATGGTTAAAATTCTGTCCTTATTTGCTACGACGCAAGTTTTCAGAGCTTTCTTGAAGCCTTACTTTGTCTAAAAGTACTACTCCTCAGTTTTAGGAACAGGCAAACCGCATGCAAAAACAAAGAGTTGTTCTCTGAGTAGGTGACTACCATGTTTAACCTTGGTTATTTAACCGTTTTGAAAAACCAAAATCATAGGTCTCCTTTGCCGCACAGTAACCAACATCCAGCAAACGTTGCGGTAGACTTGTAATTTCGCATAGTTACCTTAAAGACTTGATGCTTAGCCACATCAGTGACCCAAACGTTGTCGTGATGGTCGATAGTAAGACCGTGGGGCATAAAAAATGCATATGCCCCCCAACTATGCAACACAGATCCTGTATGAGGGTCGAGAACCAAGATAGTATCTTCAATGATCGGACCTTTGTCTAAATTCTGGTACACATTGGATTCATTAAAAGTGCTGTAAACAAATTAAATTATTATTGCCTGGATTGTCATTTGAAATGTATAATTCGGGGATATTGACTTACCTCTCGTCCCATACTCTTTCGGCTCTGTGGAATATCACAGGCTGGCCTAGAGAATTGATAGATACGGATGTTATCTGCCCCACATTCAGCGATTGCTGTGGCCAGTCTTTCACTTCTTGAGGTCTCAGCACGATTTCATCTTTCGGCTACAATAGTAAAAATGACTTAATACTTTAACACTTTTTGTGTAACTAGATGGATGACTCACTTACCAGATGTAAATCCAAGTTCTTCAATATATCCTCGTTAGTGCCATAGTTAAAGTAATCAAAGTTTTCTCTCACGGTTTCCGGTTCACAAAGAATTTCGGTCGATGCCAAAAGTAGCAGAAATACTCCCAACATTTTCTTCATATTTGTTATGATCTGCTTATTGTTGGGGTCTGATTGCTGTACGCTCCAATCTTATTGATTATTTCCTCTCAAACACTGGGGTTTACGCATGCGCGGTACAGCTATGGCTTCTCTCGTATTCTCAAGGTCAAAATTAGGGAAGCGAGAAATGAAATCCATAAATATCGAATAAACATAGGTTTATTTAGACATAACTCGAACAAGTGTATTCAACGAAATTGGTCGAGAGAATCGCATCACATTTTCAGCAATTGCCTCGTATAAGTGGTGTTATGAGTTAAATGAAACTATCTTAGGCTAAATATGAAAATAGAAGACGAAATTTAATTTCATTTTATACTGAATCAGTCTCAAATTAGAGTCGTTGTATGAATTTGGCACATTTGGAGATTTAAGAATTTGTAGGGACTTATGATCTAGTACAAGCGTGAGCATTGTGGTTGCGTGTTATAGTGAAATTGTGTTTCGTGTATTATTTAGCGCTACTGTCCGCGCCATTCCGAGTGGGGCTGGTCCCAGATGTACCCGGTTTCTGTCATGGAGCAAACGGCATTGTAGTATCGTCCGGGACTCCTACAGTACGACCACGAAGGACACTTGCACCGGAACAACGTTTGAAATTCCTCTTTACATACTTCGTTCCACCAGCATGTTCTCTACAATTTCTCGATTGATTAATAACCTATCATTTGCGGAAATATTACGTCATAGAAAACAAAATATATTAAAATTGTACCTCCGTGATGTATTCTTTAACAGAGCGGTCCGAGTAACTCCTTTTTGATACAGATGCGGTCTCCAGCATCGCACTCAACAACAGCGTCAACACGAACATAACATATTGCGCCTGTAAAGTAAATATATGTATACAGAAACACACAAACGCGTCATGTGTACACACGAGCGTTGAACACCATTTATCGGACTTACCTTAACCATAGCAGTGTTTTGGTCCGAAAATAGAAAATTATCGGGCCACGTAACCTTTCATTCTCACGCCCCCTGACGGAACTTTTAGGTTCCGTTTAGACGTAGGGTTGTGATCGTGCGTACTTACCTTATCGGTGTTTTATTATTTATATTATATATCGTCAAGTCGAAGATAACCTATATAAAGTTGTCTTCTGTATCTGTGTAGGAAACGTATACGTGCTATTGTATAAAATACATAATAATATGTATAATATAAATAATAATACAAACATAACTAGAATAATAATGTTTATTACTTAACTAACATAAATTAAACTTATAAATTTACAAAAACAAAACACTAGTTACGTAGGACTTTCGCGCGTTTTTTAATTTAAATGCAACAACAACAAGGAAAATAAACAAAAAAAACAATGAATAAATAAATAAAACTTATAAATTAACGAATATAAAATGTACAGCAGTTAAACATAAGGTAGAGGCTAAAATTTTAGAAATTCAACTAACAATAATAGAATGGCACTTAGGTATAAAAATAAATAAATTTTAGTACAAGTCTAATATACATTGAGCTTTGGTCGGAATCTACCACTACATTTGGGATTGTCTGGCTCGCGTGAGCCTCGGTCTCAGACTACTGGATCCCGTTACTTCAGCAGCAAAAATGTGGACAAACCAGAATCGTCCATCATTTAATTATACACGTAAGACACCCGAAGGGATCGTCAGACATTAAGAATGCTATAGGTATTCTAGTTTAAATCAGTAATAGTATGTCTTGTGCCGCATTAAGCGGCAGCTTAGTTGATGGTAAATCAGTATCTCGTTTTTGTCTATTACTTAATAGACAAAAGAGAGATGTAACCGTAATATACTGCTATTTTTTTGAATTAAAAAAAAATTTGGCCCACACTAGACTATTTCTGTGTCGTGTATGATATTCACGTGCAGAACCACCCTGACCGAATTAATTCATTGTAGCCCTCACAGATTTGTTCGGAGCGGGGATCGAACCGGCAACTACTCGATCTTGTGATCCGATTGGTTTATGGTCAAACTACTGAACCATGTCGTCCTCAGTTAATTTGTCGGCTTAGATTAGAAATACCTATCAAACCAAATGGGCACAAGCTTTCTTAGAAAACAAATTGGCCCGAGATGTGGTATTTTTTCCAAATTCTTCATCGAGGGAACATAAATAGACAAGACCACATTTATATCCATCCGATAAGTTTTGGCAGGAAATTCCGCTTAACCAAACGTGTCAGAACTATTCAGTGGAATAGAAATTCTCATTTAGATTTGCTTGATCCGAATGTAGCTATACCAATCTAGATCTAGAATATTTTCATACTATTTATGCAGTCTCTTTTTTTTAGTCATTAATTTAATTCTACAGATCACCTGTTTGCGTTTTAAACGTGTTTTATTGTAGTTTACTAACGCGGATTATAAGTTCAACTGCCAAAAGGTATTCATTTCAAATTAATTATGGGAATCTTTTTGGGTTTTGTTAAAATTGTCTCCATTGGCTCCTAATATAACGGGATCTAGTTGCAAATATTTTTTTCTACATTGCGTGTATTTCTTCTATATTGTTCTCTTCGACAGTTTCGTGTTCTTGCCGCCTGTGAATATCTTCGGCCTCTTTTCTGGAAATATATTTTCATTGATTAAATATTGGTTAAAGGCAATCTTGTTGTGCTTGATTATAAAGTGGGTAGACTTAATTTCCTTAAGGCTACTGTTTGAAATAAAATATTTAGTGGGGGAAACTATTAGGTGATTTTCCGCCGGGTGATCATTGGGCACTAGTTAGTCGCTTTTGATAATCCAGGAGAATAAAGTGGAATAAACCCTTCGAAAATGAAATCCAATTTAAATTTACGATTGTTCTTTAATGCACCTACTGTAATTAGTGCTGTATTGTATACTATGTCATCGCGCAGAAGTCTTTGTCCATTATGGTATAGTCCCTCTGAATTTCTTTCGGAGAAATCGGGCACTACAGTTCATACAACTTTCATTGCCATTCCTTTTAAGGAACTTAAAAGTCAACAAAAATGAACCGCGATTCAATCCGAAAAATAGTTGTTTTTCATAAGTAATATTTGCGTAAATGTAAGAAGTCAAGAAATACATAATTTTACTGAAGCACAAGACTTACGAATATTTATTGGCAGAGGATTGGAAGATACTCTTGGGGCAGAGCCGGTAATAGGGCCAGCATTCGCCGCCTGTCTCCCCAGCCTTTTGCGCCTCCACGTACTCGGCCAGGAGTTCCGCATACGGAGACTTACTTGGACTAAAGCATAAAATAAAAGCTATACAGTATAAAATAAGGTATAAAATCAAAAGCTGACGGGTTTCGTATCAAAGTTTCCTAAGTATTGAACGCCTATTCCTAAGTATAATTTGTCTCGTCACCAGTCCCAAATGAAAAGTTCTATAATCATCACCCCAGATCCCTTGCAGGGTAGGCAGAATGTACAGAGTTCCAACGTGTTCTTTCCTTACAGACTTCTCTGGCTTCCTCCACTCTTATAGTCCTCGTTGAAAAACTGACCACAATTAAACTTTCTGATATTATTGTTGATCTGTATACCACGGTTTTCTTAGACGTAGAGCGAATCCTTACCGCATCTATTACGTATCAAGAATAATTGACGTCATTTTCAATTCCTAATATCGGCTACATTTTAAAAACAATGAATACTTGCAATATTTAATATTAGTTTATGTCTGACTAAAGCCTCCCTAATTAAATTATCTACACTGATTCACTAGCAATCTTACTAACCAAATAAGTTTTCTAAAGTGCATATATACTTACGTAAAAAATAGTTTCATTACTTCACCGATGAAACCAAAATTTTGAAGCGGGTGCGCTTGTATCTCGCAGATGGCTCGCAAAAGGCACTCCTTGCCTGATAGCCCAAAATTTGCCAAAATATCTTCCGCTATTCCATACAGTATAGCCCTGAAAAATATGAAAACCGCACAATCAATAATAGATTTAAGTAACTGCTAACACCTGTTTATATTGTGATACATGAATATTTTTCTGAGTTGGTCCTTATTGTGTATTTAATGTTATCTTCATCAGTTTGCTTGATTTTTATCTAATGCCTAATACAAACTAGGCAGTACAGTAATTGGCTGCTAAGAAAGATGATTCGCGAAATCCACGGTCTAGACCACGCATGCATTAAATTGATCGTGACGCTATCTGAGAAGAAAAGATCGGCAAACATTTTCGAAATTCGCAGAGAAATGCACTACTTGACGTAACGAAAATTTTTAATTAGGTTTATTATTTAGTTCTAATTTTTCAATAGCTTGCATAATAGGCGCCGGTTTTCGAATCATGGAATGAATTTGTAAATAGTAGGACTTCCTGTGTCCGTCGCCAACTGTCCTTCGTGCGTAGAATTCCTGATGAATTTCCATCGGTTCGAAGGGGAAAGTGACGGGCAATATTTAACAGCTACTGTTATACTGTTCACGTGTTCTTTCCGCAACGAACATACGTGTCAACAACAAATGTGGGAGGTCTCTTGTTCAATTCTTCCTTTGTTCCCTTTTGGACACCTTATTCGTCAAGTTTTACATGACAAACGTGAGGCCGGTATCATTAATGAAAATACTCAGACAAGGCCTACCTACTGAGCAATCATTTTCGCTATTCACGTTTTATTTTGAGTTTCTCACGGTATGTTTCCAAAGTCGACCAATCTATGACTCTTCCAACAGTTGAAAGCTTTCTGACAGATACGGCTTATTTGAAATCTTTAACTGTGGATTAAGGATAATGATGTTTACCTTTCGCCTCCATGAAGTCGATCGAGATACGTTGTTTCCACTTCCGGAGCGAGGTCTTCGTGTAATGACCGCTTGCCCCGCCTTCGGTCTAAGTATTGCCCTACATAGTCCGCCATCATGGACACAGCAGCTCGTCCCATCGATCTCGCCAAGATTGGTGGGAATGCACCATAAGGATTCTCATTATCCGTCAAACCGAGTTTGTCAAAGTCGACTGTAATAACACAAATTTGTATAAACCGCGCTCTTTTAGTAGTATTTTGTTTTGTTCTACTGGCTACTGTTTAGGTATGTACATGGGAAGCACGCCACACCAGAGCAAAAGAGTCAAGAGTAGTGTTTTCTTTCGGACATGAATATGCGCAACTAGAATAAGTATATAATCACGGTGCACACGTAACGAATGGTCTGAATTGGGACCAAGCCGCGAGCCATGTATCATGACTTGACAGAGCCACATATGGCTACAGTTGCTAAATAGACTGCCCTGGTGTCGACGTCACGTTAAACTAAAATATACTCTAATCATAATACTATTCTAGATATTAGTTACGTTATTTATAAAACTTACATCAGTTAATATCAGCATAATATTTTTTTCAAGTTATCTAAATTTTTTACATCTATGGTTTACCGTGTGAAGTATACGTTTTTTAAGTACCTAATTTGTATTTACTACTTTACAGGCTTATGGTAGGTAGGTCATCAGTAACATCGATGACTTGGAAATTAGTCATATGCAAATAATAATCTCTACATAAATGATAATTAAGATTTATTTAGTGACTGCGCTACATCAAATTAAGTAGGCCTGAAAATACTGACTTTCAAAACTGAGTTCGTACTTCAGTTTACCTGGAAGTTATCAAGTATTTATTCAATGTAAACATATTGACCGAATATTTATTAATTTATATTATCATTCAACCATATTTCGTGAGTTAAATGTACAAGTAAGAAATATTCAACTGAATCAATAAATCTAGCCATCTTGGGGTAGACAATTGTATGTTCCTATAGTTAATTCGTGCAGTACCTAGCTAACAAATTTCTGATCACCTTAAAATAATACGTGTTGGTGTTTTTGTACGTATCGTATTGTAGACAAAATCGATAGTACTGTCCTCCGGTTCTCTTGATTTTTTAGTATATACTCAAGATATAGACACAGGGTTACGCCTAGTTTGAAATCCACCACAATTATATGTAGGTACTGCAAAGAAATCCATACTAATAATATAAATTCTAAAGTAAATCTGTCTGTCGGTTTCTCTGTTACCTTTTCACGTTCAAATCGCTAAACAGTTTTTGATCTAAGTCGGCAAGGACATTGATTTTACGAGTATTCAGGGTAAGTACCTAGGCTACTTTTGTCTCAAAAAAATAAACTTAGCGATGTTAAATACACGCCTGAAAATAACGCGAACGAATCTGCGTATAGCTAGCTAAATAACTCAAACTTACTTGTGAACGGAAAGCTAACAGTCATGTTAGATAGGAATCCTTTCGGAGGATGTCTTACAAAAGGCATTGAGAGTGAAGGGGTTATGGTCATCGTGGTCCCCGGAGGTAAAGCCAGTCGACCATCGTTTGTGATCCAAAGTATTCTCTTCTGTCGTGAATGTGGAACGTTCTCTTTGCCCAGTCCATCGTGCGCGTCGAGCGAAGCCATTGGCAACAAAGCTGCTAGCGCTATGCTGAGTAATACGCGTGGCACTGTGGCATCCATTGCCTACCTGTAAAAAATGGTTTAATTAATATTAATTAAGCTGCCTGTGTGTTTTCGAACACGGATTTCTCATTCACAAACACCCAAAACGAAGCAAACATTTGGGGGTCAAAATAAAAATTTGTTCTGTATGATTGGACCTGGGAGTGCTCGATTTAGTGAGCTGACCGTACTGCGCTCAAATCACTAGACCAAGCCGTCATTGAATCTAGAGTTCGTGATAAATGTAAATAAATAACTACTATGTTACTTATATGCAACTCTTCGCAATAAAACTGGTTTGAGTCCTCGATATTTATGACAGACTTTTGACTAGACCAAGAAGTATGATTTTATGGATCCCTTCTATTATTAACCAACGTGTATTCATAATCGTGGGCCGCTTGCTAAATCTTGTAAGCAGCGGGTCCCATTCTGCTACATTGTCCTACTTCCGCCAAGTACCGCCTGATTCCATTCATTCTAGAAATATGTAAGCATCGTACTGTTCTAGAAGATTAGCCGTATTATATTTTACGATTACAATTATGTATACGTTTACTATTCTGCTAAATAATTTCATGATTAGTTTTAAGCATGTGTTTAAGCCACTTTTATGAGACGCTGTCATCGGTGTAGCCAAGATCAAACGAATCGCTTGCTTTTATGCTCATATTATAGCATATTGGTTTTCTCTCGTAAACATTTTATTGCATAAACCTATTAAAAACTATAATAAAATTAAAGAATAAATGCTTATTGAAATGCCATTTGTACTTCAGAAAAACTTATAAATCAAAATCGTCACTGTCACTTCGACAGTTCACAGGTTTACAGTATACAATAGGAACGTTTTCAGGTTTAATATTATATTATAATTAAAATTATTTCTTATGTCTGTACATAAATCGAAAGATAAAAGCTCTATACGAAAATCAATCTGTACCCATATTCGTATAAGAGATAGTAACAATTATGACCTCAATGTGGAAAATTTTATCCGATCCGTAGAGATACAGTATAAGACCGATATTAGATCTTTGCCACAATGGAAAGATATTATACAACGGCTATACGTCACAGGAACCGATTACAGAAGGAAAATTCAGGATGCTAAACTGCGGAAGGAGATTATAATAGAAAAACTATACACACAGGCAACCAGACCATCTCCATTTCAATTAACTGATGAGTTGGCTAGGACAGCAAAGAAATGGGATGATTTGAAAGTTGAATGTAAAAAGCGCAAAGTTGCTACATATACAGTAACAGAGGTCATACCTTTGATAGAAGAAGAACAAACAGAGGTAACTATCAGTGATTTGGGTCATCCTAATACAGAAGTAGTTCCGAGCAATGAAGAAATTATTGCTACCGAACCATCTGTCCAAATAGACGCTATTTCAGAGTCAGCTTTAGAGTCTGTTCCACGTTTACCTCCGATAATTTACACAAATCTCCATAAACGGGTATCTCCAGCTGACTCAAGATTAGGTGGATTAAGATCTAAATGTATTACGGTTGACGTAGAATCAATAGAGAGCGAAGAAGAAGAGTGGAAATTATTAAATCAAACGACGTCCGTAGTCTGTTCTCCTGCTAAAATTTATTTGCAAGACAACTCCTCGAAACAACAGTTTGTACAATTTTCTTTAACGAATTGTACTTCAGAGTACTTGCATATTAGATTTAAAAGTGTTATGGATATATCACCATTTAAAGAAGCCAAGGTCCTACCCTCTACTCCGTTACGACTATATCCTGGGATAGCTGTTGTATTTAAACTTCTTTTCGAGCTACGTAATCAAGAAGATTTTATGTCAGGGTTATTTTTTAAAGTAGGACGTAATGTTTACGCGGGTATACCCTCAGAAGCATGTTGTATTCCAATTATCGGCTCATTTAAAATTAGATCAGTATGGGTATCTAAAACTGTCTCTATTACACCTGTGTATTTATGGCATATGCATAATATACGTGGACGTCCCACCGGCGTTTTGAAGATATCTGTAAACGATCCGTATTCCTATCATCTACATATTTATAAAAAAATATGGAATTTACCTAAAGTATCTGCAGATACTTCAACTTCGACCAATGAAATTACTCCACAAAATGAAGTCAGTGCAAAAGTGACAACGCATGATTTGAGTTTACAAAAAGAAACTATTCAAGATTTGAGTATTAAAAAAGAATCTACGCAAGATTTTAATTCAAAAAACTCCCGTAGTAAAGGGCCCACTCCTCCGCCGACCGCTATTGCGAATGACTTACAAAAACTCAATATTATTGAAATGGCGGTGTCAATTTGCAGTGAACTGGTAGAACTTGCATTAGAGACATTTGTCTTTGAATATACTTATTTATATATAGAACCAAACTCGAAAAAAACAATACCTGTATATTTTATCACAGCCGAACATATCGGCAAACATCAATACTATTATGACCTTGAATTCCGTAACCCAGAAACAGAAGATATCGTGCTAACGAAAACTATAAAGGTTTTTGCGGAAATACTACCACATCCGATAGAGATACATCCTAAAATATTAGATATGTCCAGATCACTTATCAAGTACGGTTATTGTGAAAATAATTTCGTCATCACCAACACTCATAAACTTTACCCTGTCACTGTTAAATGTAAACTAACTACAAAGATGAAGAAATTATTTTGTATAAGACCCATGGAAGCCGTGGTACCTACGACATCGAGTGTAGTTTTCGAAGTTAAATTATGTTCATCAGATTTTTTAGTACCCCAGCGTTCTGATGATTTCGTTATATTTACATTTAAAATACTCGTTTTCGGGTATAAAACCGTTTATGAAAATGTGCCGCCATTTTTCTATGAAGTTATTGCGCCATTGGCAGCAGAGTTCAAAAAGGTATATAGTGAAAAATTCTTTAGAGAAATTTCGGAGTAAAATAACGTAAATGTTTTTAGACGGAGCCTTAATTTAGTAATTGCTTAAAAAATACAATTATAAAATATAATTAGTAAACGTATTTATTTTGGTGTAAAATATACGTGATTAATTTATTTCCTGTTTATTAATTGAATACCTACTACGAATAAGAAAGCACGAGAAATGTTTGATAAGGATGAAACCTGTTAAATTGACCGACTTGCGGTATGTAATACGGGTCGAGTGAGTTGATTGCCTGAACCCGCATAATATTCCAGACCAGATCTGCAGGTCACATTAGAACCGGTTCGATGTGACAATCGATTATAAATCAACAACGGCTTTGATGGGATCGATTGTACTGAAAGTTACAACGCAATTTATTATGTATCGATGTACGTAACAACGCGTCAAGTGAAGATCATAAACTTAAAGTTTTGATTACAAGGCATGGTGGGTACGGAACGGGATTATTCATAGAGGTAGAGCTGAAAGTCCTACCTTTATGGGATTATTAGAGGCTAGAGATGTGTCGTATTAGGTAAATCAGGGACTAAGTACACCTGTTCCTAGTCTTCATAAATACCTAATCCAAATACCTATTCCACCTAATCCACCTAATCTCAATGATCTCATACACATACCGTTCCTTAGTGATCTCAATCCGCCTATTCTATATCAAATCCTGATATCGAATTATCGATATTTGAATTAATTTAATGTTAAATTGTTTTGTTAGTTAAGAACGGGTACTTTTAAGAAAATGGAAGTTTCAAAATGGAATCAAATTTTTTTTTTTGATTATATTAGATATTTCTGCACGAAATTGGTTGAATAAACTAATACTTGTTTTCTATTTTATCATTTAATGATATATTAGTGATGAATTGGTATCTTCCCTTCATACTTTTTACAGGCTTAGGACTGTTAAGTTACGAATGTATGAAGTTTTGAGTCTTGTGATATTAAATATTCCGCAAAAGTTTAGCGTTCACAAGATGGCGTACGAGGCATGCCTTTTAAGTTCTGTCGTTTCCATTTTTCCCGGTAATTGTGAATTTGGAACTGTTCTATATTCGAATGTGTTTAAATTTTGAATCTCAAAAAAGTTGAAAATATTAGGATTAATGGTATTGTTTAGTCACATCGTCGATTGGAATCTGTCAGGTTACGTACGAAAATGAATTTTTCTAAGGAAAATGTTCGTGCAATAATTTTCTACAACTTTAGAAGAGGCCTGCCACGGCTTCAGTGTTTTGAAGAGCTAACATCTGTGTTCAGTGATGAAGCCCCATGTCTGCGGACTGTCGAACGCTGGTATTTAGAATTCCAGCATGGACATACTAGTGTTAGTGACAAATCTCGCGAAGGACGCCCAAAATTCACCTTCACTGAAGATAACATCATTGCTGTGAGACAACTAATTCTCGAAGATCGTCATGTGACGTATCGAGAGATAGAGGCTCTATTAGGCATCTCAGGGACAACCATTCAGAAAATCTTGCGTGAAGCGCTTGGTGTGAGAAAGCTAGTTTGCCGTTGGATACCGCATCTGCTTTCCGACGATCACAAGGCGGCCCGCGTCAGATGGTGTAAGAAAACTCTGCAAAGGTTCAACCGAGGAGAGTCAAATCACGTCTACCACATCATCAGTGGTGACGAATCTTGGATCTATGCCTACGATCTTGATTCCAAACAACAATCTACAATCTGAGTCTTTCAAGACGAGCCAAAGCCGACTAAAGTTGTTCGTTCCCGAAGCACTTCAAAGAAGATGGTGGCCACGTTCGTTGGAAAAACCGGCCATGTTGCGACTATTGCACTTGAAGATCGTAGAACGGTTAACGTAGAGTGGTATACCACAGTTTGTTTACCACAAGTCACTTCGAAAATCTAACTTAAAGCGACGCATCATCCTGCACCACGATAACGCAAGCTCACACAGCGCTCGTCAAACGATTGAGTATTTTAAGCAGGAAAATGTAGAAATTCTTGACCATCCTCCATACAGTCCTGATCTAAGCCCTAACGATTTATTTACATAACCTAAAATTAGGAAAAGTCTTTGTGGTCAAAGGTGGTCAGTCCGGTGAAGAAGCAGTCGACGCTTTCAAGTCAGCACCCCCCTGACCGCAGCAGACTGAATATTTTGAACACCCCCACTTAAGAGTGGAATAAATGTTATAATAACTGGTTTGAGCGAATGGAAAAGTGTATTAAGCTACGTGGTGAATACTTTGAAAAACAATTAAAAGTACTATAAGGCTCTAGTTGTGTTTTTTCTTCAAACGACAAAACTTAAAAGGCATGCCTCGTATTTAAAAGATTTCAATTCATTATATTTACATTTGTTTTCTATCAATACGCGTTGTATAGCGCTGTCTCGCTCCCTCCACCCTTACACGTAAGCGGGATAGCAAAGCGATAAGCATATAAGTGGGTGAGAGAGTAAAAATAATTTGAACGACGACGGCTCGGTCTAATGGTCACTCCGCCCACTGGATCGAGTAGTCACGGATTCGATCCCTTCACTTGATTATCATCTTCGTGTGACTTACAAATGTTTGTTTCGGTCTGGATATATGTATATGTGAACTTCATGTTTATAAACGGGACACAACACAGGAATTATTACGAGTGGGGCTCCTCTATTTTTTTTAACAGACTTCAAAAATGAGGAGGTTCGCCGTCACCATATTTCCGTCAGTTGTGGACCGATTTTGATGATTCTTTTTGCATTGGGTTCCGTATAGCTCCAAGGTGGTCCCATTTTAATTTCATTGGTATTGGATCTTGGACTTTGAAGATACACCAGGGAACTCCTTAACGACAAACAATAGGAATGAGCAAATTGAGACAATATGGTGTTACGTCAATCCTATAGGTAGGCACCCTACTATAGAACTAAGCAGAATGTTAACCGACTTCAAAAAAAGAGGAGGTCCATAATTCGTCTGTGTTTTTTTATAACTTATTTGCTTGTAAACCGATTTGGATAATTCTTTTTCCGCTGGATTCAATATAGTTTCAAGGTGGTCCCATTTTAATTTCATCAGTATTGGACCTTGGACTTTGAAGATACACCAGAGAGCTCCTTAGAAGATATTATGACTATTACGTCAACCCTACCATAAAACTAAGATGAATGATAACTGACTTCAAAAAAGGAGGAGGTTCATAATTCGTCTGTATTTTTTTGAAATTTCTTTGCTTATAAACTGTTTTCGATGATTCTTTTTGCATTAGGTTCGGCAAAGCTCCGTGATGGTCGAATTTAAATTTTATTGGTATTGGACAGTGGGCTTTGAAGATACACCAGGGGTTTCCTATACGGCAAACAGCATGAATGTGAAAATTCTGTTATTATGAGTTTTATATCATTCTTGTAGGTACCTCACTGTATAAATAAGAAGGATAATATAAAGGAGGTATATAAATAATAATAATCAATTCACTCATCACTAAAAATTATAAAATAAAAAACTTTTAATAAAAGGAAAACCGACTTCAAAGAGCAAAAAATAAATATTTGAAGTCGGTGCCAAGTAACCGACTGCACCAACTAGCACCGACTTCAAATATTTATTTTTCTTCAAATTAGTTTTTTTCAAATATGAATACGTTGTTAGCACTACCTAAATTAAAATTACTCACCGTTCACTTTTTTTTTATTTAAGTCAGATTTACTTGATTTTAGGGATTCCGAATATGTACCAGAGCCTTTACAAAAAATATATTATTTTTCTAGACTAATGCTCCGTTGAACGACGCTCGCCCACATTTTTTTTTAAATGTCTATCCAGTTAGTGTATCTGTTTGCTATAAAGTTTATGGTTGTGTTTTATATAGGTACTAAAATGAAATGAGAATATGCTTAAAAACGTTGCGTTCTGGATTTAGATCATTCTAACGGGTTTTGTTTTTCCTCATAAGAATTAGCAGTGTCTAGTAAGTTTATATTATCTTACGCTCTAGACGATTATCATAATGTTTATGAAGGCTTTTTAAATAGTTTTTTATAGGTATAGGTTAAGCACATTACGTGTTTTGTTTTTAAATGGGGTCCTAAAATATTTCGTCAATTCATACGGTAAGAAGACTTATCAAATTTTCTAATCTACTACCTAATTTTTTCGATCGTAACCTTTATTAATATTCACAACGCATGAGCGTATGCGACTCGACAGTGCATAAGAATCTGTGTACTTCGATTCCAATCAATAATACATTTGTTGTTGTCTATTTAGTATGCTGTCCTATCGATACTTTCCTATTTAAAAAACACACTTTACAGTAATTCCATGCACTTATTTTAAATCAAGTTTATTAATGACTAGCTACTTCGCCCACGTGGAATTAAACAAAAAAACGCTTTTCTAGAATAAAAGTCGCCTAAGTTACTCCTTATAACATCAGCTATCTGTCAGAGACAGTCCCGTCAAAATCTGCCCTGCCGTTTCGGGATTAGCCGGAACTAACAGACAGACAGTAATTTTAAAAATTGTTTTTTTTTTATAAGTAACTTATATACTTTCATATGCATTTAGTAAAAAGCTGCTATTTGGACATTACAAACGGGCACTTCAATTTTATTTATTTGTATGGATGTATAGATATTTCCTGCTTGCTGTTTTTTAGTCGAGCACAAATCATTATCAATGGAAAGACGTATATTACAGAACATAGGCGGAGGCCTAGCGGCATGGCATAGGCGAAATACACAGCTTTGGTTTGTACGCAAGTAGACTAATATTCTCAGATTTTCAAATCAGTAATACTCTTCATTTTACAGACGTTGGTGAACATTGTAAAAGAAAAATCATCAACAACATATTCAAATATATTTAGATCATGAAAAATAATGGTTTTGATGCAAAACAAAAGTAAATAAGCGATTTGAAAAACTGAGAATGTTAACCTACTTATGTTGCTGACTGTACGAATCCAGCTTTTACCCGTGACCGGGCAAAGGATTATCATCATCATCATCATCTCAGCCTATACTTGTCCACTGCTGAACATAGGCCTCCCCAATCGCTTTCCAGCGTAACCGGTCCGATGCCACCTGCATCCAACGACTTCCTGCGATTTTCACAAGATCGTCGGTCCATCTGGCAGGCGGTCGTCCCACGCTGCGCTTGCCAATACGTGGTCTCCACTCTAGAATCTTTCTGCCCCAACGCCCGTCCGATCTACGCGCTATGTGGCCCGCCCATTGCCACTTCAGCTTGCTAATCTTAACGGCTATGTCGGTGACCTTGGTTCTTCTACGAATCTCCTCATTCCTGATTCGATCGCGTAGAGAAACGGCGAGCATAGCTCTCTCCATAGCTCGCTGAGCAACTCTGAGCTTTTTTATGAGACCTATTGTAAGAGACCACGTCTCTGATCCATATATCATTTTCTTCCATTTTAATAAATTGGGGGGGTTTGCCATACTCGCCACGCTTGGCAGGCGGGTTGGCGAGCGCAGTGTTTGATGGTAGAAGTGTTAAGGGAATGCTGCTGCCCATTCCCTAGTTTTCCCTTAGTCCCCTTGTACGACACCCGATGGGATGAGATGGGTTGGTCCTATTCTAAGCCGGGAACCACGCGGCCAAAGGATTATAGTATAGTATTAGTCCTATTGAGAAACTGTCCCACTGTTGGGCACGGACCTTCTCTGAAACTGAGAGGGTTTAGGCCATGGTTCACCACGCTGGCCCAGTGCGGGTTGGAGAACTTAACACACCTCCGAGAAAGTCTTAGGCATGCAGGTTTCCTTACGATGTTTTCCTTCACCGTTCAAGCAAGTGATAGTTAGTTTTTAATACGCACATTGCTTTCGAAACACAGAGGTTCGCGCCTGGTTTCGAACCCGAGACCTCTGACTTTGCAGTCCAACGGCAAAGGATTATAGTAGGTGTATTTACAAACATGTATCTCACAAAGACATGTGATAGACCAGCCTGCATCGTTCTCCCATACCCCACAACGAAATGTAGATGGAAAAAGAAAATCTAAAAATACTATTTTAAAAGAGTAACCGTGGAGTTTTTTGCCCTTCTTCTCCACAGGAATGACATTCCAAATGGTGGTAGAGTCATTGTTACTTTTCTGACGATTTATAAATGCTGTAATGGTTTAAATGATAAAAAAATATTCTGATTCTGATTGATTTAGACCGGAGAAGTCACGACTCTAGTCGATTCAATGTACCGTGTGACCTACGTTTATACCTTAGATGGTTCAAACCTTTTTAACAAACTGTCCTTAACTATTTTCTGTAGATGCTCTGTAGATTGTAGCTTTATTTATTTAGAACCTGCATAATCTATTTATTTTATCAATATTTCTGCACTAGTATAAATTTACATATTGTTAGTCGTTATAGGTTTTGAATGCTTTATTTTCAACTGACCATCAGACAGGTTTTCGAATGTAACGGATTCACAACATTAAAACTATAGTAACGTTTTTATACAAATATTTAGTATATTTTTTTCTATAAAGTTCCAAGACGGACGGATTTTAATGTTTTTTAATTTTTGTCTTTTAGTAGGTACATAGGATGGATTGCCTCCCTTAACTTCAGAAAATAATCAACCAATAATTCATTCAAGGGAACAAAATCATGATATGCAGAATTTTATTTCCTAAGTGGAACTTAGCGAAGAATTGCAGTAACCGGTTTAATATTTGTATTCTTTTAAAAGGAACTGTTTTAAAACCGAAATCATTAATGAAGCTCTGCAAACAGATTCGGTGGGCCCAATTCCGAACGATAAGTTTCCATTACGAATCACTATTTCGGTGCGTAATACACTAAATTTCAAAATGAATCCTTACTGCAAAGTGAATTCTCTTGACGCTTTTCCACTAATAGCTCTCTAGTTTTAGATAGCTAACGATGCTTATAAGTTACTTAGGTCCATCAAGATTCAAGACACCGCTACCAAGATTACCTCATCCGTAATGACTATGATAAATGTGTGCAGGCATACTGTTATGTTATGTTAGATTATATCATAATTGGCTGAGGAATGTGCACTGTTATAGAAAGAAAATAATGTATTTTTTGCCTTGGCAGTGTTGGTTTTCAAGTTTCGATCTGAGCGTTGGTATGTAATTACAAAAATGCATTGATAATTAAATACACTGTGACTCAGCGAACTAGATTTTTTTCGTGAGCAATCTGGATTAATCTTCTCGTATAATGGTTACAGTGGTTTTTATTTATTTTAATGATATATAATTTAGTATCACTGATTTCTCTGTTGTCTCATCGTTATTCTATAAACGAGAGTACTAAATAACACCTACCTACTTTCAGGAGAAGGATCACTGCAGCATGTTTAATCTCGTCTGCAAATGCATTACTATCTTAAAGATATAGCGTAAAATGAAAAGTAGTATTAGGATTTTTGGGTGGTCTAATAAGATTATTTGCTTGCTTAGTTTCTGTAAGAACCTGCTTTGAACATTAATCTGGATTCTAATGAAATAAATTTGATCAGTCAGTATGATTGCCAATAGGATTGCCCTCGTATAAGATAATCAATTAACAACGAAATAACGATGTGTATATGCCTAACAGCGAACTATTCCTTATTTCTTTCCAATCGTTTGACATGTGTGCTGTCGTCGTGACCTAAAGATTATCTAGATCGACAGTAGCCCCCCGCCGAAGCTGCACAAAGGCGCTTTAAGCTCTTTGCGGTGGAAATCACCACACTTCATCACAACCAAATGTGTTATTGTTTTAACGTGTGCACGGTTTTATAGTATCGCCATAAGTCTTATGCAGTGGTGTGACCTTATTTGAAGTGATGTGGTTTGGTTGTTAAATGCGGGACTTGTGTCCTACTTTGGATTATAGGATGTTGTTTATTCATAGACTTGAGATTTGGGGAATTAAAATATTGAATTAAACAATCTGAAATCTCGTGATTGTTAAGAAGTAGTAGCAACTTAGTTATACCAAGTTAAAAGTTAAAGTTGTAGTATAAATGTAAAACCAATGTGATTATAAGTAATAGATAAATCGGAGGGTATGATTTTATCATTAACCATATGTGTTCCGTAACAAGGCTAGTTTATTACTTCAAAGTTGCTTAAAACACCCATTAATCAAGTCTTGGTATAACGCCCGTATCTATGTCTAAGTAAATAATTTTACTCAAGTATTTACTTAGCACATCATTTTTATTTTATAGTTGAGATACTGTAAAGAGTGAGAAATCTCATAAATCAGCTTTGTATAGAAGTTTAAACACATGAAATTACTCGGCTAAGTAAATTCTTAAGACTAAGTAATTGAATGTCTATAGATACGGGTGTAAGTATTAAAGCGGTTTTATTGTTTCGATATTAATTTCCATTTTAGTCTTGTTTTATATTCGATATCCATTAATATTATTGCATCATGGCGAAAAAATCCAAAACATTCACCGGGTTAATAAACTTATTTTACGTATATTAAGTTGAATGAACTGTTATAATTCCTAAGTAGTATTTTAGCGAGCGTTAATTTTCTTCAAATTACTTCTATAAACACAGCTAATATAAAAAATCTTAACTAGGTTTGCAAAAAAGTGAGCCACTTTTTTGTTTTAAAGGTAATACATTATTCATGCCCGCAGTTGCTCACTTCGATACGGTGGACGAAGCGTATACGATACAGATCGAATTTGTCTACAAAAGAATGCTAATATTATGAATTCTTAATCATTTACGCGTTGATTAATTTTAACTGAGTTGACCAATATATTAAAAAAATTCCAGGTCGTGAACTTGGACGCTAAACACTTGCTGCGACACTTTAAACAGGAAATAATTGAGGTCACATCTAATTTATCACAACAAGATAACCTAGTATAGCTCAGACACCAATTAAGAAATGCTCTTACGGTCGCATTTAGATTGAACTCACCTCAATATCACAGCTGTCTTTAGCAAATCTTCATTCAACCCACCACACGATTATAAAGTACTTGTCGAACTATCGTCCACCATGAATCACTTAGAACGAGTAATATGTCCTTCGCGGGCGATCATCACAACATGTATCGGCTGATTGCAGGTGAGCTGCGCATGCGACGGTCTCTGTGTTCCGTTGCCAAAATTTCGCTAACTTTCGGCCACCGTCGCGCATAACAAACACTACCGCGGAGTCGTCCCCGATATAATCCGCTTTAAATTTCTTTTTGGTATCGACAGGAGTAAAGTTATGTGTTGCGTCCTCCGATCCTTGGTCGTGTATAATTTCTTCGAGTGGCACAATATCGACGACGACTTTGTATTCACATGCCGCCGAAACTCTCTTCGCTAATTGTGATGCGAGTCGCGTCCACCGCTTTCCGCATTGTAAAACAATGGAGCGTGGCACCCGAGGGTGATAGGTGGCCGGTCGTCATCGCTTATGGCGGAGGCGTCATAAGGTTAGTTGTTTAATGCCGTGTTTAGTAATGAGAGCCAGTTAAGTGGCTGCGAGCGCTGGCGCGGCGATACCGGTACGGAATGGAGGCCCGGTCGGTGTAATCGCTCGACGTCGCCGCGCCAGTTGGCCACTGGGTTACGGATGTTCCTTTTCCTGCTTCGCTTCTTAATAGGTAACACACATTGTGAGTGAATCTGATTCGAAGCAGATGGTCCTTCGAATCTGTAAAGGTCATGACACAGACTTATTTAAAAAGAATATAAAAGTTGTTGAGTAATGGAGAGATCAAACATAACCGTTAACCCGAAAAATAAAAACCTGAAAGAGTATTTGGATGTCCGTTTGCTACAGAATCTTGAATGAAAAATGTAGTATATATGAAAAGCTAATAAATTCTCCAGAACAGTCCTTTGAGTAATTTTACTAACATCTGTAAGCTAGTTTAATCATAACCTAAGGCTATGTAGATTAGGAATTTAGATCGAAAAACGTATATAGATTGTTATCGACCACTCTAATTATGAATTCGTGTTGTAAAAAATAAAAGTACTAAATGAAGAATATTTATACGTAATCATTATTTTGACTGGGTTAGAGAAATGAATAGCACTTTGAATTGGTAATTGGCATCAGTATCAATATAAACATTATAGTATGTAGATATATATATATAGACAGAGTAATATTATTAACCGACTTAATTTTATTACATTTATTTGATTCTATTAGTAAGATAATAAAGGTTGCCTGGAAAATATCACTATTAGCGTTAAGGTCGCCGATTATTACACTGCCTTCCAATTGTAATATTGTTTCTTTTTTATTTGCATTTTGTAGTTCTGGTGGTCTTATCTATCGATCTATAATATCTTAACTACATCTTTCTACTGCTAAGAATAGTGCTATCTGTTCACTTATGATCGGTTTCAATATTCAATATTTCCATATGAAATATGGAAAATTCTACTGCTAGTAGACAAATGTATTGTCAGGTGTGATATTAAAACCATTCCACAACAATGAGCGGATATTCGCTAATGCATTTGCAATTTCAATGATACGGAGTATAAGTTTTTGGCCGATATTTTATTGTTTTTAACTGATTTATATGAAAATATAGTAGATAATAACAAACAAACAGAATCAAAATATTTTTAATTCCGACCGTATTTATGAATCGTCAGAAAAGTAACAAAGACTACCACCACTTGGGAATGTCATTTCTGTGGAGAAGAAGGGTAAGAAACTCCACGGTTACTCTTTTAAAATAGTATTTTTAAATTCTCTTTTTCTATCTACTTTTTGCAGGCTGGCTAACAATCTGCGTTACACCCCATGTTTGTGATATTACGTTTTATATTCAAGAAATTTGTGATTTTTATAATTTCAAGTTCTATAGAAAAAACATCTGTCATCGAGATGAGATATATATATATATATATATATATATATATATATATATATATATATATATATATATATATATATATATATATATATATATATATATATATATATATATAATATGTGAAATGGTCTTGGAAAATGTAAAATAATTATATTGTGCCTTAGATGATGTGCCAAGAATATTTCGACAATTATTTAATTATTTAATAATTTTCCTAATTTCACTAGCACAATATTACAACACTAATGTATCTTTGGATTAGAATAAAAATGAATACAAAATTAAACAAAGCCATGCGCAAACAAAAGCCATTTGAAATTTCGTCAGGTTCTGCGACATAACTGGACTGAAACATGTCGTGAGTTACGTTAATTACACTGAGTTACTCAATAATTATGTAGGAAGTAAACATATAATGATACCAATAGACAGAAGTAAAGATATAAGCAGGCAGGCAATAATTTGGTGATATCCAAAAAAAGCTTAAAAATCTGTTACCTGTTATCAAGATCTTGATCAATGACAAATTTGTAATAATGATCTGGTGTGCTCTTTTTTAATTTTCTGCAGCAAACACAACAACTATATATGTATGTATGAATGAAAAAGATTATCTCCACGAAGATAAGTCTAGCTAGACTTACACATAAGAATATGCAGTTATAGTGTAGTGTGTGCTTAAGTTTTAACATATTCATAGCTATTACTAGTTACAATACCTACATTAATAAATTATTTCCTGATTGTTTAAAAATTTCATCTTTACAGCCGTGGCCTGAAAACTTAAAGCAGACATAAAATATGTATGTTAAACATTTGCAACAATTCCAAACAATATCGCTGGCGTGTATTGTGTTCGGATATACTTGTAACTGTGTTCACAAAAGTATGTAGAAACTCAACGCACCCTTGTATATAAATAATGTATTTTACAACGGCATTGTCATGGTAATTAATGTGGCCCACATATACCCAAGGGTGAAACTACGAAAGCCACGGATATGTATGCGTGCGTCCGGGGACTGTGTTGTGACACACATTTTCAAGGAAACATCTTTGACGTATCGCCATTTTAATAACAACGAGAGCCAAGTTCCCGTTGCAACTGCTCAATTGTGCAGCCATTGTTAAGTCTCGTAGACTCGTTTCCGATAAGTCACTTGTGTTAGGCCGAGCAAAGTTTCGTTTCGTTTTTAAAACAAAGCCCCCCCCCCCCCCGCGTCTTTCTGTCTTAACGCGATATACTTAATAAATATCGAAAGGTTTTCATACGGTTTTCACCAATGGACGGAGTGATGCAAGAGGAACGTTTATTTGTATAATGCACCCGTGGGAAGCCGAGGCGGCTTACTATCAAATAATTATTTGTGGGATTCAGTGACAAAAAAGATAGACCCACGACCTCGTGAAAGTCATTGTGATGATCATGACCTTTGTCCTACAACGGATGTCATTCATTATCAGTCTTTCGGCTGATAATAAATGAGGAAAAATTGGGACCAAAAGTGGAATCCAACGGAAAGAAATCAATTTTATTTTAATTACAAAGGATTTCTTTCCCGTGGGATAAATGAAACTAAATAAAACTTTATAGAATGAAGATGAATGAAAGTTAAACGATCGTCGAATGTTTATATGTGGGTGAATCCTATTTGAGAGATGATTCAAGAAATACCGGATTGATGATAAGGATCATAAAAGTGAAAAAGAGAAGCGTCTTTGCAATTCCCAAAACTGGCTGCCAATTCAAGTAAAAGAGAAACTGCTTTTTCAGGTGTTTTTATTAGGCTAACTAGCGCTAAGTTGAACACTTGCCCTTGGTGCAAGAGCTCAAGTATTTGTCTGGAATCTGTTTCCGGCACATTAAGATAACAGTAATCATGGCAATATATACGTTAATGTTTTATTATTGGTAGTCCGATATTAATTTGCATTTTCAATCTAACAGAATGTTTAAATAAATTCAGCGTTGATTATAAGTATTTTTGCCGTTATTTAGTATCAGTGTCATTCGGACTTGATGGTTGTCTTTTAATTTTGTTGTTATTACCCAAATAAAAAAATACAATAGCAAAAAAATTGATTCACGTTAGCTATTGCTCTTGCAAGAAAATTTCGAAATCTCTGGTGTAAGTAGATAATATTTCCTTATTTCAGCTTTATTATCCAAAATTGCTTCTTAACATTTGACCTCCCGATACTCCAACTGCATTTGGAACGACCGGTAGCGCTACCATGAGTTACAAAATTGCCTTTTATTTTTTAAATACGTATCTCTACGCTAGGAATTTTGACAGACGGTTTGGTCCAGTGGTTCAGAGCTTAAGCCACTCCGCTCACTTAATGGAGTAGTCGCGGGTTCGATCCCCGCACGGTACAAATCTTTGTGTGATCCACAAATATTTTTTTAGGTCTGGGTGTTTGTGTATATCGATTTCGTGTTTGTATACGCACGCCACGGGAATAATTCCTAGTGTGGGGCTATGTATTTTAGAAAAAATAACATACTATTTAAATCGTATATAATCGTAAATCACCCAGGTTTGTTCTTCCTTCGGAGAGTAAGTACGGTGAGCCGATTATCCCGGCTGCTTCTTATCGTTTGATTTTGAGTGCCTTATAGGCTTGAAGTGGCAATGCAGTGGCGTTAGGGCAGAAAGATTCTAGAGTGGAGACCACGTATTGGCAAGCGTAGCGTAGGACGACCGCCTGCCAGATGGACCGACGATCTTGTGAAAATCGCAGGAAATCGTTGGATGCAGGTGGCATCGGATCGGTTACGCTGGAAAGCGATTGGGGAGGCCTATGTTCAGCAGTGGACAAGTATGGGCTGAGATGATGATGATGATGATAGGCTAGATACGTTCTAACAGTAGGTGGCCACAAGCCTGCCTACACAAATCCGCACTGGTGGGAGTATGATATAATTTGGCCCACCTAGATTAGTGAGAGAAGCCTTTAATTTTATATGAAAAATATGCCAAGAACGAAATTTTTTCGTTACTAAATTTTTTTTCGTAAATGTGTTATTTGTAATGGACCGATTTCTATAGATATTGAATCGAGAAATAATGTATGTACGTATATTTTATAGTGACTAGGACTAGTCAAGAGTAGCACGTCAGATATTTATGCGTATAAATGCGTATGGACAAGTAAGCCTACCTACTTAGATAAATCACTAAACGATGTCGAATATGAACTCAAGCTTGACCTCTTCCAATTAAATGCCAAAAGCCTCGTGCAAGGTGCTATAAGTTATAGCTTTGAAGACAACTTTAATTAACTTATGTTCATAAGATATTATACTATACCCATATTAGAACTAATTAGTATTTCCACTTGTAATTCTTTTCTTCATTTATTAACACGACTATTTGGAAGCATGTTTTATAATAGCGTTCGAAGTTTTTGCAGTTTATGGAACACATCATATTAAAAGTAAGAAAATTTCTACTATAAAGAATCTAAAATATTCCTAGATGACAAAAATAGCCTGTTTCTTATTTTTCCATTCAACCAACTGAACTGACTAATGTGTTGTGCAGAATGAAACTCTATGAAGTACTTGTTCCAATCAAATCAACTGGTTGGCCCGATAATTACCTTAATTTTAACTTATTTTCTCGCTTTTTATGCACAGGTTCAAACAGCTATGTGAATTTATATTAGCCCTCCATAGTATTCCATGACTCAGTGTACTACAGCCAAATCCTATAACCTTATCTCTATACCATCATTGCCCGGTATTCTCTCCTTTGGTAGTTTTAGCAGAAGTCAAAGGACTGACCGCGTGAGCACACCCGAAGGTTTCATTACATCCATTTGTATCTGGCAAATATGAAACTATTTTCGAACAGAAACTTGAAAATAACGATCTAAAGAAAATGCTAACTAAAATACTATGTATTTTAAAACAAAATGTGATGATGATACATCGGTAGGAGTTATTAAAACTCTAGCATAATAATGGGTTAAGAGATTTTTACATAAAAAAGGTATTTTGGCCAGAACTAATGAGGGGGGGGGGGGGGGGGGTTCATACACTTTAAGTGAATCATGTTAACTAAAGCTCTACCTACATGCGTCGTTCAAATATAAAGTCAGTTTGAAAAGGCAATGTATCCAGTGAACAATATTATCATGAAACTGCTATATGCAAGCAGTTGCAATAACCTCACGCCAGATCCCTTGCGGGGTAGGCAGAGAGTACAGAGTTCCAACAGGTTGCAATAGCAATTGCAATAGTGGTATAAATATATATCTAGAATAAAATGTGTACTAAATATCAAAGAAATATTTGTAAGCAATTAGCTTACATTCATTATTTATAACTTCAGGATCTAAACGCTGATATCAATCATATTCGCATGACTTTAAGACATCGATTGTATTGCTTTCTCCATGAAACAATAAATTAAGCAAATTGGTTTTCAATAAAAGGAGCTAGTAAGCTTGAAA
Organism: Phalera bucephala; assembly: GCA_905147815.2. NCBI lineage: Eukaryota > Metazoa > Arthropoda > Insecta > Lepidoptera > Notodontidae > Phalera > Phalera bucephala. The sequence continues at coordinate 15,914,014 of LR990625.1, forward strand.
TAACTTTATCGTTAATCTTATTGCTTCTCAATATTGGAGGTTAACAAACTAAGGAAGAGCGATAGATTGTTCTGACTTTGTTAGCAAATACCTATGATCATAAAATATAATTAGGTACGTTGACACAGACCAAAACCAGAGAATGGGGTTAACAGACAAGTTTCGCCTTTACGTAAATATATTTCTCTAGAATAACAAGCTTGACTTGGTTCTTCCCCAACATGAGAATGAGGAAAACCACTATTATTTTCTGTAGGTGTCTCAGTCTACAACAATAAGATAGTCGGAGAGAGATATTTCAGACACGTCGTCACCTAGAGAAGCGACTCTACGCTATCTGTATTTTATTTTATGGCTACATGTGTTTGAATATAGCGTCTATCTTATCACTTCAGTCTAATGTTGGTACTTCTATATAATGTCCTTGTTTATCACAGTACACTATTCTAATTAATTCCTATCACGTATCGTGGGTCTTGAGATGAAATGGACAGATTTGGTGGACAGCCAATTTAAAAGTAAATACTGTATTTATACTACGATAGTATGAAACACCTTATGCTCATACCTACTTATTTCCTGTTCAAATCTGGTCATGCAAGGACTTTCTAGATACCTACATAAAATTAATGCTTATTCTCGAGAATCGAGATAATTTTAATAAAATATCGCAACTTTATGGTTAAGAGACTTGTGGAATCTAGGACGTATATTTACAGCAATTGAATTATTAGATAGAAATGAATTGTCTCCTTAGAGATTCGAACTTGTATTATAAAGACGTTTGATTAAATATTATTTCTTATAACTACTTATTAGGTATAAAATACTTATTATATACAAATAAATTGAATTAGGTGTAAAAATATTGTGAAAAGTTATAATAGAACTGAAAAGTATGAAGGTTCTATTTTGTTCAAGTACAAAATCGTACTTGGGAAGGCACGTTAAGCCGTTGGTCCCGGTTACCACTTAATGTAGTAGTCGTTAAGCCGAGTTGGAAGAAGGCTTCCAACTCGGCTTGGCGGCCGAGTTGGAGCGGCTTGATAAGTTGCAACAGCAGGTGGCCACAAACCTGCCTCCACCAATCCGCACTGGGTCCGCGTGGTGAAGTATGACTTAATCTCTCTCACCTCGATTTGTGAGAGAAGGCCTTTGCCCAGCAGTGGGCAGTATAGGCTGATATTATATTATTTATTAAAAAAAAAAAAAAACACCGTCACGCCTTCACCCACGTTTCGCCGACGAAGTTAGGTCCCATGTAATAGGGGGCGAGCCTATTACCATAACTTAATTTGTGTTTGCATCATAATAAATTTTTTATTAAATATGTCCGAATTTAAACCGAATTCTCGTCATTTGCGGGAAGTATTGCTTTTTTATTTCAATATAAAGAAATCTGCGGCTTAGGCTCACCAGATTATCTTAGATACTTATGGTAAAACGGCTATTAGTGACAGAACGTGTCCGGAATGGTTCCAACGTTTTAAGAGTGGTGATTTTGCTGTCGAAGACCGGCATAGTGGTGGACGGGAAAAAGTTGTTGAAGATGCAGCATTGGAGGCGATTCTTAGTGAAGACTCGTGTCAAACTCAAGAACAATTATCAGAATCATTGGGTATCAGTCAGCAAGCAATTTCAAAACGCCTGAAACAGTTGGGAATGATTCAGAAAGAAGGATATTGGGTTCCCCACGAGTTGAAACCAAGAGATGTCGAGCGACGTTTGTTTGCTTGTGAACAGCTGCTGGAAAGGCAAACGCGAAAGGGATTTCTCCATCGTATTGTAACTGGGGATGAAAAATGGGTACATTACAATAACCCCAAGCGCAGAAAATCATGGGGATTGCCCGGTCATACTGCTACGTCAATATCTCGGCCGAATATCCATGGCTCAAAAGTTATGATTTGCTTTTGGTGGGACCAGCTTGGCGTAATTTATAATAAGCTTCTGAAACCGTCTGAAACCATCACAGGTGAGCGTTATAGAACGCAATTGATGCGCCTGAGCTGTGCTTTAACAGAAAAACGGCCACAGTACAACGAGAGACACGATAAAGTTATTTTACAGCATGATAATGCCAATGTGGTGAAAAAATAATCTCGAAACGTTGAAATGGGAAATTTTACCTCACCCGCCGTACTCTCCAGATGTTGCTCCGTCTGATTTTCACCTATTTCGCTCAATGGCACACGGCCTGGCTGACCAGCACTTCAGCTCGTATGAAGAAGTGAAAAATTGGATCGACTCATGGATCTTATCGAAAGATGAAGAATTTTTTCGCCGCGGGATTCGCCTGCTGCCCGAGAGATGTGCCAAAGTGGTAGCTAACGATGGACAATACTTTGAAACTTAATGTATGTAATCATTTTGTAGTAAAAAGCCTCAAATTAAAAAAAAAACGACGGGAGCAAAGTTGTAGACCAAATATATATATATATACGTCATGGGTCTATCATGGATTTTGTATAAATAATAAATAATATAATATCAGCCTATACTGCCCACTGCTGGGCAAAGGCCTTCTATATATACTCTAAATCGTCGGAAATGTATGAGGAAATGTATAAATGTAGAGTTAGCGAAAAAAAAATCAGATTTGTAGTATATGGCAGGTGTACGTATGTATGTTACTTCAAGCTTTTCTTTTACCCCCTGTGCTGTAGGTACACATAAATCAAGTTGACAATAATTGCACTGTAAATAGTGTCTGATAAAAGCGATCTTGATCGAGAGCGCGATTCAATTCATACAAGGGATGTCTTTATGGGACACACAAGCTTTAATGGACGCTCGAATGAAGATAGTGCAAGCTTATTCCTTATACCAAAAAATAACCTTTATAGTGGTCTTCGATGGTGTATTTATATTGATTTAATTGCCTATGTTCTACTTCGTCGTCGGATATGTACATAATATTATATCTTTCTCGTCAATAAGTTCACCGTAAAAAAAATTTGTGATCGCAATCACAACTGACTGTTTAAAGTAATTTCCACTCAATTTTAATTCTTTATTTTCAATAGAATCTACGGCCGTTCTCTTACTTGTACTTATCAAAATAACACATAAGTATAGACTTAATACACAGCCATTGCTTTCAGAAGCAGTTTTAAAGTTATTCATCGATTATTGTATTTCGTAATCGACAAAGTAAGTATAATCCATTTGTTTTGAAGGAGACCATTTTCATAATAAGGTTTCTTCAATCGATAATTTTGTTCATCGTTTTATATTTACTAGCTACTGCAATTTAATTTCCAGTTAGTGATAGCTGCGAGTCGAGGTAATTAAAGATTCCAATAGCAAATTGCTTAGAGTTACGAGGGTCTTGTTCTATTGACCTTATAAGTGAATTTACTTGAAATGATGAACATGATTTCCTTTGATTGTGATGTATGTATGTTACTCTTGGATGGATTGAATTTATTATCACGTAAATACTTCTACTATTAGTGTTGGGTAGTTTAACGCATGTTTTATCCTTACCAAAATATATTGCGACTCCAATACAAAAAAAATCTCGCATATACTCTACGTAAGTAATGTATGTTTGTCTGTAATTGGGCTTTACTAATGCTTTTATATCTATGCTAAATAATAATGACGTTATTATAGTGCGTCTGTTAGTGTAATAAATAGTGTTATAAATTCGCACGATATCGAATATTTCCTTTGTAATTCATGATAAAAAAATAAGTCACTCAACACGTACGCTGGTACGTAAACCAGCTTCCTGTTTCTTTTGATAAGATTGTTATTTAAACGAATTAAAAGCACTTGTAGAATTTTAATGGCTTAGTGAGTTTTGGTTGATTTATAGAGTAATATGGTCGAATAATCATTTCCTTCTTGCCTCTAGTAAGTACGCATATAATAATCGATTATCTCACATCTACTTAAACTGAGGACTGCATTTCTCCTATAGTCTCAAAGTTCGTGCAATGAAACTCTCATGGCTTAAGCTACGTCATTGTTGCGATATAACAAAAGCTCTACCATGAGTTACAAAACTCAATCTCACTACTGTGATCGTTAATAAATAAAATTGTACAGCACTTCTAGCAAATACGCGAAGAACAAAACACTGTATTTCTTTTAGCTGATTATTATTTGCTACTAAAAATTTTGCAATGAAAACTCCAAAATACTGTCTGACCGAGGATTCAATTAAACCCGGGGTCTCGTCTTCAGCTATTCTGTTCCACTAGAATCAATTCTGTCAAAGAAATGTGTCAAGAATAATGAAACCTGGCCGAATCTGTACATGGAATATTTTTTTTAGATTTTAATTGAGGTTCACTTCCTTATCGATATAGAGGCAAAATCATTTTTTTGGAATTATTGTCTATCTATCTGTCTCTTTGAATTTCAACCACGCAAAAACCACCGAACGGATTTCAATAAAAATTGCCATGGTAATAACTTATACCCTAACCTAAAATTATAAATACTTTTTATCCCGGAAAAATAAAGCAATCGGGGATTATTGCGGGACAAAACGTAAAACTTTATTATTTTTGTTATTGTTAGTCGCGAGTTTTATAGTTACGTTAAATGTGTGATTTTGCCTACACATGACTTTCTCCATGAACTGATATTGGACTCGGGTTCATCTCCGCACGAAGAAACCCTTCAGGGGTTAATATCAACCGCCCGGAATTGTTTATACATCAGATTTAGATACTCAGATATGATTTCTTGCATGAACCGATGATGCAGTCAGGTAAGCCTCTTCAAGACTGAACTCTTTAACAATGAATGACCCGGACACGAAACTTTGAATATTCGTTTTTTTCAGATACCTAAACACGATTTTGATCATAATCATGAACTGTGTATTTTTACGAGAAGGCTGACATGAAATGTACTGACAAAACTTTTTTACATACATAGCTCTCAAATAAATTAGAACTCATCGGTCTGCGATATTGACTAATACTGTAGCTTTTTTTAAATATTATTACCTCAGATCTTTGGCAAGGTAGGCAGAGCTCAATTCTCTCCATTTTACTTATAATTATGATAATAAATAGATAAACTGGTACTTCTTCTCAGAAACTTAGTGTGAAGGTATCTTAGTCTTGAAATAATATACAGGATCTTAGCTATCCCGGAAAAACCGAGCTACCTATGTCAAATTACGAAATAAACGCGTGCCTAGCCGCGGGTAACAGCTAATTCAGAATAAAGTAACACTAACAGACTGATATTTCAAGTTAGTACTCGTAGACCTGCGAGTGTACTAAACTAAGCAATCCAAAATAAAAAAGGGACTCTTTTAAACTGCACACTATAATTAAGCGTGCAAACCGAGCCAGGTGTAATTGGCGGAGCAAACGGGAAGTTGCTCACCCTGATCCGCCGGCTGTCGGATAGTCTTTTGCATAACACGGTTACATTATAATAATAATAATAGTTCCTAGCCATACCCGATCCATAAAAATATCCCTAGTACCTACTATGAATTACATCATCGCAGCTTAACCCACCCATTTTTGCTTGGCCAAAAGCCCGCAGAAAATGGTATTACCCCAATCACCTGGGAGAAAAAGCTTAAATAAAAAAAAAAAATAATAATAATAATAGCCTTTATTTAACAATCTTACATAAAATATATTTACAATATAAACTTATTTACTCGTTTGACACCGGTCCGTGAAGATTGTCTTGCTGTCCAGCATAGGCCTCCCCTAGAGTACGCCACCGAGTGCGGTTCAGAGCTTGTCTTCTCCAAGTATACCCCGCTATTTTCACAATATCGTCTTCCCATCTACGTCGCTGTCTCCCTTTCTTTCTTTTGTGTTGTCTCGGGCACCATTCTGTTACATCCCTAGACCATTTATCTATGTTACTCCTAATCATATGACCTGCCCACCTCCATTTTAGTTTTTTAATGCAGTACGTGATATCTGTGACTCTTGTTTTGCTCCTTATAGTATCTAGCTTAATTTTATCTTTTAATTTAATGCCCATCATGCTTCGCTCCATACTGTGCTGGCAAGTTTCTAATTTGCGTATGCTTTGATTAGTTAGGCTCCATGTTTGGCACCCATATGTCATAACAGGCAGAATGCAGGAATTAAATATTTTACCCTTCGCTTTCAACGGTACGAAAGGATTCTTCATTATCTCTTTGAGAGACCAGTATCTTTTCCAAGCCAAAGTGACTCTGTTATTTATTTCTTTCTTTGTGAGGTCTATTGGAGATATGATCTGTCCTAGGTATGTGGCTTTGTATTCATCCACATATTCTATATTGTTACCGTTAACGGATATAGGAATGTTTTCAGAGTTTGACATAATTTTTGTTTTTGCAGTATTCATTGATAGTCCCACTTTATCACTTTCATACACCAATTGCTTTAACATCTTTTGTGGTGGTTACATTAGCACAAACCTAATAACGTATTATTATTTATGCACATGAATGGAGATGGACTTGCGTTTGTGAATGTTTCAAATAGGTCTTCGGAGATAGGGGTTAGAAATGAAACAAACTTTTGCGTTTCATTGTCATCATTATCATTGGCTGAAAGACATCCACTGGATGACAAAGGCCTCCCCAAAGGACGTTACAATGACACAAATGACCCACAGTTTAATTAAGGGCTGATATTTCGATCATCAAATAAAAGTTATCAATCAACTGAATTGTAACCGCTATATCATCACGCCAGATCCCTTACGGGGTAGGCAGAGAGTACAGAGTTCCAACAGGCTCTTTCTTTACATACCTCTCTAGCCTGACTGAGCATATTCTTTTTTTATAATTGTAGCCCCACACTAGGATTTATTCCTGTAACGTGGGTGCGTTTACAAACATGAAAATTCACATACACAAATACCCAGACCGAAACAAATAATTGTGGGTCACACAAAGATTTGTCCCGTGCGGGAATCGAACCCTCGAATCGACTATTAGACACAGTGGGCGGAGCGGCTTAAGCTCTTAACCACTGCGCTAAATCTTCCGTCGTAATAATAGTAAAAAACATTTTTTTTACCGTTTTATTGATACAACCGTAATTTTTAATTGGTTCATGTTGTGTTTATATCCTATAAATAACTATTAATTATTGAAAAATTTGCCACAAATTGAATTATAGTTCAAACGAATCTGTATCTGGATCGGAACCATTATTATTGAACTATCAACTATCTTACTTAAGAAACACATCAATTTCAAACTTGATTTTTGAGGTCCAATCGACACGAAAGCGGCGACTGTGTTACTTTTTTGATTATTATATTGTTAAAAAATTTGCTCATTCTTTTAATCCGATCACATCTGTTAAGTATATATCTGATCCTTCGATTCAGATGTGAATCAGACTTATAGACATTTTAAATTATTTTATATTTTACAGGTATATCGTTATAATAACTTAATACCTCTTCGTTAAATTGTATTTGAGGCAGTTTTTTTTTTTATATAATGACTCTTGCGTTTTCGCTTTGGGCGCTACATATAACCATTTTTACATAAAAACATGTTAAAAGTATAAACTGTACGAGTACTTGTAAAACTCATAATATATAAAATATTACGAGTTTTATAAGACATAGTAAAACTATTGTTTTGACAAAATAGTATTTTAGATCCATTCGTTATTTCTGTAGATGTAAAGGACTTGTAAAGATGCTAAACGACAATAAGGTCCCCCTATTACGTGCGGTGTTTGACATCATTTTGCTTATATGGCTAATAGCCGAATGTGGCTAAAGCGCTTGATAAAGTCTTAAGATTATCTAGGTTGCACTAACTTAGCATTATTTTATAAATGAGTAACACACTCAGGGGGTTTTCTTGAAGAAATTGCTCTTTTTCTTGGGAATTGGTCGATGGACAAAGACCTGGAGGCCGCAGCCCAACACGTTGGTCTGTCCAGATTTGCATCACTCTGGACACTAAAGTCTACATCGCGCTGCATGTCGCCGAGGACAGGGGACAATGGCGAAATATCACAAGAGCAATACTCCTGGGAGGTGGAGGTCACGACCCTCAGACATGAGGAATACGACTCGAGGAGGAGGGAACACACTCAGGTGATAAGTTAGAACATGATTAATCAAAAACGCCGGTCGTGTATCATTGGTCGGACACGTTATGGGTCCCTTTTAACACAGTTACTGTCTGAACAGGATGTAGCCTTAATGTATCTGGCTATTCGTACGCACGTTTATTTCGTATGCATTTGGGTCACACAGGCTCACAGGACTCAAATACCATCCACCATAAAGACAACTCGTATAATTATATGGTGCCCGGTACCCGCGACAGGTTACACATAGCAAAAACAACCAGTCTCAGGGGACATTGACGACAGATTAACAGAATAATAAAAATAGATAAACATTTTGCACGCGGATAAAGAATACTGGTTCGCTTTTAATGTTGCCAAATTCAACAAAGGAGCCTCCGGTGACAGCCTTACTCCACCTGTTTTTACCGTTATAATGCATCGGCCTCCCCCTAAAATATGGCAACCTCGAAGCCTACATTTATTATTATAACTTTCTCAAAATCGCAATATATGTGTACAGTACATGTAGTTGAAGAGCATCAATTGTATGCGGTACTTTATTACCAGAGAAAAGGACACTTTTGTGCCGCTTTCGATTTCATACGAAAACTGCGCATCGTGTCCTTGTTTATATTGAGGTTGATAAAAAAAAATTATAAATAAATTATTAATATCGATATCCCTATCTTATCTACGAATTGTGTGATTCAGTTTTATCTACTTTAAATCTCTAGGATATATCTGTAATTACAGAAATATCTGATAAGGTTGAAACATTTAATTTCAATCATCAGTCTGCAGTCATATGTTGAAGTGTAAAGTGTCTAGTAATGGCGGAGAAGGTTAAGAAAAGACCCCCGTTCTTTACTTTGAAACGTTGGAACAGTCAGAAGATGGGTGACGACATGAATGGAAAGCCCTGTTTGACGCCCACGCCGCCGAACGCACAGGACAACCCTCACTTGTTCAGGTCACATACTCCGCCAGTCGTATCGAGGCCAGCAAATTCCATTTCAGAGTCAAAGCCTAGAAAGTGAGTACATTGAAGACATTAATTATATTCATCGATCTTGTTACGGCTAACGTACGTTTTTGCAGATTACCGGTTAATTATAGTGTACCGATAAACGAATAAGCTATTATTAATCATTGTGCTACGTCTAATAAATAAAATATTTTGTAAGTATGATTCGAGCGTTGAAATTGTTTAATATATTTTGATTATGTCAATGTTGACGTAATGGATTTAACAATTTGATTAATTAACACGATACGGTTTGATATTGGCATACAATTGATCTGGAATTCTGGTTTTTTGAAATCCATTTCTTCGAATATTATTGTGACTTGTTTATGGGGAAGGAAACCAGTTTTAGATACATTGTGACTAATAAATATCGGTGAAAACTGGACGTAGGATGTACACCTTCCCTTTAGGGCAACAGCGCCAACGGTTATGTAATTTTAAAAAAATGAGGTCCGATTTTTGCAAACAGGTTATCAGCGGGCGGACTAAAGGAACTGGTTCAGTGCGCACTATGTCTGGAAGTGCTACATAACCCAAAGATGTTGCCGTGTCAACATACTTTCTGCATGGCGTGCCTCTCTGTATACATCGCCGGTTCGTACATACCAATTAGACTTGGAAACTAGCTACTTTTTATTACAAAAAGCCAATTGAAGTTTAAAGTCGATTATTTACTCCAGAATAATTTGAATAGATTTTCTTATTTGTAAAAAAGAATAGTTTCTGGTAGACTAAGTATTTGAAAATACTTGGTTTATATACGTATCTACCTAAGTATTCAAACAACACTAATGTTTATTGTGTGTATCTATCTATATCATCACGCCAGTTCCCTGTATCTACATACCTAATTAGATATAAACAACATGAAAACTAAATCAAGATTATATTGCTTCTGCGCATTAAGTAAACACTCAACGAGATTCTAATGAATGCATGTTTTTTGTTGTTATAACTAATTTTGATGCTTTATGATCGCTTAAAACCTTAGTTTACCCTCTATGCTATAATCGTGGCCACGTATACCTAGTTGAAACTTCCCGTCCGTAAGGCTTACCTTAATAAGTACCGCAAGGGATGATATAATAGATAGATAAATAGATATGAAGGGGTAAGCATTACCAACGACTTAATGTGCCTTTCGAAGCACGGAGACGTTCTATTATTGACCTATGTTAGACTGACCGAGTGTAAGTCGTGATTAACTAAACGAAACTATTTCGAAGAACGCTGTACCAAGCCCTACGAAGGATAGCCTCTCAACACTGACCTTCCATACCTCATCGTATTCACACTAAGGGTTATGTATTACGACGCTATTTCCGTTTTCATTTACAGACCTCGTAATATTCGATTGCCCGATATGCAGAACGAGGATCCAAGTGCACGGGCCGAATTTCGTGAACGATTTGCCATCGAATTTATATATCGATAGCTTACTCCAGCTGGTTGGTATCGATACACCGAAGCAGAAGAGTGCAGGGACGCCTCCTACTTCACCAATATTTGCGAACTCACCGCAAAGTGTGGAGCTATTCGCTGGGGGTGTGAGATGCGCACATTGCAAGACTATGTGTGATAGTCATGATGTTACGTGCTGTGATCATTGCAAATTGGTAAGTTTCTCTTCGGAAGATGTCCTATCTCTAGAAATGATTCCTATTTAGTAGGTTTGTTTACAAACATGAATTTCATATGCACGAACACTCAGACCGAAAAAATTGTTAAGTAAGTCATGCAAGGATTTGTCTCGTTCAGGGATTAAATCCGCTATTCCTCCATCGGTCTAAGCTTTAACTAGTAGGAGGTAGGTATTCACAAAAGATCCTGCAAATTGGTTGAGGTTTAGGATAGTAATAAACCTATAAGTACTCGTATGTGATCAGTGATTATCTTCTTTGCTAATGCGTCAAACAAAAGAGAGATGTTATAAGTTTGAAAACTAGTATTTCTGCGGCACTGTATCTCCCAAACGGACGGATCAAATTCAACGCGGTTTTCCTTTATTTACTTTGCAAACCATTTCATTTTTCTAGAAATTCTGCCGCGTATGTTGGGCCCAACATTTGGACGATATGCGAATACAAATAAAATCCATATTAAAACAGTTGGACACCGCCGCGAGTCATCTCGAACACAAAATTGAGCACTACAAGGTACGTGACGTGAAAACTTGGCAGTACGCACTGGTTATAAAACAACTTGAGGATAAATGTAAGATCGTTGAGACTTAATAGGTAACAAATAGCTTTGTAATACGGAATATCAAGTTGGTTACCTTGTCTATTAAAAGTCTTTTATGTAATCTTAAGTGACTTAAGGAAAATAATGTTTATAGTTTTGAAACTTGTTCTTTATTTGATAAGCTAATAGTTTATGGGTTAAAATATATTTAAATGACATAGGTACCATAACTACTGTGTGACGAAAAGGGTTGGACTATGTCTAACTAAACTTTCATAGTCAATTTCCTTTAAAATAATTCCAAGAAGAGTGGGTAACGGTAAGTTTCTTTGTGCGTGTATGTGTCTTACAACAACTACGCTCCTGCCGAAAAGGCAAGGGGGCAACGCAAACAGCTCAATAGCGCCTCAAAGAGGAACGCCTTGGTTTAGGCTGTCGCTATGATTCGGGGTCGCGAAGGCAAGGGGCGAGGGCCTTGAGCGTCCTTCACGAGCGACCCCGAGGAGGACGGCGGCGTGGTGTGGCCTACGTCGCCGTGAGCACCGCGTCGGTGCGGGGCGGAGCGTGTCATCAAGTCTCCCCCTGATGGCGGGCTCTTCAGAGCGCGGCACAAGAGGGGCACTGGTGCGTTTCATACTGAGATCCCGGAGCCCCTCCAAAGTGCTGATATCGGCCACCCTGGGGTTTTTAGTCGGTAGGAATCCGACAAGCCCCGCGAGCTGCCCCCGAGGCTCGCGGAAGTCTTATGCAGGATTTTCCCCTGGAAAAAAAGGGCTGTCGCTATGAGGGAGGGCATACATTAGGTGTTTCGGCGTGATGCTCTGCACCGGCCGGCGGACAAGTGATTCTTCAACCTCGCCCCTGCGAGGTCGGTGTCTGATCCTTCATGCATTATCTCTATTCGAAATAAGGGTGATAATAGGAAGTATTAATGTGTGATGTTAGATGATATTTTGTACTAAATACGTTTTTTGATGGAAGTATTCATCTCTAGGATCGTTGTGAACGCATAGCAGAACAGATAAATATAGCAGCAGACGAGAAAATATCTGCAATAATAGAGGCCAAGGACAACATGTTGCGAGAAGCGACGAACCTGCAGAAGACTGCAGACATGTCCGCATTGGCTCTGCAGTCTTCACTTTTGGAAGCCAGGAATGTGGCTATGGGAGCCATGCAGTCTCAGAAAGTTCTAGATGATGATCAACAGGTGTGTGGACTTTAAACGCTCGAATATTACTCTTCAGGGTACAAAATGCGAGTACCTTAATAGAATTTAAAGTTCACTTCTTTTGGATTAGGCTAATACTTTTTCTTTTGGATTAGGCCTTAGGGCCCGTCCGATCTGTAGGGATAATCGGACGCATAACGGAATCGTAACACTTGTAACTTTAGATATTATTTTCAATTCTTAATCGTAAAGCTACACATATTTCCACTTATTAAACAAGTATATATACCGTACTTAATCGATTTTAAATATCAATGTATTGTTTCGTGTCTATCAGCTTATCTAACCAATTAAATCTAGTGAAATCATTGCAAACAATTGATTAAGTATAACCACAAAACAACACTGTGGGGAACTAAGTACCTACCTATACAAAATACGATAAATTATCTATTGGCTACAAATTCGTTGCAAAAGGAGTTGGGGAAGTACCTATAATTAAAATAAGAACTATAAATTAATGATTATGTAGGTATGCACTGAGTAAGAATACATTTTGTTTTACATTTGTCTCTATAGGTGCTACTCGTGCTACTTGAAAATATTTTTTCTCTCCGCTAATTTTCTCTGATTCAATGAATCCAAATTTCGATGCGACTGTGGTAATTGTAATGTCGACCATATTACAATTATAACTAGATAACCTGAACTTAAGTACCTATAGTATATAATATACCTATATATATAAGTACCTATAATATACCTTTATTATGTGTGTTTATTTTATAGCAAAAGGAAGTCTGAAGAATCTATGAAATCGGTGGGCATACTTTTTGCCACTCCATTTTGTCTCTACCTGCTAGAGAAATATAAAATTATGATTTATGATCGCAATGTAGATAGATCTCTATCTATCTATATCATCACGCCTGACCACTTACGGGGTAGGCAAAAACTACAGAGTTCCAATAGGTTCTTTCCTATAGACCTCTCTGGCTTCCTCCACTCTCATAGTTCGTCTCATACACGGTCGCTGGTTACAGAGACTTTTGACGTGCTCTTCATATAAGAAACGTTTTATTTGATCATGGTAAAATAGATGTATCTATCTATCTATATCATCAAGCCAAATCCCGTGCACCGTAGGCAGAGAGTACGGAGTTCTCTCTGGACTAAAAAAATAGATGTAAATAGTGTGTGTGTGTGTGTGTGAATGATCTACGCTATTGGCCGCGCGGCCTTTACAGCTTCACCGGACAAGAGGGCGAGCGTGCAACCACTACCATCGAGCCAGAACAGTAAGGGGGCAACTAGCTCAACGGCGCCTCAAGGAGGAACGGCCTTGCCGGCGAGGTCGGTGTCTGATCCTGTGTGCGGTATCTGTATCCAAAAGAAGGGATGTAAGGGCATCGGAAGGGTCTGTGAAAACATGCCGCGGACGGCAGTACCGGCTGTTAGAACCCCTCCCCAGTTAGGTTCATAGTCGGTAAATAGATAATAATAAATATTCCCTCTCTTCAAAAATTCCAGGTCACGACATTCATAAACCTCCATCAAAACGCTGTACAACTATTATCGGACGTGTCGAAATGGGACACGGATCGGTTCGTTTTCGACAATGAGAATTTCCGCATAGAGACGGACTCGGCGACTCCGCTGGACGCAGAGTCCGACGACCCGGTGATGGAGACTACGAAACAAAACGATCCGCTTGAAAGCGAAGATAACCTCGTCAATTATTATAGGTAAGTTGTACTACATGTATACATACTACACTATACTAATAAAGGAGATTATTTGTAAACATATACAAGTTGTATCGTTAATAACGCAAGTCCTCAGACACCCTGATTAGATAATTGCTTTACAAATTCTATACGAGAACTAGTTTTCCAAATTTTGACATTTTTTACCCCTTTTGTAAGAACTTTTTTACCCCAATTAACAATGAAACTATCATATTAAAAGATACGTTTTATAAATGCATTTGAAGTCTCCATATTGCTTTGAATCAAGAATACATTTAGTTTATTATAGCGCGCTGAACGAGTAACAGCATTATTGGAAATTGAAATAAAATGTAAGATACATACAAAAATTGTTGGAATCAATTCAGTTGCCGATTTAGAACAAACTACTTTCAGGTTTTGCTTTTATTATGTTACACCTTGTATACACGTATTAAGTTTACAGGTGGGTAAGTGTAAATAGTTCTATTCATGCTTTGCTCTATAACTCCATAACTACAGAACGAAGCCGGTCGTAATGGTGATCTTGGTCCGTGCCTCGGAAGGCACGTTAAGCCGTTGGTCCCGGTTACCACTTAATGTGCGAGTCGCCACAAACCTGCCTCCACCAATCCGCACTGGGTCCGCGTGGTGGAGTATGACCTAATCTCTCTCACCTCGATTTGTGAAAGAGGGCCTTTGTTTAGCAGTGGGCAGTATAGGCTGATATTATTATATGGTAATATTTGGAAGGTCTTGCAGTGGACGTCTTACAGATGATAATATCAAGGCTGATATGTAACTAAAATTGTCATGATGAATACATTGTCACATAGTATAATCATAAAGTAATTCTTCTAATATTATAAATGTGAAAGTTTGTATGTTAGGATATTTGGATGTTTAGATGTTTAGATGCTTAGATGTTTGGATGTTTGTTACTGAATCACGCAAAAACGGCTGAAGGGATTTGGATAAAATTTGGCTCACAGATAGTATATTTGGATTAAATTTACTATTACTTGGATAAAAACATTATCATTTTATTCCGGAAAAATGTTAAGTTCATGTCTAAAGTCAGCGCGGTCGAAGTCACGGGCGGAAACTAGTATTATCATAAGTCGCTTATCTTAGTATTCTCGCAATGCTGGCAATAATCCGTCGTATGAAAAAAAATAGAGCGCGTCTATTAATATCTCATGGTGGAGGTGCAAAATTGGTGACTAAATAATCAACGTCATTAACGCTTATAGTGCGATATCAGCCTCACATAGCCTTAATAAAATAATACCGCTACAGTTTACAGATAATTACTATCAGCCGAGAGCATTTCCTTCGGCAACAAACTAATAAATTATGACTAACGCAAAAACTATTTAGTGAAATGTTTCATGAATCGCGCAGATTCATCCTCTTTATAAAATCAAGATAACTTCACAATTTATCTTACGATCACCCAAACATTTTTACAGCATGAAAAAATATAGTACTCACCACACCCGAAGAAATTCTAATACGAAAATTAAAATATGCGCATGCATTATTCTGCATTCGCGTGTGAGGGATACCGTCGTTTCACCCGAGTGTTAATTTAATAAAAATAATTAATAATAAAACCACTCATATTTTTATTGTTCATTATTTTGTGTTATTTATTTTATTATCTTTGTAACCGCGTTTTACATCATTACCGCGTTACGATATGTCCTAATAACTTCGAATCACTTCCGACAATCACAACCGAAAAACTAAAGGAAAATTTATTTTTGTAATTAGGTAGTAATAATTAGCCTAAATGTTGTTTCACTAGTTAACAAACGTTACAGACTGATAGTGTTATTTCTTTTCGGTCTGAAGTTCCCCACCTCTGTATTGGCTGCACGCGATTAATTAACGCTATTCCTTGTTGATTAATTATTGAATATAGCAACCGGATTTTTGGTAAAAAAATCGAAAATTGTTGTATTTGTATATTATAAATAAGTCTATATTGTATCACTGCTAGGCCTTTGCCCAACAGTGGGAAAGTAGGAGGTGTTTGCCTTCTCTCACAAATCGAGGTGAGAGAGATTAGGTCATATTTCACCACGCGGACTCGGTGCGGATAAGTGGAGACAGGTTTGTGGCCACCTGCTGTTGGAACTTATCAATCTATCTATATCATCGCGCCAGATTTCTTACGGGGTAGGCAGAGAGTACAGGTTCCACAGGCTCTTTCCTTACATACCTTTTGGTTACGGAGACTCATGACTTGCCCTTCAGATAAGACACGGTTAGTAAGCTGAAGTGGCAATGGGCCGATCTCATTAGCCGAACAACCGATAACCGCTGGGACAAACAAGTTCTTGAGTGGAGACCGCGGACTGGCAAACGTAATGCAGGACGCCCTCAGGCTAGGTGGAGCTATGACCTTCGTAGGGCGGCTGGCAGAAACTGGATGCGAGAAGCCGAGGATCGTACCCAGTGGCGTGCACTTGGAGAGGCATGGCTATGTCCAGCAGTGGACTGCTATAGGCTGATGATGATGATGATGAAATTCCTCGCGAATATAAAACACTAGGAATAAAACAATCCTCACACCCATTAAAATTAATGTGGTGTAACTACGGACGTCTGTTTGGAATGAGGTGCTTTTGAAGATACGCACCTGCGCTACTAGATCAACGAGGCAGATAACTATATTTAATTAGATTTTTTAATATGTTAATTTATTTACCTACTTCTGACATACCAAACTGCCTAATGTCATTAATCTCAACGTAAATAACTCTTAGATTGTTATAAAGAGTGATTTGGAAGTGGAATAAGTATAATGCCAAAGCCTCTATAAATAAGTCAGTCTAACAACTTTTTAGTTTTCAATACAAATTGATCAGCTGCTCGAGCGAACTTGCATGGGAAAGTGAAAAAAGGCAAATAATTTTATTTTAAAAAAACATTTTTAAAAACAATCTTTTATAACAAAACTCAACTAAGACGCCTTGGTTAGTTGAGGAGTTCTTTTTCCATCAGACCTTAGACACCATCCGGGTCAAAAATACTCGTCGAGACAAATCCAATGAGCCCAAACACGGCGGGATTATATTGAGTTGTTTGGTGGTTCCATTGGTCACCTTTCGACTTTATAATCAGACCCTGAACACTATCTGGTTATATAGTACTTGTCAATGCCAATCTAACAAGCCTATATACGAGGGTGTTACATTATATAGTTCACATGTTCCTATGGCCACCTTCCGGCTACATCATCAGCCCAGCTCCATGGTACCATATTATTGTATTGTCACCGACTTAACATACGTATGCCAAATTTCAGCTCAATCGGATACCCGCAAGTGCTTGAAAAATGGATTACAAGATTTAAGCCGAAACAGAAAGACAGAGATACGAACATTGCAAGTTAAATAAAAGCTTGTAAAAATAATAAATCGTAGAATAAGTTGTTAACACTGCAACGTACAGTACAGTCGCACAACGACCGTTGCATTCAACTGCGATGTTCTTAGCGATCATCAAAGTTAAGCAGCGTTCGACTCAGTCGGTCTGAGATGGATGACGGTTTGTTGTATTTTTTTAAATACGTGCCCGACACTATGATTTATTACCTGTCGTGGGTGCGTTCACAAACATGAAAATTCATGTACACAATTACCCACCGAAACAAATAATTGTGGGTCACACAAAGATTTGTCCCGTGTGGGAATCTAACCCGCGACTTAGACACAGTGCGCGGAGCGGCTTAAGCTCTTAATCACTGCGCTAAATCGTCCGTCATTCATGCGTCCGTATTTTTATATTCAAGCGTCTCCATTCTTCGGAGGGCACGCTAAGCCGTTGGCCCGGTTACCACTTAATGTGGTGATCGTTAAACCAATTTGGACGCTTTATAGGAGACTTGATAAGTTCCAAAAGTTGATAAGTTGCGAAAGTAGAGGGATGTAGGTACTGAGGAAGACCTAAATTATCTTACCATGACCAAATAGACCGTGTCTTGTCCGAAGGGCAAGTCGAGAGTCTCCGTAACCGGCGAGCATACATGAGGCATGATGAGAGAGTATGAGAGTGAGACAGTCAGGGAGGTTTATAAGGAAGAAAATTGTTAGAACTTTGTCGCTACTCTGCAAGGGATCTGGTTAGGTCTCCTTAATCATACTTTAGAAGCATTTACAGAAATAATTTCAATTTAAAAATACCTTTTTAAAAACAAGATTTTATAGCAAAACACTACGAAGATATTGCTTAGTTGAGGAGTTCCTATGGCTTCCTTCCGGCTCCATCATCAGACCTTGGATAGTTTTTGGATCTAAAGTACTCGTCAAGAATGCAACGAGCCCAAACACAGCGGGGTTATATTGAGAAGTGGGGTGGTTCAATTGTATAGTACACTACCTGGTTGTATAGTACCTACCAATGAAACAAGCCAAACGCGAAGGGCTTATGTTGTGTACTTGACATGTTCCTATGGTCACCTTCCTATTTCATTATCGGACCAACTTCAATTTTAATTTCAGCTCAATCAGATACCCGCAAGTGTTTGAAAAATGAATCACAAGATTTGAATCGGAAAGACAGACCGACAGACGTACATACCTATGAACATTGTAAGTTAAAAAAACGTTTCGTTGGCGTTGGCGTTTTCAACAGTATCTTAATTGTACACGGACGGCAAAGACAAAACCTAGTAGTTAAATGAAATAAAGTTCAAACGTGTCTCAACCATTACTATCATATTCAGGTCCCGTAACTTCGTCCCACACTACATGTGGCGCAAAACTTCACGGCCTTGCGGCGTCGGCGTGAGTCCTTGGAGTAATCATCTTTATGTGTGTGGCATGGACAGCCACAGTGTCCTCGTCATCGAGCGCGCTCAGGCCAAGATCGTATCGAGACTTTCGTGTGACGAAATGCTGTGCCCTGTACATATAGCGTTCATGAAGACCTTGGGAGAAATATATGTTACTGGTATGTACCGTTCTATTTTTATTGCTTACTAATTTCTTCAAAGCATCCTCCTTCCTCTATGTGTGTGGCATGGACAGTCACAGCATGATGGTCACCAAGCGTGCTCAGGCCAAGATCGTTTCAAGACTTTCGTGTAACGAAATGCTGTGGCCTTACATCTAGCGTTCATAAAGATCTTGGGAGAAATTATGTTACTGGTATTTACCTTTCTATTTCGCATCCTTACTGATATCTTCGAAGCAATAACCTGTGTGTGGCATGGACAGCCAGTGTCCTAGTCATCGAGCGTGCTCAGGGCAAGACTGTACTAAGACTGTCGTGTGTCGAGATTCTGTACCCTGTACACATAAAATTCATGACAAGCTTAGTGTTGTGAAGTGTTATAGGTAGGACTCCCTAATCATAGATATTTATGTGTGTAGCAGGTATGGTCCCAATGTGCTCGTTAACGCCTATAATTTCTGTAGCCGTAATTATACCAAAGTGAATTAATGCTTACCAATATTCGAAAGAAGAAATTCTACATGGGATACTCGCCCGCTAGATGGGAAGCCCATCATGACGTACGCTTGTCAGGTGTTCGGGCGCGCTGCCCGCTCTCACATCGATAGATTCCAAACGGTTCAATCCCGTTTTTTTCCGCAAAGCCGTCGGAGCCCCGTGGATCATACGGAACGTCGATATCCATTCCGATCTCGATCTCGAACATATTTGCACCTTTATTAAAAAGGCGACAACCCGATATTTCGCGAACGCGTTCCTCCCCATGCCCTTATATCCCTTCTTTCGGATACAGATACCGTACACAGAATCAGACACAGGTGCAGAGCACTACGGCGAGACCTAGTATATGGACATAAAGCGACTGCCCAAGCCAAGGCCGTTCCTCCTTGAGGCGCCCTTGAGCTAGTTGCCCGCTTGCCCTTCTGGTTCGAGCGTAGTGGTTGCACTCTCGCCCTCTTGTCCGGTGAAGCTGTAGAGGCCCCGCGGCCAACAGCGTAGATTATTCACACACACACCCATACACATACGCAAAGCTAAGTGTTATGCCGATACTCCTAACGGTTAAAACCCGTGCTAGTCACCGTGGCTAAGATGGTGCTACAAGAACGTGTGAGCAACCATCCGTGACCGGCCAGCGACCGTCCACTTTTATACCTTCACGTCCTTAAGTATTATTCCAGATTTAATTACACCTCGTATAATAAAATATTTTTCTACATTTTTAGATAAATGGAAGCACTGCATCCACGTGTTCTCCAAAGACGGCGAGTACTTAAGGCTCTTGGGACAGAAGGGGAGCCGGGTGGGCATGTTCCGCTCACCAGAAGGCATTGCCACAGATAACTCACAACAACACATCTACGTAGTTGACACTGGAAACGATAGAGTGCAGGTACAGTTTGTACATACTCACACACACTCAGTAAATATCTATAGAATTCTGTGCTATAACTCATAATTTACACTCAACCCATTCACACAATAGGTAAGGAGGGTAAGAAATATGACCACATGTGACATGGACGAAGGAGGGCTCCCAAAAATATTGAAATACGTGTGGCATTTTTCAATAATTTTGGGAGCCCTATTTCTATTCCCAGGTTCTCTTTTACTTCTGAGTCATGTCTATAAACTGTTTTCGAGAGTCATTACGAATCGTCTCACACGCAGACTCAATAGCTTCCAGCCTCCCGAAAAAGCCGGTTTCCGAAAAGGCTTTGGCACCATAGACCACATGCATACGCTGCGGCAAGTTATACAGAAGACAGGGGAGTATAACCAGCCACTATTTTTAGCGTTTGTGGACTATGAAAAAGCCTTTAATTCGATTGAGACATGGGCTGTGCTACAGTCTCTTCCGCGGTGCCAAGGCGAGTACATCTCTCACCTTCGATTTGCCGACGATGGCTGAGACCCTGGAAGACCTCGGCACTATGCTCGATGACCTCAGCAGAGTCTCAACAAGTGCGTCTTAAATTGAACATGGACAAGACCAAAATCATGTGAAACACCCAAGGCGTACCCACTCCTGTTAAGGTTGGCTACTCTACATTTGAAGTTGTAGACTATAATGTATACCTGGGGCAAACAGTCCAATTAGGTAGGTCCAACTTCGAGAAAGAGGTCAATCGTCGAATCCAACTCGGCTGGGCAGCGTTTGGGAAGCTACGTAATATCCTCTCGTCCCAAATACGGCAGTCTTAAGACAAAAGTCTTTGACCAGCGTGTATTGCCAGTGATGACTTACGGCACCAAGACATGGTCACTCAAGATGGGCCTCATAAGAAGGCTCTAGGTCACCCAAAGGGCAATGGAAAGAGCCATGGTCGGAGTTTCTTTCTCTGCGAAATCGAATCCGAAATGAGTAGATCCGCAGGAGAACCAAAGTCACCGATATAGCTCTCAGAAATAAGTGGCAGTGGGCAGGGCACATCGCTAGTAGAACTGACGGCCGTTGGGGCAGGAAGGTTCTTGAGTGGCAACCTCGTACCGGAGAACGTGGAGTGGGCAGGACCGCCACAAGGTGGAGCGATAACCTGGTGAAGGTCGCATGTAGAAGCTGGATGCGTACAGCACAAGCCGGTCGTTGTGACAATCTTTGGGGAAGGCCTTTGTCCTGCAGTGGACGTCTTTTGGCTGATGATGATGATTATTTATGGGATTTTATTTGTCATTGGAAGTAGACGTAAAAATGATAATTAAATGCATGTAAAATTTGAGCGTTGGCCGTCTCTGGACAGAGTTGTCGCAATTCGGCCGCTCTGGGCCGAATAGTCACGATTCTAGCGCGAGGCCAAGTTCTTCTCAAATCTAGATGTGACAGAGCAGTGTGAATGAATGCAGGCAAGTGTGTGGCCACCTGCTGTTAAAACTTATCAAGCCACCTGGCTTCTAACTTGGCTTAACGACTACCACATGAAGTAGTAATCGGAACCAACTGCGTCACGGCCACCCATCTCAAACTGACCTAAGCAAACTCTGCTTACCTTGGTAATCACCACAAACGCGGTACCGCAGGGCTACGAATGCTTCATAATATAGCGCTTATTCAATTTTACTAAAGGGCTATTTGTTTAAAAGAATGGATCACTCCAGATCCCTTGCGATGTAGGGAGAGACCACAAGCTCCAACAGGTTCTAACAGGTTCTTTCCTTACTCTCTGGCTTCCTCCACTCTTACAATTCGCCCCATACATGCACATTATTTTCTCGCAGATAATACAACCTGATGGCAAATTCGTGGATCAAATCGGCGTAGCGACGAAACCTCAAGCCTCACAGGCTTCCTCTGTATGGGCAACCAAAGAGATCCTATGCACCGAGTTGAACGCACCCACCAGTGTTGCAGTCACGACCGACCGGGTCGTGGTCCTAGACAGCGGGAACCGAAGAGTCAAAGTTTACAATAAACATGATAAAAGCAAAATCCTGGAGTTCGGTTCCATGGGACAAAGGAAAGGACAGTTCAGACAGCCCGAAGTATTAGCCGTCGACCCTATGGGATACATTCTCGTCGGTGACTCTGGCAACTGTAGAATCCAAGTATTCAAACCTACAGGACAGCTAGTGAGGGTCTTTGGAGGATTAGGAACCCAACCGGGGAAGTTCGGATGGATATCCGGGATCCACGTCACCAAACAACTCGACATAATTGTGAGCGACACGAAAAACCACAGCGTAAACTTTTTTTAAACAGCTGTATTAAAAAATTAATAATAACAATTTTATTTCAGTGAGTGGAATATATCCGTAAATTAAAACTAAATTAGTTTACAATTATATAGCACTGGGTTTAGATTATTAAATTGATTAGATTGTAAATAAAAAATTATAATACTACATACATTATTGTTTAATTCCGAATTATAAGTTTCGAGATTCACTTATAGAGATTATAAAAAATAGTTTATGCCTCATTTGGAACTAAACATAATAAAAATACAGTCCGACAAGGATCTTTCGGCACACGGCCAAAATCGGAACGAACATTGTCATCAAGTCAGAAATGACTATCACTACATAACATGTTTGCTATAAAAGGACAGTGTTCTACGTCCATACATGATTTGCCCCAGAACCAACAGCAACGAAAAAATACTTGTATGATTTCAAATCACCTAGAAATTATCTTCATGCATTTATTATTAAAGGGACAAGCGCAGGAATCGCAATTCTGCAAAAAAAAGTATTATATTTTGAGGTTATAATTTAGTAGCCAACAATAAATCTGTGAAATCGTTATCTAAAAATATATTATCAATAATCAAATCGATTACGATTGAATGTAATCGATTGAATATAACTGATTGATATGATTGGCATCTCCAATCGTAATTTGATAAAAACTTTAACATTAGGTAAAGATGTCGGCGACTTCGATTTAAGTACTTACAATACTTTGAAATATTCGTCTCCGATTGCAAATTGTCCGTCACATACGGATATTTGCCGTAACTAGAATAAAATAGATGAATAATTATGGTATAGGTCACATGTTTCTTGGTTCTGGGGTCATTATCGACGATGGCCTTTACCCAATTTCTTTATTTTAATTAGTAACCAAAAAGCCGTGGGTAGAGCTGTTTGAGATGTGGTATTGGCAAAGGATGTTCCGAAAATCATGGACGGCCATGAGAACGAATAAGTCTATTCCAGAACAGCTAGACATTAGAACCAGACTCAGCGATCTGCTACCAGCGTATTTAAACTTTTTTTTTTTTTAACTTTTTTTTTTTTTTTTTAACGTAGCCCCACACTAGGATTTATTCCTGTGTCGTGGGTGCGTTTACAAACATGAAAATTCACAAACAAATACCCAGACCGGAACAAATAATTGTGGATCACACAAAGATTTGTCCCGTGCGGGAATCGAACCCGCGACTATTCGACACAGTGGGCTGAGCAGCTCAAGCTCTTAACCACTGCGCTAAATCGTCCGTCAATCTGGGATACTTTGGTCATACTGCAAGACGGCATCCAGACAATTTTGATAAATTGGTGGTGATGGGCAGGGTAGATGGAAAAAGACCGCGCGGCCGATCGCCTAGCCGATCTGATCAAATCACTGCTCTCACTGGCCTTTCTACAACAAATGCTCTTAGAGAAGCCGAGGATAGGATCAAGTGGAAGGAAGTCATACACAGGGCCACGAGGGCGTTTCAAGGACACGACCTTCGGTAACGAAGAATACGACTGAAGAAGACGACGAACCAAAATGCCAGGAAAGAATTATTAATGATAACCCTGATTTCACACCACCCTTTCAATGTCATCCAGGGGCCAAAAGATCCTTGTCGCACTATATAACGCTATATACTTTGCTCAATTTACACATAAACATATGTCACAGAAGGAAAGCCCTTACGAAGTTACTGAAACGAAATATAAATATCAATTCATTTACAAGCCTACTGAAAATATTGCAGTATTTCATTAAACATTTTTAATATAACCATACTATACCACTTTTAAAATTAAAATTGACAGATTTAGAAAAAAAAAATTGTTACCATACAGAATCAATTCTAATTTATATGGACATTAGTACATTACATATACATAATATTATTTATTTCTAATTTTTCAAACGACATGCTTGAGTATTAAGATCATAGCATAATCACAGACCAGTTTAAATTAATAGACTGTTATATAGCCATATAACAAATCGTGACCACTATTTATTATGCATAAGCGTTGCCTCGTAGCTTGGAAACTCGTAATAGAAATTTAAATTACTTTAATAAAAACTATACCAGTGTGTTACCAGTGATGATATATGGATCAGAGACGTGGTCTCTTACTATAGGTCTCATAAAAAAGCTCAGAGTTGCTCAGCGAGCTATGGAGAGAACTATGCTCGGCGTTTCTCTACATGATCGAATCAGGAATGAGGAGATTCGTAGAAGAATCAAGGTCACCGACATAGCCCTTAAGATTAGCAAGCTGAAGTGGCAATGGGCGGGCCACATAGCGCGAAGATCGGACGGGCGTTGGGGCAGAAAGATTCTAGAGTGGAGACCACGTATTGGCAAGCACAGCGTGGGACGACCACCTGCCCGATGGACCGACGATCTTGTGAAAATTGCAGGAAGTCGTTGGATGCAGGTGGCATCGGACCAGTTACGCTGGAAAGCGATTGGGGAGGCCTATGTTCAGCAGTGAACAAGTATAGGCTGAGATGATGATGATGATGATGATGAATAAAAACTATAAATTATCTATTTTTTAAGTAATATAAATATAATTAATAGATTTTATGTGAAGTTGAAAATTTACCACGCATTTACCGTATAGGGGGCACCCATTAATTACGTGAGCTATTTTTCAGTTAATTTGGACCCCTCCCTGCCCCTTGGTTAGATTTAGTAAGATTTGATGGGACCCCCGTCCACCTTAAGTGAGATTTACGCTCTAGTTGTTAAAAGACTAAATTTTTGAACTAAATGTTTTTAATAGCCATAAGATTTTTTTAGCGTACAAAATGGGATACTTTATGTAAAAGCAAAATCAATCAATATCTAATTTTTTTTTTATTATACGTATAATAATTTGTTTTTTCAAAAGTTAGATCTTCAATTATGCAAAAAGTTTTAATGAGATTCTATGAGATTTTACTGGACCCCTCCCCGCCCATTTAGAGCTCACGTAATTAATGGATGCCCCTCTATCAACAGATTGCGTGATAAAAACGAGTTACGATATATTCTAGGATAATATACGTCTATTTACTTATACTGATCTCTGGCATAATATATGTAGATAATTTACTGGACGCCACATCTACAATTTCATTATAATGAAATAATGTCACATAAGTATTAAAATACTATGCTAGTAGGTGCTAATAAAGTCGATATACAAGGTGTAACAATTGCATAAAATGTATTTACGTTAATATTTTATCAAAGCTTTTTTATATGCCTATAAAAAAGCAACATTATTTTTTCCGAACTCTTAATTTACACCCTGTATATCCATTGTCAGGATTTAAATATACAATACACACAGGTGACTGATAAGACGTTGGAGATAAACAGTTGCAGTATTTGTATATTACTAGAACCAACCTTAATAATTCATCTTCTACAAAAAAAAGAACGGTAAATTGAGTTTTATATATTGTCAAGGAATTTACATTATTATCATAATTAAATAAAAAAGACACCGTCTCGCCTATATTCCTCAAGCAAGGGTGGCAAAGGTGTACTGGGTACACCCACTTTTCGCCAATGGCGTTAGGTCTCATGTAATAGGGAGCGAGCCTATTGCCATATACCGGGCACGATTCCAGACTCCGAACACAAACTGGGCAGTTTTCGTTAGAAAAACGTTTGTCCGACCTAGATGATCGAAGTCTGTTGTGTACGTTCGTATTTCGTTGACGATGTTAGATGTTTTTAATGTAATAGGGTGCCGCTTGTTTTCCTTATATTAGCCACAATCTAGATTACGGAATGTTACTGAGATTTTTTATAGGATATCCCCAAAATAATATATTTATTCCAATCAAACTTTAAAACATTTTTCACTCAACATAAAAACGTCGATTTTTTTCCTAACAGCATTTTCATTTCGATGTCTTCGGAAATACTGTCGCTTTCGTTTGCAATCCCAATTAAAAATCTAAAAATGGTGATGGTTTGTTTACAAAGTTTTAAAGTTTGATTGGAATAGACTATAGATTACTCTTACCAGACACCGTGTATAAATAAAATTCTATGGTCTGGGTTACAACATTCAATACTATTTGTATGGCTCAAATCAGTCTCGAGCAGGTGGTACTAAACGATAAAAATTTACAAATAGGTATTTACAATACCGAAACTGATTCATAGAAATCAATAAAAACTAAAAGAAACCAATAAAAACTACTTACATTTACCACATCTTAAAATTAAAACTTAAAGCCATATTCACTTATATATTACTCTAGCCATATTACTCTAGAGTCAAAATTAAGATACAAATTACGTGAATTAAATTAATAGTTTTTCGAGCAAATATATTTTAATACAATAAAAAGTTATCTATTATAAACTCACCAACGTAAATTATGCATTAGTTTTGAATCTCAGTAGACCATTAAGAAAAAACATTATTAATATGTCAACACGAATCATTTGCTCCTAAAAATTAATTATAATCAATTATTTTTTACGAAAAAACTGTTCAGAATCAGACTAATCAAGTTTTAGCTGTATATTTCAGACTAATAGTGTAAGATAGACAAAACGTTTCGAACATTTCGTTCGAAATTATATAATAGAATGATCGAAGGAATTCGTCTCAAGTTTAAGGGAGGAGCGATTTAAAATCGCTAATTTTGACATTCATATTTAACTGTCACGGGTGCTTTCTATGTTATTACATTAGTCTGAAATACTACACGATACAAAGTTACGTAATATCAACCGCATTTTAATGCATTATAACATTACCATGAATGAACAGATGCAGTGTTAAAATTAATTAGCAAATCGTGTCAAACGAACACTTTTAATGACAGGCAATAAATTATCGATCGTTTAAATTTCAGCTCGATAATTTATAACTATGCTTATTGCATGTTAGCGCGATAAAAATTGACTACATAGAACACGACTTGAGCATATATGTGGCAAGACTTAAATGAATGAGATAAAAAAAGGTCGGTATTCAGAATTCAGTACGCCCCGACCTTAAACGTTCTATTAGGATGCGGTCCGAATGACTAACATCCATGTAGGCGCGTATATACAGCATAGACTTTTAAGACGGGCAGTAAGAACAGCTACCTCAACCGTTGTAGTAATATAGGGTTATCAACAGGGTTTTTAAAGTCACGATGATTTCCTACTTCAAAATGTATGAATGAAATAAATATTTATTTGTAAAAAACATAGGTAAAAATAAGACGGTTAGTACATGAAGTTTAGTTAGTTTTTTACGAAAGAAACAGGATCAATTGGGTTCACAAAAGTTTTCGTGTGAATTGCCCATTTTCTTACTGACTACATTTTTTAATCTCTTTCACCTCGATTTGTGAGAGAAGGCCTTTGCCCAGCAGTGGGCAGTATAGGCTGATATTATTATTTTACATTTTTTAAGAATCTGTAAAAGCAGCTCTAAATGTCGCAAATAGTTATAATCTCTTAAGAATGTTTTCCTGTAGCTACAACGGTTGAGTAGCTGCCCTTTCTACCCCTTCTTAAAATCCATTATGTATACGTATTGAAACGACGTAACTCTACGTTCGCACAAACGCTGTTTTAGTTAAGCGTTAATAAAAGGTTGGAATGAAATAAATGGCTCACAGTACATTTTTTTAAAGCGCTTTACAACGCTTCAGTACCGCGCGTTAAAAAAGCCTCTATGCGAACGAGGGGTTAGTGTGCCAGCGAATTGGGATGACTGTTTTCCGTCTTCAAATATTTCATTCGTTTAACCAGTCATGCCGTATTATACGTAAGGCTACGTCATAACATTATTGGAGATAAGGCTGGATTTAAACACGATTATATTATCAGAGACAAAGCTATCTCGGTAAGCCAATTATCAATATGCAAAAAATACTAATTATTATACAAATTTAAGCATGATGAAGTCGCAATCAATCAGCGATTTATTAACAATAGATTTTTCACACTGATTTCAGTATTAGTATTCTGTGGAATACTGTCAAGATACATGTGAGTGCAATAGGTTCATTATCAATTATCTATCTATCTATCTATCTATAACCTCACGCTCTGGCGTGAGGTTATAGATAGATAGATAGATCCCTTTGCGGTGTAGGCAGAGAGTACAGAGTTCCAACAGGTTCTTTCCTTACATACCTCTCTGGCTTCCTCGACTCTCATAGTTTGTCTCATACACGCTCGCCGGTTACGGAGACTCTTGATTTTCATTATCAATTATGATAATGAAAATTTTGATTAGTAAATTTTCAAGAAATTCATCCTTGGTACAGTCGGTAACGTAAGTTACTGACTGTACGCTTAATATTTTCAAATCAGTAATACTGTTCAACAAACGGTGACGAATTTTGTCAAATCTCAGTTATTAGTTCAAATATATTTTGATCAACAAAATTAATGAATATGATTTGACAAGCGATTTGAGAATCTGAGAATCTTAAGCTTATGTTGCTGACCGTACCAAACTATCTTCATTAAAGATACAGTTAGCGACATAGTTGCTGAGCACTCGATTTTTGAGATCGCTTGTACACTTGTGATCTAAATAATAAATATTGAGTTAATAGTCGTACAAGGATCTTTTTGCCCGCGGCCGCAACCACTAACGCTGTCATCAACTGATATGTCACTTCATGACCAAGCTCTTTTTTAATTAGTTACCGTGCGAACCTACCGTTGAAATATGGAAGTACAATTTTTTTTTAAATGGTAACTGATTTTACCCCTCACACCAACGCTCCACACTCATGTCAAAGTCATCCACAGGCTTAAAGATCCTTGTCGGACTAAACTTGGTTTTGACAATGTTCACAAAAATTTGTAAAATGAAGAGTACCGATAAAAAATATTGAAAAAAATCTTTTAACAAAAAAGGTAAACCGACTTCAAAAAGCAAAAAATAAATATTTGAAGTCGGTGCTGGTTGGTGCAGTCGGTTACTTGGCACCGACTTCAAATATTTATTTTTTTGCTTTTTGAAGTCGGTTTACCTTTTTTGTTAAAAGATTTTTATTTTACAATTTTAAGTGACGAGTGAATTATTTAGTAATATTTATATACCGATATTATATTATTTTGCTAAGTTGTAAAGTAAGGTACCTACAGGATTAATATAATGACTATAATAACGGAATCTAGAACTCTTTAACGGCGAACAGCACGAATGTCGTGCTGTTCGCCGTTAAAGAGTTCCCTCTTGTATCTTCAAAGTCCAAGGTCCAATACCAATAACAATAAAATAGGACCACCTCAAAACTATACTGAACCAAATGCAAAAAGAATCATCAAAATCGGTTCATAAGCAAAGGAGTTATAAAAAAAGGACGAATTATGAACCTCCTTTTTTGAAGTTGGCTAATATACTGCTTGGTTCTATAGTAGGGTACCTATAGGATTGACGTAATACCCATAATATCTCAATTTACACATGCCTATTGTTTGTCGTTAAGGAGTTCCCTGGTGTATCTTCTAAGTCCAAGGTCCAATGCCAATGAAATTAAAATGGGACCACCGCGGAGCTATACTGAACCCAATGCAAAAAAAATCATCAAAATCCGTCCACAATTGACGGAAATATCGCTGAACATACATAAAAAAAAAAAAAAAAAAAAAGCATACATACAACCGAACATAGAACCTCCTCCTTTTTGAAGTCGGTTAAAAATGAAAATCTCGGCGACTTGCGTCGCTGATCGTACGAGTATATTTAGTAAAAATCTAACAAATCAATCGTATTCAACAGCATTTGCCTTGCCTTTTCCTATTGTAAGGAAACACATTCATATCCACTCATATAAGCATATTCATTATTTAACTAAAGATCTTAAAATCATCGTTGTCAGCCTTACGTACAATTAGCGTCATAAAATTTAAATTGTGACCAAACACATCGAAAGGTGAGCACGCATTGTGACAAAATGACATAAACGTCACGAAATCAAATTGACTGCGGATTTTATCGCTGTTTATATATATTATATTATTAGCCTTGTTATGAAACGGACCTACCGTTGGGCATGGGCCTCCTCTCAAACTGAGAGGGTTTGGGCCATAGTCCACCACGCTGGTTGGGGTTGGTGAACTTCACACAGCTTCGAGAAACTCTTAGGCATGCAGGTTTCCTCACGATGTTTTCCTTCACCGTTATATATATTAACATAAAATTATCAGCGTTTTGAGCCCGGGCAAAATAAGAATAAACAGCGATAAATTTCGTTCTTAAATGTATAGTATTCGCGTAAGTGAATTCAACACGTCAATATGATAAAAATTCACATAATTAAATAAATGGCAAAATACAAAGTTTTCATAGCGGGCGGTGCAACAGCACCATAGAGGATATAACCTGCGTCGTAGCTAAGGGGCTCCACTCGAAAACCCGTATTGACATACCAATAACACAGGCAGGAAATTGTAATAATCCTATTAGGTAGTTCATATGAGGATTTCCCAATATCTATCTATCTATACCATCACGCCAGATCCCTTGCGGGGTAGGCAAAGAGTACAGACTTCCAACAGGTTCTTTACTTACATACCTCTTTGACTTCCTCCACTCTCATAGTTCGTCTCATACACGCTCGCCGGTTACGGAGATTCTGGACTTGTCCTTCAGACAAGACTCGGTCTAATTGGTCATGGTAAGATAGTCTAGGTCTTCCCCGGTACCTACATCCTTCCACTTTCGCATTGTATATCTGTTTTGTCATTCTTTCTTCTGACATTCTTTTTATATGCCTAAACCAACGGAGCATACCCTTTCTCATCTTCCAATATCTTACAAAAAATCTTAAAAATAGTTCCTTCTAGCTACAAAATAACTTTTAAGTGCGTATAATTTAAATTATGCTATGCCCTTAGCTACGACTGAGGACATAAACAACGGGTTGGTCAAACGGCTTATTGATTTACCTAGAAGAGATCTAAGAGGAACGGCACGGTTGACACCTGTGCACGGAGTGACTCTCGCCGAGGACGACTGAGTCTGACTCCGCTGGCGGACCTTCGCTGTTGTCGTGTTGCCTCTGAAACAGAAAAAAATGGGGTCAACTTCTCAACACACCCTCTACTCTACTGCGTTGTCTAGTTGAAATAATGTTCCTGTTAAATTTGAATTATCCTGGTCTAAACGGGAACTAAATGCATTTTGACAAGATGGACGCGAGGACTTGAATCAGAATCAGCAAGCATAGAATTACATGCTTGTGTAAGCTGTATCATTTGGAATACTTAACAGCTTAGAATATCTCAAACTGTAAAAATATATTTCGACGGTCCCTACGTATAAAGTGGCATGTCTACACAGGTTATTTAGACATGTCGCTTTGTGTATACCTACGATAGGACCGTCGATTTGTTTACACTTGCCTACACCAATTAAAACCACTTTAATCACATTAGTTATTAGCGTAATATGGCGTTTTGGATTACTGTAATCGAGGGAATGCAAATACAAACCTTGGAATTAATAAGTATGAGTTTTACACGCCGTTAGCTGATTGGTGCACAACAACCCTAAGTGCGCGTCTTTACTGCAACTGCCGTTATGGACGAACGCACATGTGCTGTTATCGAACTCTATTTTTTAAATAAAAAAATATTCATGAAATACACTGTAGCAATCGCTTAGGCTGGTTTCTTCAGAGTTTACAATATTTTTTTCCTTTGGCTGGTTTCTTAGCCATATACGTAACATTAGTTCCTACATGCATTAATAATTACTAGTGGTCGCCCATAGGTCTATATTCGACCTACTCTTTCATCGTTTGCTGGTTATGTTTGACATTCAGTAAGACTATAGACAAATAATATTAAAGACAAACATCAATTTGACGTGTATTGTGTCAAATACATGGCAGTGTGTTTAATGTTTTTTTCATTGATTTAATGTATGTTTAATGCATAATTTAAAAAAAATATTAGCATTCTGCACTCCTTCTCTATATAAACTATAAGTGTGGGAAATTTCATACTCCTCCGTCCGCGCAATTTTCGTAAAAATGTGTACACAGTTTTTGCTTTACGTATTAATATATAGATAATTTAGATTCATTGAATCTTTATGTACCTACTACATACGAAACAAGTCAAGAGTCTCCGTAACCGGCGAACGTGTATGAGACGAACTATGAGAGTAAGGGAACCCAGAGAGGTATGTAAGGAAAGAACCTGTTGGAACTCTGTACTCTCTGCCTAATCCGCAAGGGATCTGGCGTGATGATATAGATAGATAGATACTACACACTAAATAAAGTAACACCGTCACGCCTATATCCCCCAAGAGGGGGTGGCGTTGTACTGAGTACAGCCACTTTTCGCCGACGGTGTTAGGTTCTATGTAATAGGGGGCGAGCTTATTGCATATACCGGGCACAATTCCGGACTCCGGACTGGGAAGTTTTCGTTAGAAAAACGACATTTGTCCTGGGTTCAAATCCTAGGATTTGTAGATCTCTTGAACACAAAGCGATGCGCTTTGCCACGACTAACGAGGCAGTCATACTAGAAAAGCTATTTTGAAACAAAAATTGTCGCGTAACTTAATGACCGCGGAGTTATGGGGAACATTAGTGTTTTCAGAGATTATAAATCTCTTGTTTTTCGAGTTCTTTAAACAGTATCTCAATGCACATGAAGTGATATTTGTTAAATAAAATTTAGCAGACATGCACGTGGCACAAAGTAAGCTAGAGTATATGAGTCATATAGAAGCAAAACCAGCAAAATCCATATCGATCGTTATGGATGTTGCTGGTTTTCCTTCACCTCTGCCACCCTCGCTCGGGGAATAAAAGCGTGACGGTGTTACTATAAAAGGATAGCATCTCTAATAATCTACGGGAATGTACAGACGTAATGTAATGACTGTAAGCTGAAAGGGCAAATTGCCTTGTCGAAGCAAAACTAGCAACATCTTTATCGATCGATATGGATGTTGCTGGTTTTGCTTCTACATGACTCATATACACACTAACTTTTATTAGAAAAAAATAGTGTAAGGTGTTTCCTCTAGTACGTAGGCAGTACATAATAACTAGTGTCCGACCTAAGGTTGACGGACGATTTAGCGCAGTGGTTAAGAGCTTAAGCCGCTCTGCCCACTGCGTCTAATAGTCGCGGGTTCGAGTCCCGCACGGGACAAATCTTTGTGTGATCCACAATTATTTGTTCCGGTCTGGGTATTTGTGTATGTGAATTTTCATGTTTGTAAACGCACCCACGACACAGGAATAAATCCTAGTGTGGGGCTACGTTTAAAAAAAAAAGGTCGATTTTTGGCCGAAGCCGATTTTTAGGCCATGGCCAAAACCTTCAGCCGAAGCCGAAACCGAATGTTAAGTAACCCTAAAAAATTTGGTTTATGATTGGCAAAATTTTTATAAAGTTATGTTGACTGTATTAACTCATCGAGATGAATAAAATTACCTAATAACAACTGGTTAAAGACACTGAAATAATATTATTTATAAGATTTATTTACTTAAAATCATTCGTTAGTCGTAAATCGTAATACATCCTACAATTCCGGTCGTTGCTGCAAACTGTCGGCTTCAGCCAAATTTTCTGCCGAAGCTGAAGCTTCGGTCGGACACTAATAATAATTCAGTGTTAAGAATTTGATCAAACTTTGAACAGGTTCAGTTTGAACCGTAAATGACTGGCCACCTGTTACTGGAAAACTGGTATTTAAATGTTAATGTTATATTATCATAATAGATTTAGCTTTAAAAGTTTAATCACGATGAGATAAAAGATCAAATCCATTTGTTAACATTTAAGACTGGATCCAATTTACTATTAAAACAGGTTAAACAAATATAAGTCTTGTTGTATTGATTTTTGTATTTTTAGACAAAAATTATTTAAGCCCCTTCCAATATTTGATAAGACATTAATTTTAAGTAACATTCACGTTATATGTAGACACCACAAAATCATTTTAGTTAAAAAATAGGTACTTGACTGCTTGAAATTATCATCACAAAAGCTAAAATTCCAGTTTCGGTAACAAAAAACCGTCTGTTCAGATGTCAAGGTGTTACTTAACATTTGTAAAATTATCTGTGACTGTAAGGAAATAATAATATGCTTGAAAATTAAAAGTAGGTTACATCTAACTAGATTAGTTTTGCGACTATGGAAAAGATTTTTGGTTGGATATAGAGGGAATTTTGAAATTTCCTATCTACAAGGTGTAACATAATAAACGCAAGACCACAGACACCCCGATTAGAGAATTGCTTTATAAATTCAAAACGAAAACCAAATTTCCAAATTTAAAGATTTTACCCATTTTTTAAGCACTTTTATATCCCAATTAATAATGAAACTTGTATGTGTATGTGTGCGTTTTGAGAAATACGTTTTAGGAATCCATTTGAAATGACTTTATTGCTATGAATCAAGAATAAATTGATTTTTTATAGCGCACTGAAGGAGTAAAAGCATTTTAAGCAAATTTAAAAAAATTACATTAAAAATTGTAGGAATCTATTCAGTTACCGATTTAGAACAAACTACTTTCAGGTCTTGTGTTTAATATGTTACACCTTGTATATAGTGTACATTTTTAAATTATTTTCTTTGGTCATGGTATATATTTGTTTGAGTACTAGGCCAAGTATACAAGGTTCTAAATCTGATCTATTTGATAGTTATTAGGCCCTATTAGTTCCAGTTTTACTATTTCTGAATGCCATTTATGCAATGCCAAGCAAATTAATGCAAAGTCCTATAATCAAATATTTATATAAATAATCTAATCATTAGGTACGAAAGTTGCAAATGCCATTTATTATGTTTGGTATATGTAACTTTGTTCTATGGGACCATCAATCTATCTATCTATATCATTATGTCAGATCCTTTGCTGAGTATACTGAGAGTACAGGGTATTTCTAATGATATTTTCTACTATTTAAAAGTGTGTGTCCTATTAATGGAACTTTTATATGTGTAAAATCCATACTAGTTATTCTTAGATATCATCAAAACTCACCTTTAATTCAGTAGCCAAGCTACGGAATGTGTCTTCAACATTAGTATTATCTTTTGCAGATGTCTCCATTACGAACATGATTTCAGGGACGTAACGGCAGAAGGACTGGGGCTCATCTGGCTCTACTTCTCGTTGCTCTATTAAGTCACACTTATTGCCAATGAGTGACACTATCACGTTGGATGATGTGTACCTTCGTACTTCTTCAATCCATTTTTGTAGAGACAAAAATGTTGATCTCTTTGTGATATCATAGACTATAAAGAAAAAAACAGATAATTTCAGTTTTTAAATGAGTAAGTATTCCTATTTACGTTATATGTATATAAAATACCAGTGACTGTGTGTTTGTATATACAAGATGTAACATAAATAACGCAAGACCTAAAAATAGCTTATAAAGCGGGAACAGAGTCGATCCAAACTATTTTTATACAATGTTAATTTTTTTTTAATTATCAAAAATGTCACAGACATTTCTATATTTCTTCTTCATCTCTATCTCGTTCAATGTGTTAAACTAATTTTAAAAAAGATTTTTCAAATTTTAGTATGGCTATTTTAAATGCATTTATAACACATATAACTTAATATGCACAAAAAAGTTTCGTAGTTAATGTTGGTACCCAGGAGTTTAAAAAATGGTAGAAAACACCTTAAAATTGGAAGTATGATTTTCGCATTGAATTTGTAAAGCAATCATTTAATTGGGGTGTCTGAGGTCTTGCGTTATTTATGTTACACCTTGTATATGGATCTGGCTCTTATAAGATATGAATCTTAGCTATAGTTGGACTTCTATCTTAGATAGGGTTGTTAGAAATTCTAGCAATAAACAAATTTTAAGTTTCAGATTAAGATAACTGTAGATATAATATCTGTTGCATTTTTATTTTTATGATATTCCTAATATTCTTAGAACCAAGTTCATTGATATTCAAATTGAATTAATTTGCATCTTAATAGGTATTAAAGTTAATCTCATTTATATGTTACATTGTAAAGGTTAATCTGGTTTTAATAACATATTGACATTTGATATTGTAGGCTTAAAATATTCACAAATACTCAAAAACCGTATTACCCCACAAATTATTCTAGAGTTGAACCAAAGGTACAGACTATTAAAACATAAATATTTGGTTTGAAACATCTTATGATCCATGTTGAACATATTGTTTGCATAGAAACATATTAACGAATCTGTTCCACAAGGCAATTGTGATATGGCTGATGGAACATTTTGGGTCATTCTAAAGGGAACTAGTACTCACTACAAAAAAGTAATGCCTCATTATCCATTTTTTTACAAATTATAGTAGCTGACTTAAGTTAAGAATGAATTTTTTCTTTCTTTTTTTTTCTTTATTAGTCTTTTTTTAATTTGTAAATATGTGTGATGCCGTGGCACCAACGGTCCTGCAAAAAGGTACT
Source organism: Phalera bucephala (assembly GCA_905147815.2). Taxonomy (NCBI): domain Eukaryota; kingdom Metazoa; phylum Arthropoda; class Insecta; order Lepidoptera; family Notodontidae; genus Phalera; species Phalera bucephala. The sequence goes on from LR990625.1 coordinate 15,951,226, forward strand.
AATGGAAGATCAGCACTGGCTGTCCACATCCAGCAAACCTGCTAAGTTAGGACCTATTTTGTAACTTAAAAGTTACCACTTTAAAGTTGTTCTGCCTTTTTTATTAGGTACTTGCCATATTTACTTATGCCATTATGTACTTGAACCGTGTAATATTTCATCTCATCCCTGTATTGTGCGTTGCAAAATAAACAGCTTTATTATTATTTTTAATAGTCTTTTAATGAGGGCCAAAAGGGAGGTAGATAAATATTAGGTGCTCTACACGCTCCAATATGTGATAATGGGTTAATGGTGGTGATATGGTCAAATGTGTACATGTATTGTCTTGATTTTTTGCAGCTTTTGTGATTAACTTGATATTACTATAATTATATGTAAAGATTATACTATGCATAACTGCCACACAGAAAACAATATCAATCATAATTAGATAGAGTGTTTATTTCTGTTGCATTCAAATACGACATAACGTAATGTAATATGCACATTATGAGTCGCAACACTATGTTTAATAGTATTGGTGATATCAGGATAATTGATATGTGAGTGGGTGTATTCCACAAAGGTACTCACCGATAATTACACCGTTCGCGGAACGATAATAACTCTGCGTGATAGTTCTGAACCGTTCCTGGCCCGCCGTATCCCATATCTGAAGCTAAACACCAAGAAATGATCAGTCTTAAAACACCACAACCCCATTCTATTATTGAATTAGCTATACTAAAATTAGACTAACCTTGACTTTCTTCCCATCCACTATCAATGTTTTCATAGAAAAGTCTACACCTATAGTATTTCCGTGTCTTTCTATAAAATTTCCAGACTTCAGTCGTTGGACAATGCACGTTTTCCCCGTGCCACAGTCACCAATTAAGACAATTTTGAAAAGATAATCGAACTGTTCGTCCGGGACACTCATTAACGTATTAGGATTGCGGCTACTCATGATAAAATTTAATATAAATTTCAATAAGACTTGTGTTTACCGTGTTTACTTGACTTTTAAATTGACAGCCATTTTCTATTTTGACATTTTGCTTTTTTAAATTATTGTATGTTCCCCTTGCGTTTCAAATTGCTCAGTCTACAGTCATAACTGCTCACACTAGCTTGCCAGCGTTAAAATCGTTCAAGTAAGGCCCGTCGGCCACGGCGCTACTCAAAAGTAACCAGTTACAAACTCAAATCACCAATGAGTTCCTTGAATGTCACAGCACTAATAATATAAGAACGTTGCGTGTAATTTTCATACAATTTGCAATTTCGTGCTCGAGTATGAAGTTCCGTCTCTTAAAACGTAGTGATTATATTCTCTTTGGTTTATGCTAGTGAAATAGGAACTGTTTGAATGCAATACCGTGTACTCGAACTACTAGTTTGCAATAAATTTAGTGTCGTATAAGTAACTAGTTTACAATAAATTTAGTAGCGCTGCGTGCGTACGTTCTGCAGTACTATTAAGTTTTTAATTTAATAAATTACGAACCATTTGAGTCATTTTGAGTAGCTTCACGAACGAAAGGTCTCAGTCGAACACCTTAACCTATATTTTTTCTAATGTTATACATATTCTGTTATCTATCAAAGATCCGCATCATCATGTCTCGCAAACTTATCTTATCTTAATGTTGGCTTATCGGACCGAGGAGACCTCTGGCGCACTTCGACCCAATGGGATCTTTTGTGCTGTCCTTGCCCTAATGCTCTTACGTACCTGACGTATCCAATACTCCCTGTATCAGGTTGTAAATTCCAGCAGGGGGGGCAGAGCCGTAGTTCTTCTGGGTTTGGATAGGCCAATCCCATTAGCTTCATTCGCCGCGCAGCCAAAGCGTCGCAGTGACAGAGGACGTGCTTCATGGTTTCAGTTTCTGTACCGCAGTTCCTGCAGACCACGTCGCCGCATAGGTTCATCTTGTGTAGATGTTCTTTCGTGCCATAGTGGCCTGTGAATGCTCCAGTTTGCCTTAGTTGTAGTCTACTGTGCTTTAGTAGTCTCTTGCTGTCGCTCTCACACCATGCGGAGAGAAATTCCTTGGAGTGCCTAAGCCCCTTTCTGTGTTGTTCTTGGGCATATTTAAATAGTGCACCTCTGTAGGCACCGTCTGGTATGCCTATAAACGGTTCTGCACCAACAGGTTTTTCCATTGCTTCCTTCCTGGCTAAGTCATCCGCACGCTCATTGCCATCAACTCCCGTATGTCCAGGGACCCAGACTAACCTGACAGTGTTGCGCGCTCCATATCTGTCAAGAAATGATTTTGTGCTTGTATTAGGAGGTATAAACGACTCAGATCCAATTGAACTATTATTTCGAGTTAAAACTTTTATAAATTCTACTAGACATACAAATATAATCATTTCTGACGTACCCTATAATAGACATCTTAATGAGTTGAAATTAAATAATGAACTGAAGTTTACTTGTTCTAGATATAACAACACTACTTTCCTACAATTGAATCATTCTGTATATTCCTTCCGTGGTATTTCTGCCTTACACAAATGTCAACTATTACTCAAAGATATTTTACGTACAGATTATAAAACGAAATATGATACTTATAACGAAAGTAAGCAATATCTTCTCACTTATTTGAATAAAAGTACACAAACTGATACATCAAACCTACCAGAAACGCAAAAAGATTTTTTTCGTGAATAAAAAATTAATAATATTGCATCAGAATATAGTTGGTCTTATAAATAAATCAAACTTACTGACACTTGCCTTTGCCGCGTGGTTCCCGGCTTAGAATAGGACCAACCCATCTCATCCCATCGGGTGTCGTACAAGGCGACTAAGGGAAAACTAGGGAATGGGCAGCAGCTTTCCCTTAACACTTTTACAACCAAAAACTGCGCTCGCCAACCCGCCTGCCAAGCGTGGCGAGTATGGCAAACACCCCCAACCAATATGGAAGAAAGCAAGAAAACCAGGCCCCTAGTCCCCGGCGGTCCTGTTCGTCCTGGCCACGGTAGCAGCCATGGTAACGACAGGACAAGGGGTGCTAAGAATCTCCGGCAGAGATTCGGCTACCACCAAAACCGAAAATTGGCCCTGGTGACATACAACGCACGCACATTGAGGACAGATGAGAAGCTAGTTGAGCTGGAAGAAGAGTTAAACAAGTTGCGGTGGAGTATTGTTGGTTTATCGGAGGTCCGAAGAGAGGGCGAGGACACGATAACCTTAAAATCCGGCAACTTGTTTTACTACCGGGAGGGCGAACAGCAGTCCCAAGGTGGTGTCGGATTTATCGTCCACAAGTCACTCATAAACAACGTTGTGTCCATCACTAGTGTGTCGAGCAGGGTAGCGTACCTGATACTCAGAATATCCAAAAGATATTCGCTGAAGGTCATACAGGTCTACGCCCCGACCTCGGCATACTCAGATGATGAGGTCGAAGTTATGTATGAGGACATTAGTAGAGCCATACATACTTCCAAAGCACACTTTACAGTAATTATGGGTGACTTCAATGCGCGACTGGGCAAACGGGGCGATGATGAGTTGAGAGTGGGGCAATTTGGATATGGGCAGCGTAATCCCAGGGGTCAGAGGCTGGCCGAATTTCTGGAGAAGGAGGGACTCTTTATGATGAACTCTTTCTTCCAGAAGCCGTCTCATAGGAAATGGACCTGGATGAGCCCTGATGGTTTCACAAAAAATGAGATAGACTTCATCATGAGCACCAAGCGACAAATATTTAATGATGTCTCCGTGATTCACAGGGTAAAAACCGGCAGTGATCACCGAATGGTCAGAGGCACATTAAATATTAATGTCAAAATGGAAAGATCGCGTCTGATGAAGTCTACGCTCCGACCTTCTAATACACATATCCAAAACCCCGAGAACTTTCAACTCGAATTGTCAAACCGCTTCGAATTGCTAGACAGCAGCGCATCAGTGGACGAAATCAACAACAGGCTGGTAGAGACTGTTCATACGGTCGGGTCCAAGTATTTTAAGACCCACCGTAAAAATAGGCCTCAAAAACTATCTGACTACACCCGAAACCTCATGGCTGAGCGACGTTCCATGACGCTCCAAACCTCCGATGATGCTAAGTCCTATAGGCAGCTTAATGGACAGATATTGAAGTCCTTGCGACACGACTTACGGTCCTTCAATGCAAGGCGTATTGAGGAGACCATAGAGCAGAACAAGGGCTCTAAAGTGTTCGCAAGAGACGCGTCGATTGGGCAAAGCCAGTTGACGAAGCTGAAGACGGAGGACGGAAACGTAACGTCGAATAGGTCAGAGGTGCTCAGGGAGATAGAGAGGTTCTATGGACAGTTGTATACCTCAGTAGCTGAACCTATTGTTGACTTGGTAAAAGACCCAAGAGCCAAGCCAACCCGACACTACACTGAGGATATCCCGGACATCAGCCTGTACGAGATTAGGATGGCTCTCAACCAACTTAAAAACAACAAAGCGCCGGGTGAAGACGGAATTACTGCAGAGCTTCTGAAAGCGGGCGGATCGCCGGTACTTAAAGTCCTTCAGAGGCTGTTTAATTCCGTCTTGCTCGAAGGAAAAGCGCCGGAAGCATGGAACAGGGGTGTGGTGGTACTCTTTTTCAAGAAAGTGATAACACTTTACTGAAGAATTATAGGCCCATCACACTGCTGAGCCATGTTTATAAGTTGTTTTCGAGAGTCATCACGAATCGTCTCGAACGCAGGCTTGATGATTTCCAGCCTCCCGAACAAGCCGGTTTCCGGAAAGGCTTTAGTACCATAGACCACATACATACGCTGCGGCAGATTATACAGAAGACCGAGGAGTATAATCGGCCACTATGCTTGGCGTTTGTGGACTATGAGAAAGCCTTCGATTCGATCGAGACTTGGGCGGTTCTTAGATCTCTCCAGCGATGCCGCATTGACTATCGGTACATCGAAGTGTTGAAGTGCTTGTATAATAACGCCACCATGTCAGTCCGAGTACAAGGGCAGTGCACGAAGGCGATCTCCATAAAAAGAGGAGTAAGACAGGGAGACGTCATTTCTCCGAAACTGTTTACGGCCACCTTAGAGGACACCTTCAAGCTCTTGGAATGGCGAGGACTTGGCATCAACATCAATGGCGAATACATCACTCACCTTCGATTTGCCGACGACATTGTGGTCATGGCGGAGTCGCTGGAAGATCTAGGACGAATGCTCGGCGACCTCAACAGAGTATCTCAACAAGTGGGTCTTAAAATGAACATGGACAAAACGAAAATAATGTGTAACGTCCATGTCGTACCCACCGCACTCACCGTTGGGAACTCTACTCTTGAAGTTGTCGACGAATACATTTACCTGGGACAGGTAGTCCGGTTAGGTAGGTCCAACTTTGAGAGAGAGGTCAATCGACGAATCCAACTCGGCTGGGCAGCGTTCGGGAAACTGCGCAACATCTTCTCATCCAAAATACCTCAGTGCCTAAAGACTAAAGTTTTTAGTCAATGTGTGTTACCAGTGATGATATATGGATCAGAGACGTGGTCTCTTACAATAGGTCTCATAAAAAAGCTCAGAGTTGCTCAGCGAGCTATGGAGAGAGCTATGCTCGGCGTTTCTCTACGTGATCGAATCAGGAATGAAGAGATTCGTAGAAGAACCAAGGTCACCGACTTAGCCGTTAAGATTAGCAAGCTGAAGTGGCAATGGGCGGGCCACATAGCGCGAAGATCGGACGGGCGTTGGGGCAGAAAGATTCTAGAGTGGAGACCACGTATTGGCAAGCGCAGCGTGGGACGACCACCTGCCAGATAGACCGACGATCTTGTGAAAATCGCAGGAAGTCGTTGGATGCAGGTGGCATCGGACCGGTTACGCTGGAAAGCGATTGGGGAGGCCTATGTTCAGCAGTGGACAAGTATAGGCTGAGATGATGATGATGACTGACACTATCCTTGGAAAGGCTTGAAAGTGAGAACAATCCAATTGACATTTTATGTATATCTGAGCATAACCTGCTAGTAAATGATTGTAAATTACTCAACATAAGCAACTTTACACTGGGATCTATTTTTGCTCGCAAATCACGCCATGGTGGTTCTTGTGTGCTAATTCGTAATGTACATAAATTTAAATTAATTCGTGGATTAAAAACTTACTGTATAGAAGGTATTATCGAGTGCTCAGGAATAGAGCTTGTGGACCATAAAATAATGGTGTTTTGTATATATAGACCACCTAAAGTAGCTCAAGAGGACTTAAAAATATTTTTTGAAAAACTAGAGTCCCTGTTAACTACATATTGTCAAGGTAAGAAAAAAGTTATTATATGTGGGGATTTCAACATTAACATTATAAACAAGACAAAAACATCTGCTACATTTCTACAATTACTGTCATGTCATAATCTGAGATGGGCGTTTGAGGAGCCTACACGTCGGATCAGCGGCACATGTATAGATAATTTTCTATATAATTTTGGTGGGTGTAAAAGCGGGCTTTTAGAATTAGCTTTATCTGATCACACAGCTCAGATGCTTACATGTCCAATACTAAAGAGCTCTGTTTACAAGTACTGGTTCACTAAAAAACGAAATTTAAGCCAAGAAAATATAGACAAATTTAAAAAATGTATAAACTCTTTGACTTTTTGTGAGGTGCTGGAATCCGAGAAGCCAACTGAGGCTTTTAACAGCTTTTATGAAACATTTGTTCTGTTCTACAACTTATGCTTTCCTGCTACTTACGTAAAAAATAATTCAAATAAAAGACCTAGATGGATCACAAAAGGTATAAGGACGTGCTGCAGACGAAAACGTCAACTTCTGTGGTTATATCGATCTAACCCAACAGTAAAAAATAAAAAAGCGTTTAAATCTCTCTCTTCTAGGTTAAACCACATTATAAAACTTACACAAAAACGTCAAAACAACTACTTTATTGAATCAGCCCCTAATAAATGTAAGGCTACTTGGAAAATAATTAATTATTCAAAATATAATTTACCGAAAGATGAAATTCACGACATCAGTATTGACATCGATAATATTAAAACAACGGACGACCCTCTGACTATAGCTAATTCATTTAATAATTTTTTCATAGACCAAATTCAACAATTAAACTCCGACGCAAATGTAATCCAATCTGTAAATGTTCCAAACTCTTTGTTTATGAGCCCTACTACTTCCGCCGAAATACATAAAATAATTTCAGACTTAAAAAGTACGAATAGTACTGGGTACGATAATATATCTACGATTATTTTAAAGACTGTTTCATCAAAAATATCCCCAGTGTTATGTCATGTAATAAACCTATGCATAATGCATGGTGTGTTTCCTGACAGACTAAAACGAACTATAATAAAACCACTATTCAAGAAAAACGACAAACACTCTATGAATTGTTACAGACCTATTGCACTGATTCCAGTAATTTCCAAAATTTTTGAAAGAGTAATTTATGATAGAATCTATACTTTCTTTGAAATTAAGAACCTGTTTGCCAAGGAACAAATCGGATTCCGAAAGAATAAATCTATAAACATGGCAATCTATAAGTTTTTGAAAATAGTTATGGAAAACATTGACAAAAAAATACCAGTATGTGGGTTATACATGGATCTCACCAAAGCCTTTGATCATGTGGATCACCGTAAACTGTTACAGAAATTACATATGTATGGAATAAGAGGAAACGTCTTAAATTTAATACAGTCGTATCTCTCTAATAGAAAACAGTGTACACAAATAACTAGAATATGTCCTAAGACGAAAAAAGAAATACAGTATTTATCTGCCTACAGAGATGTAAAATTTGGCGTTCCACAAGGGAGCGTACTTGGACCACTTTTATTCAATATTTATATTAATGAACTTCCAAATATAACTCGTCACCCCACAATCTTATTTGCAGATGACAGTACTGTAGTTATGAGAGGTAAAGATAAGGAAGGTCTGGAAAATGAAATAAATCGGACTTTATTAAGTATAATAGAATGGTTGACATCAATGAATTTGAGGATTAATTTAGAAAAAACATATATTATGACTTTTAAAAATAAAATCTCACAAATATCAGATCTTAATGTTACCTACAGGGGAAATTTGATTCAAGAGGTACAAACGACAAAGTTCTTAGGATTACATATTGACAATACACTGAATTGGAAGTTGCATGTTGAGAATTTATGTCTAAAATTAAGCCAACAATCCTATGCACTCTTTATGCTTTCCAAGGTTGTGGACCAGTCTGCAGTATTAACTGCTTATAATGGCTATGTTGCATCTCTGTTAAGATATGGCATAATATTTTGGGGTCATTCCACTAACAGCGAACAAGTATTTATAGCTCAAAAAAGATGCATACGAGCTATTTGTAAACTCAAGCAAACAGATAGCTGTAAACCCTACTTCAGAAACTTAAAAATATTAACAATGCCTTGTCTATATATGTATGAGTTAATAATATTTATAAAAAGAAATAGAAGCATGTTTGACAATTATAAAAGTAAACGGCATACTTTCAAAATATGTTGTCCGTCACATAAAACAGCTATGTATACCAACAGCGTTTTTTATATGGGACCACGTGTGTATAACCATTTACCTAAGTCTGTCTTAGAAATAGGAGATTCAAATATCTTTAAGTGTAAGGTTAAGAGACTTTTACAGTATACAGCCTACTACAGTGTGACTGAATACCTCTGTGATAAAATGTTGGATCACTAGTCTAATATTAATTTATATATAAATGACTATAACAAAAAATTATGATTGATGTAGATAATTATAAATATATATTTTAACCTGAATAATGAATATGACTGAATGGCTTAAATTATACTTACAATTTTATATTTTGCATGTCTAAAGGCAGATTATGGCGTCACATAATAATAAAATGTAACATCCTGTACTTGTACCCATTTTCGCAAATAAATGATTTGATTTGATTTGATTTGAAGGTTTGCGCACTCCACAGCCAGTGCTAAGTTTAGCTCATAGGAGCTGATGGCTTTGAGGGCAGCCTGACTGTCAATACAAATGTAAATTTTCTTGCCTGTAATTAGTTTGTCCAATATCTCTTTTGCACAAATGTTTATCGCATAGGTCTCTGCCTGGAATAGTGATGCAAATCTGCCCATGCTTTGACTAAGGTTGTATCCTTAGGTGTATACACCGGCTCCCGTTCCGAACTTGATTTTGGATCCGTCAGTGTACCATATCATTTGGTCCTTGCCTTGTTTATTTAGACCACTTTTACATTGTTCCCTGATTGGGATGTGAGTGCTAAATCTCTTGTTGAACATGTATGTGGTCAAGGTCTTGTCACTTCTCATGCCCATTATGTCGTTTAGTTCCTTGTCTGGTTGGAGGTTAGTGTGTTCAAGGCTTGGTGCCGTTGTGCTCCATAGTCCAGCTTTCTCTAGCCTATAGAGTGCCTTCCTTGCCTCAGTCTCAATGACAATATGTAATGGAGTCAGGTTGAGTAGCCTCTCCATAGCTGCCGTCGGTGTTGTTTTGAATACGCCTGTAATGGCCAGGCAGGCTGTCCTCTGCAGTTTTATTAGGGCATCATTGCAGGTTTGTGTTTTAGTTCTAGGTCACCACACGAGTCATCCATACGTTAATATCAGTTTTATCATAATAATGTATATCCAGTGCATTATTTTGGGCTGTAATCCCTAGGCTATTCCATACGTTGACCTACACATATTCAGCACTCTCGATGCTTAAGCAATGGTTTGGTCAACATGTGTATGCCACCTTAGTTGCTTGTCTAGAGTCAACCTCAGTGGCCCATTTAATTTTATTTACGTACATATGAAGGTCTTGTAGGCCCGTTAGTACTCGCAAACTATAATTTTGACCCACCTCTTGAGATGGGTTATTAGAAGCGCGATGCAGATGAGATTTTTATTATTATAATTAATCTCAACTACCGCATAGTCGACACGGTTGAATGGCTGAAAAGTCATCTGGCCTATTTTAACTCCAAGTGAAACGGCCCCATAATTACAGCCAGATTGTCAATTTTGACAGCTGTTAGAATTTTAATGTTAGTAACACTGCCATTGTTGATAAAATAAAATTGTTACCTACCTACCTAATGTGAAATTGTTAATTTTAGTAGCGATCAAAACATTTCTATCAGTAAACAATGCTGTTAACTAATAGATTTACTATAGTTTTTCTAATAATTTCAACATTCCTGTCTGTAACTTTCGGAATTGAGGTATGTATACAAATAATAACCAATAAGTGTTCACATCGGTTTATGTTATTTTATGTTTCTTGTGTTTTTAGATACCAGAAGAGTTCCAAAAGTCAAACCATTCCAACAACTGGGCGGTGCTAGTCGATACGTCTCGGTTTTGGTTCAATTACCGGCATGTAGCGAACGTATTGTCGATATATCGTAGTGTGAAGCGGTTGGGTATTCCGGACAGTCAGATTATTCTGATGATTTCTGACGATATGGCCTGCAACCCGCGCAACCCTCGCCCCGCGACTATTTTCAATAATGCTCATGAACAGATCAATGTTTATGGAGATGATGTAGAAGTGGATTATAGAGGTTATGAGGTTAGTTATTACTTACTAAAATCATTAAAAATATAACTGACGAGAAGAACTATGACATTGGAGGAAGCCAGAGAGGCAAAGGCGTCGCCAAGGGTTGGCAGGGAGCGGCAGCTGCACCCCTCTTCTCTGCAATGCAAAGCACCGAAGTCCACTTACATCCAGTTTTAATATTTAACTCAAGGATAGATTTGCCTGTTATGGATAGAATCTTGACATATTTTGTATGGAAAATCTGCCAAAATTCTACTGACAGTAAGCAAATTCGATGGACGATTTAGTGCAGTGGTTAAGAGCTTAAGTCGCTCGGCCTACTGTGTCTAATAGTTGCGGGTTCGATTCCCACATGGGACAAATCTTTGTGTGAGCCACAATTATTTGTTTTGGTCTGGGTGTTTGTGTATGTGAATCTTCGTCTGTAAACACACCCACACACAAGAAAAAAATACTACTGAGGGGCTATGTTTTTGATAATAAATCTATAATACTAAAAACCCGCCATTATTTGACTTTGTTGACCGATCAATCCCCTACGTCGAAACTCGAATGAAGTATTCCAAGTGCAATACTTGTTCGTTCCATTGTTAATGTCCTAAAAGAGATGGAAACCTTCTTTCCGGAAACGGAAAGCTTTAAAAATTTTGATTGCTGTATGGGCCTTACCATGTTAGGTGGTTTTGGCCTACTATACCACGCTGGCCGGACGGGTTGGTATAGGGTTTGTTTCAAATTTTCCTTTTCTGGTCGTTGATCGAATGACGTTACTACCTTTGGTGGACTCTTACCACCAGCCTAGCAAAAGTAAGGCTACTGGGGCATTCTAAGTTTTTCCTACGCTTCCAGCCCAGTAAATAATGTGTATAGTGCAGCGATTGTTTAGGAGCCTCAGTGGATTAAAATCCTGGCTAAGAAGCACCATGGGGGAAAATCACCTCAATGGTCTAGCCATACAAATGTAAAGCTTCATGTGCTTTTGACTGTACTTCCAATTCATATTTTTCCCATCATTCATACATCAACTTGCCTCCCCTTAACCATGGGCTGGCGACGTACTTGCAGAGAGATCTGCAAGGAAAGAACCTGTTGGAACTTGGTACTCTCTGCCTATCCTGCAAGAGGACTGACATGATGATATAGATAGATAGATTAATAATATAACGTAAAATTAAAATAAGTATTTTTGTCAGTAAATAGAAAATCTCTGCCTAAATCAGTACACTCTGCCTACCCCACATGTGTGGTGATATAGATAATGCATAGACAAACTATGAGAGCAGGAACCCATGTGTACCTACTGGTCCCCTATTATACTAAGAAAATTTTGCTAAAACCAAAAGGTAATTGCTACCAAAATGTAATCAGATTAATGATTAACCACCCTCATTTGGCAACATAGGTGTGCTGGTGTAATAATGATTAACAATTACCATTACATTTTATAATCTCCAAGGATTATGATTGCACTTTAAATATTACAAAATGCAATTGTAATAATTAATCGGATTACATTTTGCTACCTATCTCAGCTACCTATCAATATAACAATAAGAAAATAACTGAATCTTGATCTGGATCTGAAAATTGGTGGTGAACATTAAGTTGGTAGGTGGTTTTTAGTAGAATTAGGTATTATTTTTTTAAGTAGTAGTTTTGGTCGAATTGGGGCAAAAATCTATCCATATCATCACAACAGATCCCTTGCCTGCCTTCCAATAGGTTCTTTCCTTACACACTTCTTTGGCTTCCTCCACTCTTATGAGAGCGGAGCTGTTCGTCTTATACAAGCTCGCCGGTTATGGAGACTCGTGACTTGTCCTTCAGATAAGATTTTGTCTATTTATTATTGTACCTATTAACATCGTAACCTTTGTTGTAATTTGTCAACCAAGATAAATGTGGATTTTTCTCTACCAGCCTACAGATAAATTGATTACTAAAATTTCAGGTATCAGTGGAAAACTTTGTCCGACTGCTAACTGGGAGAGTGCCACCAGACACACCCAGGTCCAAGAGACTCCTAACTGATGAGGGTAGCAACATACTGATTTACCTCACTGGTCATGGTGGTGACGGCTTCCTGAAGTTCCAGGATTCAGAGGAGATCACAAGTCAAGAGTTGGCTGATGCTCTTGAACAGATGTGGCAAAAGAAAAGGTATTCTAAAGATATGAAGATAAATACTAAAGTTGAAATTTTTTATCATATGGTCATAGTAACAGCTACTAAACTAGGGAACAGAATTTTATATTTATAATTCTGTACAATTAAATAGTTATGTTAATTTTGAAAAAAAATCATTAAGCTTTCATTGAACTTTGCTGTTAGAAAGGGATGTGGATATGTACAGTTTATAGCTCTGTCTCTTTTTCATGATTCACTATCTGATTCACGGTTATGATTTTCTTATGGATTTATTCATTGATCGAATTTACACGCTCGCCGCATGAAAAACGGCACCACCAAAAGTCAGGCAAAAGTGGATGGAACTAAAAAATTAACAGGCTTCCGCTATTTTGCAAATGCAATAAGTGATATGAGTAAGGTACAATATGCTATTTATGTTTATATCATAACTATATCTACTCATGCAGATTTGGGGACCTTTTTTGTGTAATAGTTGTAGTTGAACGAGACTGTGTATCTTGTTATGATTTATCAATGGATTCATTGCACGCATTTTACTTGCAGGTATAATGAAATATTCTTCATAATAGACACATGCCAAGCATCATCTATGTATGAGAAGTTCTATTCCCCTAATATATTAGCTACTGCTAGCAGTCTGGTTGGAGAAGACTCTCTTTCAGTAAGTAGTCTAAGAATTTACCTATGGTTAATCATGATTATAGATTCTTAAAATGTCCCATCTTAAATCGTGCTCCGCATCACCTAATACCTGTACGCAGCAGGACTTGATGGCTGCCTTCGTCAATGCAGTCAATGTGGCTGCATTCTGGTCTGCTTTCATATAACTATAGCATATAGTATACCGTCGAAACGCTAAGAACAAGATTATAGATGGAGTTTCTGATTTATTTATTTATTGGGTAAAAATGTGATGATGATGATGATATTAAGTACTAGTTTCTGCCCGCGACTTCGTCTGCGTTGACATTGACTGGAACCTTCAATTTTTTCGAGATATCCTATGTGTTGATCTAGGTAATAAACTATCTGTGTGCCAAAGTTCATCTATATCCGTTCAGCCGTTTTTGCGTGTAAACATCTAAACATACAAACTTTAACTTATATAATATTAGTAGGATTGAATACATATGTCACAACTCTGGTGGTCAATACAATCTTTGGGGAGGCCTTCGTTCTGCAGTAGATATATTTCGATGATGATTGGGGCTACAATGCTGTTTAAAACCAGACAAAACCCAAATCAGACAAAATAATACACAATCTGTAACGAAAATCATAACCGTCCATGTGCTTCCCGTGTACTTATGTTACGCACAATTTACCGGCTCGTCTGCACAGCGCCACCTGGTGCAGTACATCGTCGTACTTGATATGCGACTCGATGTAACGCTTTGCCCATGTGCTTCTCGTGTACTAATGTTACACACAACTTACTGTCTCATCCTTACAGCGCCACCTAAAGCAGTACATCGTCGTACTTGCTCTGCAACTCGATGTAACGCCTCGTCCACGTGCTTCCCGTGTACTAATGTTACACACAACTTACTGTCTCTTCCTTACAGCGCCACCTGCTGCAGTACATCGTCGTACTTGCTCTGCAACTCGATGTAACGCCTCGTCCATGTGCTTCCCGTGTACTAATGTTACACACAACTCACTGGCTCGTCCGCACAGCGCTATCTGCTGCAGTACGTGGTCGTACTTGCTCTGCGACTCGATGTAACGCCTCGTCCATATGCTTCCCGTGTACTAATGTTACACAAAACTCACCGGCTCGTCCGCACAGCGCCACCTGCTGCAGTACATCGTCGTACTTGCTTTGCGACTCGATGTAACGCCTCGTCCATGTGCTTCCCGTGTACTAATGTTACACAAAACTCACCGGCTCGTCCGCACAGCGCCACCTGCTGCAGTACATCGTCGTACTTGCCCTGCGACTCGATGTAACGCCTCGTCCATGTGCTTCCCGTGTACTAATGTTACACAAAACTCACCGGCTCGTCCGCACAGCGCCACCTGCTGCAGTACATCGTCGTACTTGCCCTGCGACTCGATGTAACGCCTCGCCCATGTGCTTCCCGTGTACTAATGTTACACACAACTTACTGTCTCATCCTTACAGCGCCACCTGCTGCAGTACATCCTCGTACTTGGTCTGCAACTCGATGTCACGCCTCGTCCATATGCTTTCCGTGTACTAATATTACACACAACTCACCCAACAGCGTAGATCATTCACACACAAAAATATTAATTTCGTAAACCACAGCGAAATTTTTCGCGGCGAACAACCAAACTTAGATCCCTCCTGCTAAAATGAAGGGGTTAAAGAAATTACGACATACAAATCCGAAAAACAAGTTCTATTTAGAATTTGTAAAATCCTTCAACACCATTTAACTTATTACAATCTTCTTTATTTTTCAGCATCATGTAGATTCAGCTATTGGTGTCTACATTATTGACCGATACACATACTATGTGCTTGAGTTCTTGGAGAATGTTCATCCAAATAGCAAAAGGACCATGTCTGAATTTGTAAGTACATATGAACTAATTTTATAAATTGTATACAGTAAAAAGCAAGGATTGTGATTGGTAACAATGTGCTGGAGCAAGTGATTAAGTTAGTATATTTTAGATGTGTCTTCAGTAAGAATGGGAAGTACACCACTGACATAGTAAGCAGAGGGAACAGAGTTTATGGTGCGATGGGAAAGCTACTTGGGAGCACTTAGCCAAAAGGCGCAGCAGCAGCACATAACGGAGTGCTTGTCCCAACGCTGTTATATGGCAGGGAGAGATGGGTGTGTAAGAAGAAGAATGAAAGTAGGATAAATGCGAGCTCTGAAGAAGACCGACGGACCGTGCGGAGTGAAACTGACCGACCGTATTCGCAACAGCGTAGTAAGAAAGCGAGTAGGTATGAAATATAGTATCGGTGTAAAGATGAGAAAGGGTATGCTCCGTTGGTTCGGGCATATATAAAGAATGTCAGAAGAAAGAATGACAAAACAGATATACAATACGCAAGTGGAAGAATGTAGGTACCGGGGAAGACCTAGATTATCGTACCATGACCAAATAGACTGAGTCTGATCTGAAGGACAAGTCAAGAGTCTCCGTAACCGGCGAGCGTGTATGAGACGAACTATGAGAGTGGACTTACGTAATACTGAGTAAGCCAGAGAGTTATGTAAGGAAAGAACCTGTTGGGACTCTGTACTCTCTGCTTACCCCGCAAGGGATCTGGCGTGATGATATAGATTCATAGATAAGGGGATAGCTTTTAGAAAAGGGCAGCAAATGTTTTTGGAAGAAATTTGATTTACTTGTCTAGGAATGATTTATATCAACTTCCCACTAGGAAGACATATAAAAGAGACCAAAAATACCATGGGAGAAATATGGGTGTACTATGTACTCTGTAGCTATCCCAAATTCAAATAATTTATTTTGTATAAGCCCTGCGGGGGCGCTTACAAATAGTCAATTTAATGTGGCCTCCACTGAGAAGATCCGGCGAAGAAACTCAGCGGGCTTGTCTTTTTTAATTTAATTCTTTTTCCTTTTGTCCTTTCAATTTCTTTAATCATAATGTGTGGATACAATGTTAAGGTTATATTAAGTCCTGAACTTTAGTAAAACACCAACTCAATGTAAATCATGTATTTTGCTAGGTAGCCATTTTACAAAAGTGCGTATGTCATTATCTTATTTTCCTACCCACTTAATCCACATTATTAATTAACAAAGTAGAAAAGTACCCTATTCTTATTCACATAAATCCATGTAAACAAATCAACAATATAACATACCTCCCCCCTAAGTATAATAAATAAAACAAATGAACAACGATTATGTGACCAAATGCCAATACATAATTAAGCTGTCACAAAAGGCATCTATGACATATAGTGATTATCTCTATGTCTGTCATATGGAGTTTTAGAATGCAGATCTATTTTATTTTTTACTTTTCCTGGTGCCGATGAAACTAAGGGGCTATCTGATGGAGGTATACCCAATATCTCTGCCCATTTATCCGCATCCGGAATCTCAATAATTTTATCCAAATCCTGAGAGTCTGGATTCTCTGTTCGTACCGGTTCATCACTCGCTAAATCATCAGCTACTCTCTCTCCCTCCTCTGGCCCGGATTTTGTAGATGTTTTTTTTATTAACTGATCAATGTGACGGGTGATTAGAGCTTCATTCTCAGTACAAATCTTGTAGTTAGATGGACCGTTCTTATCATATATCTGACCTGGTAACCATCTTGGGCCCATAGCATTATAGTTGCGGTACATAATGTTCTGACCTACATTTGTTTCTCTCGTTTTATTCTCCCTGTTGACATCAATCTGTTTCTCAGTCCGTTTATGTTGTAGATTATCTGGGTGTATAGTATCCAATAAAGTACGTAGCCGTCTATTCATGAGCAGTTCTGCAGGTGTCTTCTTTGTTGTAGTGCATGGTGTGACCCGAAGTCCTAGCAGTATATTTGGAATTCTACTGTCCCATGCCAAGTCATCCATTTTCCTTAATTTATCCTTAATTGTCTGTATCATTCGTTCGGCCAACCCATTTGTAGCTGGGTGATATGGGGCTGTAGTCACATGACGAATGTTATTAGCAGTGAAAAATTTCTCTATTTCATTAGATACGAAACATGTGCCGTTATCCGACACTATTGTATCACATAGCCCATGTGTAGCAAATACCGTCCTTAATAGTTTAATGACTGTAGCCGAAGTGGTGTTATTGACCATAAATAGTTCAGGCCATCGGGAGTAAGCATCCACGATAATCAAAAAATACTTATTGTAAAATGGTCCAGCGAAATCCATATGTATTCTGGACCAAGGCCTTGACGGTGTAATCCACTTATGATAGGTCTTTGGTGGCATGTGTCGATGTTCCAAACATTTAGTACACGTGCTGACTAGGTCTTCGATGTCTTCATTGAGGCGTGGCCACCAAACATAGCTTCTAGCTAGAGCTTTCGTTTGTACGATTCCTGAATGTGTTTTGTGCAACGCCTTCAACACTGCTTGGCGAATGGACTTTGGTACGACCACTCGACAACCCAACAATATGCAGTCGTCCTGAAGCGACAATTCTAAACGATTCAACCAGAATGGACTTAAATTGTTGTCATTGACTCTAACGGGCCAACCGCGTTGTATATAGTAGATGACTCGTGACAATGTGTTATCACGTCTCGTTTCCGACGCTATCTGCTCAACATCATAGGGAAAATCTTCTGGTGACTCGGCCATCAACAATATTTCACCGAGCTGTTGTTCCGGTTCCTCTGGAACTGGTTGTGGCCAACGACTTAAATTGTCTGCGAATCCAATTTGCGCACCTGGTTTATAAACTATTTCATAGCTGTGAGACGTTAAAGCGATGGCAATCCTAGTTAATCGAGGTGACAACATATATGGCATAGGTTTCTTTGGATCAAATAAACCCAGTAGCGGTTTGTGATCAGTCACTAATCGAAAATGTCTTCCCATCAGGTAATTATGGAACTTGGTGATACCAAACATTATAGATGCCGCCTCTTTGTCCAGTTGCGAATAACGTCTTTCGTGTGAATGTAATGTTCTTGACGCCATAGCTATGGGACGTTCCTGTCCATTATGAGTCTCATGAGACAATACTGCACCAACACCGTATTCTGAGCTATCACACGTAAGTACAAGTGGTTTTCGTAAGTCATAATGCTCCAGTGCTAAGTCAAAGGTAATAAGACGTTTCGCTGTGTCGAATGCGTCTTGCTCACGCTCTGTCCACCTCCATGCCTGCGATTTTTCTAATAACCTATGTAGTGGCTCTAGTATAGTAGCCTTGTGTGGTATAAATCTTTCATAAAAGTTGTATAGACCGAGAAATGCCTGCAGTTCCTGCTTGTTCTTAGGCTTCGGAGTGTTTACGATTGCCTCTACTTTACTTTTTGCAGGATGTATTCCCTCCGCATCTACGACAAATCCAAGGAATTCGACCCTTTCTTGAAAGAATTTGCACTTATTCTTATTAAGGCGAAGGCCAGCTCGATCTATCCGTCCCAAAACAGTGTCCAGTCTGTCCTGCAATTCTTGTTTAGACCTGCCACTAATAATAATATCGTCAATTAGGACAGCTATTCCCGGAATATCAGCCAGCAAAGATGTCATCAAACGCTGAAAAATCCCCGGACTTGCCTTGACGCCAAAAGCCAATCGATGTACAGTGTAAAGACCTTTACAGGTATTCAAAGTTAACAGTTTCGAGGTGTCTTCGTTGACAACCACCTGTGTATATGCACGGTCCAGATCTATAGTTGAAAAAAATTTTCCACCTGCAACAGTGGCGAAAATTTCATTTGCGATAGGCAAAGGATACGTATCTGATTCAGTTGCTTCGTTGACTGTGCTGCGATAGTCACCACACAATCTTATTTCTCCGGTTTTCTTTATTATCGGAACAACGGGCGTAGCCCATTCAGAATAGGACGTCGGTTGTAGTACTCCTTCTTCTACTAGTCTGTCTATCTCTTGTTCTACCCTCTCCTTGATTGCAAATGGAACAGGTCTGGCTTTTAAAAATTTAGGTACAGCGTTCGCTTTGAGATGTATTGTCACTTGCTGTCCACGGTAGGTACCGAGTCCATCCTGAAATACTTCTTTGTGTTTATTCATCAATCTATCGATTTCAACACCATCTTCAATAAAGTTAATATTTAGTGAGATGTTTAGCGGGCTAAACCAATCACGACCTAGAAGATTTGGTCCAGTTCCTCTAGCGACGATGACGCAAAGATCTCGGATCACCTCATTGTATTGTACTGGCAACCAAACTTGTCCCAAAAGACGTACGGGAGTCTCTGTCCATGTTCGAAGCGACAGTTCGATAGGATGCAGAGCATCACGTGGTAGACGAAAGCGAATCGAGTGCCATGTGCGTTCATTAATGATCGAACAACTAGCACCCGTGTCCACCTGCATGTTGACCGATACCCCCGCAAGAGCTACCGCCACTTCGTAGGGCGGTATGCGGCTGGTTCGATGGGTGATTACACCCGGTACCCAATAAATTCCATTTAAACGATCATCCGCATCTGCAGCGTATTTGACGTCTCTGTTTACGTTCTTCTTCTTGCTTAAACATATTTTTTCCAAGTGTCCCTTCTTTTTACAATAGCGACATATAGTATTTGCAAAACGACACTCTCCGCCGTGTCGATTCCCGCAACGGTAGCATAAACGACTATAAAAATTCTTCGTTTGAACAGCATTAACATCCATCGGCTCGATATCTGCGGGCGGTCCCGTATTAGTACACCCCGATAAGAACGGCTGTGATAGCCCCGATGACAACCCGCCGGCCGCTTGCTGGATCATACGAACATCCCGCCCCGCACTTTCAGCTGACAACATAGCGTCCACGACGTCTTGATACGTTATACGGTCCCTCTTCAACAGTTCGTACTGTAGTATTTCGTCCCTCATACCACAAACTAATCGGTCACGTAACATTCGCTCTAAGTCTATAAAATTGCAACCGGAAGTTAACTTTCGGAGTTGTGCTATATAGTCCGTTGCACACTCGTCACGTTTTTGATCTCGTTTATAAAACTGAAAGGACACTGATATTTCATTTGGCTTTGGGCTAAAATGTTTTGTAAGAATCTTATGTATTTCATTAAATGTCACTTCACTAGCTTTCTTTGGTGTAATTAATGCAAGGAATGTTTCGAATACTCGCGATCCACACACTGTAAAGAAATTGGCTCGCTTGTCAGCATCCAAAACGACGCCATTTGCCTCAAAACAAAATTGTAAACGATCGAAATAAATGTCCCAATTGTCCGTTTGCGGATTAAACTCATCAAATTTCACTGCTTTACTGTTCATTTTGACCACTTTTCACCAAACGTCGCCACTATTAAGTCCTGAACTTTAGTAAAACACCAACTCAATGTAAATCATGTATTTTGCTAGGTAGCCATTGTACAAAAGTGCGTATGTCATTATCTTATTTTCCTACCCACTTAATCCACATTATTAATTAACAAAGTAGAAAAGTACCCTATTCTAATTCACATAAATCCATGTAAACAAATCAACAATATAACAGGTTACAATTAAATAGTTTACGATATAGCTTCAGTGTAAGCGCCCCCGCAGGGCTTATACAAAACAAATTATTTGAGATTGAGTTTGAGTTTGCCATATACGGGGTACAATTTCAGACTCCGGACTCATACTGGGAAAGTTTCGTTAGAGAAACTAAATTTGTCCGGCCTGAGATCCCAGGACCTAGTGGTCACAATGCGATGCGCTTTGCCACTAGACCAACGAAGCAGTAACGAATAGTGTTGTAAAAATGAGCACTAAACCTTAGCGCTGACGACGCTTACGAGTGCTGAAGAACGTTGAAAACTAGAGCGTTTAAGCGCCAGCTCGAGCGTTTTTAGAATACTATAGTATTTTTCATGTAATATGGGTAATATGGGTTGTAAGTGTTAAAGAAATTTATACTTTATTCGATGGTAATAAGAGGCATGACCCGTTTCTATACTTATGGTTCTATGCCTTAACACCATTGAAATAAATATTAATTTCGTTTAGCACTTAGAACTGTCACTACCCATCTCATGTGAAAAATATTATAGTAACGAACTTTAACCTTATTTTAAGTAAATGTAAACCTATTTTACGATTCCAGCTAGCTGTGTGTCCAAAAAGCGCTTGCTTGTCTACGGTAGGCGTGCGTAGAGACTTATTCAAACGGGACCCAGACAAGGTGCCTATCACAGACTTCTTCGGCTCCGTACGACCTGTCATCATCACAACAGACCCAATAGATATCCTTGACATACCAAAGAGGAAAAGGATTGAGTAAGTATAAAAACTTTCTGCTTCAAGAACTTACGGTGAGCATTGCTCATGAAGCAAACATAAAGAGGAGTCGACCTAAGATACTGTGCACTGTGTCTTTCAACTAGGCTCTAACGTTATCGCGGTGGGCGTGATTGACGTCAGTCTGTCATATTCAGCTAGATGGCAAATGTAGAAGTAGGTGGGGCGTAACATTCTCTCCTTCCCGCGTCACCGACCGACCGTAAAAACTAATGATACCATCTTCTCTTTATATTATTTAGCTTCGGGGCTTTGCTTAAGTATGGTTTATACTTACATTTACATAGGCCACATGCGAGCGCACGATCGTCAACAATAAAGGAGTTGATGCAGTAGCCGAGGCCGAAATCGGTCTCGATTTAATCATCATTATCATCCTCATCACTTCCATTTTATTGTTTGCTTGCTTAGATCAAGGTGTAACATGAATAACGGAAGACCTGAAAGTAGTTTGTTCTAAATCGGCAACTGAATCGATTGCAACTATTTTAATGGATGTTTCATTTTTTAAATTATTAAAAAAAAGTCTGTTACTCATTCAGTTCGCTGTATTAAACAAAATTTAATCATTATTCTAATCAATATGGTTATTTTAAATGCATTTTTAATACATATACCTTAATATGCACAAAAAGTACAGGTTTTGTGGTAAATTTGGGTACCCAAGAGCTTAAAAAAGTGGTAGAAAAGTCTTTGAAATTTTATGTTGGATTTTCGTATTGAATTTATAAAGCAATAATCTAATTGGGGTGTCTGACTGACGTCTTGTAAATGTAATAAAAATATATGTGACAAATTTCGCGTGCGGTCCGTTAGATTCAATTACGTAAGTACCTTAATGCAGTGGCGGATTAACACATCTACCGTCAGTAGGCTATTCAATTTTTGCCGCCCCTACTAACCTCTGCAATTCAATACCCTAGTTCACAATCATTATGGTTACATTTTCTTTGTCAATTTTGCCATTTTATGATTTGTGCTCTATCGTCATCATTACAACAGCTTTTTCCCGTTATTAGTATGATTGTGAACTAAGAGATCGTTGTGGCAGTTACTAGAGGACCGATATATTTAGTGAGGTTTACATAAGAAATAGTCTTTGGGTATATTTTTGATCTAAGAAAAACTTAATCTAGGCTCCAGCCTACTCAGCCTGCTGGTAATTGCGCCACTGCCTTAATGTTTGCTTCCTTAGACTGTAATAAGAATAGGAAGGTGTCACCGCGTTTGGTCTAACGTGATTGAGTCGAATAGATCCTTTGTATTTGGGGTAAAAGTGACTTGTATTGCGAGATAAAATTGACGTGCACCTTCAAAGACACAGGTACTTTCTCACTAGTCGTACCAGGCCATATTTTACCCAATAAATAATGCACTGTTCTCAATAAATGATGATATTGCATTATAGCTACATTGTTTACCAACAAATAAATGCAGAGGTGTTTGTTTAACTTATTCATGCTTTTCCTTGGCTTGTGATATGTACGAATGAATAAGAATGTTTTCTTTTGTTCTAGGAACAACACTAAGGTTGTACAGAAGAGGGAATACCTACCTCAATTCCCAATACATCTTATCAAAACCAAATAATGTATAGTACAAAATATATAACAGTATTATTTATATTTATTAATAAAAACTGGTGAGATTATAAATAACTATAACTTTGGACTTTGCTTTAATTTTCCAATTTGCACTGGATATTACCTAATTTTTCTTACCTCAGTATGAAAAACAGAATCTTTGTTCAATCGAGGGTTAGTATGTCAATATCTATCTATATCATCACGCCATATCCCTTGCAAGGTAAGCAGAGAATACAGAGTTCTAATAGGTTCTTTCCTTACAGACTTTCTGTCTTCCTCCACTTTCATAGTTCGTCTCGTACACGCTTATCGGTTATGGAGACTCGAATTGCCCTTCAGATAAGTATTTTTATTTATGCTACTAAATGCTTCAAGCGCAGCTCGCGACGATTGTGTTCGCGTTCGTCTTATTCTGATATGAGATCAAAATCTATAGGACTATAGCACCATTACAGTTACATTCATAGGCCATATCTTTTTGGTCTAGTTCATTCCAAGGACGTAGCCAGGTACTGGGGCATTATTCCCCATCTCCCTATTAAATATGGTAAGATTATTAATAACTATATCTTTGGACTTTGTTTTAATTTTCCAATTTACACTGGATATTACCTAATTTTTCTTACCTCAGTATGAAAAACAGAATCTTTGTTTAATAGAGGGTTAGTATATCAATATCTATCTATATCATCACGCCATACCCCTTGCAAGGTAAGCAGAGAGTACAAAGTTCCAATAGGTTCTTTCCTTACAGACTTTCTGCCTTCCACTCTCATAGTTCGTCTCATACACGCTCGCCGGTTACGGAGACTCTTGACTTGTCCTTCAGATAAGTATTTTTATTTATGCTGCTAAATGCTTTAGTATTAGTTTGGATTGCCCTTAAGGTACCAATGGAAATGGAACACAAATAATATTAAATAGTTCATTTATTTCTCTATAAGTACTAAGAATAATTAATTTCAACATTATTGTAACACAACCGACTCGTTACCGTTGGAATCAAGCGCAACTCGCGACGATCGTGCTTGCGTTCGTCTCATTCTGATATGAGATCAAAATCTATAGGACTATAGCACCATTACAGTTACTTTCATAGGCCATATCTTTTTGGTCTAGTTCATTCAAAGGACGTAGCCAGGTACGGGGGTAAATTTTCTCTCCCTATCTATCTCCCTACTAAATATGGAAAGGATAAAATTCATCAGCTGGTGTCTACATTATTGACCGGAACACATATTAACATGATAATTCTAGAAAGATTTTTTTTGTAAACTATAGTAAATATTCCTGTGTCATGTGTGCGTTTACGAACATGAAATACACATGCACATATACCCAGACCAGTCAAATCTTTATGGGTTTTTTGTATGTGTGTGTGTGAATGATCTACGCTGTTGGCCGCGGGGCCTTTACAGCGTCACCGGAAAAGAGGGCGAGCATGCTACTACTACGCTCGAGCCAGAAGGGCAAGGGGGCAACTAGCTCAAGGGCGCCTCAAGGAGGAACGGCCTCTGCTTGGGCAGCCGCTATGGGGGATGTTTGTGGGACCCACAAATTATTGTTTTGTGCGGGATTCTCATCCGCGACTGCTTGATCCAGTGATCGGAGTGACCGAAGCTGTTACCCACTTTGTTTTATTTGTTTTTTTTTAATGACGTACTCCAATATTAGGATTTATGCCTGTATCGTGGGTGCGTTTACAAACATGAAAATGCACACACGAATACCCGGACTGAAACGGATAATTGTGGGTCATACAGAGATAGACACAGTGGGCGGAGCGGCTTAATTTCTTAACCACTGCGCTAAATCGTCGGTCAAATGTCGTCGGCGTTTGATTTCCTAAATTGATTCTCTTCGCGCGTTTCTATTTGTTTACATTGCTACCTATAAAGGTACAGACGTTCGTAGGAGCTTTCAATGTTTATTTGTTTAGGTAAAATCTTGCGACCTGAATTAGAACCATTTCCAAGTATCATGTCAGATTTCAACTTTTCTAGAATTCTTATCCAACCGAGTTGAAATGTGACATGTTACTTGTTTAGATGACAATTCATTTTTATGATATGCATGACCTCCTTGCCTCCAAACGAAAAAGTTCCACAAGGGCCAACAGCATAGACAAATTTGTAGACACATTTGACTTAGAGTGGCCGTTTTATATTGTACCAATACTTGGCGCAATAGCTTGTTTAAAAAGATGTTTATTACTGATAATTTATGTATAATTATATCTGACGGACGATTTAGCGCAGTGGTTAAGAGCTTAAGCCGCTCCGCCCACTGTCTTATAGTTGCGTGTTCGATTCCCGCACGGGTCAAATCTTTGTGTGATCCACAATTATTTCTTATGGTATATGTGCATTTGAATTTTCATGTTTGTAAACGCACACACGACACAGTAATAAAGCCAAGTGTGGGAATACGTTATTTAAAAAAAATGTTTTTCTTGCCTGCCCCCCCGAATAAAGTTTGGCTACGTCCTTGGTTCATTCTGTATCGAATATACACATTGACGCTTATTCTGTTACATAAATGCCTAAACGGGGCAGATGTGAATATACTTCAATGTTACTTGCGCTATGTTTAATCCTAAAAAGGCTCAATTTTCGTATATAAATCGTGTCCCAATCGCCTTGATGATACTTAAATGTATGTAGTATTATACAGTGTAACTACAAATATATGGCTGAAGCGATTTTAAAAGCTAAAAATAAAACAGATATACAATGTGAAAGTGGAAGGATGCAGGTACCGGGGAAGACCTAGACTATCTTACCACGACCAAATAAACCGAGTCTTATCTGATGGAAAAGTCAAGAGTCTCCGTAACCGGCGAGCGTGTATGAGACGAACTATGAGAGTCGAGGAAGCCAGAGAGGTATGTAAGGAAAGAACCTGTTGGAAGTCTGTACTCTCTGCCTACCCCGCAAGGGATCTGGCGTGAGGTTATAGATAGATAGATAGATAAAAATAAAATAAAAATCTTGTGTTGTTACATATTTACGTGACAAAGGGAGGTATGAAATCCGAATAAATGTTTCATATCCTCTGTTATATTCGCGTAAATCTAAAAACCCAAAATGGGAATTATATTTGTAATGAACTTAAAAATATTAATGCTATCAAAAAACGATAAGGACACGATTAACTTAGCAGAAGAGTGTCCCATACTTTGCGTATTTGTTGCAAAAAATATTAGGCATAATTTATTTGTACCGGGACTATTTCTTACGTGGATACAATTTTTTACAATAATATCTAGGAAGATTACCATTTTCTAATATTTAAGCTATTCAAAAAAGTATAATTTTTTGTAAAGAATTAATGGATTCTTTTCAGCCATGAAATCATTAAAGATATTAACACTTTTTATTTGTCTTATCAAACATCTGTATACCCTATATTCGGAGTCATCATTCATTTCATTAAATTGGTGAACTATTAAACCTTTAGTTTATTCAAATTTTGAGAATCATTAAATCATAACAATGCTTTTTACAAAGTAAATATCGAATTCGTAGAAATAATACCTCTATTATGCGTGCAAAGTGCACGTTTGTGCAATAAAATTATTTGTGTTGTTTATTATTGGCCAAAATAAAATGTACCGTATGTAAACTCAGGACGACTTAGATTGATTTAATCATTATTCTGTCACGAAGATTCGATATTGATATCATAAGTTAGATCGAATTCGGTCTTGCCAAAAGAAGCGATTAACTAGCTTACAGCCTTATTACGCATGCTAATTAAATATTATAAGTAATGAATTAGAACAATTAGCTACGACTAGTGGAATTTAGTTTACACTAAGAGAATTCAACAAACAGTATTGTACAGATTGGCATCTAGTACCTTAGCTAATAACTTCAATTTGCCTTGAGGACACGAGATGGTTTTTGAACAATATCGTCAAAATGTAAATTTGCTCTTATATGGACGCTTATAAAATCAATAAATGACTCTTTTTAAAAACATTTAAAAATGTAATCTGAATCTCCATGATTCATGTAACATTCTGGACTCTAAGTAATACAATTTTTTATTTAAAGTGGGCAGATATCGCCAACATTTTTCGTACAGAACTATCATTGCGCGATCCTGACTTGTACTTGGCCGGTCTTACATACTATTATTTTATCATAATTCTAACAATTTAACTTGATCATTATGCTCTTTACATTAATACGTCATACATAATCAAAAATATTAAATTTTACTAACTTACTATAAACGAACATTTATACAGGGCAAAAGGTTGATTCGATGTGATATCATAAGGACATTTAATACAATTGTAAAACCAAGTAATACTCAAGCAAGTACTCTTATTACTATAGAGTATTGAATAGAAAACGGCCGTGATAGAATGTGACTTATAAATATTCATAGTCATGTTAACCGTGACAATATGGAGCAGAATTATAATGAAGACAATCTATTTGTTAAAAGTATTAAGTTCTGTGGTCTGTATAGTTACATAATTTTATGAAAATTATCATTTTTAAGATAGTGGTGTCATCATTTAGTGGGATCACTGTTTTAAGTCTTATAGATAGATATTATAGCTCTTTTTGTTTGAATTATCGCCAACGAAATCGAAATGACGCATTACCAATAAAGTTGATTCGTAATATACACAAAATTGTAATTGTAATCTTATTAAAACATATTTGTACTTATAAATGTACGATACAATATTAACTATATTATGTATGTTTCAGCATCTGTGGCATATTATTTTATATATATTTATTCAGTTGCGATCAAGAATAAAAAATATGATATATAGTACACGTAGAGTAGGCAGGCCCCTAACAAGGTGAACTGATGCCCTGTTGAACGTGCAGGTCGAAGGCTTGGTCATTCGTGGCCATCTTTGGGGGAGGCAATTGTCCTGTGGTGGACGTATTTTGGATAAAGATTATTTTAGGTTACAGTAGGTAATGTAGATAATGAGTATTGACAGTACCTAATATAAATGGGGCAACCAGAAATAAAGGTGTCACCCTCCATCTGGGCTATTGACGTATTTTTTAACCAAATCTATTTGACGGATGATTTATGAGCTTATGAGATAGATGATGTTAAGAGCTAAAGCCGCTCCGCCTACTGGGTCGAATCGTCGCGGGCTCTATTCCCGCACAGAACAAACCTTTGCGTCACCCACAATCGTTCGTTTCGGTCTGGGTAATTGTAAATTTTCATGTTTTTAAACGCACCCACGACACAGGAATAAATCCTAGTGTAAGGCTACGTTTTTAAAAAGAGCCTGTCGCGCACACTATCTACGCGATGTCTGTAATAGATGAAAAAGCCTATATAAGTATACGAGGTATTTTAGAAGCGTTTCTAACATTGTGTAAGTATCTGAAAATTCGACTACTTTGGGAATTGGGAATATTGATAGATGTTGCAGAATATTTAAGAGCCTAGATTCAAACTCAAAGGCGTCTCTATACTTCTTTTATAAACTATATATACGTTTGGATCAGTATTAACAACACCATCTTTTCGGTATATCCTGTTAAATTCAGAATATGCCTAATTTCCAACTTTAGTAACAATCACAAACATTAATAGTTGGATAGGTATCTTTAAGTGGATGATCCAGTTGTATTTAAGTCTTAAATTATCCGACTTAAATTGTTTATGTTTGCCAACTTTAATATAAACGTAAATAGATATAATGTATTGATCCATAAACTACTATGGCTTAAGTATGTAGGTAATATTTAGAAATATCCATTTTCCAACATAGCAACTAATTTGCCTTGGCTATTTACTAAGGCAAATATCATTTACTGCCTAAATACAAAAGTATACCCACGCTACCAATAACGTCTTTATTTCAACGATTTATTTATAGGAAGAAATAATTCTTATTATTTAAATGGCAGGCGTATAATAAAACTAGAGATTATAAGAAGCCGTAAATTTCGATTCACAATAATAATATGTAGGACGTTATTTCTACAAAATATACATAATGGTCGAAACACATGTCATTAGTTTGTACATAGGTATGCAAGAAGCTTGCATGCAAGAAAAAATAGGGTACCTACGTAGGTAGGCCCTTGGTTTATAATGTAGCTAGTACGTTCTAGAGAAGCGACCTCCACTTTTTTTTTGTACCACGCGTTGGGGTGCAAACACTCTAGCTCAAGGTCATCGCCAAGGGGGAGCAGGGAGGGGCAGCTGCCCCCCCTAGAGATTAAAAAATAGCCAAATGAAAATTCAAAAACTCCTTAAGAAGCACCATGGGGAAAAATCGCTTTAATAGTCTGGCCATGATGAGTGTGCACGGAAAACTTATTAATGAAAACTTACAAGATTTTCATACTAAAGTAGTCGAAAAGTTTACGGAAAACCCCCAAAGATTATGTTTGAGTATTAAAACTATCATGACCAGACTATTTGAGGCAATTTTGCCATAAATTCTGCAAGTTTATTTATTGTATAGTCAAGAACTCATGGAGCTTTACGCATTGGACTTTGTACCGTTCATATTACAATCGCCGAAGAGATAAGACTCGCACTACAAATGTAAAAGCTTCATGTGTTTTTGACTTATTCATACTTTTCCCATCATCTATATATCAAATTGCCAACGCAACCCCATCCAACCATCATTAACCATTGGCTAGCGACGCCCTTGCTCTAGCTTACTAGTATAAACCAGGTGGTTTCCACAACGTGCCACGTTCGAGTGATACGTTTTACTTCAAAAATATGCCTAAATATGCAATCAGATATTGATAACACAAATCGAGAAACAAAAGATTACTTACTGCTAGCGACCCGCCCCGGTTTCGAACGGAGGAATAACGTCCATTGTTGATAACTGTATGAGATCCGTTCGGTAGCTATCGTGTTTATCGCGTTCAAACAGACAGACAGACAAGGGGGGACTTTATTTTATAATATGTACCTAGTGATAATGATGATTACACAAATACCTCCGCTCACCCCACTGTCTCTACATACATAATAATTCAACGAGGTAGGTCCACTTGTTTTGTTGTTAGGCCAATATCACTATGCACTGATTTTGTATGCAAGATGGTTATCACCACAGAGGGTTTTCTTGCATCCAATTTTCTAGCATAATTCCGTGCAAGTTACTGGCATATGGGACCGGGAAATAACAAAAACTTCACATTATATAAATACAATCAGTATACAATTAAATACAACAACAAAATGTTTACAACAGAATCAAAAATCATCAACTCTTTGATTTGAACTATCACATTTTCTCTTAACGATACAAATTTTAACGGTAACAATTCAATCATTAACGCTTAATAGGCGATCATCTCTTTGCTTTCTTATTTAGACTATAAAAAATAACATAGACTGAATTGCAAATTAAATAATTGCAATTAAATAAAATCAGAATATGGATTTACTTAATATTCTCAAATGGAACGCATTTTAAATCAGAGGGCTTAGCATAAAGAGAGACCTTAATGTAACGCCGTCGATATGCCATACTTTTCGCACAACAAATTAACTAAATACAGATGAACGTGACAGCAGACTTTTTCGATAGCGTTACGCTAACGGCATTGCCTTCGTGGCCTCTGAAGCTTATGCATGACCTGACTTTATATTTGACATTAATTTAAAATTATAATAAAAATATCTTATGAATCGTTTGTCACAGTAACGATATTATTTAGAGTACTTGATTTAAGAATACCTGAAAGAAAATTATGAATAAAATAAAATGATCTGAAATCTGTCTATGTTATTCCATAGTCTTGGGTTTTTAATTTTAAACCTATAGACGAGCAAAGGAAACAAGCGACCCTGCCTTCGTTAAACTTTGTAACAGTAATTAAAACTACGGACACGGCCGTACGCCGTCCTACCAGCTAATCATGACTCATCTTATATACAGACAAAGATTAATTTCCATAAAACATACCTTATGGAAGCACTAAGGAATTTTGTTCGCATTATAAAACTAAAAACTATTTACAAATTTCCATCTATGCATCAATCAACTATTACTTATTAGCGCTATCTACGTATAATCTGGATTAGTTCAACAATTGTCCGTTATTTCAAACCATGTACACAATGAAACAAACCTCTTATGTTGCAACTTTTTTCGAATATCTGTACGTTCGACTGAATAACGAACAGTACACACATGCGAAGCAAGTTGTTGCGAATCATGCAACGTTACAGATTTGTTTGAAAGTGTGTAGGTACATGGATTTAACACTTAACAAAGTGATTGATGGGACGCAGAAACACTTTACAACTGGCATAATACAAAACCCGTTCGTTGGTGTACCTACAGGCGATTTTTTTTTCTTTTACACTTATCATCCATCGCGGTGTCGGGCGTGCTAAATTCGCAAGCGTTCATTAATAAGTCTATATAGATATACTCACTAGATAACGTGTCATTCAAAACTACCACGCCAAGTTAAGACAAATCTTCAGCTACTGAAGAGAGGCCAAGCGGATTTGTCCTATACTAGAAGGATCTAGGTTACCTATATAGTGTTAATAAGACTTTAAATTTTAGCACTTCCCTGACATTTGTTCCCTGATAAAGTTCGACAAATATACTGACCGGTTTGAGATACGCTTGTCGTCCTTCAGACAAACACGGTCAACTAGATCATGATAAGCCAACCTTTTATAAATAGAATGTACCTTTATAGGGAAAAACGTTGCAGGCATGTACTGTATTACCCAAAGAATTTTAAATTCTTTGCTATTGTCACACCCAGCTTTTTATTTATTCAAATACTGATGCAATAACTTATTAGTATTTTTATATAGGTATTCAAAACAAAACAATTAGTCCAATTTAGGTGCTGAGATTTTAGCGGAGTATGTGGCGGGACATTATGAGTCGCAAACGATATCCTTTGGAATTTACCGACCGACTCATAGGTTAATGTATTTGCATGTCATATTAGGTTTTTAATGAACACTGCACGCTTCGCCCCTCTAAAATACCCCTCCCAACGCAGACCGCAGACTATTTATCCGTGAAGGATAATAGTTCGCGAAACTTAGTCAATAACACTCGGTACTATTAGTCCATCGCGTGTAGGTACGTCGGAACACATTTAAGGGCGCTATTTTACTGGGACGCATAGTTGCGCTATTGACTGAGCTACATTGGTGCCAAAGGCCCGTATTACAGAACGCAAATCAGTCGTTAATCTCGATTTAAAACGAAAGGTTTAGTACAAAAGTCAGTTTTTAAAACTCGATTAAAGAATGATTTACGTTCTGTTATACGGGCCTAAGCTGCGATACGAGTCATCAGAATAGACGCCAATATTGTCAACAGTTTCAAATAAAGGTTAGAAAAGCTTCAATAACAAAGAGAAAATGGGACGGCACTGGGGCCATAAATGGCGGCCGAGTGAGTCATACAACGCTATGTGACTACTTTTTGATCAGTCTGGCGGAATCTGATCAGTAATATTCCGTGCATGGGTCGATGCTGGTTTCCGATCAAATTGGTTCCACAAGCGGACGACAGGTGAGGAGTTTAAAACTTTTTACACTTTGCTGTTACACGACCATACGCCGCCACCATGTTGTCACGGTGAAATAGCGCTCTAAGGGTTCTATTCTCACTGACAAAAAAGTACGTAAATTACTGTTCCTCGTTTGCGCTGGGCTTTCAACTGAAACTAAACCATAACCTAACGCGAACCGCCCTATAACTATTTACAAATATAACGCCAAATTGACGGGGTCGCATCGAGTTCCCTTGATCAATAACCAGTCATCAATCATTATTCGATCAGTCTTTGTTATGATGCACTGTCTCGTTCATTCATCAACTTGGGGTTGCGATGCCAGCGTGATAATGAAATGCATTATCGTGAAGGGATTATGAAAGAAAGCGGGTGAGGGTTCACCCGTGACTACTCGTCTCGTCCTGCTGGGCTATCTCGTAGTAATTGTCCATTGTGTAGTTGAATAGTTGGAAGTCATGCCTGGAAATGCAGTAAAGGTGTATTAATTTTGTATCGTCGTATGAGTGCTGAGAATCGTCTATAAAGAGCATCGGGAAAAATAATAGCGCTATTTCTCTTATTGTAAACTTTGTAAGGAGAGATAGTAAAGTTATTGTTTCTCGATCAAGCAGAAAAGGCGTATTTATGGAAAAAGATGTCCCAAAAACTTAGTTCATCAGTCATTATTTATTTTCTGGTGGATATGGACAGTAAGTATCCAGAATTATATTTGATTATACAAGCTGTAACATAATAAACGCCAGAC
Source organism: Phalera bucephala (assembly GCA_905147815.2). Taxonomy (NCBI): domain Eukaryota; kingdom Metazoa; phylum Arthropoda; class Insecta; order Lepidoptera; family Notodontidae; genus Phalera; species Phalera bucephala. The sequence goes on from LR990625.1 coordinate 15,984,700, forward strand.
CTGAAAGTAGTTTGTTTTAAATCGATAACTGAATTGGTTCCAACTGTTTTAAGGTACTTACATTTTTTTTACATTTGAAAAAAAGGCTTTTACTCCTTCAGTGCGCTATAAAAAACTTAATTTATTTTTGATTCATAGCAATAAGGAGATTACAAATGCATTCCTGGGAATGGGATGTAAGGGAGTCAAATACCACCATATGGCTCCAAGTCATCCTCACCTGCTCGTGGTACATCCTGCTAATCAACGAACGAGGCTCTGACGACCGAAAAATGGCGGTATAACCATAACAAAAAAACTGCGTGACTAAATACCGCAGATCGGTGACGGGCAGCAGCGGCACCGATGCGAAGAGTTACGCACTGCGATCGCCAACCCGCCTGCCCAGCGTGGCGATTATGGGCAAACCCTCCAAATGGCAAGCCAAAACAAACCACGGCCCCCAGTTCCCGGCCGCCCTGCTATTCCGGATCACGGCGGCGGTCACGGTAACGGCAGGGTAGGGGGTGCGAAGAATCCCCGGGCTACGAGAGGCCGCCAAAATCAAGTGACCTTGGCGACGTTTAATGGACGCACGTTACGGCTTGACGAGCACATGGCGCAATTAGAATCCGAACTCGAAGGGATAAGGTGGCACGTTCTGGGACTGTGTGAAGTCCGAAGAAAGGGAGAGGACACCGTTACCCTAGAATCAGGCCACCTTTTGTACTTCCGAGAGGGCGATAAGCTATCCCAGGGCGGCGTAGGGTTCTTGGTCAATAAAACCCTCTCTGACAACGTTGTAGAAATGTCTAGTGTGTCGAACAGGGTAGCGTATCTTGTTATTAAGTTAACCGATAGGTATAACCTAAAGGTTGTGCAGGTTTACGCACCGACTTCGGCACACTCTGACAATGAAGTTGAAGATATGTACGAGGACATATCGAAGGCCTTACACTCCACCACTAAGGCCTACTACAGCGTTGTCATGGGGGACTTCAACGCTAAAGTGGGAGTACAAATTTGCAGCGAATCGGTAGTAGGATCTCACGGTTACGGTAGCAGGAATCATAGGGGGCAAATGCTTGTCAACTTTCTTGAGAAAGAGGGGCTTTTCTTGATGAACTCTTTGTTTAAGAAACGGCCCCAAAGAAAGTGGACATGGCAAAGCCCCGACACTAGGACTAAAAATGAGATTGACTTCATCATAACGTACAAGAAGCACATATTCAGAGATGTCTCAGTGATCAACAGGTTTAATACCGGAAGCGATCACCGACTTGTCAGAGGCTCACTGAATATCAACTTTAAGCTCGAGCGAGTCCGTTTGATGAAGGCCAGGCTCCGGCCCAACCCCCTCCAAACCGTAGTAGGATCTGAAGCGTTCCAGTCAAATCTGGAGAACCGATTCGTTACCAAGGAAACCACAAATGACGTAGACCAGGCCCTCACAAATGTAGTTAAAATCCTCAGGGAGGAAGGTACGAGATTTTGTGAAACGCGACGTATAAGTAGGAAAACGAAGCTTTCGGAAGAGACACTGCAGCTTATGAAGGAACGACGTGTAAACCCACCCAACACTTCGTTAGAGCAACGGGCACTCAACAAACGAATTAACAAACTGGTACGACATGACTTCCGATGCGCTAATACACGCGTTATTGAAAAAGCAATCGAGCAAAATCGGGGGTCGAAAGTTTTCGTTTAGTCTTTGGGGAGGAGCCATCTGACGAAGTGGTCCAAAGCCAGTGGGGACGTCATCACTTCTAAGCCGGAGATTCTTTTGGAAGTAGAAGACTTCTACAGCCGACTATACGCCTCGCATACATCTCGTCCTGATCCCGGAAATGAGGATCCTAGAGCTCCATTAAGCCGCCACTTTACGGAAGACCTGCCCGAAATCAGCCTAGACGAAATCGTGATGGCTCTTGAGCAGCTAAGGAATGGAAAAGCCCCTAGAGAGGACGGAGTTACAACTGAACTATTAAAAGCAGGAGGTAAACCCGTGCTAAAGGAGCTCCAAAATATCTTTAACTCTGTCCTCTTGGGAGGTCCAATGGGAGAACTCCAGAGGCTTGGGGTAGGAGCGTGGTCGTATTGTTTTTCAAAAAGGGTGATAAGACCCAACTGAAGAACTACCGCCCTATTTCGCTCCTGAGCCACATTTATAAGCTGTTTTCAAGAGTTATCACGAATTGTCTTGCGCGAAGGCTCCACGAATTTCAACCCCCGGAACAGGCCGGGTTTCGAAGAGGGTATGGAACCATAGACCACATCCACACTATACGGCAGATTATACACAAGACCGAAGAGTATAATCGGCCCCTGTGCTTAGCATTCGTGGACTATGAGAAGGCCTTTGACTCGATCGAGACCTGGTCAGTTCTGATATCCTTGCAACGATGCCAAGTCGACTGGGGATACATCCAAGTGTTAAGTCTCTATAACGCCGCGACCATGACCATCCAGTTACAAAACCAGCAGACCAACCCTATCTCAATGCATCGAGGACTGAGACAAGGGGACGTTATCTCCACCAAATTGTCCACAAATGCATTGGAGGATATGTTTAAGACGCTGGACTGGGACGGTCATGGCATAAACATAAATGGCAGTCATATCTCACACTTGAGATTTGCAGACGACATCGTCATTATGGCCGAAACGTTGCAGGATTTACAACAGATGCTGACCAGCCTAGCCGATTCTTCCAAACAAATAGGTCTCCGCATGAACTTGGACAAGACCAAGGTAATGTTTAACCGACATGTAGTACCGGAACCTGTTGCAATACATGGCGCTATTCTCGAGGTTGTTCAAGAATATGTTTACCTAGGGCAAAAACAACTTCGAGAAAGAGGTCAACAGAAGAATACGGCTGGTCTGGGCGGCATTTGGGAAATTACGTCGAGTATTTACATCGCCCATTCCACAAATCCTAAAGACAAAAGTCTTTAATCAGTGCGTCCTGCCCGTTATGACATATGGAGCCGAGACGTGGACACTCACGGTTGGAATGGTTCATAAATTTAAAGTCACTCAGCGAGCTATGGAAAGGGCTATGCTCGGAGTTTCTCTGAAGGATAGAATCCGGAACGAAGTCATTCGACAGAGAACCAAAGTTATCGACATAGCCCACCGGATTAGTAAGCTGAAGTGGCAATGGGCCGGTCACATTAGCCGAACAACCGATAACCGCTGGGACAAACGAGTTCTTGAGTGGAGACCGCGGACTGGCAAACGTAATGCAGGACGCCCTCATGCTAGGTGGAGCGATGACCTTCGTAGGGCGGCTGGCAGAAACTGGATGCGAGTAGCCGAGGATCGTACCCAGTGGCGTGCACTTGGAGAGGCCTATGTCCAGCAGTGGACTGCTATAGGCTGATGATGAAATGCATTCCTAACCCGTATTTCTCAAAATGCTCATATACACGTACAAGTTTCATTGTTAATTGGGGTATAAAAGTGTTTAAAAAAGGGGTAAAAACCTTTAAATTTGGTAATTTGGTTTTCGTTTTGAATTTATGAAGCAATTCTCTAATTGAGGTGTCTGAAGTCTTGCGTTTATTATGTTACACCTTGTATATGTAGATAAAACACTCGTCGCTTTGCGTATTTCCATTCTTTTAGTCATCGAATCGTGTGAATTATAAACAAATTTTTTTTGGGTCTGAATCTTATAAGATTCTGACGGTATTCTTGTAAGTATCTACCTATAACAGTATAATGCTATGCCTGCTAAATATACAGCAGGAGTATAAACTTACCTATATAGATTATACAGGTTGTCAAGTTGCTTCTTTTTGAGCCGAGAGTATAGGTGGTTTATGTTATGCAGTGTGTTGGTTCCCTTGCCGCTGTTCCTCCACTCTGGCTTCACCACGTCTTGCAGTCGAGCCAGCTGGATCAGGTACCGTTGGTCTTCCTGAATCATGAAGAATAATTATAATTTTAAGGAACAAAGTTTTTTTAGCGAAATCACGACGGAGATATTTTGCTTTGTTCAGGAGTTTCTGTGGTCACCTTCCGGATCGATCAGACCCTGCTACCATCTATTTTTATAGTCCTAGTCAAGACAAACTCAACGAGGCTGCACACGATACAGTTGACTTATTTGGCTTATTAAGTAGTTGGCTTATTTCTGGCTTATTGGGTGGTTTCTAACCAGCTCCATAATTAGACCACCTCCATCGTACCATATTATTGCATCGTCTTCGTTACATATTTATGCCTAATACATCACATGCTCAAAAACACATCACAAAATTTGAACCAGACGGACATACTTACAAAGTAATTTTAATATTCGCTTGTCTATAGATAGGTACTAATATTATAAAGAGGAAAGATTGTTTGTTTCTTTGTAATCAATAAACTCTGAAACTATTGGACCGTTTTTAATCATTCGTTTACCATTAGAAAGCTTCATTAACCAGAAGGTGGCGCTGTTGTCGACCGCTTGTGAAGCTGCGGAAAACTGTTTATTTATTACGCCCATTTTTATTCCAAGGGCTATACAGAGGTATAAGTGGTATTCCTATATCTCGCCTCAATGCGTGTGGTGACCTTGAAACCTTTCATTTGAGCACATCTTTTCACGTCTTTCGTATTTATTTCCTTAGGTTCTCTTGAACAGATATTTTCCTCACGATGTTTTCCGTGGCTATTTAGTGAAAATATTATTGGATATCCTATTTACTGCCTCGTTGGTCTGGTGGCAAAGGACATCGCTTTGTGATCACGAGGTCCTGGGTCCAAATCGTAGGTCGGACAAATGTAGTTTTTCTAACGAAAAATTCCCAGTATGAGTCCGGAGTCTAGAATTGTGCTCAGTATATGGCAATAGGCTCCTCCCCTATTACATGGGACCTAACATCGTCGGCGAAACGTGGGTGTACTCAGTACACCTCTGCCACCCCCGATTGGGGAATATAGGCGTGACGGTGTTATTTACTAATATTATAAATGTGAAAGTTGGTATGTTTAAATGTTTGTTACTCAATCACGAAAAAACGGCCAACTGGATTTGGATGAAATTTGGCACATAGTTTATTACCTGGATAAACATATAGGATTCTTTTAATCTCGGAAAAATGTACGGTTCATGTCTAAAGTTAACGCGGGCGAAGTCGCGGGCAAAAACTAGTATATAATAATTTACTAACTAGAGTTACTTGCTTATTCATTGACATGTTATAAGTAACACCAAGGCTTTCAATTATATGTGGGAAATACGCGTATGAGGGACGTAAAGTATATATAATATCACTGAGGTGGCCTCAAATCATACTAATTGTACTATTTTATATATTGAATTAACTCGCCATAGTCTATAGACTACGATGTTTACACGCGGTTTGCACACATGGAACGAGGTTATTGATATACTAAGACGAAGAGTCCAGTGTGCTATTCCTTAAATACTTACAAAGTCTGCAAGTTTTATAACAGAATAAAGAGTATCATGTATGCATGATTCTGAGTGCGGTACATATTTCTAATGCGAGTGCGCATTAGAAATAAGTACCGCACTCAGAATATTCAGTGCGCTGTGTCAAACCGCGAGTTTATTCGGACTCGTAATTTGAATAAACAATAAAAAGTAATCTCTAGCAAACGTGACTGGAATTAGTAAAATAAACTTTGCATCTCAGACTATTATATGCATTGCAACTAACTTAAGTAAAAACCCGGCCAAATGCGAGTCAGGTTTGTACGAACTCCTATGTACGAAATCTTATGGTACCACTTCCTCTCCATAACAAAGGTGTTTGATCTTATCTGTCTTCTTTCTGGCTGTTTCAACCGTTGTTCTGGATAAAGTTATCACATACAATCCTGAAATATGTTTTATTCATTCCACTCAATGATGCACACTTACTCCGGTAAGTTTTAAGTTCAATTATGATTCATCTCTATGCCAAATTTCAGGCTTCGTGCTATTGCGGCCGAGTCCAACATCTGAGACATACCAAAAAATCAGACACAGGAGTGAAATCCTACTGGAAGGAAAAAGGGACACTATGTATAGGTAATAATAACGGCTCATTTTCCTTTGCATGTAACGGAACCCTAATAATCGTGCGGCCATCCTGGGTGTAGCTAGTGATCGCTACTCGGATGTCTATTTCACGCTTGTTTATAAGTTCGGTAACTTATTTCTCACGTTCAAGCGTAAATTGAATGTTTGGTTACAAGAAATGTATCACAAAGACCAAGTTGAATGCGCTAGATTGGGCTACTGTTGTGAATAAGAAATACGATTTAAGAGTTTAAATTGGTACATAAATAGTATAAAAAATTCTTCATATTATTCCTGCGGCAACTTGAAGGCACCAGAAAAGGAAGTTTTGTTGAAGAAATCTAAAAATATTGGTAATTGCGATGCAACTTTACTTTGTTAAGGTGTAGTCAGAGTCCCTATTTCTTCACCGAAAATCGCACATGAGTTTAAAAAAACCTGAATGTGCGATCTGGGATTTAGAACTCGGGACCTCGTTTTACAAATGCTCTACGTACGAGGCTATCAGAAAAGCAGGAAATAACGGCGTAATACCTACTCCACATAATCTACGAGAATTAATTACTAGCATTTCCATTGCACTTACGTCTAATGTCTCAAACTTGAGGATAACGTCGAAGTTGAATTTGCACGGCGTGCAGAATGTTGTGTACGGCGTCCAATGCATGTCGAGTGACCTCTTTGCTCTCGCCTCGTCCAACACGTAGGCTACGAACTCCTCGAATACCGGATACCTCTCTGTTGGAGTTGGTTGAGTGCCAAGGCTCTAAAATAGACAAATAATGAATGCTACAACGGTTCAATAGAATTGTCTAATAGGACATGTTTAACAAAAGTACACGTTAAAAAACCGTGAATATAGATCAATCTATTACTGACCCACGGTTAGGCAAAAGTCTTCTCTCACAAATCGAGGTGAGAGAGAATAGACACTATGCGAAACTAGTACGAATTGCTAGAGGTTGCAGCTTGGTGAAAGCCAACAAAAACCGCAAATATCAAACAGATATCTCACTATAGTAGGTTTTTTTGTAAGTCGCATCTCGTTTAAAGCTATGAGATTAGATTCTTGTAACTTATATGTTGGCACAATTCTCGCCAACAGGGAATATTTAAAGTGATTAATACTATAAACATCAATATAACTGAGTTCGATAGCTTTATTTGCAAGTGCTTTAGGCCTGAACTTCAAGATACGACTAACAGTACAGCCTGTCATAAGTCGTCTCCTGAGAGAAGAATCATAGAACTATTCTAACCAGATCAATGCCTAATACGAAGACACCATTACTTACCTTTCTATACTTCTTAATAATCCTCTGCCCCATCTTATCATGGAAGGACTTTGGCCACGCGTGTACAATTTTGTCATTATACGCGGACGCAAGTCTCTCCAAAGGATGCCTGACTATCAGGAACGTGATAGAGTCAGGCTGTGCTTTCTTGATCATCTCTGCTGTGGGTCTTGCGTATTTCCTTCTGGCTAACTCTAGAGGAACTTCTTTTGTTTTGTCAAGAAACGCTGCTGAGTAATTGGCCATCAAATTGAAGTTGTACATCCAGGATGTTGATGCTGCCTTAAAGATGTTACACCTGGAATAAATGAATGACTTTATTTTTGTAAACTTTAAAGGACCATGTACTAATAGAAATATTCTGCCTGTTCGGAATATCATACCTAAGGAGGAGAAAGGAAAAAAAACTCCAATAATAACGAGTATTTAAAGAACTTTTATGACTGGGTGTGTATTGTTCTGGGTAAAATTGTATTGAATCGTGTATGCGTGTCAGATATTAGCAAGAAGCCGACATATTTAGACCATGGCCTTCATCTGACTGTAGTAGGTGTACTAATTATATGCTATGAAAAATGTTATCCCAGACCTCTTTTATCAAGGCCGACCTCCATAAGTTTTTTTTAGTTGACTAGGCTTAGATATAGCACGCGAGCTTTTCCTGAAGCATCCTCTTAGAGATTTTCCTAATGTAAACTAAAAAGGGGCTTACTCAAAACTGGTAGCTAAAAGAAAGATCTTGCTGAAATTAGCTCTAAGTCAGAATTCTCACCAAATAACATGATATTGTCTGTTGATGAGGTACTCCCACGCGTTGGACTTCTGTCCGGGGCTGTCTAGGCCGTGTTTGGAGCACTCGGCCCTCAAGTATTGCCGCCGTGCCTCCATCCTCGCGTGCACCTCCATGAACTTGTCCCGGGTCAGCAGACCCTCGTCGTGGGTGCCGTTCTCGAATATATACTGAAACAAGGATATGAAATGAATTGCACGTCTACAAAGATTATATTTTCTCTCCACATTCACTCATAGAATCATAGGCAGTGAGTTTAAGTGCGAATGCAATATTTAAACAAAGTCGCTTTCCCACACCATAGTGTACACCATAATTTATTAATATTATATATATTAATTAGGAATAGCATAAAGTCTGGTATCCACCAAAGCCAAAAGGTGTGATGAAGAGAGGAGTAGAGAGACGTCGCGGGCAGGGAGATTCCATGGAAGTGGATAGTCTATCGCGGGGCGGAGGTGTGTGCTGGCTTGCTGGCTAAGGTGAAGTTGAAGTAGAGACATGTACAGAGAGTTTACGACGTAAAACAGAAGGCCGTCCGCAGAACAACGCTCATAATATCTCATCTTGTCTCTGATGTAGTCGCGCCAAAAGAAAAACAAGTTGATTGAACAATGCCCACTGAATTTTGACGAAACAGCCTTTCCTAAATTATCATTACTATAACGTTGTCCTAATCGATATTAACAAAACAACTTCTCTTCCTCCCTTCCGTGTTCTATTTTTACTCTTTTATTTATTTGAACAATTGAAACAATAATTTTAGTAACATACGTCATTTCTTCAAGTCCATATTCGATTTCCGCTTTCTGATTTCAGATTTTCAATATAAGTGTCACATAGACACATAAAAATCTTTGTTTCAATTTCATAGGGTTCTACTTCAGGTTTTCCTGAATTCCTCAAATCAGAAAGCAACGATTCGCAAAAAAATGTGATAGTTCAGGACTATATAACAGAGTGGAAAGTTATGTAGGTAATTTCACGTCCTAAACATTCACATGTCTAAAATAACATTTATTTATACATAGCTTACTTATCTGCCAAACTCAACAGTAAGATAAATAAAACTGATATTCTACGTCGTGGGTAATTAGTGCAACGTGAATCTGTAAGTTATTATTTTAAGCTCTCGTCCAACAGCTGGCGGTAACTGCAAGATTTCATTTAAAATACGAGTTTGCCTCTTTAATTGCTGCATTTTAGCCAACAATATAGGGTCGGCACGTGCACCCGATTTTCTTTAAAATTAATCAGAAATATTGAAACAAAAACCAACAATATCTTCAATCTTGCGTTTTAGTAATAGCAAGAAAATTATTTAAGGGTGCCGGTAAATATGCGAACTACACCATTGCGTTAAAGTATCATATAATATACACTGGTCGATAAGTTTAAGTACGCCATTGATTTAACTGTTATTATAAATGTTATTACATATCTAGTTTCTTCATAGTAATTTACTTAATTTTATTTAACCCACAGAAGAATCTCCACCCATAGTTATTTTTTATTTTAGAAGGCCGAATAGAATAGTTTTGTATTAGTTTATTGCCAATTACCTAAGTCTACACATTTAATAAGCTGATGCATCTTAACTACGTGTTAACCCACAATCTTGTGTCTAGAGGGAATTTAAATTTTACTGTAAAATTGTAATTGACAGTCATTAAAGTTAAAAATACAGTATTCAAATCTATGTTACTATTATGTAAAATTCGCTTTCCCACAGAATAGGGTACTACATAAATTATTAACATTATTATAATTAGGCACAGCATAAGGTCTGGTATCCACCAAAGCTAAAATGTCCGGTGAAGAGAGGAGTGCTGCGCCCGACAGGGTCCTAATTGTACAAAATTAATGTTTTTATCATCTATAAACACTATGGAAAGCAACAAACGTTTGAATTTGAGTAGATAGATAGAGAGGTGTATTTACAGAATATATAAGATATATATCTTCTGTAACAACCCTACGATGCTGTCTGATGGATGTTTAATTAAAGGAATATCCTGAAGCTGTTCACTTTGGTTCGTTCTATTTGCTTCAACGGGTATTATGAAATTCTTAAGAGAAAATTGAATCTTAACTTGTAAAGGAGTAGGTATTTAAATGAAGTATTGTTTGTTTTTACATTGAGTATAATGTGTAATTTCTTTTTTTTTTTTTTTTTTTTTTTTAAGCGTAGCCCCACACTAGGATTTATTCCTGTGTCGTGGGTGCGTTTACAAACATGAAAATTCACATACACAAATACCCAGACCGGAACAAATAATTGTGGATCACTCAAAGATTTGTCCCGTGCGGGAATCGAACCCGCGACTATTAAACACAGTAGGTGGAGCGACCTAAGCTCTTAACCACTGCGCTAAATCGTCCGTCAAATTCGTCATTTCCGTCGATTAATTATACAATTAATAGTAATGGTGGACGACGTTGACTTTGAACGTTGAAGAAAATCGCGTGATAATTAAGATATTTTTGCGGAAGAAACTTGCTAAATGTTGACCATAAGGTCAATGCAAATTTGCAGAGATGTGAAGATGATGCCTCTGCCCAGCGGATGGCCACATAAAGAAATAGGTTCCAAAGCCAAACGGAGCATCTAGACCTGTTGTTGAAAAGTACACGTTTCCTTACCGTACTCGTCGAAGGCTGGACGCAAGTAGACTCGAGTATTAACAACTACCGGCCTTAACTTATGATGATAACAAGTTGTCGAATGTTTATTTCTTAATAGCGTATTTCGCTAATATCACTTATTATATAATTTTCCTAATCCAGTGTTCTTTGCTTGTTTTGCCATTATTGACAGCAAAATTAAACGCAGTGGAGCTTTTTTACCATTCTGATAACTAGACCTACTTTAAGGCAATATACCGATAATCGAGAAAAACTCTACCAGTGTTATTAATAAACAAAGATTAGTTACAATAATGTAAGGAACAGAGAGGTATGTAAGGAAAGAACCTATTGGAACTCTGTACTCTCGTCCTACCCCGCAAGGGATCTGGCGCGATGATATAGATAAATAGATAGTTACAGCAATTACGTTGTATGAAAAATCTATGTAGTAATGTGTGTGTTTTTCATAATACGGCATCCGTTTAGCTGTTACGGCGCTATAGTCAACAGCCCAGACATCGTAAACTTGTTTGAGCGGCTTCATTCAACGTTGCGGTGAGCCCTCGCCTTTACAATTACATTGTTTGTCTAGAGGGAAAGCTATGTATTGTGGATTGTCAATCGTTTGTTATAATTGTATGGCACAGACCGCTGAAACCCCGCTGAAACTTAAGACAACATATATTTTTTTTAAAGTTTTGGTTTGTTCGTCGGTCGTCCGACGATTTTTTGTCACACAAAAAATTATGTGTTCGGCCCATATTTCTGTTACATTCTAAAATATATTTTCACGGGATGGATAATGGTGGGATCTGAGAATGATGACTATATTTAATTGCTTTTATGCTTATAGGTACTGACACTAGGCCACGTCTATATTTCCCAAGCGGGGGTGGCATAACAATGCCTGCCACCTTTGTACACCCACATTTCGCCGACCGACGATGTAACTATTCGTGGCCCAGCTGTTACCATTATACCGGACACAACTCTAGACTCTATAGACGGCTACTGAGATTTTATTAACAAAAAAAACTTTAATAAACCTCTGTTCAACCAAGAATTCGAAGCCAGGACTTCGAAAACGTTAGCAGCATCATGCACTGCTAGACCAACGCGGCACTCAATATGTTCATATAAATGTATGAATTATGTTTACCTTATGTAAGGTTATTTATAGTATGAGGGATTTTTACTTAGAACCCTTCGTGGGGAAGATTAAAGTATATAGGACTATTATTAAGCTAAAACTCCCGCAGTGATCTTCCTTGACACCGCAGAGAGATGACGGGATCTCCAAAAGGATCCCACTAGTGCTCTCTGGTACCTTTCAACTCGCTCAATAGAAGCTTTCGCAAGGAAGCAGGGAGTGATGGTCTTAGTGGTCGAATGCTTATCTTGTTTTTATTAGAAAATAATGCGTTATTACTACTGGATAAGATTAATAGAAAAATTCAAGATTAGATTAGTAAACGCTTATAAAACCCACATATAATATTTAGGTATATACATAAAGGTTATCTTCCCTAGAAACACGTTTCAAGTATGACGCAATCGTTAGCTAATTTAATTAATAACTCGTTCTGTTTTACCATAACGTTCCTAATTATACAAAAAGTACAATAAAGTTTATTCTTTGATAATGGTTAATTAACGATAAAAAGTGCATATTGCTGTTAATTAGTCTCGTATCTGTATGCGAAAATATTATTATTTTTAATACGTCGGTACCTACCCATATATGCTTGACCAGTTGCTCTTGTAAGGAGTAGCAAATGATCATAAATCAGCATTCTGTCCTGCAGCTGGGCAAGAACTTTCTCTTGCAAATAGAGGTGAAAGAGGTCATACTCTTCCACGTCGACCTAGTGCGGGTTCATGCAGACGGATAGGAAGGTTTTTACTACCTGCTGTTAGAACTTATCAAACTACCTTTAGCTTGGACCAACGACTTAACGTGACTTCACCACAGAAACCGTAAGAATAAAACACTAGAAGTGAAATAGCTCACAATATTGTTTGCTACCGCCGGTTTGCCATACATGCCCATTTCGAATAAAAATAGACACAATCACATACACTCACATTTTATTGCGGTATAAAATATTTTCCGTTGAATTTTTCTACCCAGTTACAAATTTTGAGTGACTTTCATAGCAACTTTAGCCACTGTATCACATACATTAGCCCACGGAGTCCTGAAGCAATATTTGATAATTTTCTGTGTGTTGTGTTTTGTATGTATGGCGACAAGTATTCGTGGCCATAATGGTTATTACCCACTCTAAAAACTTACCTGTCGATTTAGGAACGTCATGCGGTATGTATTTTTTTAAGTAGGTAATGCCATATACGCAATGGTTTGGTTAAAATTCCACACCTGGATCAAGAACTGGTCAATTAAATTAAGACATTACATTAATTAATTATCGTGCCATTTTTTCCTTACATGCACCGAACTTAGAATCCAGTTTATTTTCTCACTTCTAATTTTGTTGAAAACAACATTGTATAGTGTCTAGATTTAGAATGAAGTTGTACACTTTCTAGATACATCTTTGCGTGTACAAATGGTGTTGCCAGATGCTGATGTAAAATATCGACATTGTAAGTTTAAAGGTAAGCCCGCATTCGCATGAGCGATTTTTGAACGAGCGTTGCGTTGCGCTGTAAGCGCTTTTCGAAAAGACGTACTGTTAGCTATTTGTTTCATTCCAGTGCTTTAATAACACGTCTTAAAAAAGCTCTGGAGCGAATGCAAGTTTAGTATTTAGTTTGGGTAGAGTTGGCCTTCGATATTTGTCTCGCGATTTTTACTAGTTTAGAGATGATGTTTAAAAAGGTATCCAAGAAAATGACTGTTTTAGTGATGAAAACGGATTGCCGCAATATGGGCATTGTGCCAGTTTATAAATTTCAGAATTGAGGTTATTGAAAAATGTAGGTAGTATGTCTCACCAAGGCTCATCAGGCCCTTAAAACATCACGATTGTACATACCTTGTCCTAGAAAAGAAGGCAGAATGCCTCATTTTCTTCATACCTCTGATCGCGGTTTTGGCTTTTGTCCAGTGTTGCGCATCAGGCTGCCAATTTGGACTATAGTGTGAATACCATATAAACTGTTAAAATCGCGTGCGGCGCAAGTTACTGCAACATTTTTACATACTTATATCTCTGTTTTGGAATTGGATGTATCACAGTCTGGAGTACAATAAATAGATATAACCTGGGATATTTTGTTTTGCAAGTAGCTTTTATTTACTGCGCTCTTAGTACCTAATAGATAGTTATACGATTCAGAACTGGGTTTTTCTTAATTCCTAGAAACGTCATCAGTCGAAAGAGGTCTCCTGCAGGACAAAGACCAGGAGACCTCATGCAGGAGATTGGCACAACGACGGGTTTCGTGTTGTACTCATCCAGCTTATACTTATACCTTCAACAGGTCATTGGTCTACCTTGTGGGGATCCGACCCACTCCACGTCTTCCGATACGACATCGCCACTCGAGAACCTTTTTAGAGCCGCAGTTTTATTAAACCTTATTTCACAGAGTACTATGCATATTTTCGAGTTATTACTCATATATATAGTCGTAAGGCTGGTAATACAGTGTATAGATCTCACGTGTAGTGCTCAACTTTCACTTAAACTTGGCAACACGCGGGACTCTCCCTTGTGACCTCATTCCACTACAGGTATTTTCCTGTAGTGTACGCTTTTGGTAAACTGAGTGCTTTTATTTCAAGGATGTTGTAAGATATGTAAATATAACACAATTTGAGTCGTCTACCAGTCTGACTTTTATGAACTTATTGCCTAACTAATGCCATCTATTAAAGTTCGGCGCAACTATTTATTTTAAGTTTGAAGTACAAATCTAAAAAAAGAAATCGATTTTATCGAGAAATGTTCTTGCAAAAGACCAAATATATTCTTATTTAATTCGCGGAAGCAAAAAAGTAACTAAGGTTCTTAATACCTTTCAAGTTTCTCTATATTTAACAGAAAGAGGTCAACACAGATATAGAATTCTACAGCTGTGGGGGTCAATAACAACAATTTTAACGAATAACAAAGATATAAAAACAATAAACTTAGCAGAAACGACAGCTATAACCGAAATATAACTCATAAAAAACAAAGAAAACCTAACACAGAATTAATGCCAGAGCTAGAAATATTTCTGGCTGCGGTAAATGGTCACATTTTTTCAACCTTGGTTTTTTAGGTTATATTCAATGTAAGCTATTAATTGATATAATATTTTTTTACATAATAATTTGATTGAAAATCTTGAAACTTAATTATATTATTGTCAAATATTGGACAACAACATACAGAATTAACGATTAAAACAAAAGTATATTAAAGAAGGTTTTTTTTTTAATTATATTAAAATTAACACCGTAAATAAAATTCTTGCTTTTGCGGATGGAGTAGGAGGTATAACTAACGATTTTAAAGAGCCTTGATTACAACGATAATATATAAGTACATACATAAAGCATACAACAAAAAAAAATTAAAATTCACCCTTTTATGCAATTTTTTCACCCAATTGGAATAATAATTGTATCTTAATATGTTCTCCCACTTGTTATACTAAAGCTTTAGCGCCTGTAAAAGCTTTACGATTATTTTACGAGCCATTATCGATGTTTCATAATGCGAACGCAATTGTTGGGAGATTTCCTTATAAGCAAACGCCCACCTACCATTGACATGTCGACGAACTCTCGCAGGGAAAGTTGGAATTAAAATGCGTAGATGCAATCTTTTAATCGTGTAGGTTGGAATATATTTTGGCAATGTGTGAAAGTGTGGGTTCCACAAGGTAACTACTTACTCTGGGTTACCTTGATTGAATTTATTGTTTTCTTTCAATTGGAGAAGATAGATAATTATAGCCGTCGTAGTGAATTTATTCCGGTCCGATCCCCCAGTTTTTATCCCCTAGGGGATCAGTTTTATTTTAAATTATTTTTATTGCGATCTGATCCACCTTCTAAAATATGAGGGATCCGATCGGAAATGCAAAATGTATTTAGTGGATCAGACAGGAATTAAACAATAATAATAAACAGCAGCGATCGGCTTTGGGAATCGCCCACCAGAATAGCCCACGTGGTGACGGGTGTACCTATATAAAATATAAGAAAAATGTGTGAGAATAGAATAGGGTCGGTAGTTTTTTTTTATCTCTCAGTTTTCACTGTGAGGTATTTGACTTTTAATAAAGTCATGTAAGTATGTAGGTTTAATTATTTTGCGCATAATATATGATAGCAACATTTCGTTTGTATAATAAGCAGTTAATTATGGCTTATGTTAGCTCGCCTGTTTTCCTCGAAGACGTAAGGAGAGGTATACGAGGCATGCCTTTTGAAGTTTTGTCGTTTGAAGAAAAAAACACAACTAGAACCTTATAATACTTTTTATTGTTTTTCAAAGTATTCACCACGTAGCTTAATATACTTTTCCATTCGCTCAAACCAGTTATTATAACATTTAAAGTGGGGGTGTTCAAAATGGCTGACTTGAAAGCGTCGACTGCTTCTTCACCGGACTGGTACCTTTGACCACTTTGACCTTTGAAGACTTTTCTTAATTTTAGGAAATGTAAAGAAATCGTTAGGGCTTAGGTCAGGACTGTATGGAGGATGGTCAAGAATTTCTACTTTTTCCTGCTTCAAATACTCAATCGTTTGACGAGCGCTGTGTGAGCTTGCGTTGTCGTGGTGCAGGATGATGCGTCGCTTTGAGTTAGATTTTCGAAGTTCGGCGATGACTTGTGGTAAACAAATATATTATTTTATTAGTTATTTTTTATACCTCGGGAACTCGAACTGATAGAAAAAAACCGGTAACATTTTTGATATCACCATGTAAGTATACTTAAAATCAGGTCTAAAATCCCCGGCACCAAAATCGTTGTAGGCCTTTGTAATATGAACCCGAAACTGTCCCGTTGTCGGCCGCGGGCCTCGTCTCAAACTAAAAAAAATGGTAAATAACACTTTCAATTTTGATGTTTTGTTATCGCCTTGAATTCGTAAATCAAAAATCTAATTGTGGCGTCTGAGGTCTTGCGTTATTTACGTTACATTTTGTATAAAGCAGAGATGGGCAAAATGTAATCAGATTAATGTCAATAGTTACGATTACATTTTTCATCTTCAATCATGATTGAACATTACAAAATGTAATCGTTATCATTATTCGGATTACTCAAAGTACACCTGTATATTGCCGTTGTATTTTTGGTCTCAATGTATGTATTAATGCTGGTATTTGCCCAATAAGTTGCGTTGCGGGCGAGTCTATCGCACTCTTTCAGGCACATCATCCTTTGTTTTTTTAGGTTTTTTCGGATGTGGAGGCTTCCTCACAATTTTTTTCTTTACCATTAAAAAGTATATCAACTTAATTTCTTATTTATGTAACAACTTACTACCCTATACTGCCTTTAAAGAACTTGCATGTTCTTAAACGATTACACGATTCCAATAACTTTTACCGGCGATAAAATGAAAATTTATTAAAAGCAATTCCGTTGAATGCATTCACTAGCACGACACAGCCTGTTCACGATAGGTTGTTTACTATACCAGAGCCCTTCGCTATAACCAATTGGACACGTAGCGTGGCAAGTTACGATAACCCCATGAAATTTCGTACTCCAATGGCATATATAATACCATCGCACAGTCATTTTACGAAGTTATCGCAATGCACCGCATTTGATCATAGTGACAAAGCCCTTCTTCACTACGATCAAACGCGTTTCGTGTAGCAGAACTTAAAAAAAAACAAGCTTTTAAACCGAAAGCACGACGGCGATACCATGCTCAGTTAGAGTTCCTATGGCTACTTTCCGGCTATATCATCAGAAAAAAATCGTAACTGCATGTTAGTGTATTGACAACGAAGTTATATACGGATTTCAAGTTTCAGCTCAATCGATTATCACCAAGTGCTTGCAAAATGGATCTTAAAATTTGGACCAGAAAGACAGACATACGGCGATATAACAAAGGAAGTTGAAGAAAAAAACGTAGTGTCTATGTCCATGAGTTTAATTATAAATCAATAAGGTGTACCCAACACTTCGTTCACGTTATTTTCAGGCGTGTTTTCACACCTTTAAGATTTTTTTTAGACAAAAGGTAGCCCATGTCTTTTCCATGGATAGAATCTATTTTTTTGCCGAATTTGGTCAAACCTGTTTAGTGGCTCAAAACAATCAGAATCGTCAATTTAACAATAATACAATAATTTGCAATAGTCCTTGCACTTGCTGGATCAGTTCGCTTTTTATGTTTCCTCATTTACAGCAATTAATCGCAGCAAGTAACTTACATAAAATTACCTTCTCGCAAAGGGCCTCTACCTGTTGGCCCTATGTTCCCATGCAAGCCTTTCAAAGGCCCGGGTAAAGCTCGTGAATCTCAGCATTGGTCACTTACAAAAAGTTATTTATGTTTTTAAGTCCTGTTATGATTTAGTAATGTTTTAAACGATTTTAAAGATAGGTTTGCATTTGTTTAGTGTTCCAAAAACAGCGCTTGACATCCGAATAAATAACCCAAAAATAGTGTTTTTAAATCGACTAAAATACGATGACTTACCAAAAACCAAATTCATATCTAATAATTTTACAACGGAATATTCCGTAAACATAATAATGCACATGTAATACCTTATCACATCATAGTGTGCAATGATAATAATTTAAAAAAGATTTTATATTAAAATTATTTACTTTGCCCAATCTCGTAATATGTACAAGAATAATGTCAATATACATACATCACACTTTTCCTTGTCTGCTATCTACGTAAGTAAATATGTTACGTTTGCAGAAAACATGAGCGCTTTCTATAAAATATATAACTTGTCTATATTGGACATCGTGAGCGCGGAAACAGTATAAAATTGATCTACCCATATAATAATAGCCCTGGTTAGAAACTGTCCCATCGTAGGGCACGGGCCTCCTCTCAAACTAAGAGGGCTTAGTCCATAGTCCACCACGCTGGCCCAGTGCGGGTTGGCAAACTTCACACACCTCCGAGAAACTCTTGGCCATGCAGGTTTTCTCATGATGTTTTCCTTCACCGTTAAAGCAAGTTATAATTTTTTTTTAATACGCTTATGCTTTCTAAATGAAAGAGGTGCGTGCCTGGAACCCAAGACCTCTGACTTTGCAGTCCAACGGTCTAATCACTAGGCTATCACTGCTGCTATCCATAGTAGTACGCACATACACGCGTACGCACACATAGACAGCCATAGAAAAAAAATTAAAAACATCCAACACAAAAATAATTAAAAACATCCAAAAACAGTCCTCACGCACACATAGTGCGTAACTGAGGCGGCTTTTTGACGCCATTTTTGTTAGCAATGCTCAGTCCAGACAAGTTTTAGTCTAAGACTCTATCATTGTAGGCTTTCATAGATTAATGCTTTCTCGTATAGTTTCAAGATAAAAGGGCTTAGCACAAAAAGATTGATGCTAGCGTAACGCTAGCAAGTAAGCGTGCTGTCAGGTTAGTAAATTTGTAGTGTAAGAAGTATGGCAAATTAATTCGCTACCGTCACGGTAAAGTCAATCTTTACGTGCAAGCCCCCCTGTACACCTCTTATTTCTATTTGTCGTTAAAATCGACTAGACTAGTAATAGCATTTGACACCATCACTTGGACTTTCTTTTAACAGCCTGTTGAAGTTCATTTTCCTTTGTCCATATTCTTTTATTTTTTTAAAGATTTTTCGAAATGGTCGAAGTGATAATTTTAATGGATCTATACTGTCGCAACCCTATATTACTATGGACATAACAAACGATCTTTATAGCAAACGTTCGCAGTAGACCTCTGACCCAAATGCGTGACTGGAACAAGTCAAATGATACATAATTGGGCATTCGGTTAATGAGTTTCGAAGGGAATGGGTTGCACGGTCGGGTACTAAATACGTAAACGAGCAATACAGAATATATAATATAACAAAAATTCAGTTCAATTTAAACATACAATTATAACTAATTAATATACTTTATATTCAACGCTACTTTACGTTCCACTTAAGGAATTTTGTTATAATTTTTCTTCTCCAGCGAGATAGGTAACTATACAAAATTGATAAAAATATGATATTATAAGTCAAAAAGTAGAAGGTAGCTTTTAATAAAAAAATATACATAACCCGATTTGTATAAATTACACTGTACCTCTTACCGCTATGTCGAATATTATTCATAACTTTTTATCTATCTATATCTATCATCACGCTAGATCCCTTACGGGGTAGGCAGAGAGTACAGAGTTCCAACAGGCTCTTTCCTTACATACCTCTCTGGCTTCCTCTACTCTCATAGTTCGTCTCATACACGCTCGCCGGTTACGAAGACTCCTGACTTGTCCTTCAGATAAGACCCGGTCTATTTGGTCATGGTAAGATAGTCTAGGTCTTCCCCGGTACCTACATCCTTCCACTTTCGCATTGTATATCATTTTTGTCATTATTTCTTCGGACATTCTTTCTATATGCCCGAACCAACGGAGCATACCCTTTCACATCTTCACACCGATATTCTCTTTCATACTTATTTGCTTTCTTACTACGCTGTTGCGAATACAGTCGGTCAGCTTCACACCGCACATCTTCCGCAGAGCTCGCATTTCCACCGCATTTATCCTACTTTCATTCTCCTTCTTACATACCCAGCTCTCGCTGCCATATAACAGCGTTGGGACAAGCACTCCATTATGTATGGCCAGCTGCGCCTTTCGGCTTAAGTGCCGGCTCCCAAGTAGCTTTCCCATCGCGCCATTCACTCTGTTCCCTGCACTCACTCTTCTCTCTATGTCAGCGGTGTATTTTCCATCCTTACTGAATGCGCATCCAAGATATACAAACCCATTCACTTGCTCCAGCACATCGTTCCCAACCACAATCCTTGCATTCGTTCTGGTTTCTTCCCGTTCAAAAACCATAATTTTGGTTTTCTTCACATTCAAATGTAAGCCATGTAAGCCATGTCACTTTTTATCACAGACATATAATACAATTTTCATCTAAAGTGACGTCCCTCCATCAATAAAAAAGAAAAAATGGTTATGACAAAATGTAGCAGCTTTTAATAAAAAAATACATTTCCCATTTGGCAGCGAACGACCGGCGTGGATCAAAACGACAGTGTTTTATTGCCAGCCTTAATACCTCGCATGCACGCCAGTGTGACCTGTGCATATTAAAAGGATATAGAATACCATAATAGGGTTGTCAAGTAACAATTGGTTCGTATCGAGTTCATGATTACAATAAACTTATGCGTTGAAAATATTCACGATTGAGAACATCATAAATCGTGAAATAATCGAACATATTTAGACTAGGGTAGCTGAGTTAAACTTTTGTTTGAGTTTAGGTACAATAATATTTAACCTTATTATTAGTAATTAAACTAAGAAATCTATTGCATGCATTTGGAAACACCGTTTAAAAGCATCAACGACGGCTAGAAGGGACAGAAAAAGTAGAATTTAAGACCATGCTTGGTAGTAACTTAGTAAGTCCTGGTAAATAGCTTTCATCAGTAGGCCGAATGATCCTGTAGCATAAGTTATAAACTTTCAATACTGTATGCGTTTATTTTGTATGGAAAACAATTACAGTGCTCTTAATAAATACCGAACAAAAAATCTGTGTTGAGGTTGGCCGTACACGATGTAAGCAATAAATCATCTTTATCTTTGCCAATTGCTATACTATCCATCTAGATTTTGAAAAGTAATTAGGCACAAGAAGAGCATTAAGACAACAACATCTTAGAGCAGAGGCACCCTATTATTGCTTTTATGTAAGATTTTAGCAACATACTCAGATTTGCAAGAATGTGGCAAGATTGTGCGATTCCCATATTTTTTACAATGAGTTTATATTAAGTACTTTTAATTAATTAACATTACTATGAGAGTGGATAAAGCGAGAGACGTCTTTCAGAAAAGAAATGGTTGAAACTTCTTTTTTCTTTATGTACTCTCTGGTAATAAGCTCACCCCCTATTACATTGGGACCTAATATTAATCTTCTAATCCATCTTTGCGTCTCCCTCTAGGAGAATATAGGCGACGATACGATAACGATGTAAAATATAAATTTACATTATAACATATATCATAGTAAAAAGATTGAAGAAAGCGAGAGAGGTTTATAAGGAAAGAACCTCTTGAAACTCAGTACTCTCTGCCTTCCGCGCAGAGGATCTGGCATGATGATATAGATAGATTGTCAGGAATTTGCATTGCAATAAATTTAAATTACATTCATTTTATTGTACTACATATCACTTTGATAGCCCTAAAGCTAACATAATACGTATTATTCGCAAAGCTTAGGTGGCTCAAGGCTCCCTCTGGTACAGGCACACGCAAATGTGGATTGTATTAGCTCGCCCACTCTTGCAAAGCTACATTTACTAAAATTTATGCACTGAACATGTACCAGTAGGTCGTTTGATACATAAAATAAACTATGCGACAAGAATACACAATCTAATATTGAGTTTAGAGAATGAAATGTGGAGACATAAATAGGTACATAGGTAAGTGAAATGTAAATTTCTTTTCAAATTTTTTTTTTTTTTAATTAAAATGTTCAATAAAAACAATATTTATTTAATTATGCTATGAACGAAAGAACATATTGGAACTATGTACTCTCTGCCTGTCTACCATGAAACTTAGAATTATGCTATAGGTTAGTACACCTATCCCCAAACGGGGTAGGCATACAGCCTACGTTGTGAGTTAACAATAACTATAATAAATTAATGTTTAATTAATCAGATGAATTTTATTTTAAATTATTATGGAATCATTAACCAAATCTAAATGGTTTGGTTGATGAATTGGGTGCACGCAAATCTTTATTTTTAAAGGAAAACCAATTTTACCTACTAATAAAGGACATTGTTCTGCTCCTATACATGATTTGCTCCAGAACCAACAGCAATGAAAAAATACTTGTATGATTTCAAATCACCCATAAATTCTCTTAAGGTATTTATTATTACAATATTGCGATTAGAGTTTGTGATATAGAATTTACATACAAGCGGGGGAATCGCAATATTGCACAAAAAGTATTAGATTTTGAGGTTATAATTCAGTAGCCATTAACACATAGGAGGTTATATATTGTGTGTGTTGGCATTTAGTAAAGATGTCGGCGACTTCGATATAAGTACTTACAATTGAAATATTCGTTTTAGATTGCAAATTGTCCGTTAGATATTAGCCATTATTTTAATAAAATAGATAAATAATGATGGCATGGGTCAAATGTTTGTTGGTTCTGGGGCAATTTTCGACTATGTCCTTTTGTATAAAGAACATCTTTAGCAAACATTACATTTTGCTGTCAAATCGTTAAAAAAAAACGATTGTTCATTATTATTTGATTATTTGTCCTAAAATGGTGGTGTTTTCTGGCGGAGTAGTATTAGGCTTACAGCAAATTTGCAAAAATTTAGTGATTTTTCGACGAATTGGCTGGCTACACTCATTTCTTCAGGTTAGTAGTTAGGGTAGTTTCAATTATAATAAAGGATTTGGATGTTTGGTTAATCCAACAAAATCGCAAGCTCTTATTGTTCGTGGCAGGCATTTCTACAATCTGCTGGACCATCAATCTCTCCCCCCAATTATTTATGACTCTGTCCCTATACCTTAAACCACCAGTGCGAACAATTTAAGCGTGTATTTAGACTGCTATCTTTCCTGGAGCACTCACATTGCGGAAGTCAGCAGTAGGGTATACTTCTCGTTCCAATCTTTTAAACGTCTCTAGAAGTTCTTGCATTTTCAAACGAGAATAAATTCTTGCCCATTTCTTTCCTTTTATCACTTTTAGACCATGCTGATGTTTGTTTTCTTGACGCTACAGAGGAACTTCTTAATAAACTCGAACGTCTGCAGAATTTATGCATCCGCTTCATTTTTGGTCAACGCAAGTATGGTCATATCTCTGAGTTCCGAATGAAAATGAAGTGGCTACCTATTCGGCGATGTCGGGATTTACATATTCTCACTCCTCTGTTCTTGGTTCTCCATAAACCTAATTCACCTAAATATCTTCGCCAACGCTTCGAATTTCTTATTCCTAGGAGCAGAACTTGTCGTACAGCTACCTCTCTCCTTCTCCGAACTCCTCGTCATATTTCCAGGCTATATGATGGCTCTTTCACTGTACGTGCGGTGAAACTATGGAACTGTTTTCTACATATCATACGCGTTAGCTGTTCTCTGGATGTTTTTAGATAAAGAGTTAAAGATCATTTCCTGTCCAATTGATATAAATTTTATTATATGATTTATATTTATAATTACTTAATATTTGTATAGGTATATATATGTATATAGGTGTATTTATTTATATATTTTCATGTAGTATATGAGTAATGTTGATTTATATATGCAGAGACTTCGGTTTGTGTTTTCATTTTCATCTTTGTCTTGGTTGTTTTTTTTTCTCTTAGAATTTATTGAATAATTTGTTGTACAATTGCCTTCATTTATACGCTAAATATTCTCATTTCACTTTAAGGTTAACTGGTAGACAACGCAAATTGTATATATAATTGTATCTGTAAGTATACTTACTAATTCGTGTTATTTTGTACAATAAAGAATAAAAAAAGCTTCATTGCAGAGATATTCTTTATACTTAAGGACGACATTACCCGGTATTCTATCATTAAAATATTGCACAATACAAAATTACTATATTTATACATTGAAATAATTAATTAATTAGTCATAAGGCCGCTTTATGCACTGAATTGTAAATTATGAGCTGTTTAGAAGCTTTTATTTTGCTTGCAAAGTTTGTTGTTTTTTTTTTGTTAATTTGTTTGTTTAAGACAAATCTGAATAGGTAAGCTGAATTTGTACCACATTCTCTTATCCTACGGAGTTGATATTTGACATGTTGGTTCAGTTCCAATGACAATACATTTTTATAGTAAGCGTGACCTGAATATACACCCACGATTGGCTCCAGACGAACGAATTCCTCAACGGACAACGGCTTAGACACGAATTTTTGAATTCACATTAAATATTGATTGGTCGTTTTATATTTCACCATTAACTGACTGTATAAAAGTTTGTTCTTAAAAATATTTTTAAAATAAAATTATAGCTACTGAGTAAGAATTGTGATTTTAATATCGAATATAAAACATTTCATATATGTACTATACATACTCACTAATCCGTACGTACACACTTCGACACTGACCCACTATAAGACTATCATCGTTATTGGACATGTAGTATTTAGACCAAGAGTTTGCATTGCAAAACAGGTAAGATTACAGCCTGTAGAGTGTCATTAGGTGATTTATCTTTATCTGCCTGCATGTCCGCTAATCTTCGTATGAACCAGTTAACGATTACTCGTTAGATGAGATACTTACATAGGCACATAACGGCTAGGTACGACATTACATTTCTGGGTATAACGCCAAAGGGGACTCGGGCCAAAAGGGATGAAGGTAATTCCTACTCAACTAAATAAAAGCTTGTTAAAAAAGAATGTTCCAAAATAGTCGCTACAAAAGGGACTATTCAATATCAAGATCAACTTAATTACTAATTATGGTTGGTAACGATGTGCTGGAGCAAGTGAATGAGTTTGTATATCTTGGATGAGCATTCAGTAAGAGGGGGTGCAGGGAACAGAGTAAATGGAGCGATGGGAAAGCTACTTGGGAGCCGGCACTTTAGCCAAAAGACGCAGCTGGCCATACATAACGAAGTGCTTGTCCCAACGCTGTTCTATAGCAGCGAGAGCTGGGTATGTAAGAAGGAGAATAAAACAAGGATAATTGCGGTGGAAATGCGAGCTCTGCAGAAGATGTACTGAGTGAAGCTGAGCGACCGTATTCGCAACAGCGTAGTAAAAAAACGAGTAGGAATGAAAGATAGTATCGGTGTAAATATGAGAAAGAGTATGCTCCGTTAGTTCGTGCATATTGAAAGAATGCCAGAAGAAAGAATGATAAAACAGATATACAGTGCGAAAGTGGAAGGATGTAGGTACTTAGCAAGACCTCGACTATCTCACCATGACCAAATAGACAGAATTTTATCTGAAGGACACGTCAAGAGTCTCCGTAACCGGCGAGCGTGCCAGAGAAGTATGTAAGGAAAGAACCTGTTGGAACTCTGTACTCTCTGTCCATCCCGTAAGGAATCTGACGTGATGATATAGATAGATAAAAGATCAGCTTAAAAAAAACAAAAATCATGGCACACCTACAATCCCCAAGCGGGATTAACAGGGGTGCACTGTGCACCACTTTCGCCGATGATGTTAGGTTTCATGCCATTATACTGGGCACAATGTGAGACTCCGGACTGATACTAGTAATTTGACCATCTAAAAATTGAACTTTATCCAACCTAGAATTCAAACTGAGGACCTCATGATCCCTACACACATTCGCTACTTGACCAACAAGGCAGTCCTAAATGAGAAATATAAAAAAAACGGTTTATCACCTATCTTTAAAAACAGCAAATGTGTAGCGGCACAAATGTGTAGCGGCGTCTGTGCACGTTGATAATATTTATATCAGTGGGAATGGCGATACGAACGGAAACCGAACAAGTGTAGAAGTGGATTTTATGCCTGATACTGGCTGATGTGAGTGACTATATTCACCCTACGACGGCGTGGTCCTACTAAGTCCTATCGATTGGAACACATGATTTTTTTCAATTTGATTCATTGGACTAAAAAGAATCACGAATTTTCATATTCCGATTGATTGGATTATGGGAAAACGAGTATTCATGGTTCGGCTTATCGGACCATGAGTATGTATCGAAGTACCTAAAATCTGACATTTCAAAAGGACTTTTTTCAATATTGGAAAAAATAATTAGTGTGTGTAGTTCAATTACGGATTTATTCGGTTATAATTTTAATTAAACAAAAAGGCGGCTAACGAAAGGAATGTATCGAGGAAATGTGAGTGGAAGTGTCGGAAGAGGTCGCCCAAAGAAAACCTATCACGACCAAATTAATGGTCTCTTTAAAAAGGGTGCGTAGCTCTCTTAATCGACGGAAATGCATGAAGAGATGTATGAATGTAGATGTAACGAAACAGGTGTGTCAGAATCGTTGTAGGTATGTAGCTTACTGTAGTCTCTGCCTATTCCAGTGGGAAAAAGGCGTGAGTGTATGTATGTATGTTAAACAAACTCCAACTTAAGTATGAATATGATGGTTTTTTTTCTGCTAATCACGTTACGATGTGTTACGTTAGTATCTGCTCGGTACTTCAGCTCCGCAACCCGATTTCACCCGTGCCAAATATTGCAGGAAAACCGTCAAGCAAGACTTATGAGTACCTTAACAAAATGAAAATCTCTATGTGATATCATTCCCTAAAACCGCGAAATTACGGTCACACCATCTGCGCGATATCTAGACGAATGCAGAAATAAACCAATCTTAATATGATTATGACCGCGCCGTACGAAGTCCGTAATGATGTGGGTAAACATTATTATTAGCCGTAAAATTGGGCCGAATCGCACCATAATAAACCGCTTGCGAAGCCTCGTCCCAGGTTGTTAAATATTATCTAAAATTGCAGCCCATATGCCCGTCAGAGATACGGAACATTTTTAAATAAACGCGTACTCAAAATATGTGTTTGGCGAAAAAAGCTGATGTTACTTTTTAGTTGATTTTGGTTCTGTATATGTTTGAATTTTGGTCTGTCATACTCCAACACGCAAATTCAGTGCGGATTGGTGGCCACCTGCAGTTGGAAGTTAACAAACGGCCTTTAAGTCTTCCAGCTTGATTTCTGAGAGAAAGCCTTTGCTCAGTGGGTCAGTATATGCTGACATGCTTATTATTGTTTGGTGTGTAGTTAAATGGAAAAATGCTTTGTAAGTAAGCATGCATTCACTTAATCTACATCACACCTTAAATATACACTAGGTAGGAATACCGGTTTTGAAATCCAAAAACCGATTGGTTTGGTTACCATTTGGTAACCATAAGTGAAATTATGCTTTTTGTAACAGATGTCCATAGCGCAAGATGATAAACCGGATGTACTTAATTAAAAGGTCTGTCTTTTTGGTGCGGTTTTTGTGTTGATTATATAATCTATCTAATATCATCATGCCTGATCCCTTGCGGGGTAGGCAGAGAAAACAGAGTTCCAACAAGTTGTTTCCTTACATACCTCTCTGGCTTCCTCCACTCTCATAGTTCTTCTAGATTCTTGACTTGCCCTTCAGATAAGACACGGTCTTTTTAGTCATAGTCTAAGTCTTCCCCGGCATCTATATCCTTCCACTTTCGCATTGTAAATCTGTTTCATTATTCTTTTTTACGACATTCGTTCTTTATGCCCGAACCAACGCAGCAGACTCTTTCTCATTTTTACAATAACTATCTTTCATCCCTACACGATTTCTTACTACCTGTTGCGATTACCGTCGGTTACCTTGACTCCGCACATCTTCCGCAGAGCTCGCATTTATCCTGCTTTTATTCGCTTTACAACTCTCACTGCCATATAACAGCGTTGGGACAAGCACTCCGTTTGCCAGCTGCGCCTTTAAACTTAAGTGCCGGCTTCCAAGTAGCTTTCCCATCGCACCATTTACTATGTCAGCGGTATATAATCTATTTATTATAAAACTTAGTAAACGATAATCGTACTTAGTGGCATGCCATTGGAGATGCCAAAATCCAGCAACTGCTGGGTATAGGCTATGGTTCTGGATATACATACAGTCTACGGACTACTAAAGGCTGATGATGGTGATTTTAAAACTGTAACATATATGACGACGTAAACTTTACACTGGCGGGATTAGAAAGATGGGATTTTTCGCAGGAGTTCCTTACATAATGCAAGTGAGCATCCAGAAAGAATTTTAGAAAATGTATATCTTAAGGTATATGTAAATATATGTTTATAAGTTGTTAGGCTGGTACAACTTGGCATCATCATGTTCATAATTTCATTCCTACTTTTCCTTATAAACGCTAACTTCCGTACTGAATACATCTTTATCTAGATACTGATGTCACAGTTTATGCTACACTATAATTACGTATTCCTGCATAACTAGTTAATGCTATCGAGTCAGTAGTAACCATGCGTGATAAATTTCACTTACTCATGATCCTAATTTGCATGGTCGCAAAAGCAGAATGTTTTTACAAGATTTTATATAACTTGCAATGTTCGTATGTCTGTCTGTATGTCTTTCCGGTTCAAATCTTGTGACCCATTTATCAAGCACTTGTAGTTATCCGATTGAGTTGAAATTTGGCACACTTATTTAAGTTAGGTGACAATGCAATAATAAAATAATATGGTACGATAGAGCTGCTCTGAAGAACATGTAAACTATACAACATGATCCCCTCGTGTTTAGACTTGTTAGATTGCTATTGACAAGTACTATACAACCAAACAGTGTTCAGGGTCTGATGATGAAGCCGAGAGGAGGCCGATGGAACTACCAAACTGCTCAATATAACCCCACCGCGTTTGGGCTCGTTAGATTTGTCTTGTCGAGCACCTTATACCCGATGGTGTCCAGGGTCTGATGATGGAGCTGGAAAGAAACCATAGGAACTCTTCAACTAAGCATGAACTTCGTTGTGTTTTTGCTACAAAAGCTTGTTTTTAAAAAGGTCTATTTTAATTAAAATTATTTGTAACCAAGACTTCTTGGGTCAACGAAAATCTTTTTCGGCACTGCTAATATTTGAACTCTTACTATGGGTAAGTTTAAACATAACTTAAAAGCCGTATGACATTTCGCGCGGCCAGATTTATGCATCGCGTTTGCGCACTGTTTGGCATAACCCTTTGCAACGCACGTAAGTAAGTATGAAAAGACTGTATATTTTTTATCTGTAAGAAAACCAGTTAAATCTTTGCGTGCCACGTCGTTGAGATAACAGATAACAGATAAGAAGATTATAAAAAACGTTAAA
Organism: Phalera bucephala; assembly: GCA_905147815.2. NCBI lineage: Eukaryota > Metazoa > Arthropoda > Insecta > Lepidoptera > Notodontidae > Phalera > Phalera bucephala. The sequence continues at coordinate 16,014,475 of LR990625.1, forward strand.
ACGTAATTATGTTTGAGACTCGTTTTGCAATGACAAAATTGTGGTAAAGATAAATAAGCACGGAGATTAAAAAGATAGTATCGGTGTAAAGATGAGAAAAGGCATGCTCCGTTGGTTCGGGCATATAGAAAGAATGCCAGAGGAAAGAATGACAAAACAGATATACAATGTGAAAGTGGAAGGATGCAGGTACCGGGGAAGACCTAGACTATCTTATCACGACCAAATAAACCGAGTCTTATCTGATGGAAAAGTCAAGAGTCTCCGTAACCGGCGTGCGTGTATGAGACAAACTATGAGAGTCGAGGAAGCCAGAGAGGTATGTAAGGAAAGAACCTGTTGAAACTCTGTACTCTCTGGCTACCCCGCAAGGGATCTGGCGTGAGGTTATAGATAGATAGATAGATTAAAAAGCGGTTCTTTGTATTGTTATAATTTATTTTAGAAAGTTATATAAAATTGTATTTTTCGTGTCTTTTCTTCTTTTCATTTGGTTTATTGATTGCTATGTAAGTATATAGTCAGTCATACGTGATTGTAATGATGAGTTAGAGTAATTAAAACCGAAGGACTCCTGCCTTTTCGATTACAACGTATCAGTCAGATCGATATTTTTCCTTGAGGATCTATCTTGGAGAGTTTTGAATTAATACTACTTAATTTATTATACATACCTTACACATTAATTAATTTAATACAACCGTAAGAAAATAACTTCTAGAGAAATATTTACTATTTAAAAGTTGGTACCTATACTTGAGTCAATAAGTCATATTATTATTTGCATACTTACAGCGATTTAAAATTATATTGCAGGACCGTAGAAGATTTAGTTGTGTTTTGGAAAGACGGTAATATTCCTTTCTTTTTTAAATTAAGTATGTAATTGTATTGTGACATTGCAAATTCTAAAAAAACAAATAAATACTTAGAAGATTGTTTGATAAAGTGCTCGGTTTGTTTATCTTGACTCGATGTAGGATTACAATTTGAATGAAAAGTATCTGTATGTAGACTACTTTAGTTAAGAGTATGTTTTTGCAATTAAAACAATTTGTTCATACTCAATTAGTGATGCTCACCCGTTCAATTGTTATAACCTTGTTGTTACCAGCGCCGTAACAGGATAATTAGTCAATTGTCAGAATGGTGTTGTAACTGAATTTAGGTGAAATGGTAAAATAAACGTATTTATACGTAAATACCTACGTACTATGCACTTGGCTGATGTGTCCGTTCATTTAAATTTGAATCTCCAAATCCGAGCAGAAAAGAACCAATCGGTGTGTGTATGTGTGATGGCCGCGAGGCCTTTACAGCTTCACCGGACTTAAGGGCGAGCGTGCAACCACTACGCTCGAGCCAGAAGGGCAAGGGGCGACCTACTCGAGGGCGCCTTGAAGAGGCGCCCTCGGTTGGGACAGTCGCTGTGGGGGGACGGGGTGCATTACTAAGTGCACCGGTCAACCGCCGGCTATGAGAGGGAATCTACGACTACGTCGTCGTCGCCCGTATTCTGAGCGGAAAGAAGGGATGACAAAGCATCGGGGGGATCGGTGAGAACATGTCGCGGCCGGCGGTGGCGGCAGGGGTCGGGGGGGTTCGCGTAACTTTTGTACCGGGATTGGATGCAGGAAGTCGCCAAATATCTATACCGAGGAGGTCGCATTTTATGTACGGTTGTCTTTTTGAGCATAAACGGACAAAGGCTTCGACGCAGATCGACGACAGTCTTTTAAACTTAATAATATTTATTTAAAACGGTAACTCGAAAATAGAACTTTAAATATAAATTGTCAAGCTTCCATTTAGCATAATAACAGTGAAGAGAGGAAGTTAAGACTAGACGGTCGTGACGGAACAGCGCCGGAAATATTTCCGGCGAACTACTGGCGCAATGTGCGCGGGCGTGCCGTGTGACGTCACACGGGAACTAGTGATGTCATGCTTTATGTAAAAAAATGTTATTTTTAAACATAGCATATATCTTCGGCCGAAAGATGTCCAATTCTGGACAAGGCCTTCTCCGGAGATCGCCACGACGACTGGTTTTTTGCTATACATACTAGGAATTAATGTAGTATCGTGTTTAGGAAATAAAATAATACTAGACCATAATAAATATTCGTTGGTCACATAAAGATCTGTCTCGTGGAGGAACCGAATCCGCGACTACTTCGATACGATCGCGAAGCGGCCTACTTCTCTAAGCATCAGAATCAGAATAATTTTTATTCATGTAAACCATTATAGTATTAATGAACCGTCAGAGAAATAACAAAGACTACCATTACTATAGTATTTTTCACATAAGATGGGTAGTGACATTTCTAATTGCCAAACGAAATAATATTTAATTCAATGGTGTTCAAGGCATAAAACCATAAGTATAGAAACGGGTCATGCCGCTTATTCCTATTGAATAAAGTATAATTTTGTTTGGCAATTAAAACTGTCACTACTCACCCTATGTGAAATATACTATAGACCAAGCAGACGTCATATAATTTACTTAGTAAGCATGAACTGATTGACGTGAGCATAGCTCTATCGAGTTAATCTGTTCTTTTCACACTAAATAAAGATGAACGTGAATGTTTCAAGCTTTGCCCTCTGGTCGCGTTGAAAGATAATGTGCTACTAATATTATAAACTTATTTCTGTCCGTGACTTCGTCCGCGTTGCCATTAGACAGGAACCTATAATATTTTTCACATAAGATGGGTAGTGACAGCTCTAAGTGCCAAACGAAATTAATATTTACTTCAATGATATTAAGGCATAACACCATAAGTATAGAAACAGATCATACCTCTTATTGTCATTCAATAAAGTATAATTTTCTTTGACACTTACAACTGTCACATTAGCCTTCCTTCATGAAAAATACTATAACAATTTTTCGGAATAAACATAGGATACTTTTTATACTAGAAAAATGTTAGGTTCCTGTCTAAAGTCAAAACGGATAAAGTCGCGGGCAGAAACTAGTACAAAATAATTGTATTTGCAAAACTAATTGAAAATTAACAGTCATTTTACTGTCTGCAAAAGCGCAGTATTATGAGTGATTATTTTTTTTTTAACAAATATAATTAATTAAAACAAACTAGGATGTAATAAAATAACACTGGCCCTATCTTGTTACATACTGATATAACCGTCACGCCTTTATTCCCCAAGCGAGGGTAACAGAGGTGTACTGAGTACACGCACTTTTCGTCGACGATGTTAAGTCCCATGTAATAGGAGGCAAGCCTATTGCCATATACCGGTCACACCTCCAGACTTCGGACTCATACTGGGAAGTTTTTTCGTTATAAAAACTACGTTTGCCCGACCTATAATTTGATCCCAGGACCTCATGATCACAAAGCGATGCGCTTTGCCGCGAGGCAGTCACAGACCAACGAGGCAGTCACCTGATATAATATTAACATAATTACTTTGTTTCGGCATCATGTTGAATGCGGTCTTTCGAATCGATTAGAAATTGCGATGCTTTTAAATTACCCTTATGGGATATGATGGTGAAGCTTCGTAATTTAATAGGACATGACCTTCATGGGGCCATGGTTGTCAGTTCACTAACGAGCCGTGTGCCACAGCTAGTGAGATAAATCTTAAGTTACACATGAAGACTGCGGTCAATAGAGGGTCGCGAGGATTAGCCGGTTTCATATTGGATTACAATCTAATATGATCTTATAAAATTTCAAGGGATCATGCGAGTAGTTTGTTTTTTTTCTGGTCGTAACTTCGCTGTATAGTCTGACATTTTACTTAAGCTAAATCTTTCAATAGGTTAAAAATCCTACGGAGTTGAAATTAAGAGGTCGTTGAATTTCGATGATAATACATTTTTATGGTAAGCATGATTCCATAATAGCCATTAGCATAGACACGAATTTTGTATAAAAGCTTGTCTCTAAACGCCAACTGAACGCCACACGCCCACACCTCAGATGTTAGAAATACCTAAAAGACTTTTAAATTGCTAGACTACAGTTCATGTCTTTAAGGAAAAGGGTAGTTTCTAACATGAAGGTGATCATGCGATGTTTTCTTCCATACGATATTATGCTAGAATTTAAACAGCAATATGTAACTAAATAAGCATAGTGTAGCACTATGCTGAGGTGGTTTGGACCATTACAACAACTTGTATATAAAAATCACAAAAATGCTGCTATTTATACTCGTAGGTAAGTAAAATAAATATCATCATCATCATCATTTCAGCCTATACTTGTCCACTACTGAACATAGGCCTCCCCAATCACTTTCCAGCGTAACCGGTCCGATGCCACCTGCATCCAACGACTTCTTGCGATTTTCACAAGATCGTCGGTTCATCTGGCAGGCGGTCGTCCTACGCTGCGCTTGCCAATACGTGGTCTACATTCTAGAATCTTTCTGCCCCAACACCCGTCTGATCTCCGCGCTATGTGGTCCACCCATTGCCACTTCAGCTTACTAATTCTGAGGGCTATGTCGGTGACCTTGGTTCTTCTATGAAATATATTCATCCCATTTTCTTCCTTTCTTTGAGGTATAATGAGCGTGAAAGCTAAGTACGAAAACTACATTGTCTGTAAATTCCAATCCGTATTAACCGCATGAAAGATTACCCTCGTTCTTGGTTGAGTAAACGCGTTCGACACCCATAAAACGTTTAAGTGTTGGACTAAACTAGATCTCAGATTATACTCGGTTGAGTGGACCGAAAGCCCGACAAACTGCCCACGTTAACATGACTTCCACAGGTTGATGGATTGTCGTATAAACTTTTAACGAGCCATTAGCTTAAGCTATTTGTAACTCGAAATTTAATTTCAGATATCTCTATATCTCTCTATATCGGTAAAAACATATTTTCCCCGCATTAAGTCGAGATTTTTGTAGTTGCCTAACCGGTCAGTGTTTCGTGCAGTTCCAGCGAAAATTTCGCGGACAATTTATGCGTCTTAATACTGGTGAAGTGGATACAGAGAAGTCACAAAATACTAGGTTTAAGATTCGACTTTATAACCCTGAAAATTAGTTTGAATGAAGCCGCGCTGCTAACGATATAGCCATCCAGCACGGCTCTAGTCATCTGTGTGTGTGAATCACTAACCTCCTTGGAGATGATATATTTATTAAAATAAAAATATTGAACATAAAAATTATTCATGTGATGTGGTTGCGCTAATGTCATGGATTGTATTAAGTTTTAAATTATAGATAGTACCTACTTATTATGCTAACCTACAAATGATATTGACATTGTCAAATTGTAGAGTCACGATTAATTCCTAAATAAATATTTACCACACACGGCATGTACCACGTTCAAAATAATTCGCATAACTTTTATTTATTTACGAATGCAGGCTCACAATGTAACAACATTGTATTATCATCATCATCATCATCTCAGCCTGTACTTGTCCATTGCTGAGCATAGGCCTCCCCAATCACTTTCCAGCGTAACCGGTCCGATGCCACCTGCATCCAACGACTTCCTGCGATTTTCACAAGATTGTCAGTCTGTCTGTCAGGCGGTCGTCCCACGCTGCGCTTGCCAATACGTGTGTCTACTCTAGAATATTTCTGCCCTAACGCCCGTCCAATCTTCGCGCTTTGTGGCCTGCCCATTGCCACTTCAGCTTGCTAATCCTGAGGGCTATGTCGGTGACTTGGTTCTTCTACGAATCTTCTCATTCCTAATTCGATCACGTAGAGAAACGCCGAGCATAGCTCTTTCCATAGCTCGCTGAGCAACTCTGAGCTTTTTTATGAGTTCTATTGTAAGATACCTATTGTCAGAGACATTGTATTTGATGTTAGCTAATTAGTTCCTCTATGATTCCTCCTTCCTCCAAGATTTTTGGCTGACCACTAAACAATGCTTATTTTAAAGATACTCTTCAAATTTTTAAATTGCCACATATTTATGAAACGTATTAGTCTTATTTAACATATCAAAATCCACTTGAATAAAATATTATAATGCTGGTACCACAAAATAGGAAATCTAAAGTCTTTAACCCCGTATAAAGATCTATTATATTTTTCGCTAAGATAAAAAGTGAAAAAAACATGCCAGATTTAATAAAGAAAAGTTTAAAGAGTAAATGCCAACGATTTCACACCATTCCTTGTATAAAATTTGCACGAATACGATAATTGGACATTTTCGTTTCTTTGCTATTTGAATGTTGTAGATAATTTTCTACAAACCGTTACCCTGGGCGTAGTGTTAAAAATCATATATATGAGCCACCAGTGAGGAGAATATAAAAAAGAACGGGTGGATTTTTTTCAGAAATCGAATAGTAACATACAGTTAAATTACAAATGTTGTTTAATAATATCTTTAAAACTCAGTTATGTTTGTGAATTTGCTTTAATTTAAAAGTGCAAAAGACGATTCAAGTTTTTATAATAAGAATAGTTAAGCATGAACATTTAATTGTCGATTCTCTATTTTAGGTTAGTAATTATCTCATTAGTTGATATTTGTTATGTAAACTTTATCTGTATTTAATAAATAAAATCCTCTATTTTAGATGAATCACATTGTGTTATGCTTCAGGAAGAATATAACCCCTGATCTTATATATATATGTATGTATGCATGTACCTTAGCCTAAGACCTGCCGGGACTGAGCATCGCTAACAAGAAGGGCGCCTAAAGCGGCATCAGTTACACACTAATTACTATGCGCGATGCCAGTATTCGATTTTTTGGAAATATGTGCGTGCGCATGCGTGTGTACTACTCAAACTCAAACAATTTATTTTGTATAAGCCCTGCGGGGGCGCTTACAAATAGTAAATTTCCATTTTTTTTTTAATCTAATTAATCTACCATCGGATCGGAACGCGGCCTCCACTGAGAAGATCCGGCGAAGAAACTCAGCGGGTTTGTCTTTTTTATTTAATTCATTCAGTCATTTTTTGTAGATACAATGTTTATGTCACAATTAAATAGTTTACGATCTATCTCCGGCTTAATGCCTTACGACCGAGATATGAGACTAATGATTTATAAAAAGTGTCTAAAGGATTCCAGATGGACTAGTCCCTACAAGCAGCATCCTTTCACGAGTATTACTACTGGAACCGCCATCACTTCCTCGACCATATTGGAGGGAAGGGAGTAACCAGAAAGATCTATACTACAATTGATTTAACCTATGGGTAGATAAATCTTATGCTGATTCCGCGCGCGCGAAGCTCCACCTAGACAAATAATTCATCTAAGGCTACTATTTTGAGTTCTATGAACTTTGTAAGTAAATCGTCAAAGCATCCTTATAACCCCCTGGCGTCGTTTCCTCAACGCTAAAGGTCGGTACGTACAATGCGCGATGCAGACAGTATTCCCTTTCGCATGATGTCTTTCCATTTTGACCGATTTCTGGCAGTGTAAAGCGTCATGGACTTAAGTTTCTAGTGTTAAACGGATCTGGTCAGATCAACAGGTCGGGCTGCAGCCACTAGGTCTATTTTGTTCGATCTTCCTTGTGTCTTGGAATCTTTCTAGACTATCTGTGTTTTTGCGTGCGATATTACCGAAGTACTCGAGAATGCGGCGAAGACAGATCGATGTTAGTCTGGTCTCGATTCTTAGTTGACGCGTCCTTATAATAGCCTGGCTTAATTAGCACGCCAATTTTAGTTCGTTAATCCTTGGTGTGTCTATTATTCATGTTTTAATTCTAGCCATTTAAATGGATAGACTAGTGTGAATTAAAACAGAGTGCGACGGTTTTAAATAGTTTATAATTTTAATCTAATCTTGTAAGAGAATACATCTTCTTTTCGTTCGTTCGTTTGAGAAAAGATGTCTTCTCGTCGTTCGTTTCATCATCGTCAAGGGAGGAAAATAAATTAATAAGTATCAAATAAAATTGAGGCGCTCGTAGTGCTGTGAGACCGCGGTGTTCTTACCGCTCACCAAGGTTAAGCAGCGTTCGACTCGGTCGGCCTAAAATGGGTGACTGTTGTGGCATTTTCATATTAGAGGGTCTCCGTGCTTCGGAAGGCACGTTAAGCCGTTGGTCTCGGTTACCACTTATTGTGGTAGTCGTTCGGCCGAGTTGGAAGCGTTATAGGCGGCTTGATAAGTTACAACAGCAGGTGGCCACAAATCTGCACTGGGTCCGTGTGGTGGAGTATGACCTGAGCTCTCTCACCTCGATTTGTGAGAGAAGGCCTTTGCCTAGCAGTGGACAGTATAGGCTGATATTGTAGCAAATAATAGTATAAATGTTCAAAGAACTTATCGTCAAAAATACCTACAAACATTTAATACAATCGCAAGCATCAAAATAATCTATACAGGAAGGAAATCTTTCTCTAGCCCTTGATCTGATCACACAGTAACTGTGTCGTAGTTTAAATACGGTGCAGCTGTAAATAGTGTGGTATTTGCGCAATGCGACACGTCGAGGCACTGACCTTGCACTACTCGACATTCTGCACATCTGATGTAAACATTCTTTATAGACACGTCCTTTCGGATACTTGCCTACGTCATTACTAAAAACAAACTTTAAAAAAAGAACACACAGAGCGCCTTTGATCTCCTCTACCAATAACTTTTAACTATCCTGTCAGTATATTTTTTTGAAACTCTTACATTCTGCAGTCTGAATATTTTTTTTTATGTAAACATATGAGCTATTTATCACTGCTTAGGAATATATCAATATTTAATATTGTATAATATCTAATCCATTAACTATTGCTATACGTTTGTAAAGAAAAAAATATATAACGTGTCATATTATCTTGGCAAGTGTTTTCTTTGGTACAGTAAAAAAATAAATCTGGTAACACTTTCCAAATAATTACTTGTAAGCCACTTAAGGACAAGCTATAATTAAAAAAAAAGATTTAAATGTTCTTTCTAGTTAAATATACTTTAAGCAGTCGGTTTATTTATAATTTGGACTGACCTAATTAATAATTATCAATAAATTTATATCAACATAGTCCATTATATTATATGTAATCCATACAAATATATTACATAACATAATCGATACAAATTAAATTTAACTCATTAAGTGATTTCCAAATATACACACTTATCGGTAATTTATACGTTATGGTAACACTGCTATAGATCAAGGCCCATAGAGTATTGAATATCAAGGCTTAGTTAAAATGTCAACGACATGATTGGACGTAAACAGTTGGTACTTCTGGCGGCTTTTACTTGTTAGTGGGCAGTAAAAGGGAAGCTATAAACACGATGGTTTTGTGTCTTACCAAATTGCCACCTAATACTGAAGCGAGGGATTTGTTTCAGACTTTTTGCGGGGTTCAGAATTACGCGACACTTAAAGGAGGAATAAAAATTTGGAGTTATCTGTGTTGATACGTTATTTATTTGCATATCTGCCTTTGAGGAAAGAGTAGAATCAGAATATTTTTAATTCTTGGGAACCATTATAGTATCTACCAGCCGATTCCCGCGACTTCGCTCGCGTGGAACTTAACAAAAATCTTTTTCTAAAATAAAAGTAGCCTAAGTTACTCCTTATAAAATCAACTATCTGCCAGTAAAAGTCTCGTCAAGTCGTTTCGGAGATTAGCCGGAACAAAAAGACAGACGGACAGACAGACATACAAATATTGTTAATTTTTTTTGGTTATATGTACCGTATATACTTTCATATACATTGAGTAAAAAGCTGTACCTAACACAAGAACACACAACTACAAACACTTCAAAATGCCATTCTTGTAGATAATAAGGGCGAGAAACTTCACGGTTGCGTGTTGTCTTATAAAATAGGTTTTTTTTTACATATTGTTCCAACTATATTTCTTGTATGTATGACAGAAAAATGTAGGTCGGTCTATCAGGTGGTCAATCAGCATATCCCTGACTGGCGATCTTAACTCCGAATCCGGTGGCACGAAGTCTGGTTTCTATTTAGAAAGATTTATAGTAGCAGTCTTGAATTGTGTAAGGTATAAGTAATGGTAAGTAAAGGGTAAAGGTAATAGCCTCACCCCCTATCATATTAAGATTGACATCGTCGGCGATATGTCGGTGTTCACAGTACACTTATGACACCCTCACTTCTTGGGAAGTATAGTGATTATATTTATTTCTGTAATTTATTTGTTGTGAAATAGCATTTTTATAGCAAATGCCGATAAATGCTATTAGAACTGTTGTGCGCAGCAAAGAATAGTACTTGTTTTAGGAAAGTATATGGTTGTGTTATCTCATTCTTGGGTAAGTAAAATCTAGGATATGAAAGTGATTAGGACGAGAATTTGATATTCGTTATCTGTTTATATTATGACGCCATTTAATTTAATTTTTTTTTAAGCTTGGCCGTGTGTCGTGTGTGCGTTTATAATAATATAATATCAGCCTATACTGCCCACTGCTGGGCAAAGATCTTCTCTCACAAATCGAGGTGAGAGAGATTAGGTCATACTCCACCACGCGGACCCAGAGCGGATTGGTGGAGGCAGGTTTGTGACCACCTACTGTTGGAACTTATCAAGCCGCCTTTAAGGCTTCCAACTCGGCTTAACGACTACCACATTAAGTGGTAGCCGGGACCAACAGCTTAACGTGCCTTCCGAAGCACGGAGATGCTCGAATTTGAAAATGCCACAAACGGTCACCCATCTCAGGCCAACCGAGTCGAATGCTGCTTAAACTTGGTGATCGGTAAGGACACCGCGGCCGCACAGCGCTACGAGCGCCTCGTTTACAAACATGAAATCCATACTCACAAACACCCAGACCGAAACAAACATTTATGTAAAAAAAAAACGTAGCCGCACACGTGTGTCGTGTGTGCATTTACCAACATGAAATTTACATTCACAATCAAAAACAAACATTTATGTAAAAACATTCGGATCGGGAATAAAATAAATTTTATTATTATAAATCAAACGTCGAGTGGGCAGGCTCTCTACAAGGTAAACCTGCTAATCATCATCTCACTTGTCACTTGTCACACATCTATACTTGTCCACTGCTGAACATAGGCCTCCCCAATCGCTTTCCAGTGTAACCGGTCCGATGCCACCTGCATCCAACGACTTCCTGCGATTTTCACAAGATCGTCGGTCCATCTGGCAGGCGGTCGTCCCACGCTGCGCTTGCCAATACGTGGTCTCCACTCTAGAATCTTTCTGCCCCAACGCCCGTCCGATCTACGCGCTATGTGGCCCGCCCATTGCCACTTCAGCTTGCTAATCTTAACGGCTAAGTCGGTGACCTTGGTTCTTCTACGAATCTCCTCATTCCTGATTCGATCGCGTAGAGAAACGCCGCGTAGCTCTCTCCATAGCTCGCTGAGCAACTCTGAGCTTTTTTAAGAGACCTATTGTAAGAGACCACGTCTCTGATCCATATATCATCACTGGTAACACACATTGACTAAAAACTTTAGTCTTAAGGCACTGAGGTATTTTGGATGAGAAGATGTTGCGCAGTTTCCCGAACGCTGCCCAGCCGAGTTGGATTCGTCGATTGACCTCTCTCTCAAAGTTGGACCTACCTAACCGGACTACCTGTCCCAGGTAAATGTATTCGTCGACAACTTCAAGAGTAGAGTTCCCAACGGTGAGTGCGGTGGGTACGACATGGACGTTAGACATTATTTTCGTTTTGTCCATGTTCATTTTAAGAGCCACTTGTTGAGATACTCTGTTGAGGTCACCGAGCATTCGTCCTAGATCTTCCAACCTGCTAAAGGCCGCATGTAAAATCTGGATGCGTACAACTTAAAGGTTCGGTCAAATAGCCGTCGGAGCGCGACTGGAGCGTGACAGAAGCGCTCGACTACGTGGCGTCGTGACTACACTTTTGTAGTACGCTACTTATAGCGCCGCGGTCTGCGCGACTACAAATGTCGTCTGTGTGTCGTCTCCCGTACATTTCAGTACATTAAAACTCCCTAAGCCGCGCTACCGTCGCGCTCCCGTCCCGCTGCGTCGGCTTTGTGGCGAAAACTTAAAGCCAGTCGTCGTGGCGATCTTTGCATTGGACGTCTTTTATTACGTTCTATCTATCTATCTATCTATCTATATCATCACGCCAGATTCTCTGTACTCTCTGCCTACCCCGCAAGGGTGCGGGGTAGGCAGAGAGTACAGAGTTCCAACAGGTTCTTTCCTTACATACCTCTCTGGCTTCCTCTACTCTCATAGTTCGTCTCATACACGATTGCCTGTTACGGAGACTCCTGACTTTTATTACGTTAACAGTTCATTATGCGTATGGGAAATCATAAAATAATTATTATACTGGATATATAAAAAATAAATAAATAAACCGCAGAGGTATGTAAGGCAAGAACCTGCTGGAATTCTGTACCCTCTACCTACCCCGCAAGGGATCTGGTTTGATGTATATCATCAAACCAGATCCCTTGCGGGGTAGGTTAGAATAGAAATAAATCAACACCGTCACGCCTATATTCCCGAAGCGTGGGTGACAAATATGTACTATGTAAACCCAATTTCGCCGATGATGTTAGGTCCTATGTAATAGGAGGCGAGTCTATTGCCATATATTGGACATAATTCCAGATTCCGGATTGATACTGGGAATTTTTCTCACCTAGAATTTGAACTCTCGTGAACGCAACGCACACTTATCGCCACTAGACCAACGAGGCAGAGATATATTTACTAATGGATATAACAATATTTCACGAATTAATGTATTCAGTACACACGTTATTAAATTTAAAATGAATGAAATGTACGATTCACAACGACATAGTAATTACCATTTTATTTATAGCTAACATTCAAAGTCCACACAGCGTTGCCAATTATGTTACTGCACGCGTTTAAAATACTGTCGTGAATCTCTTTGGAATTAACACTAATAATACAGGGCCCTATTATCATTGCAATGTGACATGTAATTTTCTGAAGAATACAATACAGCATATTTGTCAGATAATGACAAATATGTGGGCATAATGTAAATAGATAGAGATAGATATGTGCTGGAAAATCATAAATTCTCACAATGTCACTATAGGTGTTCTTTGACAAATTTGACAGTCTCATGTCGCTAATTATTGTCATTTTTATAAAACAAAACCGTTGAAGTTCACATTGAAAATAAAATGCTATCTCTGCACATATGGGAAATCAGCTGATCCCACTTTGTATAGAATGTGCAATATTTTTTATTCTCCATACTGACTCTACCAATCGTCTCTATATTTCTTTTGTTATAAAATTTTTTTACAACCTTTTATTTTACTTGCAATATTTGTATGTGTTTCTGTCTGTCTTTCCGGTTCAAAACTTGTGATCCATCTTTCAAGCACTTGCGGGTATCCAATTGAGCTGAAATTTGGTAGGCATATGTAATGAGTTCTTAGATTTACGCGAGTATTACACATAAAAACTATTTCGGCTTTTATCGCGGTTTATTTTTGATTTTTAAGTTCCCGAATATTCGAGTACTTTGCAGCAACAATGGTCATGGGAAGGACTCAGGTGTTAGACGTCCCAAAGGCATAGTTGTTCCGGGGAACCCTCAAACTTCTTAATTATTTTTGTTGGTCCGATCTACGCCGAATGAGCTCACGGCGTCATGAGGCCATGCGTGCTGCAAAGCACTCGAAACGTCGGGAACTTAAAAATCAAAAATAAACCGCTATAAAATCCGAAAAATAGTTTTATTTCACAGACATATGTAAGTTCGGTAACAATGCAATAATATGGTACCATGGAGCTGGTCTGATGATAGAGTCGGAAGTTGTTTATAGAAACATGTGAACTATACAACGTAACCCCTTCGTGTTTAAGTTTCTTAGATTGGTATTGATAAGTACTATACAACCAGATAGTGTTCAGAGTCTGATGATGAAGGCGAAAGGTGACCAATAGAACCACCCAAATCCTCAATATAACCCCGCCATGTTTAGGCTCGTTGGAGTTGTGTTGACGAGTACCTTAGACCCGGGCGGTGTCCAAGGTCTGATGATGGAGCCGGAAGAAAATCATAGGAACTCCTTAACTAAGCAAGATATCTTCGTTGTGTTTTTGCTATAAAAGTTAGTTTTAAAAGGTCTGTTTAAATAAAATTAATTATTATTTTATTACCTAATGTATTATCTATATTATGCTATTAGAATATTTATATTAAATTATATCTATCCATATATATCATCACGCCAGCTCCCTTACGGGGTAGGCAGAGAGTACAGAGTTCCGGTTACGGAGACTCTTGACTTGCCCTTCAGATAAGACACGGTCTATTTGGTCATAGTAAGATAGTCTACGTCTTCCCCGGTACCTGCATCCTTCCACTTTCGCATTGTATATCTGTTTAATCATTATTTCTTCTAACATTCTTTCTATATGCCCGAACCAACGGAGCATACCCTTTCTCATCTTTACACCGATACTATCTTTCATACCTACTCGCTTTCTTACTAAGCTGTTGCGAATACGGTCGGTCAGCGTGACTCCGCACATCTTCCGCAGAGATCGCATTTCGACCGCATTTATCCTGCTTTCGTTCTCCTTCTTACATACTTACTGCTATATAACAGTGTTGGGACAAGCACTCCGTTATGCATGGCCAGCTGCGCCTTTTGGCTTAAGTGCCGGCTCCCAAGTAGCCTTCCCATCGCACCATTCACTCTATTTCCTGCATTCACTCTCCTCTCTATAACAGCGGTGTATTTCCCATCCTTACTGAAGGCGCATCTAAGATAAACAAACTCATTCACTTGCTCCAGCACATCGTTACCAACCACATCAATAAATTAAATTATATTAGGCACACAATTGATCGTCATCGTATGAAACGCAAATAAAAAGGATGTGTGTAGATACTAAATATTACACATTTTGTAAAAATAAACCGAATAGAAGAAGTTCTTGATTTGAAACGTTACTTACGTACTATGAAATAACTGTAAACAAAATTTTGACTAGGTTTCATTCAGTAAGCTTGCGGCAGTATTATCTTGATAGACTTAAACCAGAAATCATCAAATAGACACAAGCACAAAGACGGTGTCAACAGCAGGTCCCCGACCCATTTAACCTGGCAAAGCAATCCCCGAACTTGCCAAAGTATCGTTTGTAAAGGAAATACATTCATTTGCTATCACAGCCATCCCAGTTTCAAATTCTGTGTTTCAAATTCCTCGGAAACTTCTTGGGACTTTTAACTGAGGTACTTAAGTTTTTGTTACGTTTGTCAAACCAGAAAGTCTTCCTATAACAAAGGACAATGGTATGCGTCCATATATGATTCGCCCCAGAAACAACAGCAATGAAAAATGCTTGTATGATTTTAAATTACCTATAAATTGTGTCATAGCGTGTATTGTGTAGTTAGCAATAATGAAATCGATTATGGTTGAATGTAATCGATTGAATATAACAGATTGATAGGATTGGCATCTTTAACCGTATGTCGATAAAGACGTTGACGATTCGGTAAAGTCGGTAAAGATGTCGGCGACTTTGATTTATGTTCTTACAACACATTGGAATATACGTTTTGGATTGCAAATTGTCTGGTAGATACGGATATTTGCCGCTACTAGAGTAAAACAGATGAAGAATTAGAGCAAAGGTTATGCTTGTTGTTGTTGGATGTTTGTTGGTTCTGGGGCCGTTATCGACGATGTTCTTTAAACACTTTTCTAAATTTAATCCTGTTCAATTAGTAACAGCGTGTGTGAGACGAACTATGAGAATGTAGGAAGCGAAAGAGGCCTGTAAGGAAATAACCTGTTGGAACTCTGCAGTAATTGTCTACCTCGAAAGAGATCGGACGTCGTCATATAGACAGAAGTTACGTATAACTTTATATAACGAGTTAACAAGCAACAGTTATTCAATTATTTTCAATGTCAATAACGTTAAGTAAAAAATACAAGTACATCATTTACATACAACAATTAACTGGTTGGGTCGATTTAAGTCAATGTCAAGCGCAATAGCAAAAAGTGAAGCAAAAAGAAATCAAATAGCAAATCGTGCGAGAAGTCTCGGGGTGCGAGATAACATGACGTAAGCGCTTAAGATAGATATAAACAAAAAACGATTCTATTATTTTAGATTCAAAATTTAAATTGGTTTAACCCAGGTTGCCTGTCTATGAAGGTACATCGTGAATTGTGCATGTTTTGGCGAGGATGATCTATTTGTCACATCCTAGTTTGGATGTTTGCAAACATGTCTTAATATTGGAACAGATTTAGATGAAATTTGGCAGAGTGGGAAAGATTATTACTTATACAAAATTGAGTTCAGATATTACATTCGATGATCGAGATTATTTCAACAAAACTTAACGAAAGAAATACAATTTTGTTTAAACTCCGTTACAGAGATGGGCGGAATGTAATCAGATTAATGATGATTCAAGATTAAAAGTGTAATCGTAAATGTTGAAGATTACAAAATGTAATTGTAATCGTAAATCATTAATACACCACCACGCCTATATTCCCCAAGCAGGGGTTATTAATCATTAATCTGATTACATTTTGCCTATCTCTACTCCCTTAGTTGACCAATTGACGACCAATTTTTGTCCCAAAGTAATGAATTTTGGTTTAGGTGGGTTAATCGTCTGTCATTGAGATTTTTTCTGGATAATTTTTCAACAGACTAGTTTTAGATCCCGAAGTATAGCGGGTTGAAAAAAATCTACCGAATAGCAGCAGATATCACACGTGATATTACTTTTTAAAATACTTCTTCTGTAGTTGAACCAAAGAGTCTAATGAGAGGGCACAAAGTGAATGAAGTTAACGTAACGCTATCGAGTTGATATGCTATCCTGTCCACTTTCATTTACCGAATGAAGATTACAGCACGCTTTCTCAACAGCTATACCATAGCCTCAAATGCATTGTGCTTAGATCTCAGCAAAGAGTATACCTCTACATATAATATGCTGTTTTTTGCATTAGTTTAGTTCGGAAGCCTAAAATGAGCTCAACTCAAATAGGCTTTAGAGAAATAAGCAACCTGGCTATATCGAACTACTTAAGTAGTTCAGGAGATAAATGTACATTTCTGGATGTCACGCGCGCCGAAGCTCGAAACGGCCGGCGCGTGACGACGCAAACCGTTTATTTGTATCTAATGCGCTAAACTTACCTCGAGACATTACCAAAGGGGTTAACACGAATAAATTGACGGTAGCATAATGATTTCGAGTTGATATGCCATCTTTTTCACACTACAAATTTACTGAATAAAGATGGACCCTGCAGCACGCTTTAATGCTATAAGGTTATGCTAACGTCACTATTCGTGCTGAACCCTCTGTTACGTGAAATTTGTAGTGTGAAAGGGATTACATTATAATCTCGATAGCGTCACGCTTAGGTTAATCTGTTTGTGCTAAGCCCTCTGATATTACGATAGATAACGCGTGTGAATGAAAACTTGGATAATTTAATGGTTCATTGAAATTGATTTAGGTATTTCTGTTTAGATAAAGGTCAATAATAATATCCTGGCCTGATTGATCAAAGGCATAAAATTCCATTGAACTACCAGTTTGATAGATGCGACTGCATTACGAATAAATATTGCGTAGGTCATATTACTAATTTATAAAACAGTATATTAAAAAAAAAGCACATCGCTTTGTAATCACGAGGTCCTGGGTTCAAATCCTAGGTCGGACAAATGTAGTTTTTCTAAGGAAACCTTCCCAGTACGAGTCCGGAGTCTGGAATTGTGCCCGGTATATGGCAATAGGCTCGCCCCCTATTACATAGGACCTAACACTGACATAGAGAGAAGAGTGAGTGCAGGGAACAGAGTGAATGGTGCGATGGGAAAGCTACTTGGGAGCCGGTACTTAAGCTAAAAGGTGCAGCTGGCCATACATAATGGAGTGCTTGTCCCAACGCTGCTATATGGCAGCGAGAGATGGGTATGTAAGAAATGAAAGTAGGATAAATGCGGTGGAAATGTGAGCTCTGTGGGAGATGTGCGGAGTGACACTAACCGGCCATATTCGTAACAGCGTAGTAAGAAAGCGAGTAGGTATGAAAGATAGAATCGGTGTAAAGATGAGAAAGTATGCTCCGTTGGTTCGGGCATATAGAAAGAATGTTGAATAAAGAATGACATAACAGATATAAAATGCGAAAGTGGAAGGATGTAGGTATCGAGGAAGACCTAGACTATCTTACCATGACCAAACAGACCGAGTCTTATCTGAAGGACAAGTCAAGAGTGTCCGTAACCGGCGAGCGTGTATGAAACGAACTATGAGAGTGGAGGAAGCAAGAGAGGTATGTAAGAAAAGAACCTGTTGAAACACTTTACTCTCTGCCTACCCCGCAAGAGATCTAGCGTGATGATATAGATAGAAAGAAATATTTGTAGATCACATCAGATTTCGAATAGTAATTGAAAAATTTCGGATCGTGGAGCAAGCAGATCCCCGACAAAATGAAACTGCTTGAAACAAAGCTATGGTATTGTCGGTATCCTCAGATATAACCGCACAATTAGCTGCTATTAAGGTCAAAGCAATGATCTATTAAACTGTTTTTTTTTATTTGCGATCAACAATGGCATCTCACGATATTGTACCGCACGGCACGATCAGTTGGGAGCGTGATACCGCGAACCGTTTTATTTGTGTCTAATGCGGCAATTTTACCGTCACGATATGATATTGCTTTTCTTAAATCTGTATCTATCTATATCGTCCTCGCCAGACCTTTCTCGCTTTTCCACTCTCATAGTTTGTCTTATAAACGCTCGCCGGTTACGGAGGCTCTTGACTTGTGCATCAGATACGACACAGTGATATTCCAAATCTCCCTGTATTTACATCGTTCTACTTTCGCATTGTTTTCTATACCCGTTGATACTATGAATCGTTTAATTTGTGCCTATTGGAGTAACTTTACTGTCACTATATGATGTTGCTTTTCTTAAATCTCTATCTGTATATGTCGTCACGCCAGATTCCTTGCTGTGGCAGGCAGAGGACAGAGTCCCAACCACAGAAATCAGAATAATTATTATGATTTCTGTGGTCCCATCAGATTCTTACCTTACGGATCTCTCTCGCTTCTCCGATTTTATTGTTTGCCTCACACGCTCGTCGGTTACGGAGGCTCTTGAGTTGTCCATCTAATAAGACAGACTATTTGGTCATAGTATTATCCTAAGTCTCCCTGTACTCACATCGTTCCACTTTCGCATTGTATAACTATTTCATCGTTCTTTCCGCCTTCTCTATAAACCCTTTCATAAAAAATATTAACACCACTACTTACTAATAATACACTTTATGACACCGCTCGTTTTTAAGCTGATATAAAGGGTGACTTATGGTTACCCACGATGTCAGTTAGGTGAAAAAGGCTTCCATGTTAGGATTACGATAATCCTGTAGCTGTCATCCCTGATTCTTCAGGGTTAAGCCCTTGGGCGGTATCCCTTCCGGATTGCTTTTAAGCTAACTGAGACTCATATAACTGTTGACTTAAAAATCTTGCTGGAACACTTATATCGCATGCCATTGTTTTAATCCCAAGTTGAGTCAACTGCCTCGTCAATAGGTGTAAGTGTCATGCAAAATTGCTCCGTAAGAAAGGTACGAAGAGGCCTCATAGGTACATAGCCTGTACATAAACAAGCATGCGTATACACAAGGTGTATCGTAAATAATGCAAGACCTCAGGCACACCGATTAGATGATTGCTTCACAAATTCAATACGAAAACCAGCTTTCCAAATTTAACATATTTTACCCCTTTTTTAAGCACTTTTATACCCCAATTAACAATGAAACTTGTACGTGTATGTATGCATATTTAGAAATGCATTTGAAATCTCCGTATTGCTTTGAATCAAGATTAAATTTAGTTTATTTAGCGTGCTTAAGGAGTAACGGCATTGTTACTCCTTAAGCACGCCTTTTGAATGTAAGATATTTAATGTATCTTACATTCAAAAATGTAAGATACATTAAATATTGTTAGCGTGCTTAAGGAGTAACGGCATTGTTACTCCTTAAGCACGCCTTTTTGAATGTAAGATATTTAATGTATCTTACATTCAAAAATGTAAGATACATTAAATATTGTTAGAATCAATTCGGTTACCGTTTTAGAACAAACTACTTTCAGGACTGCTTCGTTGGTCTAGTGGCAAAGCGCATCGCTTGGTGATCACGAGGTCCTAGATTCAAATCCTAGGTCAGAAAAATGAAGATTTTCTAACGAAAACTTCCTAGTAGGAGTTCGGAGTCTGGAATTGTGCCCGGTATATAGGCTCCCCCCCTATTACATGGGATCTAACATCGTTGGCGAAAAGTAGGTGTACTCAGTTGACCTCTGCCACCGCCGCTTGGGGAATATAAGCGTGACGGTGTAAATTAAAAATACTGTCAGGTTTTGTAGATACGGGACTTAAATCACAGTTAACTTATGTAAACAGTATAACATCTTAGTACTGGTGGTCCTTGAGCTAGACTGTTTCGTGGGTCTAGTGGCGAATAATGCGCGTTGTGATCACGGGGTTCTGGATTTAAATCCTAGGCCGGACAAATGTAGTTTAAAAAAAAACACCGTCACGCCTGTATTTCGCAAGCGGGGGTGGCAGAGGTATACTGAGTACACCCTCTTTTCGACAACGATGTTAGGTCCCATGTAACAGGGGGTGAGCCTATTGTCATATACCGTCAGGAAAACTTAATTTGTCCGACCTAGGATTTGAACCCCGGACCTTGTGATCACCAAGCGATGCGCTTTGCCACTAGGCCAACAAGGCAGTCTCTAGTTTTTATCGCAAATTTCCAGTATCAGTCCACAGTCTAGTCAATTCCAAAAAAAAAACGTTTTTTTTTGGTTCATGGCAATAGGCTCGCTCTCTATTACATGGGACCTAACACTGTTGGCGAAAAGTGGCTGTAGATAGTACACCTCTGCCTCACCGCTTGGGGAATATAGGCTTGATGGTGTATATTTTATTTATTACGGACAGACGATTTAGCGCAGTGGTTAAGAGCTTAATCCGCTCCGCCCACTGTGTCTAATAGTCGCGGGTTCGATTCCCGCACGGGACAAATCTTTGTGTGATCCACAATTATTTGTTCCGGTCTGGGTATTTGTGTATGTGAATTTTCATGTTTGTAAACGCACCCACGACACAGGAATAAATCCTACTGAGGGGCTAAAAAAAAAATGTTAGTGGTCATTCAAGGCAATTTCGTGCGTTATTTTTATTAACAGTAAGATTTTCTACTATTTACAATTTAAGCAACAGGAAACTGCTAGCTAATTAGTGTTGTACGCGGAAATTATATATCATAATAATTATAGTACCGTTACTAAATTAGCTATAAAACTAAGATTAACTGATCCTAACTGCTTTTATGTTATAAAACTATCATTAACGGATTTTAAAAATTGCCTTATAATCTACAGTTTTAATTTACTACTAAATGTTGCCCACAACAACGTCCACGTGACATTTAAGAATATTTTCATCTCTCTTATATTATATACGCAATTAATAGCTCAAATACCAATTTAGTTTCGATTTGCTATACAACAGTATTTAACCCTTTTCATCCCATTACGAATTTTCAACAAATTCGCTGTGTTAATATCTATATCCGGTATGTAAGGAAAGAACCTGTTGGAACTCTGTATTCTCTGCCTACCCCGCAAGGAATCGGGCATGATGATATAGATAGATAATATCTATATCATCCGCATCATATAGGCCGCGACATGTTCTCTCCGATCCCCCCGATGTTTATCATCCATTCTTTCCGCTCAGAATACGGGCGACGACGACGTAGTCGTAGATTCCCTCCCATAGCCGGCGGTTGACCGGTGCACTTAGTAGTGCACCCCGTCCCCCCACAGCGACTGTCCCAACCAAGGGCCCCTCTTCAAGGCGCCCTCGAGTATGTCGCCCCTTGCCCTTCTGGCTCGAGCGTAGTGGTTGCACGTTCGCCCTTAAGTCCGGTGAAGCTGTAAAGGCCTCGCGGCCAACAGCGTACATCACTCACACACACACACACCCGGAAAATGTTAGTCTAAAGTCAACGCGGACGAAGTCGCGGGTAGGAACTAGTAAAGTATAAATAAAAGCATTTTTTAAAATATCATGGTACGAAGTCACTAGCGACAGCTAGATTTATGTATGTAGGTATATAAAAAACGAGTATGTAAAAGAAAGTATTCCAACAACAATATCTAAGTGGTCTCTATAAATGGCGTGGCGCCTTAGAAAATGCAAATTGGTATAATTCACACGTAAACACGCGTGTGGGCTATATGTGTCACATAACTGTGTCGGTGTGTAATAATAATTTTTGCGTTCAGCTGCTAACTGGCTAAGTGGAGCGACGAGCTAAAAGTACAGGTATAAGAGTGGGGAGAATCTCCATAGAAATTTCTATGTAACAAAAGTTTGTATTTTTAAAACAACTAGTGGTCGCCCATAGGTCGATATTCGACCGACTCTTTCATCGTTTGCTGTTTATGTTTGACATTCAGTAAGACTATAGACAAATAATATTAAAGACAAACATCAATTTGACGTGTATTGTGTCAAATACATGGCAGTGTGTGTAATGTAATGGCTTTTTCATTGATTTAATGCATAATTTTAAAAAAATATTAGCATTCTGCACTCCTTCTCTATATAAACAATAAGTGTGGGAAATTTCATACTCCTCCGACCGCGCAATTTTCGTAAAAATGTGTACAAAATTTTTGCTTCACGTATTAATATATAGATTTGTTTATGTAGAAAGTGGCAGTATTGTAGTAAATAATAAACACTGTCACACCTAAAGTCAAAGTCAAAAATTATTTATTTGTATAGGCCAATCACTTAAAAATGCCAAAATTATTACTTTTACATAACAGCGATAGCCTAGTGGTTAGACCGTTGGACTGCAAAGTCATAAGTCTCGGGTCCAAACCCAGGCACGCACCTCTGCCTTTTCGAAAGCATGTGCGTATTAAAAGTTAATCATCACTTGCTGTAACGGTGAAGGAAAACATCGTGAAGAAACCTGGAGCCTAAGAGTTTCATGAAGGTGTGTAAAGTTCGCCAACCCGCACTAGGCCAGCGTGGTGGACTACGGCCTTAAGCTCTCTCAGTCTGAGCCGGCCCGTGCCCATCGGTGGGACAGTTTCTTAACAGGGCTAATTATTATTATTTACACCTACCACCGACCCTTAAGCGGAGGTGAAAGAGATGCAATGTGATAGTGAGAGAACCTATTGATATTATACCGGGCACGATTCAAGACGCCGGCCGAAAAGGGACTTAGAATTTTTTTATATAAAAAAAAAACACTTTGTTGGACCTATGATTTAAAACTAGGACATTGTGACCGCCACTCACACTATCTAGTATCCGTTTAAATAAAATTAGGATCAAGAAAAGTTGACCTGAAGAATTTCACCCCAGAAAATTATTTTGCTACTTCATCTGATTCTACAAGGCCTTAGCGTGATTGTATTTATATATGGAAGCCCGCACGCTATACTTTTTTCTTTTTGAACCCCAAATTCCAACGAACTGACGGCTTCGCCCGCGTGGCCAAGTCATGACTCATTTCGATGTAATTTTGTCGCAAAAAAGTGTAAACCACAGAAAATGATTGACCCTCAGGAATGGCGCCCTGGTGTCGATCTGATAGTCTGAGGTCCACTTTCTATCTGTCTATATCATCATACCAGATCCTTGCGAGATAGGTAGTGAATACAGAGTTCCAATAAGTTCTTTCTTACGGACCTTTCGTTTCCTTCACTCACATAGTTTGTCTCATACACGCTCGCCGGTTACAGTGACTCAACTGCCCTTCAGGTAAGACAGAGCCTTATAAAAATAGTTTTTTTGAATGTAGTTATCATCATGCCAGATCCATTGTGAGAGAGGCAAGCGTTTATTCATGACTTTTCGTTCGATAAATAGAGACGATTAGCGTCGCTTAGGCTTATCCATCCCTCTTGTCCGGTGAAGCTGTAAAGGCCCCGCGGCCAACAGCGTGGATCACTCACGCACATAAAGCTAATCCATCTTCCCGAGGCTTATTAAGTACCTTTTAGACCGAGAGGTTATTAAATTAACTCTATATCGCACGTCTTCGCTAACGCAAGGCGAACGTATAACTTGATAATAAGCACCTATTCTAAATTGAAACGGCCTTAATGTAGAGCAATGTCATTTTTTGTGCTCTCAACATTGTACGAGTATTGTCTCTTGATTGTCTTCGTCGTGTCTAACCGGCGAACCGTTATGGTGTTGACCTGATCTTGCCACCTGCATACAGATCCTTTTTTATTTGACATTGGCATTGTTATTTCTCTAGGTTGAATATGATTTTACTTTATTATTTATTTATATCATCATACCTACAATGTTCAACACGTTTTTTTCCCTACTTGTAATAAGTAATAGAGATTTTGCTACCCCGGAAGGGATCTGGCGTGATGATATAGAGAGAGATAAAGAGATTTAACTTTATTTTCCATCATAGACAAGTCGGCATATAAAAGAAAATGATATTGTCCTAAATTGGTAACATTTATGGTGTGTGTGTTGTTAAAATGTGTATTTATACATGTATTTACTTACGTACACATTTTAATAATAATTATTCAAATAGTGTAATTAGCAAACTATGTTTTAAGCTAACGAGTGGTAATTAAAATAACAATTTAAAATTACTACCTGTTATTAAAATTTATGTATTAGATCTTAGACTTTTCACGCGTGTCGATTATTTACTTAAAAAAGCTTTGTAAAAAGTTATCATGAAACAAAATTTTAATTTGGCTTAATAAAAATAGTAAATAGTTTTCTAATGCTGTGGAATGTGTTAACGGTCGAGGCTATTGTGGTTGGTGGCCACTACAGAAATCATAATAATGAAACATTAGAAGTGAAATAGCGCCCGATTTTGTTCGGAACCACTGTCACCGCTTTGTCATACATGCAAGCAGCGGTTGAAAAAATAGACACAGATTTCAGCCCACTGCTGGACATAGGCCTCTCCAAGTACACGCCACTGGGTGCGATCCTCGGCTACTCGCATCCAGTTTCTGTGCTGCCCTACGAAGGTCATCGCTCCACCTAGCCTGAGGGTCTGTTTCATAGTCCTTCATTACGTTTGCCAGTCCGTGGTCTCCACTCAAGAACTCATTTATCCCAGCGGTCATCGGTTGTTCGGCTAATGTGACCAGCCCATTGCCACTTCAGCTTACTAATCCGGTGGGGTATGTCGATAACTTTGGTTCTCTGTCGAATGAATTCGTTCCGGATGAAATAAAACTATTTTTTCAGATTTTATCGCGGTTTATTTTGATTTTTAAGTTCCTGACGTTTCGAGTGCTTCCTGTGACCATGGGTGCTGCAAAGCACTCGAAATGTCGGAAACTTAAAAATCAAAATAAACCGCGATAAAATCCGAAAAAATAGTTTTATTTCATGTGTAATATTCGCGTAAATCTAAGAACTCAGTTTGTTCCGGATTCTATCCTTCAGAGAAACTCCGGGCATAGCCCTTTCCATAGCTCGCTGAGTGACTTTAAATTTATGGACCAGTCCAACCGTGAGTGTCCACGTTTCGGCTTAATAAGTCATAACGGGCAGGACGCACTGATTGAAGACTTTTGTCTTTAGGCTTTGTGGAATAGGCGATGTAAATACTCGACGTAATTTCCCAAATGCCGCCCAGCCCAGTCGTATTCTTCTGTTGACCTTTTCTCGAAGTTGTTTTTCCCCAACTGCAGAGTTTGCCCTAGGTAAACATATTCTTGAACAACCTCGAGAATAGCGCCATGTATTGCAACAAGTTCCGGTACTACATGTCGGTTAAACATTACTTTGGTCTTGTCCAAGTTCATGCGGAGACCTATGCGTTCGGAAGAATCGGCTAGGCTGGTCAGCATCTGTTGTAAATCCTGCAACGTTTCGGCCATAATGACGATGTCGTCTGCAAATCTCAAGTGTGCGATATCACTGTCATTTATGTTTATGCCATAACCTTCCCAGTCCGGCGTCTTAAACATATCCTCCAATGCATTTGTGAACAATTTGGGGGAAATAACGTCCCCTTGTCTCACACACCTCAATGCATTGGGATAGGGTTGGTCTGCTGGTTTTGTATCTGAATGGCCATGGTCGCGGCGTTATAGAGACTTCTTAACACTTGGATTTATCGCCAGTCGACATGGTATCGTTGCAAGTATTCCAGAACTGACCAGGTCTCGATCGAGTCAAAGGCTTTCTCATAGTCCACGAATACTAAGCACAAGGGCCGATTATACTCTTCGGACTTTTGTATAATCTGCCGTATAGTGTGGTTCCATACCATTGTGTTTATGCTTCCATACCCTCTTCGAAACCCAGCCTGTTCCAGGGGTTGAAATTAGTCGAGCCTTCACGCAAGACGATTCGTGATATCTCTTGAAAACAGCTTATAAATGTGGCTCAGTAGCGAAATAGGGCGGTAGTTCTTTAGTTGGGTCTTATCACCCTTTTTGAAGAATAATACGACCACGCTCCTACCACCAAGCCTCTTGAGTTCTCCCGTTAAAGAGGACAGAGTTAAAGATATTTCGGAGCTCTTTCAGCACCGTTTTACCTCCTGCTTTTAAGAGTTTAGTTGTAACTCCATCCTCTCCAGGGGCTTTTCCATTCCTTAGCTGCTTAAGAGACATCACGATTTCGTCTAGGCTGATTTCGGGCAGGTCTTCTGTGAAGTGGCGGCTTAATGTAGCTCTAGGATCTTCATTTCCGGGATCAGGACGAGATGTACGTGAGGCGTATAATCGGTTGTAGAAGTCTTCTACTTCCAAAAGAATGTCCGGTTTAGAAGTGATGACGTCGCCATTGGCTTTGGATAGCTTCGTCAGATGACTCCTCCCCAAAGACTGGACTGCTTTTTCAATAGAGCGTGTATTAGCGCATCGGAGGTCATGTTGTACCAGTTTGTTTATTTGCTTGTTGAGTGCCAGTTGCTCTCATGAAGTGTTGGGTGGGTTTTGACGTCGTTCCCACATAAGCCGCAGTGTCTCCTCCGAGAGCTTCGTTTTCTTACTTATACGTCGCATTTCCCAGAATCTCGTACCTTCCTCCCTGAGGATTTCAACCACATTTGTAAGGGCCTGGTCTACGTCATTTGTGGTTTCCATGGTAATGAATCGGTTCTCCAGATTTGACTGGAACGCTTCAGATCCTACTACGGTTTGCAAGAGGTTGGGCTGAAGCCTGGCCTTCATCAAACGGACTCACTCGAGCTGAAAGTTGATATTCAGTGAGACACTGACAATGACAAGTCGGTGATCGCTTCCGGTATTAAACCTGTTGATCACTGAGACATCTCCGAATATGTGCTCCTTGTCCGTTATGATAAAGTCAATCTCATTTTTAGTCCTAATGTCGGGACCACTTTCGTTGGGACTGTTTCTTAAAGAAAGAGTTCATCAAGAAAAGCTCCTCTTTCTCAAGATAGTTGACAAGTATTTGCCCCCTATGATTCCTTATACCGAACCCGTGAAATCCTACTACCGATTCATTGCAATTTTGTACTCCTACTTTAGCGTTGAAGTCCCCCATTACAACGTTGTAGTTGGTCTTAATGGTGGAGTGTAAGGCCTTCGATATGTCCTCGTACATATCTTCAACTTTGTGGTCAGAGTGTGCCGAAGTCAGTGCGTAAGCCTGCACAACCTTTAGGTTATACCTATTGGTAAACTTAATAACAAGATACGCTACCCTGTTCGACACACTAGACACTTCTACAACGTTGTCAGACAGGGTTTTATTGACCAGGAACCCTACGCCGCCTTGGGATAGCTGATCGCCATCTCGGAAGTACAAAAGGTGGCCTGATTCTAGGGTAACGGTGTCCTATCCCTTTTTTCAGACTTCTCACGTTGAACGTGCCACCTTATCCCTTCAAGTTCGGATTCTAGTTGCGCCATGTGCTCATCAAGCCGTAGCGTGCGTCCATTAAATGTCGCCAAGGTCAGTTGATTTTGGCGGCCTTTCGTAGCCCGGGGATTCTTCGGCGGCCGGAAACTGGGGGCCGTGGTTCATTTTGGCTTGCCATTTAGAGGATTTGCCCATAATCGCCACGCTGGGTATGCGGGTTGGCGATCGCAGTGCGTAACTCTTCGCATCGGTGCCGCACTCCCCACTCACTCACATTATTGCTGTAAAAAATATTTTCCGATACTACAATATAAGTGCCAGTTATTATGTACTTCGTACTAGAGAGGCTAAGTCAAAATAAAAACGGTGCGTGCGCAACTTGATGACAACGGGAAAAGCAGGAATGTTTGTGAAAAAAAAACAAGAAATTATTCTGTTTATTTGTTTCTGGAGTTGTTCAAACAGTGCCTCACATTTTTGAAATAAAATTTAACACTCGTAGGTGTCGGGTTGCTGTTAACACCTGGAGCAAAGGTAACTAGAATCTATACATTTTAAGTTTTGCAACATAAAATTGAGGTGTATTTTCTAGTACTTACACTCTCTTCTATAGTACGCACGTAATAACCCAATGATAAATAGGTACATACAAATTTCGGAGGCTTTCATAGCAACGTTAGCCACTTATCTTACTTATACCATACATTGGTCCATGCCGTACTGAAGTATTTTGTGATAATTTTCTTAGATATGTGGCGACAAGTTAACGGCTACACGACATCTAGTGTCTCATTTTCTGTGGCGGTCAGTGTTGGACGACAAAACAGTTACCTAATTAACACATGACTCTATTCACACAATGAACTCGTCACATTTGCATGCGTAACGCGTAGACTAACTTTGAGAATAGGACGCTTATTCAAATTTAGAAACGTTTTCCTTGTTTTAAAGAAAGTTCTTGTTTTTGTCTGTTTCTTTTTTTCGCGAATAATTTCGTTATTATACTTATTTTTTTTTAAAATGAACGAAGATCTCGCTTATGTCTCTCCTTTTAACACGATCTTTGGCTATTTCCGACCATTTCTTTTCATAGGCATCTAGGTCATGGCGCTATCTTTTTCTGAGCCTGCCCCGGCGTCGATGTCCGTCTGGTGATTATTCGATGGTAATTTAAATTTAAAAAAATATTTCCATATGCATCGGTAATACTAAACACATGCAGGCAATAAAAGTTCTGTTTAAAAATGACGGACGATTTAGCGCAGTGGTTAAGAGCTTAAGCCGCTCCGCCCACAGTGTCTGATAGTCGCGGGTTCGATTCCCGCACGGGACAAATCTTTGTGTGATTAACAATTGTTTTTTTCCGTCTGGGTATTTGTGTATGTGAATTTTTATGTTTGTAAACGCACCTATGACACAGGAATAAATCCTAGGGTGGGGGTACAGTGGCACTCCGGGAGTGCCGACAGAAGTGATTACTTGAACAATAACGTGTGTATTTTTCGTTTCGTATCGTAAGGATATATTATTTGATTTTTTTTATATATAGAGGTGTCGGTAACGGTAAGTGTCGCGAGTTCAATGGTTTTTTCCCATCTCAAAAAATGCCAACGTGTATGTGTATCTATGTACGTACATACACAATAAATGCACATACTTATATACAGAGGTGTCGGTAACGGTAACAGTGTCGCGAGATCAATTGTTTTTTCACATATCAAAAAATGCCCAACGAGAATAAAGAAGTTTTCACTTCAAAAAAATTAAATATTATTGCCACTTTGTTTGAAGGGCAATTGTAAGTGTAACCAGTTAATATAATATAATCTACCTAACATGTGTTATTTCAAAGACTTTACTGTTCATTTGTAAATTCATATTTTAACGCTTATGTCTTATGATTGCCTCGTTGGTCTAGTGGCAAAGCGCATCGCATTGTGATCACGAGGTCCTGGGTTCAAATCCTAGGTCGGACAAATGTAAGTTTTCTAACAAATAAAACCCAGAATGAGGCTATAGGCTAGCCTTCTATTATGTGGGACCTAACATCGTCGGCTAAAAGTTGGTATACTCAGTACACCTCTGCCACCCCCGCTTGGGGAATATAGGCGTGACGGTGTTTTTAACTCTTATGTAGTCTTGTTCTGTTATTACACTATTTTTTCCCGATAGGTACATATAACAAGTGAATTCAAAACCCTTTTCCCTTCTTTTCTCTACATATTTGATCGCCAACATATATAAATATAAACGCCAATTTTGCTTTCTACATTTTTTTATACTGACCGTACTTATCGTGCGTGTAATTTTTAAAATTTAAGGTTTTCATGTCTTGGATAGTCAAAAACTTTTTATTCATACAAGAATACTTGGTCCTCCACTCTCATACACGCTCGCCGGTTACGGAGAGTTTTGATTTTCCATTCTGAGAAGACTATTCTTTGGTAAGATTGTCTAGATCTTCCCCAGTACCTACGGCCTTCTACATACTCCCATGAGAGTGGAGGAAGTCAGAGAGGTCTGTAAGGAAACAACTTGATGGAACTCTGTATTCTTTACCTACCCCGCAAGAGATCTGGCGATAGAGATAGATAGAGAAATACTTTTTGATTACAAAAACTATTTCTTAATCCAATCGAATTCGTTCACGAATAGCTTATGTCAAGGACTTACTCGCTATGACCAAACGCGTAGCGTTACGATATCTTCGTGTAATGATGTTCTGTTTGCCACTGGAATACTATTCAACGATAATTTCAAAATGTTATCGTATCGTCCCGCGTTACGTGTTTTGTGAATAAGAACCCAGGTCGTTAGTCTATCGACTGCAAACACTGCAGTGACCCCGATTCCCTCATTTTGCCAGAATGCGGAATGCGAGGAGCATTATAACCAACTCATCATTATTGAGTAAATATAAATAGCATTGTTTTGTTTCGATAATGCTTCGTTAACATCGGCATATTTTCCCTGTTTTGCATAGGTATAAGGGTTTTATTACCGGAAACTTTCAGGCAGCCGCCAATGCCCTAGGGGATTGGTTCAGTAAATGGCGTATTAAGGTGAACCCGGACAAGAGCGCTGCGGTGTTCTTCTCCAGAGGTGCCACCCCGCGCCCCTCCCTGCGCCACCCCAGAAGTAATCTAGGTCAAGTGACCACGTTTGACTCACCTATTCCCTGGGTCAAACAGGTCAAATATCTAGGGGTCACCCTAAACAATACCATGACCTTCTGATCAGACATCAAGAGAGTCCGTAACCGAACCGCTTTTGTGCTCAACCGTCTTTACCCGATGATTTGCAAGCGAAGTAAAATATCCCTTAGAAATAAGGTGACACTTTACAAAACTTGTGTATGGCCCATCATGACATACACTTGTGAGGTGTTCGAGCACACCGCCCGCTCTCACATTGACATACTCCAAACTGTCTAGTCCCGATTCCTCTGAAAAAGCGCCGGTGCCCCGTGGTACATACGGAATGTCGATCTTTATTCCAATCTCTGTATCGAACCTATTCGCGCCTATATTAAAAAGGCGACAACCCTCTACTTCGCAGACGGGTCCAACTATCAGAACCCGTTAATCGTAGCCACCGTCGACTACGAACCTGACTCCCCGCTACCGTTGTCCGCGGCATATTCTCACCAACCTTCCTGATGTCCTTACTTCCCTTCTTTCGAATACAGACGCACACAAGGTCAGAAATCGACCTCGTCGGCGAGGTCGAAGAATCCCTTGCTTGCCGGCCGGTGCAGAGCACCACGGCGAGACACCTAGTACCTATGCGCCCTCCTCCATTGCGACTGCCCAAACCGAGGCCGTTCCTCCTTAAGCTAGTTGCCCCCTTGCCTTTCTGGCCCGAACGTAGTGCGCGACCCTCTTGTCCGGTGAAGCTGTAAAGGCCCTGTGGCCAACAGCGTAGATCACTCATATACACACAAAGAAGTTCCCCCGATGCAAGGAGATGGTCTTATAATTTTTACTACTTTCACCTATCTAACGTATGGAAGTGCTGAACGTTGCTTAACTTTGTTGGATCATGCTGGGCCCTTATTCCCTGTGACCAAACGCGGTATGTTACCATAACTTGGTGAAATGATGATGTAATGGTATTCTGAGTACCACTAAACGATCAATTTAGTTATTATAACGAGCCGCGTTACTTGTTTAATTGATCATAGCGAAAAAGGTGCCTGGGTTGTCGTGGAACAGTCAGATCTTGAAATGCAACTTCTGCCAGGCTTTGTGCATTATACAATCATTATACAATCTCCCAATCCTCTTTATTTCACCAAAATTATTTAAAGAACCCACTTAATAAGGCCTAGCTTAACTGTCACTTACATATTTTTGTGACCAGAATAACGTTAGAAAACAATAATTAATTGTAGAAAATATATTTATTGCCAATTTGAATGAACCAGACTGATTCATCGAAAAAATTAACGTTTACTATCGACAAAAAAACAAAGTTATGACTTTGGTTTTTTGTCGATAGAAGCGAAATATTGTTTAATAGCTGGCAATAATGAAATCAATTTAAATAATCGATACAACCATCGATTACCAATGGTCATTATGCGTGGGAAAATATAAATATGGGTGCATCGATATATTATATCGATATATAGGTGAGATTGTAAAGCTCGCGTGTGTTGAAAAGCGTGAGGTTTATATTAGTGTTCCAATATTAAACAGTATTTTTAATAAAATTGGTTTGGGTTAAATCTTTTTTACTAGATAATAATAAAACGTTTTTTTTTTCTAGGTATACCTAATTGCCTCAGATTATAAGAACATCTTTATTTTTTAAAGGACATAGTTCTGCGCCCATACATGATTTGCCCCAGAACCAACAACAATGAAAGATTACTTGTATGATTTCCAATCACCCATAAATTCTCTTAAGGTATTTATTATTAAACGGACAAGCGGAAGAATGGTATATAAGGTTATATTGTGTGTATTGACATTCAGTAAAGATGTCGGCGACTTTGATATAAGTACTTACAATACTTGGAAATATTCGTTTTAGATTGCAAATTGTCCGTTAGATACGGATATTTGCCAGTATTTTAATAAAATGGATAAATAATGATGGCACGGGTCAAATGTTTGTTGGTTCTGGCGAAATTTTTGACAATGTCCTTTGCAGGTTGGTTTAGGCAGGCTTATGACTACCTTCTGTGCGAACTTATCTATTAAGCGTGGTAGAGTATGATCATTTTTTCTTACCTCGATGGTTGTAAAAGACCTATCCAACAGTAGGAATGTATATATAGCTAAAAGACTATACCGGACTGGATATAACCTAATTTACTTTTAGTGTTATTTGAGGTACATTGCAACTTTCGAACCCGTGCTTTGTCTCTAAATGTGACAATTTACGGTAAATAGCACTTATAAATAATTGTTTATTTAAGGAAAACCAACAGATAGATATAAAACACTAGGCAATACATAAATAGTTACAAGAAACTTAATTACTTAACAGATTTTACCAGTCAGTATAATGACGTCAATAATTATAAAATTTTGAGTCTTAATTTTTTCTCCTTTTACAATTTCATGTATTTAATATATTCTTGCCAGTAACACAAAACATAGTCACGTACACAACTCTACATAGGTACAGGTACCACAGGCTACTTTCACATCACAATAGTTAGTTGTTCATTTGTTTAGTCGTGCACAGTCGTCTTTAGACCTTTGTTAACTGTTAGGTTTTGTTAGTTAAGCGTGGGGTGCATCAGCTTAGCCTCGTATTCACTAGCGGATAAATGTCCCGTCACACGTGTCGCATGAGATTTCGGACGACGTCAAGGGACGTTGTGTGACGTCGCTCGACATCTTGACGCGCGATCTATGTCGGCGATCTATCGCCCACATTTGATTTGTCGGTTGCATGTCGTCTTAAGAACTTTTATACATCGGTCGTAACGTCTACATTCTGTGACTTCTGTTCCTCAATTAAAGCGAAACGGCGACAAAGAAGGGTTAGGATGAACGGATTAATGTTAGCGTGATGCTATTGAGTTGATATGGCATCCTTTTCACAGTTTAAATTTACTAACTAAATATTACCGCGATAGCACAATTTTTCGACTACATTACAGTAATATCAAATTTGTAATTAGCTTTCAGATTGTGCGATGTCGCCAAGCTTGTCGGAAGACGTTCAACGTCGCTTGATGTAACCAGTGACACGTGTCGCGGTACGTTTGCCCCCATGAATACGAGGTTTTAGTGTCAGGTGACATTCAATTCTGTTACCTGCGTCCGTAACATTGTAGGTGTGGTTACTGTGAACGCGGGCGCGTAATATGTTCCATTTATTTTATAGAAGTCGCTCTGTAAAAGAAGAAATTTGAACTGTATTCACGTTGATTTTGGGTTTGGTTTTGTATGCAATATTAGATTTTTTGCCAGCCTATGAAACTATTAAGTTAGTACCTCTCAAAAGCTATTGATTTTGTTAACCTACTGGCTATATAATTTATGGGCATGGTAAAAGTAGCATTCAAATATCGGGCAATTAGTGAAACGTAAAATTAATTCCATATATTTTCATGAACTATGAAGTTTAGTTAATTTACTTGAATTCGACCCTATATATATAATCAAGATGATTTAGAGATTAAAATGTGGGTATATTAAGTATGATGCTATCGATGTTACGATGGATAGTTCTGCCTAAACATTTCCTAGAGATTAAGATAAGATGTAGTTGGGTTTTTTCAAAACATAGGTTAATCTGTACATTTATATCACTTATGATTAGATGAACGGAGTTTATGATTACGATTCTTAACTAAAAATGTTAAAAAAATGTTTTTCTAAGAACTAATACGTGTTTCCTGTAGCTCAATCAAAGATTGTAGAGCTGATAGTACGATATTGGCCATATATTGTGTTGTTAAATAAAATTTACAATATCAAAACATATCATCAACAAAGCAACATCTTTAATCTTTAAAGTAAGCGCGAAGAAATCGATAGCTTTTGAAAGATTTAATTAGGTAGGTTACTTTAGGAGTTTATCATCTTACGCTACTAAGTACGATTTGGGTGCAATACGGGTTAGGGCGGTATATCCTTATTATAATATAAGTGACTGACTTTAGGATGAAACACTGACTGATTTTTTAATATCAGTAAGAGTGTGTAAGGTTATATCACTATAATTCCAATGGCAAGATGGAAAACTGTATGAAAGGCAATTTAATAAGCAGTGAAAAAAATTGTTAAATAATAATTAAACTTTAAAAGACTCTTGACTGAAAAATGTAAATCCGTCATTTGTAAATTTTGGTGTTATAAATATTAAGAACTGTAGATTTTGTTTGATAAAAAAAAAATATCTGTAACATATAGATGACTATATTCACTAAGTACATAACTAATCATTTTCATTTGAACAAAGTATATATACACTTTAAGGTTTTTACATATAGGAGCACAGATCATTGATATCACGGCAAAGATTAAGAATTTATTAGAACAGTGTTAAGGTTACTGACCTCTTGATAGAAGACCCTCTTAGAGCTGTAGGTGAGGTTGTACTGCTGGTCAGCCACCATCAGCAGGATAGTGAAGGGCAGTAGGAAGGCGGCAGCAGCCAGGAAGGCCACGCAGCGGCCAAGCCGAATCATGCTCACGTTTCTCCGACCTACCACCATATTGTTCACTTGTAAATCCTCTTTGCACTATACACTTTTGCACACTTCATTTGTCAAATAATAAAAAAATAACTTTTTATACTGCAACACTATTATCATTTCATTAAAAAAACAACAAAAAAAATCATGATACCTGATTTAAAAAAAAGGTCATATATCTAATTTATTATTTCACAAAACAAACAAGAATTAAAGATATTTCATTAAAAAATATCATTTACACAATATATTTTTATAATAAAAAAAAGGGTCGAATAAAATCGAATATCGAAAAAGAAAGCGCACGCAACGACGTCCGTTCACACAGACGCGTGTGTGTACTGTGCCTGTATGAATTGAACATGCTAAATATTTACACCGTTACGCCTGCATGCCCAAGGTGGGAATAGCAGAAACGTACTATGTACAGCCATAGTTCGCTGACAATTATATAGTTCCTAATTTATATGGGGCGAGCTTATTGCTATCATACTAGCCATATTTCCAGATTCCATACTCCGGACCGCTGCTGAGATCTTTCCTTTATACACGGTGTAATTTTAGTCGTCCTGGAGCAGAATCCCATGTTATGTATCCAATGCCTATTGCTCATTGGTACTAAAACAATGAAAAAACCCACTTTAATAAGTAACATCTTCATAACAATACTGATTAAGTACATTAGCAAACATCTATACTAAGCGCAAAATGACTGAGGGGCGGCGCGGCTCGTCAGCTGACCGGTAAACATCGTTAGTGTTCCGGATTTTCACCCTAGCTATGATATTTGGATAGGTCAGTAGGTAGATGGTACTTATTAAAGTGTTCTTTTATCATTTTTTTTATTACCAGTGAATAATAGGCATTAAATACATCACCTAAACTTTCGCTTCAAGACGACTAAAATTACACTGTGTATAAAGGAAAGATCTCAGCAGCGGTCCGGAGTATGGAATCTGGAAATATGGCTAGTATGATAGCAATAAGCTCGCCCCATATAATAACATTTATATGGGGCGTACCTTCAATAACATTTTGTTTGATCTAGCATTTGAAACCAGGTCGTCGTGATGGTCAGCCGTCATTGGATCAACGAAGCAGAAGCAGGCAACAATAGAAAGCAACACAGGAAGAAGCAATCCCTTAGATTTTCACACAATTTTGTTTACATATTTCTAATTGGAATAAAATGACCTCATGTATGTACTGCTGAAGATACACTTGCGAAGCGGCAACTTAAATTGTTTCCGAGCTAAAATTAGATAATCATCCCGGACGTTGTGGATTGAATACGGCAATTTTCATTACGGACACAGCACCGCGCGTGGCAACTGTCGCATTGTTGACGATTGTACGAACGTTCTATTAATAGAAACACTAACAAAAGTTGGAAAAGACCCGACGAGTTTGCTAATATTAGAATCTCGGAAATTTATACGAACTATCTACTTATATGTTATATATCTACGGGCTCGGAAATGGGGTATTATGCCATATCTAAAAGATTTTCTTTTTCGCAAATAGTTTTTTTCAGTTTTCGGTACAAATTGAACAGCCGTCTTTTTTATGTATGCTCGCGCTTAGTACAAAAACTACTATATGGATTTTTATTCGATTTTTAATGCTTATATAGACTGATTTATAAGGAAGGATTAGGTGTATGATTTATCAATATTATTTGAAAATTAGGCGAACCTGCGTGAAGCTGAGACTCCAATAAGGTACGTACAAAAAAAGCTATTATTTTAGTTGTACAGAAAGAAAAGTGTTAAAATTATAATAAATAAATGAAAGCTTAAGCCTTTTTTCCGAAAGAACTGAACCTGTATTAGGACTGCTGCAAATGTTCTTTGTCAATGAAATTGCTATTTTATGATTTGTGCTATATCGTCATCATTACATCAGCTTTTTCCCGATGGTCTAGTGGCAAAGCGCATCGCTTAGTGATCATGAGGTCCTGGGTTCAAATCCTCTGTCGGACAAATGAAGTTCTAACAAAAAAACTTCCCAGTATGAGTC
Source organism: Phalera bucephala (assembly GCA_905147815.2). Classification (NCBI taxonomy): domain Eukaryota; kingdom Metazoa; phylum Arthropoda; class Insecta; order Lepidoptera; family Notodontidae; genus Phalera; species Phalera bucephala. The sequence continues at coordinate 16,052,072 of LR990625.1, forward strand.
CGGAGTCTGGAATTGTGCTCGGTATATGGCGATAGGCTCGCCCTCTATTACATGGGACCGAACATCGTCGGCGAAAAGAGGGTGTACTTAGTACACCTTTGCCTGCCCCGCTTGGGGAATATACGCGTGACCGTGTAGTATGATTGTGAACTAAGGGATCGTTGTGTCAGTTCCTAGATTATTCTTACAACTCACGATTTAGTGAAGTTTACACAAGAAATAGTCTTTGGGTATATTTTTAAGCTCAGAAAATCTCAGTCATGTATTCATCATCATCATCATCATCTCAGCCCATACTTGTCCACTGTTGAACATAGGCCTCCCCAAAGGGGGGATTTGCCATACTCGCCACGCTTGGCAGGCGGGTTGGCGAGCGCAGTTTTTGATCGCAGAAGTGTTAAGAGAACGCTGCTGCCCATTCCCTAGTTTTCCCTTAGTCGCCTTGTACGACACCCGATGGGATGAGATGGGTTGGTCCTATTCTAAGCCGGGAACCACGCGGCTAAGTCATGTATTACTTATAAAAAAAAATTTAGCCAAATTTGCCGCCCCCATAAAATTTGCCGCCATAGGCTCCAGCCTGCTCAGCCTGCTGGTAAATGCGCTACTGATCTATCTATATAATCACGCCAACAAAATTATTTAATATCGAATTTCGTTAAGAAACTGTGTGCACGGCACATCGCTAGAAAAACTGATGGTTCTTGGGGCACAAAGGTTATCACGTGGCAACCATTTACCAGAAGACGTGGAGTGATAAGTGGACTGATAAAGATTGCAGAAAAAAGGATGCAGAGAGATTGGATGCAGAGAGCATAAAATTGGACGTTACGGTGATATTTCCAGGAAGCCCATGTTGTACAGGGCAGTGATAGCCTAGTGGTTAGACCGTTGGACTACAAAGTCAGAGGCCTCGGGTCCAAACCCAGGTCGGCACCTCTCTCTTTTCGAAAGCATGTGCGTATTAAAAAATAATTATCACTTGCTTTAACGGTGAAGGAAAACATCGTGAGGAAACCTGCATGCCAGAGAGTTTCTCGAAGGTGTGTGAAGTTCGCCAACCCGCACTGGGCCAGCGTGGTGGACTATGGCCTTAACCCTCTCAGTTTGGAGGAGGCCCGTGCCTAACGGTGGAACAGTTTCTTAACAGGGCTAATATTATTATTATTATTATGTTGTACAGTGGAGGACTTTCGGCTGATATCATTGGAACCAAACACATTTATTAGCAAAAAATTGGTCTACCCTTGTCATAACTATGAAATCCTCAAGTGAATGAAGATACAAAATTTTCTCCAACAACTCACCGATTTAAGGATTTAAGCTTTTTTGTTATGTGCCTAGCTTTTAACTTGCACGTATTCTTAAGTTGTGTAAAAATCATCAATAAAAATGTTGGATAAATAATAACTACACTCCTTTTAGACCTAGATCTAGACTATGTTACCATACCCAAATAGACCGGGTCTTATCTGAAGGACAAGTCAGGAGTCTCCGTAACCGACGAGCGTGTATGAGACGAACTATGAGAGTAGAGGAAGCCAGAGAGGTATGTAAGGAAAGGGCCTGTTGGAACTCTGTACTCTCTGACTACCCCGTAAGGGACCTGGCGTGATGATATAGATAGATAGATACACTCCTTTTAATAACGCTAAAGTAATCTAATGTAATTACATATGGTAGGGGACGCATCACAATAAATGTCGGCAGATCAAACACTCACACATGTGGTTGACCTCCGCCACATCAACTTTATTAACCCATTACCAACTATGACCGCGCAATACCATTGTCTATTCGTAGCGATAGGTGGATAATATTCTTTGTCATGTTGCCTTTAATTGTTGGTCACGAATTGCTAGCATGTCAATGGACAGAGAATGGATAGTATAATGCGGTACTGGATCAAAAGAAGACGTAAAATAGTTAAAGTAGTACAAGATGAATGACGTCATGCCAAATGACAATGTATGAGTGAATGTGCATAAGACGCTTCACATGTATAGTAAGCATCGTTATGAAATATGATGAAATGATTAGCAAAATAAAAAACAGACTATAACTTTTGTTGCTGACTGAAAATTTACTAATAATTTAGTTCATTCTGAATCCTTTATAACTGACAATTTCTGATTATTTTCACGTATTGTTAATGTAATTTTTATGATACCGCGTATCAAAATGTATTTATTACGTTACGTTATTGCTTTAGAATAATCAGAATATTTTGATGCATCACTAATTCCAACTGTTAAATAGTAAAGAACGAGAAATCGGGTTTAGAATCGACAGTCACTTGTTTATCACATAGTGTCACTTTTGAAGAGACTTTTGCTTCGCGTTATTGTGACAATATGATGCAACTTCGCGTTCCTTCGTGGCCTCGCCTTGCCTTATGTGTATACGCCCTAATGCGTTCCGCAAATCATCGAGTGATGTGACTATATATTATATAACAAAAAGTACAAAAAACTCACTAAAAGCGTAACAGGACAGGAATGATTTATGATATCGCCATTAATAACACTTGCTGTTTTTATGGATTATTTTATTTTTGTTTTCACTCAGCCTCGATTTTAAATTAGGCACTATCGCATGAAGCCTTTTTTGTGACGAAGAATTAGGGTTGTCAGAGTTGATATATTCTTTTTAAAATGCGATCGAGACCGTCAGAAATTGTCAGTGTTAAAAGCTTTTTTTAAAATAAAATATATACTAAAGTCAAAATAAGAAGTCTGTTTTGACATATGAAATAGGTAAATAAAAAAGAAAGAACTGTTTGTTTACACCCATCATTCAAATTTACGACATTAAATCTTTGAACCATATATCCTCGTAAAAAGTGTTGTTCTAAGCAACATTTGACACTATCATTATAAAAGATTCTTATAATGATGCTACTATAGCAACCAATAATTTGATCTTAGTTTTATGATGCGAACTGGTTATGTTCTGAAAACAAATACATTAATAAATTTAATGTGTATTATTAGGTCCTAGATCATGAAGCGTCGCCGTGTAATGTTTCGTAAAATTAATTAGACCTGAACTATTGTATATGTAGAACAGTTTTCCGATCGCATGTTTAGAATTAAACAAAAATCAAACGTACCGTAGCATGCGGTAACATTTCATAAGATATCTTCATATTTAAAATTTAAATATTACTATTTAGGTAGCAACTGGTTAGATAATGGTAGTTATCTCTTTATCGTATCTTTTTCTTATCAGACAAATATTTCCTTATGTTCTAAGATGTTTTTTTCTTAAATTTTAAATATGCAGAACATGTAATAACTTAAAAAAACTGGATTGCTTTATTGGTCTAGTGGTGCATTATGCAGCTGGTTTTGTGTGTGTGTGTTTGTTGGCCGCGGGGCCTTTACAGCTTCACCGGAAAAGTACGCAGCAGGTATCACGACGTATAATATATATAATAATATCAGCCTATACTGCTCACTGCTGAGCAAAGGCCTTCTCTCACAAATCGGGGTGAGAGAGATTAGGTCATACTCTAACACGCGGACCCAGTGCGGATTGATGGAGGCAGGTTTGTGGCCACCTGCTGTTGGAACTTATCAAGCCGCCTTTAAGGCTTCCAACTCGGCTTAACGACTACCACATTAAGTGGTAGCCGGGATCAACCGCTTAACGTGCCTTCCGAAGCACGGAGACGCTCGAATATGAAAATGCCACAAACGGTCACCCATCCCGGGCCGACCGAGTCGAACGCTGCTTAACCTTGGTAATCGGTAAGAACACCGCGGTCGCACAGCGCTACGAGCGCCTCAATATCACGGTACTGTACGGTATCACGACGTGCTGGGTTTGAATCTAGGTTGGACAAAGTCTCATTGTGGTTTTTCTATACAAATATTATTTTTGCAGTCCGGAGTTTGGAATTGTGCCAGATATGATGACAATAGACTAGCTCCCTATTACATTAGGATTTAATATTAACGGCGAAATTTGGGTGTACCTCTACACAGAAAATTTCTGCCTCCTTTGCTTGGGGGAATATATGCATAATGTTATTTTGCAGCAAATATAATTTAATTTTTAAGATTACACAACTTCAAACAACTTAAAAAAAGGAAGTTCTAAATTAGACATTCCTAAATATTTCTTTCGTTCGTTATGTTTCGCAAATAAACTCACATTGAACATTTCTTTAATCGTGCAGCGATTACTTTGAAGCAAATATCGGCCTAAAATATGTAAATCAGGAGTGACTCATATCCTGTGAATACTCGTCTCGGGGAAAACCTGTTTATTGCCTTAACAGGACGTTCCTTACAAACATGAGAGCTTTATTAAAAAGCCCAGTAACGAAAGCAATTTTCGAAATCGGTTACCAAAATTAAAATCAAATTAAAATTCATTTATTATCGTGCATCATAGGTTACATAGGTTTGTATAAATGTTACATTAGCTCTCTATGATCAGCCTATATGGCGTACAATATTGCTTATATTTCTGAGTGATGACAAAAAATACCAAAAAAATATATATTGTATCGTATCAATACACATTGTACGGAGTACCTTTTTGACTTCGTCAAAGAAACATTAAAGGTGTGTTAGTATTAAACAAAGTATGATATATACTGCCATTCCCATATATCCCGAGCGGGGGAGTTAAACAGAACAGCCTTCTTCAAATGAAAACACAGTTTCTTAGTATTTATTAAACGATGATATGTACTGTCATGCCTATATCTCGCCAGCGGGGTCGTAGTAGTGTACTGTGTCCCAATCGATAGATGACTGAGATTCTTTTTTCATAGAAAAACACGCTGCTTCTTCCCTAGTATCTCATGATTTCTAATCTCACTATACGGCACTAGACCAATGCGGCAGTCACACTAAAAATACTAAAAAAAACATCTTTAAATGTATCCAATTACAGCAAAAGAGCAAAGGAAAACAATCGTAAATGTTTATGTCCGACTACCCCATCTCGAGAAATATTCCGAACAGAGGTCTTGGGGCCGTAGAATAAGAAATTTAATTTTTAAGGGATTACCCTTCGCTGGGAAAATTGCTTCACAGCAGAAAACATTTGGGACTCGCCCCGGTGTCGTGTGGCTGCTATTTTTAATAGCTTTACCACGAAAACAAACAATTCTTTTTTTTCTATTTTAGCTATATTGAAGTGCTCTTGCCCTGAGGGACAACGTATTTTTAGAAATAACCAAGATTAAGCAGCTTCGGCTAGATCTGTGTGAGATGGGTGACGTTTCTGGCTATTACATTTTTTATCGTCTCCTTGCATCAAAAGACACACCAATGGAGGCATTAGTTCCGATTGCCGAAACCGAGTTGGTAGCGGTTTATTATGGTGGTTTCGTCTAGCCGTGGGAGAGTATAGTCTTATTTATTATTATAGCCTAAAAAGGTACATGGACAAGCGGTCTACCCGATGGTAAGTGGTAACCGTCGCCCAGGCCATTTGCAACATAAGGGGAGCGAAGGCAATGCTAGCCTTTAAGAGACCTAAAAACCCTATTTTGTAGTGTAAAAGAAAGACTTCAGGACTTAGAAAGCTGCTCAGTATCTGTGAGGGCTATGCAACTGATCACGGGCTCCTCTATAATGTAAATAAGAACCAGTGTATGGTCTTTCAGGGTGGACTAAGAAAAGTAACAGAAATGCCACCTATTCGACTGAATGGCTCACCTCTAGAAAGGTAGATATTTTTAAGTATCTTGGCCATTTAGTAACACCTACCCTGAAAGACGATGCAGACATTGAACGAGAGCGAAGAGCGCTGTCGGTTAGAGCGAACATGGTAATCCGGAGGTTTGCACGTTGCTCGATTGACGTTAAAATAACTCTTTTTCGAGCCTATTGCACTACTTTTTACACATGCAGCTTGTGGACAGACTACACGCAAAAATCGTACAGCGCTCTTCGGGTACAATTTAACAACGCGTTCAGGATGATGCTGGGGCGCCCTCGCTTTTGCAGCGCATCGACAATGTTCGCGGAAGCGCGCGTAGATTGCTTCCATACAACTATGCGCAAGAGAGGCACTTCGCTCGTGCGGCGGGTGCGGGGGAGCTCCAACAGCATGCTGGCCACGCTCGCGGACAGGCTCGATTGTCCCTACATTACCCACTGTTGTAAGCTTCACGTTGCACACAGGGAGTAACGACATTGGGACCGATTTATCGTATGTGACATCAACTTATATAGCAATGATTTAATTTTTTTTAATTTTATATGTTTAATGTGACTGCTGATTTGACTTTATTTTATTTTATTGATTTTGTGAGTCTTTGATACTTTTTTAAATAAATTATTATTATTATTTACTGGAGATCATTCCTTAAATCACGATACAACAAGCCTGTTTATTACGATAATATTATATTCAAATATATGAAAAATTATATAGTAGCCTTAGCGGTAACGCGAAGAGCTATCTGTGTTGCGATGGTTTTTTATTTCGATGTATACAAAACGTGCGTAAAAAACAACTCGTAGAAGTACAGATTTACAGAACAGATAACATCAACCTACTTATGGTATATTAGTGGGTAAGTCCGAATGTTTGAATGTTTGCATGTTCGTTACTCGATTAGGTTAAAACGGCCCGCTGGATTTGAATAAATTTGGAAAGAGGCATAATAATATATATCATTACGTGGTAATATAGCACTAAGAACAGGATTAATCTGTCAAGTATGTTTGGAAGTGGTATTTTTTTGTTTAGTATGATTTGGTAGGTACTATAGGTAGTCTGGAAAGATATAATGGTACAGAACAGGAAGTATCCTGTTCTCAGAATTCCTAATTACAAATATCACATTCATTTTGAATCTAAGGTGAGGATTGCCCTTTTATTTTCATATTTATATCATCATAATCAACAGCCTAAAGTAGTCTACTGTTGGATATAGGCCTCTTCAATTGTACACCACGCCACATGTTCATACGAGCGTCATTAAATATCAGACGAGCAAAGCCGCAGACAAAAGTAGCTAATAAGTGTAGTACCGGTGGTATTGCATGCGCTATGAGGAAAAAGTTGATGAAGCGAGTGATTTTTTTATACGGATTCATTGTCTTCTTTTATTTTGTACGGAAGGTTACTGACGCTGCAGTATTTCGTTTCAAGTACGATACTTAAGCAAGCGGCACTATATGATGCCACTTTTCACAGCTCTCAATAGTCAAGTTAATAAACTTACGATCATCACCAATGCACAACCATGGATGACACTTAACGCTCAGTAGTTCCGTAAATATTGACTGTTGTAAGCTGTCAAAAGTGTCATCGTATGTTGCTGCTAGTTAAATTAAAGTTTGATGAGGCAATAAGTTTATATTATGTTGTAGTACAGTAGATTGTAGTATAGTAAACGCAGAGGTATACTATAAATAATATTTCATACCCTTACATCTATATAATCACTCTTAAAATCTTCGCAGCACAGGCACCATTCTAATAAATTCTTTCCTCAAAAAACTCTTTATGCGTCTCCATTTTGTATTTCGCATAACGCGATAATGATCGCAATTAGATTTACATCTAATTGCTAAATAATACTGGGTAAACGAAGAAAGTAGTTAAACATTTCCATTAGTAATTAATGTCGTTTGCGTAATTTCAATACGCTGACGAGGTCCTCGCGTGATCGCTTTGTTCCTACCTCATTGTCGATTAGATCTAGATTATTCTGTTGGCTATTGACGTGACATCTTTCAATAACAAACACTGAAGGCTGCAAGTTATGTACTATCATTAACATTTATTGTTATATCATCAAGTTTCAGTCTGTAGTTCCATCCCAGTTTGTGGTCTTAAACTGTTTCAATATCAACTCTTTTTTTACTGAAATCTTAGTCCTGTACTAGGAATTAAACTTTTATAGTCAGTGGAGTAGCCATATCTTTGACGCGTGTACAAACTTGAAAATCGTATACAGAGTTCGACAAGGATCTTTTGGCTCGTGGATGACATTGACAGGAGGGTGTTGGTGGGAAATTAGTATAACCATTTAGTAAAATTTTCCTACTCCCAAGGAGATATTTCAACAGACAGCTCCGCACGGTAATTTAACAACAACTCTGTAACTTTCATGAAGTGACATTTCACTTGAAGATAGCGTTAGTGTCGATTTTGGCCAGGAAACAAAAGATAATTTACCTTTGATGCGTCTACAAACATGAAGTTTGCATATACAAATACCAAGACTGAAAAAAAAACAATATTTCTTCTTCTTCTTCAAGTTATGGTTTCACACTAATTTTAAGTGTATTTTGCCAGTGTCCAGTGAGATGCATAATCGTGTTTGTTTAAATTAATTCAACTCCCTGATGAACTTGATGACAACGATAATAATGAATTGATGAAGTACCCCACCCTGGATAGTAAAGCGATGGATACTTTGCATACCAATTGCGACGACCGTTTTGAGGGAAATTGAAATAGCACGTTTTATCACTTTGTTTCAATTACCTTCAATCGTGCACATATAAGAATACATAATGATTAATTGTCCACCAACATTACACATTATTATTCGAAATAACACAAGTTTTGGAAATTAAGACAAATTGACAACATCACTCTTTGACTTCCCGCCAAAGCCGAAACAATATTTTTTTTCTTTCGAACCCGCGACTCGGCTATCGCAACCGGTGATTAATTTAACAATTTTTTAATTCGTCTCATATACGCTTGCCGGTTACGGAGACTCTTGATTTGCTGTAACAAATATTGTATTATAAATGTCGGATGTTCTAAATGATACTTCGGGAAAATTTTATCGATCAGCCCACAAACTATACTATAGTCTGGACTACTCTCACGGCAATAAGCCAGTCGATCGTTGTTTGCTCCCAGTAGTCCCTTATGTTTTTAGGATTTTTCTTTATTGACCTATACAGATAAATAATTTTTTTACATTTACACTTTACTGGTAGATCCAGTTAATAGAGCAGCCTACGCCCCAACGAATAGACTAATCCATCTGTTGATAGTCGGTTTCCAAAACCACTTCTTTTTTCTTCTTCGTTACTGTTTTAGTAAAGAACAGTAATAATAATTCTTATTCATGTAAATATGGTACGTTAAATCCCTAAAATATGCACTTAGCATATTACTTCACACGCACATGTGTGTACGCATAATGTACATATTTGTATAATCACAATCATATAAGAATGTTACTATCATGTCACCCATTAGAAAGGCATTCAGTTCAGCCACAAGACTGCAAGCAATTAGACGTACGAACGGCATACCGAAGTATGCCATGGTAAAGCCGACACCAAGTTTTTATTGATCATTTATCCATTCGCACCTTCAACTATTATAATTCAAAATAAACACCAATCACCAGATAGATACAATCTATTCGACCTACGCTCTCGGATTGCGCGGCCCTAAGAATTTTTGATCTTAAATTAAATAACGCTTGCTATACAACAAAAAATTTCTGAAGATAACTTAGCAAAGAGCAAATTACATGGTCTAAAACAGCCGACTGAAGACGATTTATTCCAAATTTGAAACCAATTATGATAAAGGCAAAAAACATCCTTTGAGACCTCTACCGTTGTAGAGCAGACAAGGAAATCTATTTCAAATGAAAATTAAAAACATTTCTTTCGTGATTCACTCAGTAATTAGGTTTTTATAATGAGTTTCGATTTTTAATAAAAATATCAAAGAAAACAATTATTTGTTAGACTTCTGTTAACTTATTCCAAGATTTTCTGCTTGTATTAAAGGTTGATGATCTTCATATTTAGTACCCTTCCAACTAAAATACATAAGAGTGTTAAATGTCTAACGATGTCTTGGTCTAATTGTTATAGCTTAAGCCGCTCTGTTCATTGTATCAATTAGCCTTAGGTTCAAATTATTCAGTCTGGATTTTTGTGAATGTTAATTACATGATGGCAAACGCACCTATAACCTAAAAAAATATGTTAAATAATCTACAAGACTCTACAATCGACCATTAAATCTTTGTAACATCATTTCGTAACTACAACCTTAGTCATTAGACCCTGGAACTAATTTTAAACAATGATTAGCCTGAATTTGATAATTACCTATTCTTGCCGATTACAACAATGGTGTCTGCACATGCCATATTAAGCACTTGTTCCGTTAAATTACGCTAAGTATGTAAATCATTAGAAAGATAATGACTTTGTCTATCTATCTATCTATATCATCACGCCAGCTCCCTCGCGGGGTAGGCAGAGAGTACAGAGTTCCAACAGGTTCTTTCCTTACATACCTCTCTGGCTTCCTCCACTCTCATAGTTCGTCTCATACACACTCGCCGGTTACGGAGACTCTTGACCCTTCAGATAAGACACGGTCTATTTGGTCATGGTAAGATAGTCTAGGTCTTCCCCGGCACCTACATCCTTCCACTTTCATATTGTATATCTGTTTTGTCATTCTTTCTTCTGGCATCCTTTCTATATGCCCGAACCAACGGAGCATACCCTTTCTCATCTTTACACCGATACTATCTTTCATACCTACTCGCTTTCTTACTACGCTGTTGCGAATACGGTCGGTCAGCGTGACTCCGCACATCTTCCGCAGAGATCGCATTTCGACCGCATTTATCCTGCTTTCGTTCTCCTTCTGACATACCCAACTCTCACTGCCATATAACAGCGTTGGGACAAGCACTCCGTTATGCATGGCCAGCTGCGCCTTTTGGCTTAAGTGCCGGCTCCCAAGTAGCCTTCCCATCGCACCATTCACTCTATTACCTGCATTCACTCTTCTCTCTATATCAGCGGTGTATTTCCCATCCTTACTGAAGGCGCATCCAAGATATACAAACTCATTCACTTGCTCCAGCACATCGTTACCAACCACAATCCTTGCATTCGTTCTGGTTTCTTTCCGTTCAAAAACCATAATTTTGGTTTTCTTCACATTCAAATGTAAGCCATTATTCATGCAGTCGTCTCTCATAACTGTGACTAGTGTTTGCAGATCAGTGGCTGTTGGCGCTATCAAAACCGCGTCATCTGCATACAATAGGTGGTTTATCACTAGATCACCCATTTTTACCCCTTCAGTCATCGCACACAGTCTTTGAAGACTTTTATCCAGATACACTATAAACAGTCTAGCGGACAACACGCAACCCTGCTTGACACCGATTTTAACGTCAAACCAAGGTGACATGTTACCACCCACCCGTACGCATGCCTTGCTGTCCACGTAGGTGGACTGGACGGCTCGCAACAGGGTGCCGTTTATACCATACTCTGGAAAAATGTCCCAAAGTTTCTTTCGCACGACTCTATCAAACGCCTTCTCCAGGTCCACAAAACCGCAGAAAACCTTCCGGCCTACTGCCAGATGCTTTTCTACGATGTTGCGGAGGGAGAAAACTTGATCCGAACATCCTCTTCCAGACCTGAAACCTCCCTGTACCTCACACAACACTCCATCGGACTTCTCGCGCATTCTCCGTTCAATAATTTTACCATACACCTTAGCTGCCAAGCTGATCAAACTGATGGCCCTGTAATTGGCGCAGTCATATTGTGAGCCCTTGCCTTTATACAAGGGTACTATGACTGCGCGGCGCCAATCTGTAGGGACTCTACCGGTCTTCCAGCAAAGATTTGCGAGGACCCAAAAAGCGTCCCGGACGCAAGTTCCACCATATTTAATCATCTCGGCAGATATCATGTCTATTCCCGCAGCTTTACCATTTTTCATACTTCGTATCGCCCATTCAACTTCTTCCATAGTGATGTCCTCTGTGGATTCTGGTGCCGCAAACTCGCCTCTGGGCTCGTCTGTGGCACCAGCATCCGGGGCATTCTCATACATTTCTCCAAAGTATTCACTCCACCAGTTTAGCACAGCTTGTGTGTCTGCAAGAATGTCACCATCCTTAGATTTTATCTTTTCCATTCTGGAGCCTGACGAATCACCTCGAGCCTTTCTCACCTTGCTCCAAAAGAGTTTGGTGTTATTCTCAAAGTTCTTCGTCAGCCTCTCCTCCTCAATCACACTAGCTCTTTTACGCTTTTCTTTCACTAAGGTTTTGGTGGCATTCTTGCATTGCCGGTATATTTCTTTCTTCATCTCCGTCATACTGTCATTTAGATTCAAAGAAGAGACATAGTCCTGCCACGCTTTCTTCTTTCTTTCTACAGAGCTTTTTAACTCTGTGTCCCACCATGCATCCCCTTTTGCTGTGATATGCTTCTTTGAGCAGCCACATACTTCTTTCGCTGATTCTACCAAACTCTCTTTCAGACAATTCCAGCATTCATCTATGTTTGAGTCCGAAGAACCAGCTGTCAAAAGCTTTTCCCGGACTCTGTCTTCATACGTTCTCCTCACGCTCTCATCTTGCAACCTTTCAACCTTGATTCTTTCAAGGCCTCCGAAGGGGATACGCTCTCGCCAGTGCCTCCACTTCCTGAACAAACCACTGAACCGCGCAATTACGAGATAGTGGTCCGATTCAAGAGTGGGGCCTCTATATGCACGGGTATCTTGAAGTTTACTTCGGAGACGGTTATCTACCAGGATCAATTCTATCATGCTTTTCTGTTCATTTCTTCTCCACGTATACATATGAATATCCTTGTGTTGGAATATTGTATTGGACACAAGGAGACCTCTTTCCAAACACACATCTACAATAAGCTTACCTGCATCATTCACTCTCTTATCACCATAAGGACCCAGAGCAGCGTCGCAAGTTTGCCGCCTGGTTCCCACCCATCCGTTCAGGTCGCCACACAAAATCACCTTTTCATTCGCATCAGCCAGATCCAGAACTTCCCTGACATTATCCCAAAACTTCTCTAGGTCCGGGGGTGTCGACGAGCTTACAGGAGCGTAGGCTCCAACAAAAAACACTCTAGTGACACCCAGTTACAAGCGGACCCAGAGAAGTCTCGCATCATGCAGGCCATAATCTCTCACTCCAGAGGCCAGGCGACGGGACAACTAGATACCCACCCCCATGCTGGCACGATCGCTCTGTGGCACTCCAGACCACAGAGCCATCATGCCGTCAGGGAGATCACAGGCTTCACTGCCCCTTCGCTTAGTCTCTGTTACACACAGAGCATCCAGGCGTCTCTCTTTCATTACATCAATCACCTCATGCATCTTATCTTCCATACCACCTCTTACATTCCAGGTGCCTATTCGGCACTCTGCACCCCACGTCTCGCCAGTTCGGGCCCGGCGTGATGGGTGGCGGCCCCCATCGCCGCTTCCACCTATGTTCGTACCGACGGGGGCGGGCCGGTACGCGTCGCCTCGGGGGGACGCCCTAGCCCGCACTGCGGTACTTGTTCTTGATAATGACTTTGTGAAGTTTATATTATTATTTTATTGTTTATATAAAGAATACTTATGGTTAATTTACGTCTCAAGAATTTTTATTGTATACTTATAAAAAAAATAAAAAAAAAACATTTTAGTCATCCGAACGTATAGTATAATTTTTATCTAGAGACTGTAACTATACTTTCGGGAATATGTTTCGGACTGAAATCATATCTCCAAGAAACACATACTCTGTATCATCTATTACATCACGCTAGAACCCTTGCGGGGTAGTCAGAGAGTACAGGGATCCAACAGCTTCTTTCCTTACAGACCTCTCTGAATTCCATCACTATCATAGTTCGTCTCATATACGCTTGCCGATTATGGAGACTCTTGATTTGCTGTAACAAATACTGTATTCTAAATGTCGGATGTTCTAAATGATACTTCGGGAAAATTTTATCGATCAGCCCACAAACTATACTATATTCTGGAGTACTCCCACGGTAATAAGACAGTTGATCGATACTGATTGTGTTTGCTCCCAGTAGTCCCTTATGTTTCAGTCAAAGGAAGGAGTGGCATTATTTTACGGTCTTGGTGAATAAACAAGTTCTAGCACCCAAACGGCAATCATGTACTTATTACTAACCACCATCCGTTGCTAAATCACCTACACTAAAAACAACATTAGAAGTCCTTTTTGAAACATATAATAGGTAAATTAAAATAACATTTTATGAAAGGACATAAGATGTATGTCACTCAGCATTTAAATTTGCGTCATTACATCTACGAATTTATGTCCTCGTTATATTCTATGCAAATGGAACTGTCAAAACGGTCTTTGTATACACTACTATAGTAACTATTATAAAATCGTTAAAGGGGCGCATCTGTACTAATGTACATACCATAAAAACTAAATTAAATAAAAAAAATTGAATTTGGAGAATTCTGAACCCAAAAGTAATAAAAATAAATCTTGTCCGTTTCTCGATCGATTTCAACAATATCTTTGTATGTCAATAGGTTAGGATTAAAATCGATTGAGGAAAACCCAACGTACAGATTCAATCCCCGTAGTACGCGAGCCATTTGGCTCTGTATCAACATATTATTGATATATTATTGTTTTTAAACCGCATTATATCTAATCTATGCGAGCAGAGCCGCGGGCAAAGTCTAGTACAATAATAAGCTCCAGTAAATTCAATAAACAACACTCATTTTAATAACATCTCGTATCGTTTCGATAGCAAATTACGCCTCTAATAATCTAATTCCCTGCTGTATCGATTTAATTAGCTCTTGACTCGAGAAAACTCATTCGATTTAATCGAATTGGATTGGGCTTGGTCTTGCAGACTAATCATTACATTATGATGGTTGGGTTGGGAATTAGGGTTGTAGAGCCACGGGGGACTACATAGAATGGTCTATTTATACATAAAACTATGGTATGCGAATAGCTGTGGCATTTAAGTCAGCTAGTGGCACAGTGGCTATTAACATTTGTGACGTTTATTATGATATTTATCTTGGTATCAAATATTTTATGTTTTTGTAATGGTAGGTCCTCACTAAGATGTGTCTGTATCATGATCACCCATATCGTATTTAATGAAGAGAGAGATTAAGAGAAGGAGAGAGTAGAATTGTGGTCAGAAACGTGGATGCGGAATAGGATTGAAATCAGTATCGATCGGTATTGATCGGTATTCTCGAGAACGAGAGTTCTAGTTCCCAAAATCATTAGGCTGATAAGTTCGTATCAGACGCGTCGTTAGACGTAACGAGGTGTATTTTAGATGATATATAATGATATGTACTTTTAGACGCGAAATGTACAATCATCTTTGATCACATAACAATTCGTATCCAGACCAGCGATTACGATACACGTCCATGATACTACGGAGATACGATACGCCACAACGACATAGCTGAACCCAGTGTCTGGTAGCGTTGCAGTATTTATTGGCTATCAAAGCTACAAGGACTTGTGTATTTGTGAACGCAGTCACGGCACAAAAATTAACCCTAGATGTAGCCCTTAGCTACGTTTTTTAAAGACTTATGTTGTATTTAATTACCCGGCGGAGCCATTTTGTAATGTTAATTTTCATTTGCAATATTTTTTTCATCTCAATTTTTTTATCTCCTACTGGATTTAAATGCGGGCAAAATGATTTCTTACCCCTCCTATCAGCCTCTGCCGCCGTCTACAGCATGTTTTCACAAACCCTCCCTTACATCTCTTCTTTCGGATACAGATACCGCACATAGGATCAGACACCGACGTCACCGGTGAGGTCGAAGAATCCTTTGCCCTCCGGCCGGTGCAGAGCACCACAGCGATACACGTAATATACGTCCTCCCCCAAGGCCGTTGCTCCTTGAGGCGCCCTTGAGCTATTTGCCCCCTTGCCCTTCTGGCTCGTGCGTAGTAGTTGTACGCTCGCCCTCTTGTCCGGTGAAGCCATAAAGGCCCCGGCCAACAGCGTAGATCATTTACACACATACACAATGATTTCTTAGTCAGAACGGAAACTGAGCGGGTTTGTCTTCTCTAGCTAATATAAATTCTCTCCGCTAGTGTTGGCATGCGAAGGGGCAATATTTACATAATATTATGATGGTATGAGGATGACCTATTAGCTTTTTATGTTAGCAGAAGCATAATGGCTATTAATACTTACGAGAGCATACAATTATGCTCTGTATTGTACATATATTTTGGTGTCCTATTTTCATTAATTTTATGACTTCCTATACTTAACTTTATTGCCCGTCGCACTATAGCATGTCGGTTTAATATAATTTAGGAAGTTAATTTGTAAAATACTTTGTTGTTTCATTCAGAAAATGTTATAAAGACCATTTTTATAGTGACATAGACTTGATCGATGTTAAATTCCCATGGTAAAAATAAGTATAATCTAATGTAGTGTTCAATTATGAAAATATTCTGATTATCAATATCTTTTTAGAGATAAATTTGGTCGTGAAATATACGTATGACACACTTGAAAATGAAAAAGAAAATGTAATATTTTTTATGTATCTAGTTTTTTATTGTTATCTCTATATATATACAGGATACATATAAGATATACAGGGTATCTGTCTGTTTAGATGTGGAAGTAACATTGGGTCCGGTTTTGGTGGTTAAATCGATAAACGATATAGAAAACGGATGCGGAATATATGTTAGACACCGTACCTATCCCAAAATAAAAAAAAAAACGATACTGGAAGGTGGGTTAATGTTGGTATAGTGTATCTCCTCAAGTAGTAGGCCTCAAGATATCGTGACCTCATTCTGCGTAGATAGGACCAACAAAAATAATTAAGAAGTTTTAGGGTACCCCGGAACAACTATGCCTTTTGGACGTCTAACACTCAGTCCTTTCCGTGACCATGGGTGCTGCAAAGTACTCGACGTCGGGAACTTAAAAATCAAAAATAAACCGCGAAAACATACCGAAAAATAGTTTCATTTCATGTGTAAATAAATATTCGCGTAAATCTAAGAACTATGAACATAATATTATTGTATTTCAAATATTTTTTTTATGAAAATGTCCTCTAAAATATTATAAATGTTTGTTATATCATCTGTTGTTAGTTTACTGTGAATATTGATCATTTAAAAATAAATCTGTTTCGAATTTATAAAATTTGTTACTTTTAATACTGAGGAAAATTTCGATAGATATCACGGCTTATAATCACTCTGCCGAATATCAAACTTCTACATCATTTTTAAAACAAAATTAATAAAACGATTTACAGAGAACCACTACAACAAAATAATTGTAGAACAGAACTTTCCGTACACACGGAATGTAAGACATGATCTCATAAAAATACGTAAGTTAGAACCGCGCCAGATAAAACAGTTTTATAAAACCACATGGAAATGATAAACTACTATCACAAGACTACTACTACTATAAAATGACAAGCCATGTGGCGACTGGTGTGATAATATATAGTTAGGGCGCGTCCTCATTGGGCGCACAGTTAGCGGCAGACTATCCGCTGACTAATTCTGAGCGGCGTATCGGTCGCTAATGTCGAGTGAGCGGCGAACTGTAGCGTATTAGCCGTGAAGCGTATAATTATATTAATATATCTCACTGTCCTGAGAGAAGTGATTGTGTTTTACGCTATGGATATCCTCGAAGTTATAGCTGTTTTGGAGGCAGTAAATGAAGATGAATATAGAAAAAATACTGTAAAAATATTTCGGTAGTCCCACTCCAACTGATTGGGACGCTGCGCCGGCGTAGTAAGCGAACTGCGCCGCCGAGCGCGCGCATCGTTCGCTGTGAATCAGCCGCTTACTGAATATCGGCAAGTGAAACACCGCAAACTGCGTACATTACGCGCGGTATGGACACTCCATTTAAAAATTATAGGGAGGCAAACTGGAAGCAAACAGTTAGCCGCTAACTATGCACCTAATGAGGACGCCCCCCTAATGTATAGTGTGTAGGCCGCTCCGCTCATGGGATTAAGTATTCACGAATTCGATCCCGGACGGGTCAAAGTGAAACTAAGTGAAAAGAAAAACTTGTTGTTTTAGTTATCTGTTCACCACATTGTTAATTTAAATTCTTCTTTATTCTATTAATTAGGATTAATTTTGTTAAGAAATGCGTAAAGACTTGCTACTAGGCCTGTAAGTAGTAATACGGGAAAGTATTATTGCCCGTATTACTACTGGTAGTAACACGGGTAAAATGACCTTCCCGTGTTACTACTGGGCCTGTCGGTAGTACTATGGGCAAGAATGATTGCCTGTGTTACTACTGCTAGTAAAAGTTAGTAGTATCATGAGAAACAAACGAAATCATTGTGTGATTCACAAATTGTTTCAGTCTGGGGTTCGTTTATGTGAATTTCATGTTTAGAAAGGCACCCTATGTTCAGGGCCCTTATACCCTATGACCAATTAAACACGTAACGCGGTGCGTTCCGATAACTTCGTTCAATTATCGTTTAATAGTACTCCAGTGCCATTGACAAAGATATAGTAACCCGGGGCATTTGGTCATAAGAAAAAAATCCATGCAGTTGTCGTCTTATGGCTGGTGAAAAAAAAATGCACCGAATATGCAGAAAGATCTCTAGTAAGACTCTCTTTTTTTGGTTTTAATAATAGGACCTCCTACAACGAAATAAAACAATACTAAGTGGCAAATATTTTACACTAACAAAGTGTAAATGCATTCACAATTAGTTACTTCCTGAGTTTGAAAGCGTCTCAAACAATTAAAACTGTTATAAAACCTCGTTAAACGTAACATTTGTGCACAGAAAACTATAATTATTGGTTTGTCAATGACAATGATGAGTGGAACAGCGGGATAAATATTTTGGCAGCGGTCCAAGGTTCCCTGGTGCTCCAACTTTCCGCGCTAAATGAGATACACTTTATTTCGTACGATATTGTTACTTTCTTTTTACGAAAACGGTTACT
The DNA here is from genome assembly GCA_905147815.2 of Phalera bucephala. Taxonomy (NCBI): domain Eukaryota; kingdom Metazoa; phylum Arthropoda; class Insecta; order Lepidoptera; family Notodontidae; genus Phalera; species Phalera bucephala. The sequence goes on from LR990625.1 coordinate 16,070,859, forward strand.
TTCGCCAGACATCGAGTGATTATTAGTGGGCATATTATATTTTTGCTTTTACTCCGGAATATTGAGTGGTACGGTATGCACAACACACCGTCACGCCTATATTCCCCAAGCGGGGGTAGCAGAGGTGTACTGAGTACACCCACTTTTCGCCGACGATGTTAGGTCCCATGTAATAGGGGGCGAGCCTATTACCATATACCGGGTACAATTCCAGAGTCCGAACACCAAACGACCTCGTGATCACCAAGCTATGCGCTTTGCCAGGAGCCAGATCAACGAGGAAGTCAAATTAAATATTAGGAATTATATAATGACTAAATATGATACTGATTGTGAGTCAAATTTACACAGAAATATTTGGTTATTTGGCCCAAATACTGTAGACGCAAATAACTTTACTGTTTTTTATTACTATTTTTCATAGCAATATAATATATAACTGAATCTGGGTGGCAAATGTAGCTTCTCTAACGAAAAATTCCTAGTATGAGTCCGGAGTCTGGAATTGTGCCCGGTATACGGGAAAAGGCTCGCCCCTATTACATGGGACCTACCTAACGTCGTCGGCGAAAAGTGGGTGTACTAAGTACACCTCTGCCATCCCCGCTTTGGAAATATAGGCGTGATGGTGTTTATTTTTTAGTCTGGGTGTCTGTGTTCATAAAATTACGTATAAAAGGTATAACTCCATAGATGTTAAGATTACTAACTATCCATCATCAAAAAAATCCCGGTATTTTTTAAGCATTTTAAGTGCGTATAAATTATAAAAGTTGACAACCATATTTAAATTACTTTAATATAATTAACTCTTTATAACTGAGTTCAAAATCGAACGAGGTTTTTCTTTGTTAGTAACTTATGGTTTCAAAACTACAACTTAACGCAACAGGTAGTGTGTGACAATCTTATAGCCAGTATTAATGCAGAAAAATAATAGGTATTTCTATCTATCTATAACCTCACGCCAGATCCCTTGCGGGGTAGGCAGAGAGTACAGAGTTCCAACAGGTTCTTTCCTTACATACCTCTCTGGCTTCCTCGACTCTCATAGTTCGTCTCATACACGCTCGCCGGTTACGGAGACTCTTGACTTTTCCATCAGATAAGACTCGGTTTATTTGGTCGTGGTAAGATAGTCTAGGTCTTCCCCGGTACCTGCATCCTTTACACTTTCACATTGTATATCTGTTTTGTCATTCTTTCCTCTGGCATTCTTTCTATATGCTCGAACCAACCAATATGTATTTCTCGTATTATTTTAAGTAATTGTCAACATAACTGTACTTTATAAGAATCTAGGCAATCTTCTTTCCATACCGGCATTAGTAATTGAAAACATAATCGTAAGGAAAACTGCACGGTTGTTCTACTTAAGTAGACTTAATGGAGAGCTTGATAGAGCTAAGAATCATACCGATTATAGTGTAACCTTTTATTTAAATGATGATTTTACGTATATTATACACAATTTAATGCTAGTATTATATGTTAAAATGTAGAGCCTGTTGAAATATGGCCACTGTGACCTAAAGACATCTATTGTAACTCTTCTCAAAGCTTCCTGCCCTAAGAGATATCAAGTTAACTTTTTTGGGGAACAGAGGATTTAAATTTGCTTAAAATATTAGCACTTTTTTATTAAAGAATTAAAGACAATCTGCTCAAATAGAGAAGGGATCTGTCTAATAAATCTAAACGAACGTTTCGATTCTAGAATGGAGACCTCGTATTAGCAAGCGCAGCGTGGGCTGGCCGCCTGCCAGATGGACCGGCGATCTTGTGAAGATTGCAGAAAGTCGTTGCATGCAGATGGCATCGGGCCGGTTGCACTGGAGAGCGATTGGGGAGGCCTATGTTCGGCAGAAGACAGGTATAGGCTGAGATGATGATAATTTTTCATATCGCCAGTCAAACCATCGCTCTTTCTGTTCAATCGATCTCTCATTGCTGGGGATCGTGACTTCTTTACTGATTTTTATACTTTCCTCCATCTACTGTGATTGTTTGCATCATAGAGCGACATGCTGGCTGATACCTCCACCTATAATAATATTAGCCCTGTTAGGAAACTGTCCTACCGTTGGGCACGGACCTCCTCACAAACTGAGAGGATTTAGGCCATAGTCCTCCACGATGACCCAGTGCAGGTTGGCGAACTTCACACACCTTGCAGGTTTCCTCACTATGTTTTCCTTCGCCGTTAAAGCAAGTAAAAGTTAATTTAGTAAAGACAGAGGTGCGTACCTGTGCTTAAACCCGACACCTCTGACTATGCAGTCCAACGGTCTAACCACTAGGCTATCACTGCTTCACTCAAATCATACTAAGTGTAAAAACTTTATGAAATAAAATTCAAAGGACATATTTTTTAAATATATGTTCAGAAATCGGGCAATGCTCTCTAACATACCAGGTTTTTGCGTTATGAATATTCTTAAATTTTAATGCAAATAGCTATTAAATGGGAAATATCATGATTGTAAATAGCAAATTATAGGCTTGATTTTTTGAGTGAGTGTAATAAATGTTGAGTGTGTGGTGTAAATAAGTATGCAATTGGCTAAGAGGGCGTTACAGCTTTATTGGACGTGAACTCAAAATTATATCGCTTTTCAAGTTGGAAGCTGCTCTATGTTTCAGCAGCACAAGTCTGCCTCTATCAATATACACTGAGTCCGTATGCTGGCTTCTCCCAAAGTTAATGGACATGCCCAGTAATGGGACAGTATGGACAGATATTATAACGGAAAATAACAGTTACGTTGAAGATGAAAGATCTTGCATAATATTATCCCATTTGTCAGAAATCGCTTTCTAAAAGGAGAGGAGTGGCGAAGTACAAGTTGTGATGACCAGTTTCTCGCCTCCGAATACCCCATCGCTTAGCTCATTACCGCACGTACATATACGATAATATTTGTTAAAGAAATATGTGCGTTATGTAACGTTATTATATCTATATACCTGTGCAAATATTATCAAACGAGTTTGTGAATCCGGCACGTCGCCGTCTCGGTTCGAATATGCAAATTATCACACACAATAACGCCAGTTATTTCAGAAAAGTTGGTCCACATTCGAAATACTAATGACATTTCACCAAATTGGTCTTCGTCTTCTTTTGAGTGTGAGTGGCTAGCTCAATTGTGAATTTTGACTGCGCTCAGCTCTTGCCTTGTAGAGGTGGTGGGGCTCAAGGGACAGACCAACAGATGCAACGCAGACTATGGTGACCTCACACAGACTGTAAATTGGTCATAGAAATTCCACGTATTATCCACCCAAAGCGTAAACGAATGGAATATAATACGGATTGGTACAGTAGTTAAGAGCTAAAACCGTCCGCCCGCTGGATCTAGTAGTCGCGTATAAGATCCCCATACAGGACAAATCTTTGTGTGATCGACAATTGATTCTATCGGTCCAAATGTTTGTGAATATTACAACGCAACAATGAGACAGGAATCATTCCTAGTGTAGGGCTTTCCTAAAACACTTAGGTAATTAGCCTCTGGGTGATCGTTGGACACTAATTGTGTTCGTCTTTAATCACCAAGATCACAAGATCATCACTCAGGTGATTAAATTGGAATAAACGGTATCCAACAGGATTTTAAAATATATTAGCTACTTTTTTCGCTTTTAACCACATTCATATTGGAGTTAAGAAGATATGCATGCAAAGATTCGGAGAGAATTATCTAGGTACCTACATGACACGGGAATCAAATCTGGTCGTTTGTTAACAAAAAAACTGCAAGGCGTTTTATTGTAGTAATTTATAGAGTAAGTTGTAAGCTATAAATCTTTCTTTTGAACTCATTGTCTAGAATAAAAGGAAACTGCTTTTAATAATTTATTCATTTTAGTACTAAAATGTTTAAAATGTTGGAACATCCTTGAAGGGTCTTTCTATATCTATCTATCTATCTATCTATAACCTCACGCCAGATCCCTTGCGGGGTAGGCAGAGAGTACAGAGTTCCAACAGGTTCTTTCCTTACATACCTCTCTGGCTTCCTCGACTCTCATAGTTCGTCTCATACACGCTCGCCGGTTACGGAGACTCTTGACTTTTCCATCAGATAAGACTCGGTTTATTTGGTCGTGGTAAGATAGTCTAGGTCTTCCCCGGTACCTGCATCCTTCCACTTTCACATTGTATATCTGTTTTGTCATTCTTTCCTCTGGCATTCTTTCTATATGCCCGAACCAACGGAGCATGCCCTTTCTCATCTTTACACCGATACTATCTTTCATACCTACTCGCTGTCTTACTATGCTGTTGCTAATGCGGTCGGTCAGCTTCACTCCGCACATCTTCCGCAGAGCTCGCATTTCTACCGCATTTATCCTACTTTCATTCTCCTTCTTACATACCCAGCTCTCGCTACCATATAACAGCGTTGGGACAAGAACTCCGTTATGTATGGCCAGCTGCGCCTTATGGCTTAAGTGCCGGCTCCCGAGTAGCTTTCCCATCGCACCATTCACTCACTTTTCTCTCTATGTCAGCGGTGTATTTCCCATCCTTACTGAAGGCGCATCCAAGATATACAAACTCATTCACTTGCTCCAGCACATCGTTACCAACCACAACCCTTACATTCGTTCTGGTTTCTTCCCTTTCAAAAACCATAATCTTGGTTTTCTTTCTATTAATTACAATATTAAAAAATACGCTATAAAAAGCTCATTAAATTAAAAACCAATAAGCCCATAACCAAAAAATATATAATGAAGTACTACTTCACTACAAATCGTTAAACTAATATTCCATTGAAATTGTTCGAGCACTACAAAAGACAATGGCTATAATGCCTTTGATTTAAGCTAAATCGCTTATAAATTGCGCGTTACGACCGTAAATTGGTATCGTTAAGCTAATAAGTGCTGTTCAAACGAGCCATTGAATTACGCTGGTCATATTTGATGACTTTAACCACGATTTAACCGAATCAAATTGAATGTCCAATTACGAATAAATAGTTTCCAACTGCGGACTGATCAATTGCTCTATTTTTTTTTTTCTTCTTTAAATAACGTAGCCGCACTCTAGGATTAATTCCTGTGTCGTGGGTGCGTCTACAAACATGAAAATTCACATTCACAAATACTCAGACCGAAACAAATAATTGTGGATGGCACACACATTTGTCCCGTGCGGTAATCGAACCCGCGACTATTAGACACAGTTAGCGGAGCGGCTTAAGCTCTTAAGCACTGCGCTAAATCGTCCGTCAATTTGGATATAAAAACATCGTCACGCCTTTATTCCCTAAGCGGGGGTGGCAGAGGTGTACTGAGTACACCCACGTTTCGCCGACGATGTTAGGTCAGGCGAGCCTATTGCCATATACCGGGCACAATTCCACACTTCGGACTCGCATTGGGAAGTTTTCTCTAGAAATACTACACTTGTCCGACCTGGTATTTGAGCCCAGGACCCCGTGATCATAAAACGATGTGCTTTGCCACTAGACCAACGAGGCAGGCAAAATAGACTCGTATGACAGACGGCTTGGGATTTAGTCGCTCCATCCACTGGATCAAGGAGTTGTGGGTTTGATTCCCGCATGAGACAAATTTTTGTGTGACCCACAAATATTTGTTTCGGTCTGGGTGTACGTAAATTTCATTTCTGTAAACGCACCAATATAGGAAAATTCTTAATATAGGGCTGCGTTTGTTTTTAAAGACTGCGTCTTTGCTCTATATCTTTAGCCAAAAGGCGTCCACTGCAGAATAAAGACCTTCCCCCAAAGATCACCGTCATCATCATCATTATCATTAGCCCGTGTCAGTCCACTGGACGTAGGCCTCTCCCATGGCACGCCACTGAGCTCGATCTTCGAAGATCACCATAACGACTGGCTTTATGCGGTACGTATCCACCTTTTACTCGCGACTTTAACCAGGTCATCGATCCATCTTTTCGGGGGCCTCCGGTTACGTGGTCGTGGTTCCTTGGTCTATTACCAAATAATTCGCGTACCAATCACGACTTCCTTAGCGGGTTAATTTTGCACACAACATCGTCAACAAAAAGTGGAGTGCATAGTACACCTCTGCCTCTCCCACTATGGCAATACGCGGGAATGTGTTTGTTTTTTATTTATTTAAAAAAAAAACTATTTTTATAGCAGCTATGGTCACGGGACGGACTTTCTCGTGACCATGGGTGCTGTAAATAGCGACAAAATTCGATCAAAAAGGTTTTATTTTATGTGCAATATTCGTGTGAGTCTGTAGTCAATATAGGAAAAATATTTGTATCGCCAATTTAAAGTGATCGTTCGTTGGCTCAGGCATCACGCGAAAGTCAGCAAATCATTGGGACTATGGGAACGTCACACTTAAATATTTAAAACATCTACCACCACCACACCATTCACCGATGTATTATTCGGATCCAGAACAAAGTGATTGCCAAAAAGGCTGCATTCTATAAATATTAATTTCAAATTGTTAATGAGCTAAGATATTTAGATAGATAGAGTCTTATCTGAAGGACAAGTCAAGAGTCTCCGTAACCGCGAGCGTATATGAGACGAACTATGATAGTGGAGGCGTGTGTATGTGTTTAAGTGATATACGCTGTTGGCCGTGAGGCCTTTACAGCTTCACCGGACTTAAGGGCGAGCGTGCAACCACTACGCTCGAACCAGAAGGACAAGGGGCGACATACTCGAGGGCGCCTCAAGGAGGAATGGCCTCGGTTTGGACAGTCGCTACGGGTTTGGACAGTAGCCGTAGCGACTGAGAGTAGAGGAAGCCAGAGAGGTATATAAGAAAAGAACCCGTTGGAACTCTGTAATCTCTGCCTACCCCGAAAAGGGATCTGGTGTGATGATATAGATGTTTTTACTATGGCAATTTTAGCAAATTGTGGCATTTTAACGCGTCCTTACATTGGCTTTGGTTGAATCGAACTAATTCTAAATAAGATCACAGGCATAGTTGTGCTCTTATATTTTGTCGCTCGTCACTTTCAATATAGTACAAATAATATCGATACCGTGCTGATCTCTAGATACAGCTAGACCTCTCTTTAGTATGTGGTCAGGAACTATGATGAGGTCAGGTTATATAATATTGTTTCAACACTTTGCAGTCTTTAAGTTAATGCACTTGGTGTAGCGGGACTCCTTCCGCTTACACCAAATGCATTGACTTAAAAGCTTCCTTACTAATTTTAGATATCATATTCTAAAAATATCACACAATAGAAGTATGAAACACAAAATTAAGAACAATAATAATTGCCGTTCCTATCGCAGGGTGAAGTACTCAGAGGGCTCGCAACGTTCTTTTGTGTGAACAAATTGTTTCATTGGCAGAAATGGGGGCTACTAGCCCATAAAACAACACCTATTCAGATTTGGATTTTTTGTCACCAAACTAAGAACCTTAAGAGACCAGGATCCTATCGTCTCCACTCCAAAGGGTATAAGTAAAGTAGCTCCAACCCAAAGCCACCCGATGTCGCATATTAATACTACTTTATCCCCCAGCTCATCACTGGCGACCGCCACGTAATAAAATATTCTACTAAAGTCGCAAACAATAGTTAATATGCCTACTAAAAATGATAGTACATTTGTGAAATAAAAATAGAAATAGCACATTACTTGCCCAATAATCGTGGGAGCGATAAACAACCTCGTGGGAAATAATTCTATTTAAAGTATATACGTGCGCCATGTTCAACGTAACAAGAACAATCTTAAGATTGGTGATTGTGTCGTAAGAATTTTGTTTATTACAGAATGTCAATAAAACAATAAATAAGCGAGTAGGGATGAAAGGTCCATTGGTTCGGGCATATAGAAAGAATGTCAGAAGTAAAAATGACAAAACAGATCTACAATGCGAAAGTGAAGGAATGTAGGTACCGGGGAAGACCTAGACTATCTTACTATGACCAAATAGAGCGAGTCTTATCTGAAGGACAATTTTAAGAGTCTGCGTGCGAGCGTGCATGAGACGAACTATGAGAGTGGAGGAAGCCAGAGAGGTATGTAAGGGAAAACCTGTTGGAACTCTATACACTCTGCCTACCCCGCAAGGGATCTGGCGTGATGATATAGATAGATAGATCACTAAAACCTGCGCTTAACCTTTCAGCTAAAGATAGATCGATGAAACAGTAGCAATGTGGAAATAAGTGAAGTATAATAAGTGATTAAACGAACTTACCTGAAGTGAAGTTCGATCATTATTATACGAAGTCTTTCGTTCGAAGATATAAAACATATGCAGCTCTCTCGACTCGCTTGGCAGCCGCGCATCTTTTAGAGACTTGAAACGTCAACGCGTTCTCTATGGTATCTGTGGACAAACCCTCTGCGACCATTCCTTTTAGAAGTAGTAAATTACAACTTTACCAACGGGCAGGGAGGGTTGGGTACTTATATCTTCGAACAAAGGTCAGGAAGGAATCAGATATCAGTGCAGTCTCCATCTGTTATGTCTTCTATAGAGGTTTTTATTCTATAGACATATTCTATATAACGAGAGTTGAGGAATTACCGATCCCGAGCTTTGTTTTTTATAAGTAGTAACTGTAATGATTAGCTTTCTAGTTAGTTCTAGATTTTCAACCGTGAGAATTGAGTGTCACTCAACTTATACATGCAGTACATACATATCATTCTTATTTCGTTTAATATCATAATAATATTGTGCCCCCGCCTACGCACTTGGGATCAGGCTATAATTAATAATAAATAAATAATATCAAGTTCTTTAAGACTAAGATTATTGCTGATACTATATAATATTTATCATACCTGTAATAAAAATATACTTTAGATTATGCTTGTTTAAGATTATCTATGCTTTCAAATATTGTAACTCAATATTTCATCAACTATAGCATGTCAACATATCGTTAAATTTTTAAATAGGTTATTTAAATTATTATTAGGTTATTTGCATGACTTTATTTTCTTTTTATATATAGATACATATTTATAAAATACATGTAACATGTGGATGTAATAATTTAAATATAATAATATGAAAATTGCAAATTTTTTGTATAACATCTCCAATCCAATATTGTTACACTGAAACACCTTCAAATAAATTACAGTTAAGTTAAGTTTTAAAACCAACTGTTTCCATAATGTTTCCATAATGTTTATCCTAACTGTACCAGAAACATCACTGGTGCTCAAAATAACTGTACACATTCAAAAACTAAACACAAAACTACTTTTTTTCTATAGTTATTAATTTCTTGAATAATCTTATTTAATTAAATATTATCTATTGATTATCATATTATCAAACAAAAGTACAGTAAAAACATCTAATTCTTCAATTCATGAATTGATGTAATATATTAATTACACTATAAATGATGGAGGACGTAATCAAACAAAAAACCAAAACCATTAAACTCATTACCCAATAAAAGCTGAATATCTCCTAATAATTGTTTGTTAGTATATTTAATATGACTCTAAGGTCTATTATTAGCATTTAGTTTCTTTGTGGGATAAGGTTTATAGCACAGCTGTGATCATCTATCTTTAATTAAATTCTAATCAGAATGGCTATAAATTGTTTATCAATTATTAAAAATTATTATGTTCTAATAATAATGTTTCTATACATAATGTTAAATATATGTAGGACCAGATTTTTTAACCTTCACTTACCTTACTTGCACAAAACTAATAAAGTTATGTTTGCCGTTGAAGGCAGACCGACATTTTTATTAGTGTCATAGATACCATGTTACATACCAAAGTCAGTGAATACCTTTAGCCTCCAATATTATGGTTTCTTTATAAAACCCATGTTGTATTCCTGAAAGTTTTACTGACTTTTTCAGTAATTTAAAAACCAAGTCTTTGTGTAAAATGCCTAGCGTGCTTTTCTTACCTCACATTCTCTGGTAGGAGACTTCCAATAAACATTGTGATTTGTTTTTGGTGGGCTGATGGGTATACTGTGGGTTAATATTTTTACACCCCGGATGAGGATTGTTGTTCTATGTAGGATCCTTAACACTGGTAGTCTTTTAAAAAATTTAAACTACTGCTTATGAATAGATAGTTATTATTCCATATTGGTACTCCACTATATTAAAACTCCTTTAATACAAAATATATACTGCTGACCATAAAGGTTCTTATCTCAATAAATGTTTCATGACTGTATTGTTAGGACTTATCTTTTCTGGCTATCCTGCAAGGGGTCCAGACCCCTGATAGTATTGATAGATAATTATTAGTTTTATGTTAACTGGATAGACCAGGTATTTAATATTATATTTTAAGGATGTATGTGTGTAACACAACCCGCCCGTCTCAGCATCGGTAGGCTGAGATATCATATTTGGAATATTTCCACAGTTCTGTTGCTTGTCAGTTACAACAGGCATTGCCATAACTAGAGATTACTTTGGCTCATCTGTTTATAAACCCTGTTCAGGGATAAATATTGCTGGATTTACCTTTTTAATACAAGTGCTCATAATTTTGCACAATTCTTTGTGTAATAAGCTCCACTTTGGGCTATTTCAGAATTATTATACAAGTATGTCTAATAATGAAATCAATACAAAACACTATGTTTCTGCAAGGGAGTGGCTTATGTTATTAATAATGTATTGTTCTCCATAAACAATGTCCCTTTAATTACCCTTTCAGAAAGTCTCATTTTTGGAGATATAATATCACAAATAGCTTATAGTTTATAGCAATAGTCTTTGTATTTACTGTTTAAGGTTGTTAGGTAACATTTTTGATTCTTACCATTGTAGAAACACCTCATCTCAAATCTATGCGTAATATGACCTTCAGCACATATCTCATTTGAGCCCCAAGTCTGCGGATCACGCCGATGCATCTCGTACACCACTCGTGTCCTTGAATGACCATCAAGTCTTGCAGATCACGTCGATGCATCCCGTACACCACCCGTGTCCTTGAATTATCATCGATCCTTAACAATCATCATTATTGATGAATGTCCCCCTAATTTCTCTCCTTGGAGGTATTACATCGCCAATTTATAGGCGAGACGCCAATATATAGTAATTGTTTACAGGTATATTCCGTGTACAACTGTTTTTACACGAATAGGGACATAAGATTTCGTAAGTTTACTTTTCGGGTGATGAAGCTTTCACAAGTCTTAATATGACGAAACTCACGTCTCCAAATATTCGATATTATATAAATAAACAAGTTAAGCTGAAAACGCCACAAATAAACTATCAGTTGATCTTTTTAGAATGTACTTTTTTGTCAGGACGTAAAATTATTCTGAATTTGCCTATACGATGTTTTAAATTTATTTCACAAGGTCACTTGAGAATATTAAAACCTTTTTGTTATATAATTTCACTGATATAACAAGGTTATTAAATTAAATGTCAACCAAAACTTTATTACATAGCATCGGCTACCGCGCTTTCAAAAGAATGGTCGCAGAGGTTATGTCCACCGAGTCGAGAGAGCTGCATATGTTTTATATCGAGAACGAAGGACACAGTATAATTGTTCGTGGTACCTACGCAAGTTCTCTAATCAGCTGCTTTGCATGCACGAAACTTTTACAGTGTAAAAAAATGCAAAAGTGACAAAACTTTACAGGAGTGAGGTTAGATTTTTTATTTCAAAAAATATAGTGCGGCAAGGATATTTAGGCCCGTGGATGATATTGATAGGGTTGGTGTAAAATTAGGGTTATCATTTAGTAAAATTTGCCTACGTTTAGAGGAATATTTTTACAGGTGGGCCCGCACGACTTGTAATTAAATAAACAACCTGGGTAATTTCATAGCAAACGGGACTGAGAAACGGGAACTGTGTTTGTGAATTTTCATGTTTGTAAATGCACCCACGACACAGGAATAAATCCTAGTGTGGGGCTACGTTTTTCAAAAACTAAAAAAAAAAAAAAAAACTCTGCTACTGTCATGAAGTGACATTTCAGTTGATGACAGCGTTAGTTCTGATTCTGGCCACGGGCCGATGAACCTACCGCTCAATTCTTGCTTGTACCGATTATTTATATTTTTTTTATAATAGCTTGACATTGGCAGATTCATCGGTAAATGATGGAGACATAGATTATGATTGGAATTGGTTATGATTGGTAAGTATATATTCTATCGGGACTCTTTGCGACACAGACAATGAAGGGAAACGAGATATATCTTTTTAAGAAGGCCTTTGCCCGCGAATTTGTCAGTTCACAGGTTGTAGTTGAATTACATACCTTTAATAAATGAGATGATGACAATATATGTGGTTCAACAGTTGTAATTATTATGGCATCTTGGTAAATATACGCGATATTACAGACACAAAGATACTAGAATAATATAAATAGGCTTAAGACTTTGGCAGGGAAAATGCAACTTCCAAGAGAAATCATAAACATGCAGATTTTAGTTATAGAGTTAAAGAGATTTAATTGTTTACGCACACATAATTTTGCGAATAATGTAGATAATTGCACATTCAATGTACCGTTACATGCAGAGTGCTCTATTCTTAGACACATAGGTTGCATAATTGTTTCATGTCAAAGCAGTCATGAATCAGTATCTTTATTTGCTTCGGAAATACTTTTCTCCTACGCTTTACACGCCCACCGAACAAACATATTGCTTCATTGATCATTTTCACAATATCAATTACAACTTTTAATTGCTTCTTGGAATACCATTTCCTGTTCGACTTTGCTTTGATTCAATTAGATTTCTCGTTAATTTAGCTAAACAATAAAAAGAGGTAATATTTTTGCAATGAAATCAATAAGTACTTTGAAAAGTCTTAAGACATTTCATCTACCTCATACACTGGGGTACTAGGTAGGTATTTTATATTGACTTCGATGATAAATATCTATACGAACGAAATTACTGGTTTTTATAAATTTATTCGAAATTACCGAACCGAATACCGTTTACGTAACACTTATAGCATTTTTATTCCAAATAAACTTATAATAAATTCGACGCTTACATAATTTTAGCATTACAAAACATTTATTCTAGGAAATTAAGATGACCCAGTCGTTCTACATTTCTTGTTTACTAATTTTTGTGTCACTGTTTAGTGCACATGAACTTAATATTGGAAAAAAATGATTTGTTTATAGACTGTTCATAAATTCGATGACGATGGCATGGAATAAATTTTATTCAAACTTGTTCATGGCTCAGTGAGTTACAACGTACAATAAAATTAATTTTCTCGTACATTCTAAAAGGTGATCGTCAGATACCTGTGTATTATATTTGTATATTGAAGATACAGGTTGACCTCGAATAAATGTTGTGATTCATTCAAACTTATTAATATAGGTATAACTAGAATCTCGTGTTAATACGCCTAAATTTAAGATTCTCGTATACCGTGTATCTCAACTTACAACGTGTATAAGTTGGTAGGTATAATGATTATTTATAAACCTTATTATATGTTAAGTATTTAATACTGACCTTCACTGAAGGATTATAATGAGTAAATTTGTTTGATGTTTCTGACTTTACAATTACAAAGATATTCATATTGTTTTGAGATTCGTCTACAGAGGTAAATTTAAATTGTATGTTTATAATACAAAGTATTTTAATCCTACTAACATTATGAACACGCAAGTATGTAAGGATGCATTTATGGATGTTTGTGACTCTTTCACGCAAAAAGTACTTAACGAATTTTGATGAAAGTGTACAGTAATATAGCTTCTACATCAAAATACCACATGAGCTATAATTATTCAACCATCAAGCCGCTATTACTTTTAAATATACATTTATTTACATAGATAGACTTTAGGACTAAGTACTGAGAAGAACGGTTATTTATAAATAAGTATATGTATTGTGTGTATTTAAAGGCAAGTATAAGTAAGTCTAAACAAAAGATGAAAGCTTCGCATGATGATTAAGAAACGGAAAGTATTTAATGACGTTTTCTTATACAGCTTGTTCGGTTAATGCAACTTGTTTGGTTAAGAAATTGAAAGTGACTCGTCGTTAAGGAGCATAATATTATTAATCTTACTATGTAATTTAAACATAACTAAGTGTTTTTTAAAACAATTTTCAAAGAAAATAAAAAGGAAAAGGCTTGTCTTGCTTGAAAACCTGCTTGTTTCTTTTAACGAAAGAATTATAAGGATAATAATAAAACTTGTTTATTTATTTTGACTACTTGACGTTTAAATGTATAAATAAGGAATTTATAACAATGAATTATGGTTAGTTAAAATATTTAGCTATAACTGTACTGAAATTATAATTAGGTACTTACTGCAAATGAAGAATTTATATGCGGTATAAATAACAGAAAGGTATTTAATAAAATTTTACTGTAAAATTTTAATTAATTTCCTTCAGATATTATCATGAATATTTATCATCAAACTAGATAGATCCCTTGATCTATCTAGCTTGATAATATAGATAAAGATAAACCGAAGTACTAACGACAATAAACAAAAATATGCTCATAATGTTGTTTCATTGGATCTGATATATTACGAGTATATGGGTAAGAAATAAAATTTGTTTTCTATAAAAGCTTGTGTCACGCAATACTATCATTTTGCTACATTACTCAAGCATGTATGTAGGTAATAATTACACGTAATTATTGTGTCTATAGATCTAACGATAACTTGGAAGTTCAAGAACCTTGGGGAATAGTCTAATTTCCTTATTATACCTACCTAACATACATGAAACATGCAACATGTATTGTAAGGATATAAAACACGCGATTGGAACATAGTTTCGATCGGGTATAGATCGATTGCTTAATAATCCGAGATTCCAGGTTTCAAATCCCGGCTATATAGTGTGTGTTTGTGGATTTATGACGGTCAATGGAAAAGGAAAATTCTTTATATCCAACCCAAGCATGTGAATCAAAATAATTTGAAGATTGCGGATATACCTACCTGGGAATAGCGGAGTACTTCTCAGTCTCTCTCTTTTCTGGTGTAACAGTGTAAAGGTTCAGCATCATCATCAGACGAAAATGTCCCCTGCAGGACATAGGCTACCCCCAAAGATCACTACGAACTTTGTGCTGTTCATATCCAAGTTCTACCTGCGCTCATCACCAGGTTATTAGTCCATCGTGTGGGGAGAGATCTGCCCACTCCACGTCTTCCAGTGCGTTGTCATTTTTATTTATCATTTGTTAAAAATACAATCACTTTCTTTGATCTTGATTAGAATCATTCAACGTTATCGTAGTGTCTGTGCCTTAACAAGTTTGTTTTTAATTTAGAACCGAACTGGTTTCGACGTAAACATTGTTAATCACTTTAGTGATGTCACAATAGTTTTATTCATTTTCCTTTCGTTTATTTATTATCTTTTTAGATTTTTCTATAACTATGAAAGTTGTTTTGTAGGCGTTTGAATACGTCCACGCTACGTAATTGTGAAACTTATTCTCAATTGTTATTTCTGTAGGAAATGGCAGAAGATGTAATCTCTATTACTTACGTTTTTTTTCCTAATTTGATATACCTAGATTATATAGAAGAAGATTTAACGCATATCAATGATGGATGATCTTTTTCGAAATGTTAATCTTAAACAACCAAAAAGATCCAAAGGGCATCTTTACGGACGTCTGCATATGTGTACTTACAGATCAATAAACCACCAATTAATATTCCGTCCGTATTATTTAATATTTATGTAATACAGTCTGTCGTCACGTGCGCTTTCACGAAATATCAAATAAATATTTTATCATCTGGAATTTCACTTTCGTTGTCAAACATTTGAACTTATGAATTAAACTGAGGTTAGAAAAAATGACAGGAATTACAATGTTTATAAATAAAGGCTTCACTGTCGATTGCGCAGCGGTTAGGAATTTGAGGTAAGCGGGCGGGCAGAACATCCGCGCACGGCTGCGGGCGCGACTATACTGCCGTATCGACCTCCGGCATCACAATGAATGGGCGAGCACCGCAGTCTGCCACTGCAAGCTTACTACTGCACTGCAGCTTTATTTCTGGCAACCACCCCGCACTTAGCCGAACGAAAACAGAGCGTTTTCTTCGCAAAAATGTGCCGACACCAGTCCGTGACATGCGAAAAACTGTACCACTGACCCCGTTCCGCACCGCCTCGGGACTTCTGCGATTACATTTATCATTCTTTCTTCGCTTGTTATATTTCTGTGATAAATTCGGTGTTTGTCACTACGCATGCGTGGGGCGGCCGCCGTCGAACTGTCTGTAACAGCTGATCAAATGACCTTGTTCTCGTATAATCTGATGTGTATTAATCATATATAGAAATCGTGGATTATTTATTACAATACGTGGTTCTTTTCCCTTCGAAGTGTCTGGATCCATAGTTAAGTAGTTATAAAATACGTTTACTTGGACTGTCGATTGTATACTGAACGACTAAAGGAGAAAAATCATATCATCGATGAATAGGCTGAATTTTATATTCAAATATTGAATATGATATATGAATTATACATTAAAATATTATAGTATTTATGAATCGTCAGAAAAGTAACATAGACTCTACCACCACTTCGGAATGTCTTTCCAGTAACACACCCTCACTCAGATTTGGAATATCTAAGTATTGCAGCAATCCCTTCTGGGGTAAATTCCAGATAGTGTATAATGGAAGTACGTAATTTTCTTATAACAAGGAGCTCGCAGCGGATCACAAGGATTAAGCAGCGTTCGGCTCTGAGAGCGTGAGATAGGTAAAGGTATCCGCCATTTCCATATTCGTCGGTCTCTGTGCTGTTGGTCTCGGTTACTATTTTTTTGGTAATCGTTAAGTCAAATTGGAAGCCTTAAGGTGTTTTATAATTTCCAATAGCAGCTGGCCACAAACCAGTCTTAACCAATCCACGCATAGGGTAACCGTCAAGCTGTATTGGACGCGTTAAAGTTGCCTCGATAAGCCCCAATAGCACCTGGCCACAAATCTTTTACCAATCTTCATGTGGTCCGTAGTTGCCGCCACCTGGATATCCGCATTGGGTCCGCGTGTTGGAGTATGGCCTATTCTCATATTGATTCGTTAAAGACGGCGTTTGCAAGCATCGAGAGTATATCTACGCTAATATATTATAGTTTACAGGCTATTCAATGAAGCTATAAATGCCCCTCGGCTAACAGTGTATTCATGCTCTTGTGTGCACAGAACATATACATAGGTGTAGTGACTATTTGACCTTTGTAAGTAAATCGAAGGTATAATGAGTACCTTCCCTCAAGGCTAACAAGATTCCACGAGCAAAACATAGACTATTCAAGAGCTCATTTGCAAATACAGACGTTTAAAAGCCTTAGAATTCTTACCTGGTCGGCTCAGTAATTCCCCGAGAGAATACTTCGCTTTTTGTTAGTCCATTGCTTATTTTAGTCCGATGGTGTTGAAACGTGTTCTGGTGATAGAGCAATGAATGGAGATATCATTAGAATGTTAGGGAGCATACTACATGGCCACTTTGGAGCCAGAATATCTACGTGACTGGACTGTGTATCAGGGATACGTGCTAATCGACCCATCGCTACGCCGGGTGATGTAAACACATCCTGTCACTTACTGATGAATGAATCAGTGTTCTTTGATTGATGAACTGATTTCTGTCACCTATTACTTAGAGTTCCGTCGTAAGTCCTTTAGTTCGTGAGGATAAATCCACAAAATAAATTGAAGCTATTGTAAGGAATACTTATCTTTTTCTACTTCATCCGGAAGAGGTTAACTGAAAGACAAAGACCTCTTGCAACGATCGCCACGATGACCGGCTTTGGGCTGTTTGCATCCAGCATCTATCTATGACCTTTATTAGGTCATTGATCCGTCTTGTGGGCCTACTGACTCTATGTCGGCGACATAATCTAAATTAAGACTAAGGAGCACATGCAGAGGTATATTCATTATCCTTATTATTATTAACATTATCATCATCATCATCATTATCAGCCCGTATCAGTCCACTGCTGGACATAGGCCTTTCCCAAGGTATGCCATTGAGCCCGGTCTTCGGCTCTTTTCCTCCAACCGCTGCGTATATCGTCGCTTCACCTAGCGGCAGGGCGTCCAACACTACGTTCGCCGAGCCGCGGTTTCCACTCAAGAACACGTCTACCCTAACGGTTATCGGTCCTTCGGCAAATATGGCTAGCCAACTGCCACTTTAGCGAGCTGATCCTGAGAGCTATGTCGATGACCTTGGTTCTCTGTTGGATCACCTTATTCCGGATTCGAACCATCAGAGAAACTCCGACCATAGCTCTTTCCATAGCCCGCTGAGCAACTTGCATTTGGTGGACTAGTCTCACAGTAAGTGTCTACATCTCGGCTCCATATCTTATGACAGGTAGGATGCACTGATTGAAGACTTTTGTCTTTAAACTTTGAGGTATTGGTGACGATAAGACTTGACGAAGTTTCCCAAAAGCTGCCAAGCCTAGTGGTATCCTCCTGTGGACCTCTGTCTCGAAATTGTTTCTACATAATTGTAACACTTGTCCGAGGTAAATGTATTCTTAAACATCTTCGAGAGTAGTCCCATTTACAACTATTAGCTCCAGAATGACATTCATTTAAAATAATTCTTATTATTACGAGTTTATTATCATATATTATCATAATACCTTTTGGGTGTCATTGTGTTCGTGATCTGTTATTTAGGGCGAATAGTATATCGATACATTTTCCACAGAATCATAGCTAATCAATTTAGTAAACGATAACGAAATAAATAGTTTATAGGCAATTTCAATTCGAAATAATTCAATTACTGAAATAATCAAATCGATTTGAATTGGTTACTACAGCAGTGAAGCATTCAATGAGAAAAAACCTTGTGTCTCTATCTTGCTATCTTCATCCCACGTGTATCTCGACGCTGCGGCGAAGATAATGAATTTCACAACGTAATCACTTATAAAAAACTGACAACGTAGAAGTGGGACTTGCGTAATTTATAACTAACTATGTTTTGAATTTTCTTTCGTAATGTTCATGCTTATCTGATATTCGTATTCTTTGTTGTTAGGGAAAGAGGCCTCTTTAGAAATAAAGAACATGTATAGTCTATTCCGATCAAACTCTGAAACTTTTTTCAACATACATAAAAACGTCGATTTCTTGCTAACATCATTTTAATGGCTTTCCGATATGAAGATCATTTATTATTTGTGATTGCAATCACAACTCTAACATCCAAAAATGGTGATAGTTTGTTTAAAAAGTTTTATAGAGTTAATGGAATATAGAATGCAACAAGTAACCTGCCATTACTACTATTTACATACATACTCATTAGTGTAGTAGTATTTATATACATTAGTACTATTTGACGATGGATTATTTCTCTCATGTGTGGAGGTGAGTTAAAGATGTTGGTACTCCATCACGCTGTCTTAATGCGGATTGGTGGAAGCAGGTTTGTAAATACCTGCCGTTGAACTTTATCAAGCCTGCCATAACGCTTTATAATATAATAATATTAGCCCTGTTGGGAAACTGTCCCACTGCTGGGCACGGGCCTCCTCTCCAACTGAGAGGGTTTAGGCCATAGTCCACCACGCTGGCCCAGTGCGGGTTGGCGAACTTCACACAACTTCGAGAAACTCTTAGGCATGCAGGTTTCCTCACGATGTTTTCCTTCACCGTTAAAGAAAGTGATAATTAATTTTAAATACGCACATGCTTTCGAAAAGACAGAGGTGCGTGCCTGGGTTTGAACCCGAGACCTCTGACTTTGCAGTCCAACGGTCTAACCACTAGGCTATCACTGCTATAACACTTTCAACTTGGCTTAACTATTACCATATGAAATGATAACTTGCCTTATGAAGTACAGATATAGACTTACCTATGTACTACATTTTCAACGTGGATTGTTTTAGATCATTTTGGGAAAAGGTCTTTGCCTACCGTACTTGACCTGAAAAAAGTGCTGATATTTCAAGTTATTTTAGTTTTTCAGTGTCGTAACCGTATCATATACATAAACACGACGACTGAAATGAACATTGTTATAGAAAGATTAGTCTGCGGCAGGAACGTTGTGGCAGGATTTCTCAAAGGGAACATCTTCTAGCCGGACGGGTGTTGTCTGGCGGGGCCTGCCACTCTCCCTCCTGAAGCAAGCGTATTAACCGCGTCTACTCGATCTAGTTAGAGGGGCGGGCTACGCTCTAACTCCGTGCTCTGACAACTAAAATAAGCTGTAGTCAAATCTGAGATTTTGGTAAATCAATTTGATAAAATGTCTCTCACTACCTGACCTGACTTGAAACAAATGCTGCAAAAACAACAGTAGCATTTAGCATTTTATTTCTTTTATTAATCTGATAGAGATCGAAGATAGGAGTCAGGCTTGTGCGAAGAATACGATGCATTTTAAAAATCTGGAGCCTATATCCACTATAATACCTGTGAGGATACCTGTTAAGTATATACGATTACATCATTCAGTTTCCTTGCCAAGTCATGGTAGGTAGTAGGGGCAAGTTACGAATATCTCCAGCGATTTCTATGACAATCGCCGCGGACGCAGGAAGTGTCCGTTTAAAGTAACTATTTCAAACGGATCACGGCCGCGTAGGTGGGACTGGCTCATCACTGGGCTATTTTATTAGACTTTTGCAATGTAAGGTATTGTTCCAATAACGGAGATGAGCTGTGGCGATGATTTAGTCATTGGTTCTACTGTAATGACTTAATCGCAACTGTAAAGGAAATTGCCAGAAAATCTACATATGTAATAAAAAATCAGATTGAATCTTATTAGTTTCCAAAAAAACTTCATCCAATCTCTATCTATATCATCGCGCCAGATCCCTTGCAGAGCAGGCAGTAAAAAAAATGATGGATCTATATGCATTTTTAGGAACCTTAACGTTAAAATCACTTGTTTGGAAATGAAAAGTTCGTGACGTGAAACAGAGCGAAAGAAACAGAAAATGAAAATTTTGGAGATTAAAGTGAACTAGGATTTATCAGTGTAGTCATGCAATAGATCCAAATTCGCTGCGAAAATATGTGAGTAAATCACTATTGCTTTATATACACACATATTTTGAAAGTATAGTGCATTAGAACTAAAAACCTCGACAAAACCAAATACAACTACTTTCAGGGGTGACTTATAAAGATAAATAATTGCATGGATTTTTTGTAAATGGATTATTGTAATATAATTATATAAATAGATATTATCTAATCATCATTTAAACTAGCATTTCGTAGGTATGTTTATAGGAGCTAAAATTACGTATAAAATAAAAGCACTATTTCAATTTATTACCTAGCCGCTATCTATATAACATATATTTTATATAATATTATTATACATTTTATTATTATACATAATGTTTTTTATATTTATCATTATACGTATAAAATAAAAGCACTATTTACAATTTCAATTTATTACCTATCTACAATAAAAAAAGGTTTTCAAAAAGCCTGCTATTATAAAACAATACTTATTATTATTTTTACGACATAACGACTTCGATACCATTTTGTTATCTTATTATCTGCGCAAACTATCTGTAATAAAAAAATTACTTGCGAATTATTGTCTTTGTTTATCTATCTATCATAATAAAAATAACCGTTAAATTAAATTTATTTAAATACCTGCGTAATACATATAATTGAATAAATATTCCATCTAACAAAGTTTAAAACCAAGTGTAAATATATAAACGTAATAACATTTGAACTCTGGTCTCTACTTAAAGTTATAAAAATCATTAAAAATCTCCTATTAACATTATCTATGCAATAAATGTATATTTGTAATTTAAATCATTAAATTTAGCACGTCTAGAAGTAGCAAGGTATAAAAGTTGAGGATGTAGAGTATGCTTTTTTTTATAAAATAATAATTTAAATCTTGAATAATATATCTGAGAAAATAACATCTATAAACAACGGAGTATTAGATAAGCGATCATTAAAATTATCTAAATTAAACATTAAGTCAAGAGTCTCCGTAACCGGCGAGCGTATATGAGACGAACTATGAGAGTGGAGGAAGCCAGATATGTTTATGTAAGGAAAGAACCTGTTGGAACTCTGTACTCTTTGCCTACCTCGCAAGGGATTTGGCGTGATGATATATTGAAGTCGAAAAAATAGTACGTCCATGTTAAGGATGTCGTGACACACCTTTATCAGCAATATCCATATTGAAAATTACTAGATGGTACAGCACCAAGCCGGTCGTAGTGGCGATCTTCGGCGAGGTCTTTGTCCTGCAGTGGACGTCTTTTGGCTGGCGACGATTATTTTATCTTCGTTCGCTGATATGTAGGTAGATAATTACAGCCAAAATTGCGTAAGGCAGTCACTGTAGAGCACACCAAAACGCAGATCAGAATAGTAATTCACACCAGTGATTCACGCATGTCTTCACCTTTGCCGAAACCGGCTGGATTGGTTGAGGTAGGTAGATGATATAATACAATTTGTTCAAATAATGTTATACATTTTTAGGAATGTACTAGATCATGTTCAAAAGGCGTGTCCTAAGGCCGGTCGGTACAACAGAACCGTATCACGGTTGAATGATTCTCGTTGACAAATGATATCATCACGTGAATTAGACATTTGATTGCTTGGAAAGATTTATTTCGTGAATGCATTATAATACGTCTCCATATTATTAGTATATTAAGCCGTTGGTGTCCTTCTGCTAGGTGAGGGCCTCCTTTCATCGTTTCCAAACAAAAAAAAACACCGTCATGCTGATATTTTCCAAATGGAGGTACCAGAGGAATGCCTCTTTTTGCCTTAGAGAAATCCCTCTATTTAAAACTCAAACGGGGTCGGAGTCTCACTGTGAGAAAATGAACCAAGAAAAAACCTTATTGAGTTGTTGTTCTTCTATACTATACGATGTGCCCAGTCTATAACTTTCTCATGTTTTATTATATTTGATCATAAAAATCTTGATGATACTGGAGCAACGCGCCCTGTCTTTTTGAAGCTCGATGCAAACGCTTGTCGCGAAAAGGGATATCGCAGAAAGCGTTGCGACTCATGGCCTTCTTGGTACATATACAGTAGGGTTATTACATAAAACATCATATATAAAAAGGTCTAAAAAACTTGACTTTCTTGTTGGTCTATTAGGGAATAATGCGCGTTGCGATCATGAGTTCCTGGGTTCAAATCTTAGGTCAGAAATATGTAGTTTTTCTATCAAACTAAGGCGGAATATAGGCGGTGTCTAAAAGAAATACAAATGAAATGGATTCCCACAGTTGTGGTCACAAAACTACATTTAGTAGCCAGTGTGATGGTGCAATGCGGTTGCATAGCGCAGCATCGCGCGGTTCACAGCTGCGACCTTGTTCCGACCAATTTGCTCCACAACACTTTTAGATACTAGGTGACAGGGCTGCATCGCTGGAAGTATAAAAAACAAACGGACCGCACAATTATATTCTTTAGTACCAAGTAAAAACGCTACGTAAACCTAATTTTTAGAACAGGACAGGACTTAATGGGCCGGGCCATATCCTGGTCAAAAATCTCCGTAACTGGCGAGCGTGTATAAGATGAACTACAAGAGTGGAGAAAGCCAGAGACGCCTGTAAAAGGAGAACCCGTTGCAATTCTGTACTCTCTCCCCATCTACTACTAAAAAACCCTGATCTGGTAAAAATATATAGAGAAAAAGTAATTTTAAGCTAAGCAATATTTTTTGAAAAAACTTTGAGATTAGTAAATGAGAGTTTAACTCCTGGATAATCGCTTAATTGTATTCGATAGCAGCTCGTAGGTATCTGCTGCTAGGTTTGCGTTGACAGGTATGCAGTTGGTCTTTTAAAAATGATGAATATTGATACAACTATTTCTTACTCGCCAAAAAGATTAAATACATGCAATAAGGTCTCATAAAAAAGCTGAAAGTTGTTCAGCGAGCTATGGAGAGAGCTATGCTCGGCGTTTCTCTACGTGATCGAATCAGGAATGAGGAGATTCGTAGAAGAATCAAGGTCACCGAAATAGCCCTTAAGATTAGCAAGCTGAAGTGGCAATGGGCCACTAAGCGCGAAGATCGGACGGGCGTTGGGGCAGAAAGCTTCTAAAGTGGAGACCACGTATTGAAAAGCGCAGCGTGGGACGACCACCTGCCAGATGGATCGACGATCTGGTGAAAATCACAGGAAGTCGTTGGATGCAGGTGGCATCGGACCGGTTACGCTGGAAAGCGATTGGGGAGGCCTATGTTCAGCAACGCAAGCAAACAAAGAGTAGTAACCGACAATTTCACTGCGAGAGAAGAGATACCGTACATAAAAAATAAAGTATTACATTTGCTTCTTGAAAGGTTTTTTGCTTCTAGGTTAAACTAAAGCCGACGAATAGCGATCCAACCTAATTAGCAAGCACTAAGGCGTAAGTACCATTCTTACTGACACAAGACAACTTAGACAACCCTAATAAAGAATAGTCACAGTGCACTCGGAGACTAACAATAGAACTAAGTGAGTATCTCTCTATAGGTACCAAGTAGAATATCTGTCACTACATATGTAGATACTGTGTAGGGCAAAAGTATCGGGAATCGCACACTTACAAATAGATATAAGGAGGCCCTAAGCCTTAACAGATATATCTTAAATAAATGTGCCGAATTCTATCTACCTACCATCACATTAGATCCCTTGCGTGGTAGGCTGACAGTACAGAGTTCCAACAGGTTCTTTCCTGAATACCTCTCTGGCTTTATCCACACTCATAGTTCGTCCCCTACACGCTCGCCGGTTAAGGAGACTCTTGACATGCCTTTCAGGTAAGACACAGTCACGAAGTACGAACTCCGTGACCACGGTCTATTTGGTCAATTACCCTAATAAAATGTATTGGTTCATGCTTGCATATGAGATTGCGCCATTTTTGTGCACTTGAATGTATCTATACTGAGTTCTTAGATTTACGCGAATATTACACATGAAATAAAGCTATTTTTTCGGATTTTATCGCGGTTTATTTTGATTTTTAAGTTCCCGACGTTTCGAGTGCTTTGCAGCACCCATGGTCACTTCCTGTCCTGAGTCCTTCCCGTGACCATGGGTGCTGCAAAGCACTCAAAACTCGGGAAATTAAAAATCAAAATAAACCGCGATAAAATCCGAAAAAATAGTTTTATTGAATGTATCTACAGCCTGCATGAATGATTGGTTTTGTTGATAGCTTCTGATTTTTTCACTGGAGACGTCGTCCTGAAGTTGTCATATATGCTATCTCCATTGCCGAAACCAGGTGCATTGGTTGATGTGTCACGTCTAATTTCCCTAAATACAAGTTTATATTACGTTTCGTTCGTTAACCTACCTAATTACGTTTCGTCATCTTCAATACTTAGTTTCAAAATTATACCATAGGTAACCTAACTAAAACGAGATTTTGTCAATTTCAATAAAAATACTGTGATCCCAAATGAAAGCTCCAAAATCAAGTATCGAACACACATTTTACCAGCATGGTAGGTTATTAACTTTATAACTAGAGATGTTTTATATTAAAGGGAAGTTGTACTCAATAATAATACTTTTCCGGTGAAGCTGTAAAGGCCCCGCGGCCAACAGCGTAGATCATTCACACACACACAATCAATAATAATAATTGGTGAACCACATAAAACTAATATTCTGAGAATCTCGTGAGCCAATACTGTACAAAACTGTATGTATATGTATAAAGACAACATAATATTGTAAAATTTGAAGCCTTCATCACCTATTATACTAAGACGCTGAGGCGCGACAGCGATTGGCTGGGCCTGTCTGAGATGGGTGTCTCTTTCTTTCTTTCTTCAATTTGTGAGAGCAGGAATTTGCCCAGCTGTGGGATAGTATAAGCTGATTTATTTTTATATTCATTCTATTAGTTTTGGTTCAGAATTAAGTAGATAGGTACTCACCACAGCAATGTTGGTATTCAGAAACTCGACGGTTCACTACTCAACTAGTTACAAGTTTTAAATAACTGTGAAAGCATTTTAAAGTTGCTTTTTTCCCAATTGATGTACAAAACCTTTGCTATTTTTCTTTTGTACGTGCGCTCATTTGAATCGGAAAGTTTTCCTGCTAAATCACTGAGATAATTATTGCTTGCGAAATTTTAATACGGCTTATAGCTACATGTTATGAACGTACCTACGTACCCACTACGTGGATATACTTGCCTACATAAGTATTAAATTTAACATTCTAACTAACGGGAAGATTCTATAGATACATATCTTCTTTTTCCTTGAGAAAAATATTACATCCCAAGTTTGGAGTGTTTAAAACTTTTGTCGCACTAAATGTTCCCGAGGTGCCCTCCTGCAACAAACTCTGGGAGAATTTTAAACGGATTGTGTGTTTCTGCAATGTCATTACTAGCAAAAGCTTCTATAGGTACCTCGATAATTACTTATACAAAAACTGACATAGTCCACGTTTCATTAAAAGTACTATTTGGAACCACTTTTAGGTGTGCTCAAATGACGCATATCGTATTTATTAAGCAGTGATAGCCTAGTAATTAGACCGTTGGACTGCAAAGTCTCGGGTCTCGGGTTCAAACTCAGGTTCGCACCTCTGTCTTTTCAGAAGCATGTGCGTATTAAAAATTAGTTAAATGATAATTTAACGGTGAAAGAAGAAGGAAAGAAACCTGCATGCCTAAGAGTTTCTCGAAGGTGTGTAAAGTTTGCCAACCCACACTGGGCCAGCGCGGTGGACTATGGCCTAAGCCCTCTCAGTTTGATCGGAGGCCCCTGTACAACGGTGGAACAGTTTCTTAACAGGGCTAATATTATTTTATTAATTATATTTAATAAGAGTGGCAAATGAAACTATAGCAACAAAACACTGCCACGTCTATGTCCCCCAAGGAGCGGATGCAGAGGTGCACTGTGTACACCTACATATCGCCGACAGTTTGTCGCAATGTTAAGTCCCAAAGTAATAAGGGGGAGGCTGTTGCCATTATACCGTATATATTATATAAAATTATTCGATAGAAAACCACACATGGCTTGAACTAGGAGTCGAACCCAGGACTACTATGTGCCACTAGAACACCGACAACAGGACTGAGTTCTTAGATTTACGCGAATATCACACATGAAATAAAACTATTTTTCGGATTTTATTAACTCAAAGCACTCGACACGTTGGGAATTTAAAATCAAAATTAAACCGCGATAGATTTCGAAAAATAGTTTTATTACAGGAATAATAACTCCTATGCCTTCATTTCTCTCTTTCACTGTTCCCATCTTTCATTTCGTACCTATGTACCGTACCTATTTATTAGATACTAGCTGTTACCCAGAACTTTAACCTACCTGGCTACCTACATTTTTAAGACATAAGGTATGCTCTTTTCCGAGGAAGCAATCTATCTCCCATTTTATTAAAATCGTGAAAGCTAACAAACAGAGAGAGTTACTTTAGAATTTATAATTTTGGTATGGATTCCTATTCTTACGAAAACCTACTTTAAACTTCTTAAAATTGCATATATTATGCAATAGGTGTCTATAGTTTACGGAGAATGTGAAAATAAACCAACCTGCGTACCTGTTCCATTATGCATGCCAGTCATATCACGGCGCGTGCATTGTATCCAGCTTGTCAACGCCATAACAGGCCGCGTGAGATGGGAAATAATCTGCCATGCTCTACAAAACCTTTAAAGTTGCTTTGTAGTTACCCTGTCCTTTGTACAGTTAATCAATTATGATACCAATTATAATGCTACATTAA
This sequence comes from Phalera bucephala, assembly GCA_905147815.2. NCBI lineage: Eukaryota > Metazoa > Arthropoda > Insecta > Lepidoptera > Notodontidae > Phalera > Phalera bucephala. The sequence goes on from LR990625.1 coordinate 16,098,639, forward strand.
ATTTATAGTGAGTGCACCTACCTATATGGCTAGATGTAAAGACAACGGAAATGTGTTGCCTGGGGCAAGGCGGAGATGTGAATAAAATTCAATATCAAGCTTAGTCTCAAATTTTAACTAAGGCACCTAGTCAAAAATATTCTTCTCTTGAACGAAAACCTATGTTTTATGAAATCATCGCAATCATTATACCTATATTGGTACTAATTACTTAAATTCATATACTATAAATATTCATACTATAGGTAGTACCAGGTGATACATATACCGAATGTCTCAAATCATTCCTTCCGGCATAAGATTCGTGATAATTATCTATTACCCCTTCTTTTTTTATTGATAATAGCAATCGGCCACGAAATTCAGCCATTTCGACCAGTGTCGAGTAGCATTATAAATATCTAATTGTTTTTTACATTCATTTAAATTCTTGATTAAATTAATAATATTGATGAACCCTAAATAGTACAAAACAGTAAAGTTATAGTATTATTTTATTTATTTTATTTATTTATTTACGATCACAACATAATGCACAACATAAAAAACATCGCCCCACAAAACTGTGCAACCAGTTTGACTGTGGGGTCAGTTGAATCTACAAACTTAATATAATGGTAACACTAACTTAACACAAACTTAGGTAATGTTTTTTCAGATTCCTTTTAAATTTTTTTATATTTGTCTCGCCCCTTATGGCCGCCGGCAGACTATTCAAAATGTATGGGATGCGTTTTTTTAGCGCCCTGTCACCGAAGTAGTTGGTTACCCTTGGTACATTGTATCTGCCGTCGGTCACCAAGCGCGTACTGTACACATTGCTTGCTGGAGTTAAAAACTCTCGACGGTCACGATTGTTTACAATTAAAAGAAATTTGTGTTTTAAACTGATTGGAAGAATTTTACAAATTTGAAATAACTTTCTATAGTTATCCTTACAGCTATTATTAATCTTTCTATTGACAAGTAGTTTTAGAAATCTAATTTGAAGCGTTTCTAATTTATCCAGGTTTGTTTTAAATGTAAGACCGTAACTATCGAGAGCGTAACTAAATATCGAATCAACTAAAGACATATATAAACATCTTAGAGTATTAATAGGAACTCTGTAACTAAGATGGTAAAATTTACCTAGTAATATTCTTAATTTATTGCAAACATAGTCTACGTGCTGAGACCAAGAGAAGTTTTCATCAATTTTCATACCTAAATAAGTAATACATTTAACCTGTTCGATAGGTTTACAATTACAATTGGTTAGATTGTTATGCATACATGAATAGTCGTGAGTGAATAAAAGGGGGGGTTCTAAGGATAAGTGTAAATAAGGTGAGTGTATAATCATTAATTTTGTTTTGTCTGCGTTTAACACGATTAGTATATTATCTATGAGTAAAGTGGTGGATACACTACTGACCAATCTCAGACGGGTGTATAGGAAACTTAAAATGTTCATTAAAACTTTTTAGGTGCACACTTCATTCATTCTTCATTCATGCACTTCCAAGAATAGGTAGATACCATAAAGGTTAATATCCTACCAACATTCATTACTCATTATAGGTACCTCATTAATTTATAACCCTAAACGGATTGATTACTGTCAAAATATTGCTAAAGAAAATAAACTCTTACTCACAGACATAACACCAAATTTTCTATGATTCAAACTTGGGAAACCATGATGTGTGAAAGCTATAGCTTGGAGCCCGGTGTCTCGCTGACCATAAGGTAGAACTAATACGGACTATACCTATGTATGATATAGTTTAAATACGCTGTAAACCATTTATAACAGAGTTTTAAACGAACGCGGTTCTCAGTTCAATCTATACAGATTGAACTGAGAACCGTTAAGATAGCTGCCATTACTGTCCCACCTAAAAATCCATCCTGTATATACATACAGGATGGATTTTTAGGTGGGACTGTAATGGCAGCTATCTTAACGATTGTAGCTACAAAAAAAAAACGGTCTTAGGAGACTATTCTTATGTTTTGCGACATTTGGAGCTGAATTTATAGATATTAAAAAAAATGTACAGACTGCGAGAAATTGGGCAGTTTACTTAAAAACTTGTTTATTGCCAATCAATCCTGTTTCTTACAAGGATGAAAAACTGGAAAAATCAGAAATCGCAATAACTTTTCCCATAGATAGGATAGTTTTCTAAGGCCGATTTCCTACCCTATAGCTCCCACGGTTGAGCTAGCTGCCCATACAGTCCCCTCTCAAAATTCTATCCTGTATATATTTTATGTTCTGACATAACTTCTTAATTTATGAACCGATTTTGATGATCTATCTATCTAAATCATCACAACAGCTCCTTCGCGGGGTAGGCAGAGAGTACAGAGTTCCAACAGGTTCTTTCCTTACATACCTCTCTGATTTTGATGATCCTTTTTACATTGTGTTTCGTATAGCTACGAGATGATCTCATTTTAATTTCATTGGTATTGCAATGGTATATATTATGACCGAAGCAGTGATAGCCTAGTGGTTAAACCGTTGGACTGCAAAGTCAGAGGTCTCGGGTTCAAACCCAGGCACGCACCTCTGTCTTTTCGAAAGCATGTGCGTATTGAAAATTAATAATTATCACTTGCTTTAACGGTGAAGGAAAACATCGTGAGGAAACCTGCATACCTAAGAGTTTCTCGAAGGTGTCTGAAGTTCGCCAACCCGCACTGGGCCAGCGTGGTGGACTATGGCCTAAACCTCTCAGTTGGAGAGGAGGCCCGTGCCCAGCAGTGGGACAGTTTCTTAACAGGGCTAATATTATATTATGACCATTCCACGTCAATACATATATAAGAATATTATTGTCTTTTTCACGACACATGGGTACGGTGACGTTTGATCATATTCCATTTCACACATATTGTATTTAAGAATCTTGAAAATATAAAATCCAGAAAATACACGGGAATATCAAAATAGACCAAAAATCTATATTAGTTTTCATTTAAATCATATATTGTTCATAAATTTGCGTAAGTATTTAAAATAATTAAAACTTAATAAAACTCTATTACTCAATTACGTAAATTTTAACGGTTTGCATTTTTGGGACTGACCCAATGAAATCGTTATAATCTGTTGTTTTTAAAAATGTACAAAATCGATAGCCAATTTTTTTACGAATATATTATTCCATGTATCTGATGCCGCGTGGTTCCCGGCTTAGAATAGGACCAACCCATCTCATCCCATCGGGTGTCGTACAAGGCGACTAAGGGAAAACTAGGGAATGGGCAGCAGCGTTCCCTTAACACTTCGACGACCAATAACTGCGCTCGCCAACCCGCCTGCCAAGCGTGGCGAGTATGGCAAACACCCCCAATTATGGAAGAAAGTAGAAAAACCAGGCCCCTAGTCCCCGGCGGTCCTGTTCGTCCTGGCCACGGTAGCAGCCATGGTAACGACAGGACAAGGGGTGCTAAGAATCTCCGGCAGAGATTCGGCTACCACCAAAACCGAAAATTGGCCCTGGTGACATACAACGCACGCACATTGAGGACAGATGAGAAGCTAGTTGAGCTGGAAGAAGAGATAAACAAGTTGCGGTGGAGTATTGTTGGTTTATCGGAGGTCCGAAGAGAGGGCGAGGACACGATAACCTTAAAATCCGGCAACTTGTTTTACTACCGGGAGGGCGAACAGCAGTCCCAAGGTGGTGTCGGATTTATCGTCCACAAGTCACTCATAAACAACGCTGTGTCCATCACTAGTGTGTCGAGCAGGGTAGCGTACCTTATACTCAGAATATCCAAAAGATATTCGCTGAAGGTCATACAGGTCTACGCACCGACCTCGGCATACTCAGATGATGACGTCGAAGTTATGTATGAGGACATTAGTAGAGCCATACATACTTCCAAAACACACTTTACAGTGGTTATGGGTGACTTCAATGCGCGGCTGGGCAAACGGGGCGATGATGAGTTGAGAGTGGGGCAATTTGGATATGGGCAGCGCAACCCCAGGGGTCAGAGGCTGGCCGAATTTCTGGAGAAAGAGGGGCTCTTTATGATGAACTCTTTCTTCCAGAAGCCGCCTCATAGGAAATGGACCTGGATGAGCCCTGATGGTTCCACAAAAAATGAGATAGACTTCATCATGAGCACCAAGCGACAAATATTTAATGATGTCTCCGTGATTCATAGGGTAAAAACCGGCAGTGATCACCGAATGGTCAGAGGCACATTAAATATTAATGTCAAAATGGAAAGATCGCGTCTGATGAAGTCTACGCTCCGACCTACTCATGCATATATCCAAAACCCCGAGAACTTTCAACTCGAATTGTCAAACCGCTTCGAATTGCTAGACAGCAGCGCATCAGTGGACGAAATCAACAACAGGCTGGTAGAGACTGTTCATACAGTCGGGTCCAAGTATTTTAAGACCCACCGTAAAAATAGGCCTCAAAAACTATCTGACTACACCCGAAACCTCATGGCTGAGCGACGTTCCATGACGCTCCAAACCTCCGATGATGCTAAGTCCTATAGGCAGCTTAATGGACAGATATTGAAGTCCTTGCGACACGACTTACGGTCCTTCAATGCAAGGCGTATTGAGGAGACCATAGAGCAGAACAAGGGCTCTAAAGTGTTCGCAAGAGACGCGTCTATTGGGCAGAGCCAGTTGACGAAGCTGAAGACGGAGGACGGAAACGTAACGTCAAATAGGTCAGAGGTGCTCAGGGAGATAGAGAGGTTCTATGGACAGTTATATACCTCAGTAGCTAAACCTGTTGTTGACTTGGTAAAAGACCCAAGAGCCAAGCTAACCCGACACTGCACTGAAGATATCCCGGACATCAGCCTGTGCGAAATTGGGATGGCTCTCAAACAACTAAAAAACAACAAAGCGCCGGGTGAAGACGGAATTACTGCAGAACTTCTGAAGGCGGGCGGATCGCCGGTACTTAAAGTCCTTCAGAGGCTATTTAATTCCGTCTTGCTTGAAGGGAAAACGCCGGAAGCATGGAACAGGGGTGTGGTGGTGCTGTTTTTCAAGAAAGGTGATAACACCTTATTGAAGAACTATAGGCCCATCACACTGCTGAGCCATGTTTATAAGTTGTTTTCGAGAGTCATTACGAATCGTCTCGACCGCAGGTTTGATGACTTCCAGCCTCCCGAACAAGCCGGTTTCCGAAAAGGCTTTAGTACCATAGACCACATACATACGCTGCGGCAGGTTATACAGAAGACTGAGGAGTATAATCGGCCACTATGCTTGGCGTTTGTGGACTATGAGAAAGCCTTTGATTCGATCGAGACTTGGGCGGTTCTTAGATCTCTCCAGCGATGCCGCATTGACTATAGGTACATCGAAGTGTTGAAGTGCTTGTATAATAACGCCACCATGTCAGTCCGAGTACAGGGGCAGTGCACGAAGGCGATCCCCATAAAAAGAGGAGTAAGACAGGGAGACGTCATTTCTCCGAAACTGTTTACGGCCACCTTAGAGGACGCCTTCAAGCTCTTGGAATGGCAAGGACTTGGCATCAACATCAATGGCGAATACATCACTCACCTTCGATTTGCCGACGACATTGTGGTCATGGCGGAGTCGCTGGAAGATCTAGGACGAATGCTCGGTGACCTCAATAGAGTATCCCAACAAGTGGGTCTTAAAATGAATATGGACAAAACAAAAATAATGTTTAATGTCCATGTCGTACCCACCGCACTCACCGTTGGGAACTCTACTCTTGAAGTTGTCGAAGAATACATTTACCTGGGACAGGCAGTCCGGTTAGGTAGGTCCAACTTTGAGAGAGAGGTCAATCGACGAATCCAACTCGGCTGGGCAGCGTTCGGGAAACTGCGCAACATCTTCTCATCCAAAATACCTCAGTGCCTAAAGACTAAAGTTTTTAGTCAATGTGTGTTACCAGTGATGACATATGGATCAGAGACGTGGTCTCTTACAATAGGTCTCATAAAAAAGCTCAAAGTTGCTCAGCGAGCTATGGAAAGAGCTATGCTCGGCGTTTCTCTACGTGATCGAATCAGGAATGAGGAGATTCGTAGAAGAACCAAGGTCACCGACATAGCCCTCAGGATTAGCATGCTGAAGTGGCAATGGGCTGGCCACATAGCGCGAAGATCGGACGGGCGTTGGGGCAGAAAGATTCTAGAGTGGAGACCACGTATTGGCAAGCGCAGCGTAGGACGACCGCCTGCCAGATGGACCGACGATCTTGTGAAAATCGCAGGAAATCGTTGGATGCAGGTGGCATCGGACCGGTTACGCTGGAAAGCGATTGGGGAGGCCTATGTTCAGCAGTGGACAAGTATAGGCTGAAATGATGATGATGATGATGTATCTGATTGAAATATTTTGTATTCTCATGGTCAATGGATGGATGCGCTATCTGGACATATTAATACAATGAGTTTTATAGATTTTTAATAATAATACACGTGAGTGACGACTCAAGCGATTTATCAGACGATTACTCTGACCAATGGCTAGATTGGTAAATAAATAATGAGATTATTTTATTTTGTTCTCTCTTTGTTCCTAAATTATGTATTAATATCGATTCATTCTTTGTTATAATTTTTTTCTATACATACATTCAATCGATTCTATCTCACACTCAGCCATTTCTAGAAACGTCAAATTTTAAACGTCAGCGTACCCATGATTGTTAAAAAGAATAATAGCTGTTACCCGCGGCTGCGCACGCGTTTATTTTATAATATGACATAGTTAAGTAGATCTCTAATGCGCGATCTTATTCAACGGTAGCGCCGTCTCATCAAAAAAATGATATACAATACCTGGGTACTTTCTTTTGATTACCGGTTTAACTCTTTATTATATAATTGTTGGTAAAATGGCTAATTTTAACCTTTTCTACCTACCCTGCCCAAGATCGCAATATGGCGTAATAATATTTAGAAAGGTGCATTGCGAGCTACGTTTGTAAAAAATAAGTATGTAACAAAGTTTTGTTAGTATATTTCGTGCCAGTCTTTTCGTAATTATATACAATTCATGTTCATATTCAAAATCATGTTTAGATATATTTAATACTAATAATAAGTTCTTTATTTCGGCCAACTGGGATCACGTGTCAGTGGAACCTTTAGACTTAATATTAGGGTTAGTCAAGAAACAAATTCATGTACCGACAGTCGAATCTATCAGCAATGGATTTTAGGATGCTGTTGGAACTGCCCCGAACTTTTACTAAATGAATATACAAAGTACGATAAACAGTGTCCGAGATTTATACGTTAATTAGATGTCAGCAAGTCCATAGCGTCTACTTAGAAAGAGAGGTAGGGCTCTAAGTGAGTGAGTGTCGTCACGTTTTTTCGCAGAGTGCGCAATCCATTTTGGGTAATATATCCATGAGGTATCTAATCTTAGAGTATCAAACTTATGATGATACCTAAGATGCTTAACCCTTCTGCTCCACCCGCGATGAAAGACGTTATACCAGTATGCTCATTAAGGTCAGACATTTTCCGAGGTTTATAAAAACGATGATAATTCAAAAATAACCTAATGTTTTGACTTGAAATAAAAAGTATTTTCATCTATGATGTAACTGTGTCTTATTTGTATATACATTGATTTGATTCATCACCCTAAACAATTACATTTTCAGACTAAAAAATACATACGAGAAAAAATAATGGGTGTTTACGAAAATATTTTTTTCAGAAAATATTACGCTACTTTGGAATACAATTTATGCCTTTTGTAATCTAGGATAAGTAGCTTAAAAATATGCATATCTAGTTTTATGTCTTCTAAACAAAATAATCGCCCAGAACGCCTTAGAGAAGAAAGGCCTTTTTCTGATGGTAAGATGGCAAGATACCTTTTGTACTATCAAGTAATTTATGATCTTGAAACTTATAGATAAAAACATTAGATAAGTTTGAAGAAAATATATTTATCTTATTGTAACATACATTTAAATAGATAAATAATCAACAGAAAAAGATAAATGAGGTAAAATGTGAAAGTCGGAAAAAAAGGAGACGAAAAAGAAACTAGGTGCAAACTAGATGCACCTAGTTTCTTTTTCGTCTCGTCCTATACTCATACGGGGGTGGTGTTTAGGTGAAATAAAACAAGATATTATATGGTGGAATACTGATATATTGTTCTGAAATATTTAGTATTATGCATTTCAAACAAACAAAACAATGTTCAAAGTAAGTACAATTTTGTATGAAAAAATGGCGGTCGTACCTATCGCGCATTTACAAATAAAAGCACATATTTATATAAATGTGTGGTTTTCAATCTAAAATATAGGCAAAAATATAAAGAAGGATATTATTTTAGCATTAAAATGCCACTCATATCACAAACAAATGTTTATTTACGTCAAAATATACCCGGCAAAACACTGAACGCAAAAAAAAACCGTTACCATTACAAAGAAAATAAAAAAAAAACTCATATTTTATTGCACATTCTATTTAAATTATATAAAATAACGTACCTGAACGTCCAATACATATTTCTATCGTACAGTTATTACATAATTCACTTACCTTTTAATCGAATTTTTTTTTGTAGTTTTTCGTAAAAACTGTTGACGCGCGTCTTTTCTAACGACTTTTGAAATATGAATGGCCGACGCTCACAGACGATTTATGACAAGTATTATACACCAAAATAAAGAACGTAAACTCCGCCATCTTTTGTCCGAACGAACCGTATGTCTACAAGATCACGTGTTCATACTAGAATGGACTTTTTAAACCAGCAGTATTTGGGGACAAATTCGTAACTTAGTGAGTATAAGGTCTATGACTTTGGCGGGGACAAATTTGTACCTTAGTGAGCATAGAGGTTAAATTACCTAACTCAGAATAACGCAAAGTTTGCGAATTGAAAGATCATTTTTCTTCTTGGCACTTGGTAGGTGAATTAACCATTATTAAAAACGAAAAAGTAAGGTGATATTCTCGATTTAGTTTTATTTTCTAAAAATTTTGAGTAAGATCATTTCAGTTTCAGTTATATTAAGAATTTAACGGCTGGTTTAAAGGTCAAGATTCAATTTACAAAAATAGTAAAAAAAAGAAAGACGTTGTCTTCGTCATTTGGATTGTCAATTTGATAGATATGGCCCAATAGGGATGCGGAAATGAAAAATATGTCGGTAATAAATGTATTAATATTTACAAATAGAATCGATATTAACAAAGAGAAAATATTGATTTTTGGCAGGAAGTCCAAAAGTGATGTCATCAATTTGTTTTACTTTCCAAAACTTGTGTTATTTCGAATAATAATGTGGAATGTTGGTAGAATATTATTCATTGTGTATTCTTATATGTGCATGAGTGAAGGTAATTGTAATAAAGTTATTAAACGTGCCTTTTTGATTTCCCTCAAACGGCCGTCACAATTGGTATGTAAAGTATCCATCGCTTTAATATCCAGGGTGGGGTACTTCATCAATTTTATTATCATCATTGTCATCAAGTTCATCAGGAAGTTGAATTATTGCGCGCTCATTGGTCAAATCAAATAGCACGCGTTTCCCCGGTTCCACCACACGCGCTCATTGGTCAAATCAAATACCTCGCGCTCATTGGTCAAATCAAATAGCGCGCACTCATTAGTCAAATCAAAATACGCGCGCTTACCCGGTTTCACCGCGCGCGCTCATTGGTCAAATCAAATAGCACGCGCTTCCCCGGTTTCCTGTAACACATTTCCATCCCTTTTCCAAAATCACTCCCACAAAAATATCCAGCAACTGAGCGGAAAGATGTTACACATCAAAAAATAAAGCTACTTTTGGAAAGTTATTGCATTATAGTAATTAAATTTAATTTATATATTTTTACAATCAATCAAATATAAAATCAATGAATCAGTATTCGTCTGATATAGGAAGATATCGAAACAACTCTTTGTTTTCTAAGTTCCCTTGTTAAGTTCTAGGCAATACTTGTTAGGACAAGGTGCATGCTACTTATCGGAATCTTCCCGGTTTGGTCCAAAAATACGATATACCTATCCGTCAGAGTCAGACATATTTTTTATATACACACGCGGTCCAAACAAAAATTATTTTTTGTCGTCTAAGTAGTTTGCTGTATTGTTATTAATTAAGACGAAATGGTACATACGTGCCGTTACTAATTAATATAATTACAAAGAATATGATAATTTTGCTTAAAGTCGGAATTAAAATCCAAGCTTGTTCGTTTTGGGTGTGTCCGGATACACCAGATTGGCCGTGAGACGAGACGTTACCCTCGCTAGGTACGTAGTGGACGTCTTAAAGGGGAAAGTGCATCACCCGGAGATATTAGAGGAGCTCCAGCTTTGCGCGCCTCATAAATTCATAATTATGTCGGTGCGCGCAGGCAGCCTCCGTTGCTGAGTGTTCCGGTAGCTCGCATTGATTTACTCATGTATTCACCTGTGGCTCGTGCTACACGTATTGTGAATCTCATACATAAAGAAATTGATATTTTTAGTTGCAGCCAGACGAAATTTATTGAATGCGCACCTAGGTGTTTAGAATAAATTGATAATAAATTAATGTACATACATAATGTTGTTGGTTATAGCTTCGATTTGGGTAACTGTAAGGATCTTGTAATTTATAATAAATAAGTAAAATAAATTTACAATAACATAATCGATTACTGGAATCTATTCGACATCACTATTTATGTTACATGACATTGACAGCAGACAAAAACCGCGGAAAAATAAAAACATCAGTGTCGAAATTATATTTGTTTTTAATTTAATTAAACAAATTACCAAATATAATAGTTATGTCCTCAATACCAGATAATGTCCGCCAAATTTTGCATAAACTCGTACCAGCTGCCATTATAAATGAAATCGCATGTTTTGCGTTTTACGATCACCACCCAAGAGACGATAAAAATATTGATATAACTATATGCACAAAAAGAGGAGAAGTACGAGAATATTACCAAAAGGATTTGATATCCTCTGTGCTAATAACTGGAGCAGTAAATCCTACAGAACTTCGGATTCTAAGAAATGTTGATTGTACTCTTTTCTATTTAATTTCTTCTGATGACGAACTTATTATTCTGTCTGGAAGAAAAAAGCTACAAATACAGCAAAGAGTGACAAATGTAGAACGCTTCGATGTCCATGATTTTTCTTGTAACGGTCAGGCTTGTCTAAAAATCGTTCGAAATGATGATGCTGTCCCTTTAATATTTGATGATAACTTTAAAGAGTTTAAAAGACCAGAGATATCGCAGACTTATACGGAATCGGTGGAAGAAGAGTGTTTGCCTATAATTACGCATTTAAAGAGGAAATTAACTGAAGCGAGATATAGCATAAAGTGTAACGAGAAATCATATAAAGAATTGATGGATCTTCGCCAAATGGCAGCTTTTTATATGTACAAAAAAATGCACCCAAATCTAGATGATAGTTTGATGAAATGTGGCTTGAGTGAGGTGAGGTTTGTTTTATAATTATCACTATATCAGTCCGTGAAAATGACGTGATGGCTAACAAGGCAAGTTTCCCCGTTTGCCTGTCTTACCTGGATATGAGCTACGGTAATAAAAGAATATACTTAATGAATTTAATAGACTGTGTCTTATCTGAAGGACAAGTCAAGAGTCCCTGTAACCGGCGAGCATGTATGAGATGAACTATTAGAGTAGAGGATGCCAGAGAGGTATGTTAGGAAAGAACCTATTGGAACACTGTACTCTCTGCTTATTTCACAAGGGATCTGGTGTGATGATTAGATAGAATTTAATAGACTGGCCATTATTATAAAAAAACTATCTGTACCACTTATTTTTAAGGTTCAAGCCTTGGATTGTGTATTATGGTCATCAAATAATGGAATTGAATCTTATATAAACTAATTATATTAAAACAATATTAATATTACGATGACAATGCCAGAGTAGAGAAAATCTAACAAAGGTATAGTAGACACAGGTCGTGAAGATGTTTCATTTGGGGGATTTATAAAATATTCCAAATCACATATTTTAATCATGGTAAAATGATAATGACTATCAGAACAGTAAACTAGACTACTCAAATGGGGTATTTAAATAAATTGGTTTAAAAAATTTCAGATAGTTCCTGCATTGAAAATTAAATTTCAAGCACCATCGGTTAAAGTCTGCAATAAGAAGATTGTAATTGCATTTTTTGTAAATAATGAAAATGATGAGTAAGTATTGTTGTCTTAAATTAAATTATGTATTTATTTTCGTCTATCAATCTAAATACTATGATTCATAGTAAGTCTGAAGTATGTTTTTATATCAAGCAATAGATCATTAAATTTGAAGATACATGTGGTTATTGAATAAGTTAAAAAGCCTAAAAAAATCTAGGTTTTCTCTTTATCATCACGCCAGATCCCGTGCGGGGTAGGCAGAGAGTACAAAGTTCAAACAGTTTCTTTTCTGACATACCTCTCTAGCTTCCTCCGGCCTCATAGTTTTTTTAGATTTTATTCAAGTTAAAAGTGAAAGTGGAAGGATGCAGGTACCAGGGAAGACCTAGACTATCTTACCACGACCAAATAAACCGAGTTTTATCTGATGGAAAAGTCAAGAGTCTCCATAACCGGCGAGCGTGTATGAGACGAACTATGAGAGTCGAGGAAGCCAGAGAGGTATGTAAGGAAAGAACCTGTTGAAAATCTGTACTCTCTGCCTACCCCGCAAGGGATCTGGCGTGAGGTTATAGATAGATAGATAGATTATTTATAAATTGTCAGAATAAAAAATAATTAATAATATCATCTCACTCTATATTATTCAACTACCTGTTACCCGTGGCTATGCAAGCGTTTATTTTGTAATTTAATATAGATAGAACAGCCTTTCCGGGATAGCACAGGTATCTTTAAAATCCGTTTAGCCATGATAGTGTGGAGAAAGAATCTGCATTTTTTTCTTAACGAATATGCAAAGTTTCGTGTCCGAGTCATTCACAGTTAAAGTTCACTGCTGAAGAGACAATCTTGCCTGCATCATCAGCTAATGAAAGAAATTGTATCTATCTAAATCAAATGTGCTTAAACAGTTTCGGGCGCGTGCTATTAACCACTGAAGAGTTCCTTTATGAGGAGACGAACCCGAGTTCATTATCAGTTCATGGAGGAGTTTATGTGTAGACAAAATCACATATTTGAATGTAACATTGCAGCGTGCGACTAACAATAATAAAAATAAAATTCTGGATTGCTTCACTTTTCCGAGATAAAAAGTATTCACTATTTTAAGTTAGGGTTAAAGTTATTACCATACCAAATTTCATTGAAATTCGTTTGGTAGTTTTTGTGAGATTGAAACTCAATGAGACAGACAATTTTTAAAATGTTTCGGCCCCTATATCGATAAGGAAGTGTACCCCAATTAAAAAAATATACAATGTACAGATTTGGATCGCTTACAGTTGTATTATATGTATAGATATTTGTAAGATTAATTATGGCATTTTTATATAAACAGGCCTTTAGAAGACATACATACACTTCTTCACGGAACTACGATGCCAACATTAGTTTACACAACAAAATTGTTTGAAAGAACTGACATACCACCTTTCTGGAAGGAAAATCAAACACAGACAATCACACATAAGAAAGAAACTGCAATTGTCGTTGTTATGGAACTGAAAGAGATAAAACATAATGTTACCAGTAAAATAGAATTTAATGGAGTTATATTTTATACTAAGTCAGGAAAGGAATGTCTTTTGCCAATAGAAAATGTGATGGTATCATCAACGGAAACTATGGGACCGGAGTTTGATGTATTATCTAGTGATGAAACAGGTACCTAATATTGAAATTTTTATTGTATCGTTAGAAATTCACAGCATCATAAGTCATCTACAAGCAATGGACTGAGTACACCAGTCAGCCTTGCTGGTGATAATCAAATCCAACTTATAATGCATATACAACATGTAACATAAGTTCACGGACGATTAAGCGCAGTGGTGAGAGCTTAAGCCGCTCCGCCCACTGTGTCTAATAGTCGCGGGTTCGATTCCCGCACCGGACAAATCTTTGTGTGACCCACAATTATTTGTTCCGGGCTGGGTATTTGTGTATGTGAATTTTCATGATTGTAAACGCACCCACAACATAGGAATCAATCATAGTGTGGGGCTACAGTCAAAAAAAAATGACGCACGACCTGAAAGTAGTGTATTCTAAATCGGTAACTGAATTGATACCAACAATTTTTAATGCATGTTAATTTTTTTTTTATATTTTCAATTAATGCTGTTACGCCGTCAGTGCTTTATATAAAAATAATTATATTCTTGATTCAAAGCAATACGGAGATTTTTAGATATGTACATATTTTTCGACAAAAGTCCTTAAAAAGGATAAAAACCTTTAAATTCGAAAATTTGCTTTACGTATTGGATTTGTGAAGCAATTATTTAAAATTTTAGAAGCAATTTTAAAAAGAAAATCTCGTTAAAAAAAGTAGCACAAATATGGTTGGATGTTTGGGAGTGCTGGTTGGTGCAGTCGGTTATTTGGCACCGACTTCAAATATTTATATTTTGCTTTTTGAAGTCGGTTTACCTTTGTTTTAAAAGATTTTTATTTTACAATTTTAAGTTTCGAGTGAATTATTTAGTGATATTTATATACCGATATTATATTATTTTGCTGAGTTGTACACTAAGGTACCTACAGGATTAATATGATGACTATAATAATGGAATCTATACATTCGTGCTGTTAAGGAGTTCTTGTATCTTCAAAGTCCAAGGTCCAATACTAATAACATTAAAATAGGACCACCTCAAAACTATACTGAACCCAATGCAAAAAGAATCATCAAAATCGGTTCATAAGCAAAGGAGTTATAAAAAAAGGATGAATTATGAACCTCCTTTTTTGAAGTTGGTTAATATACTGCTTAGTTCTATAGTAGGGTACCTATAGGATTGACGTTAATACCCATAATATCTCAATTTACACATGCCTATTGTCTGTCGTTAAAGAGTTCCCTGGTGTATCTTTTAAGTCCAAGGTTCAATGCCAATGAAATTAAAATGGGACCACCTTGGAGCTATACTGAACCCATTGCAAAAAATATCATCAAAATCGGTCCACAATTGACGGAAATATCGCTAAACATACATAAAAAAAGCATACATACAACCGAACATAGAACCTCCTCCTTTTTGAAGTCGGTTAAAAATATGTGACCTATTACTTCCTAAATTTTGCTTGGCGTTAACCAGGCAGGGCTATTGTCAAAACGCCTACCAAAATGTGTCTAGCAAAGTTGCTCTCATTCATTTTACTTATTTTCTGCATTAGTTTTACTAAAAACTACAACTGTAATTTTACTTTTATTATTAATCACTCATCACATGCCTATATCCTTCTTTTCATCTATTCGTAGATAGCAACACTATGCTAGCAATATTAGCTACCACCGAAAAAAACGATCTTATATTAAGGTATATAAAGAAGAATGATGACAAAGATGTATTGGGAATGGATATATTCTGCAAATATTTAGGAATGGAAAGGGTTAAAGAAACCGAGAACATCGTTATTTATAGGAAGTCCCCTTATCATGTGCTAAATGGTGTTATGATAATATCACATACTGAATGGAGAGGGTCACAGGAAAACTGTTTAAAAATTTCTGTTTACTCAAGGTAAGTAATTAACTTCAGAAGGGCTTCAAAAGGGCAAGGGCTTGATGCTCCATTTTTTGCTTTGAATTGCTTCATTGAATGTGGGGATATTATATTAAAAGGCAGTTTTTTGATAAAAGCTCTAGTTATATAGAACACCAAAATTTTCTAGTGGAGTATCTAAAATAAATAAACACCGCCATGCCTATATTCCCCAAGCGGGTTTGCATAGGTGTACTGAGTACACCCACTTTTCGCCGACGATGTTAGGTCCTAGGTAATAGTGGGCGAACCTATTGCCATATACCAGGCATAATTCCAGGCTCCGGACTCATACTGGGAATTTTTCGTTAGAAAAACTACATTTGTCCGACCTAGGATTTGAACCCAGGACTTCATCACAAAGCGATGCGCTTTGCCACTAGACCAATGAGGCAGTATCTAGACCGTGTAAATTAAAGTCACCTCCCCTACGTTTTCTTTGTATGTATGCGGTAATCTTAGAAACTTCTACACGTATTTTCTTTCGGTTTTTACCAATAGGTAACACACTGAAGGCTAATATAAGGAAGGCTTATAAATTATGAATATTTGTGTGAGTTGGCCAAACTACTTAATATTACGATTAAAGTAAAAAAAAACCTTCCATGGTATGCCGTCACTGGTCCTTAGATATTAATGCTACTTGTGAAAAGTCGGGGCGAGAGGCTAGTAACTATATAAAATATAGGAATATTCTAGCGTTTAACCCGAGTTTATTTAAACCTCGTTTATTAATAACTTGATTAGATCTGCATCATATAATAGAATAAAAAAAAGCGATTACTTGCCTTTTCAGATCTCCGTCTCAAGTATTGGCTATGATCCATTACATACACGACGCTATCCCATTAACTATAATAGCGACCACACCAAATTACAGAATGACTGCCAAAGACGACCAATTAACAGCTTATAACCAAGATACACAACAAAACAGCTCACCAACACACAATAACACAGATTATGTACCGTCTTTACTAGAGCGAAGTCGCATGATATTGGAATACTTAGACAATTCTATGATTAAAATGAATGAGAGTAAAAATCCTGCAGTGCTGAATAAAGTTGGAACAGAAATTGATCTGTTAGCTGGAGGTTTGGAGAAATACTTGGAATTCAGAAGCAATATGTTGGAAAAAGCAAATGAAGGATTAAAAATGACGTCGGAAGATTATTCGAGTAATATTGATACGATGGTTATAGATTAGCTTTCGCTTGGAAGTTGTATCCAAGGAGAATTAATCACCACGTGGTTGTAGCTATGAAAATACATTTAAATCCTAAGAAGGTGTTTTCAATCAGAAGTCGGAATTTGTGCCGGCAATTTTAATCAGATTGGATATCAAACTGTTCTACAAAGTCAAAGTCAAAAATCATTTATTTGTATAGGCCAATAAACCAGCACTCACAAACGTCCAAATTATTACATTTTTTACATCTACCACCAGATCGGAACGCGGCGTTCACTCAGAAGATCCGGTGAGAAACTCGGCGGGCTAGTCTTTTAATTTAATTTGTTTGGCCTTACTGATAACCATCAGGTACAGACCTACAGGTATGTATAGCTATAAAAATATATTTGAGTACAAAAAAGACCTTTTAAAAACAAGATTTTATATATAAAAATAAGTATAACAAACACAACGAAGATCTTGCTTAGTTGCGGAGTTTCTATGACTTTCGGCTCCATCATCAGACCCTGGACACCTTCCGCGTCTAAAATCCTGATCACAAGGAGGTATCTATCGAGCACGGCAGGGTTATATTTAGTAGTTGGGTGGTTCCAATGGTTACCTTTCGGATTCATCATCAGACCCTCAATACTATCTGGTGGTACAGTACTTGTTATTACTAATCTAACACGTTCCAATGGCCACCTCCGGACTCTATCATCACACCAGTTTCATAGTACCATATTATTGCAGTGTCACCAAACGTATGTATGCCAAATTCAGCTCAATCGAATACCCACAAGTGCTTGAAAAATGGATCACAAGATTTGAACCGGAAATATAGACAGACATACAAACATTGCAAGTTGTTAACTTGTTTAACGGTGAAGTAAAACATTGTGAGTAAAACCTGCATGCCTAAGTGTTTCCCGAAGGCGTGTGAAGTTCCCCAACCCGCACTGGGCCAGTATGGTGGACTATGGCCTTAACACTCAGTTTGAGAGGAGGCCCGTGCCCAACGGTGGGACAGTTTCTTAACAGGGCTAATATTACAAGTTAAATAAAAGCTTATATAAAAAGGTATTGTCAATCAGAGGTCACAAATTAATTTTGGTCCAGCAATTTGAATTGCTTCGTAACCTTTTGTATCACCTTAACAAATTTTTACGTTACACGCGTTAGACTCATACTTTCTTCGGTTAATGTTTAATTTTAAAAGGTACCTTGTATTTTCAAGATTGTGATAATTAGATCGTTCATTCATCTTATTATTCAATAGAAGATTATTTAAAAGATAAAAATGCTTGGATAGTTGCTATTCCAGCTCCGCTTGAGTCATGACAACCTATTCAACTGTTGTTAGTTAACATTCCCTCTCTTCCTTCTATTAATTTAACGCAATGTAATTTTTTTGTGTACTTTTTTTGTAAATGAGGGAACCATGTAGCCATTCTCATAAATAGTATTATTAACTTAGACTCACCTGATGACCTACCTACATCGTTCTCCCATACCCCACAACAGAATGTAACTGAAAAAGCTTGTCATTTTTTATTTAAAAAGAGTAACCGTGGAGGTTCTTGACCTTCTTCTCCACAGGAATGACATTCCGAAGTGGCGGTAGAGTCTTTGTTACTTTTCTCTCGATTCATAAATACTGTAATGGTTTACATAAATAAAAAATATTCTGATTCTGATTCCTCGAAAACGCCACTCACCTTTTCTCCTAATTGCTTACGGTGCAAACGTGAAAACTTTTGCAAATGTGTTAGTTATATAATTACCCCATTGTTATACAATCGTTACATGTGTGTAACAATACAACTAACCTAACACACTAGCGGTACATTACGGGCTTGAAATGTAAGTTAAGAGAAGGATTGGGCGGGGAAGGAGCGATGTATATATCACACCTCCGCTCAAATAGCGTCTTAACTCTGAAATCGTACTTTTTTGTTTTTGAATATTAAAGAGTCTTATCTGATGGAAAAGTCAAGAGTCTCCGTAACCGGCGAGCGTGTATGAGACGAACTATGCGAGTCGAGGAAGCCAGAGAGGTATGTAAGGAAAGAACCTGTTGGAACTCTGTACTCTCTGCCTACCCCGCGAGGGAGCTGGCGTGAGGTTATAGATAGATAGATAGATAGAATATTAGGGTTCTCACTACAAGTTTTTTTACAAACGTTTTTTTTTTTGATTTTTATAAAATGGCATATTATACTCTCGGCCGCTTTGTAACGGCGTTTTGAGGCGATTTCGCGCGTTTCCGCAACTTGCAGGTTAAGTAACTTGAAATGATAAAAAAACAATTTTGTGTTGTGACACTATTTGAGCGGAGGTAAGAGGCAATATCAGTAGAAATGGTATAATATGAATACTATATTAAAACACCGTCACGCCTATATTCCCCAAGCGGGGGTGGTAGAGGTGTACTGAGTACACCCACGGTTCGCCGCCGATGTTTGGTCCCATGTAATAGGGGGCGGGCCTATTGCCATATACTGGGCACAATTCCAGACTCGTACTGGGAAGTTCTCGTTAGAAAAACTACACTTGTCCGACCTAGGATTTGAACCCCGGACCTCCTATATACCTCATATACTACTATATTTTCTTTCTGGACTATATTTTCTTCAACAAATAGCAAAATTTACAAGCAATGTTGTGTAACCGTGTAATGTAAAAAGAAAGACTAATAGATTTCATTACATGTTGTAGGTACATTGAAGTTCAATAATTGAACAAAGATAAAGATAGGATTTATTAAATTTCAAAACTCTGTTATTTGGTTTTATCATTTAATAATAACAAATACACAATTTAATTTTAACACATCATAAACATATCTGATATTAATTTGCCTACCCCGCAAGGGATCTGGCGTGATGATATATATATATTAATTTTATTGGTTGTTGTTACATAAACATTGTCTTATCATTATTTAAATAAAATCAGTTTCATTAATTTAACTGAAGTGTCACAGAAATCATTAAAATTTTACATTTTAAGAAGTTCTAGTATTCATGGATAAAACTATTTTTCGGATTTTATCTCGGTTTATTTTGATTTTTAAGTTTCCCGACGTTTCGAGTGCTTTGCAGTAACCATCGTCACGGGCAGTACTGAGGTGTTTGACGTCGACGAGGTATGAAATGTAAGGAAGTTCAAAATAAACAAACTAAAAAATTAACCGCGATTAAATCCGAAAAATAGTTTTATTCAATATTCTCGTAAACCTAAGAGTTCAGTAAGTTCTAGTATTTTTACAAGGTCGTTTTTAAATAATAGCCATTAATAATGAATACTGGCTGTAAAGAGAGCGTACAACTTATACAACTAAAACTAAACAATAAATAAAATAATTACCTACTTAAATTAAATTACCTACATACTATATTATTTACAAATTGAGCACTTTTCTCTAAAACATATATTACTTGTATCAGAAATTTAATTTCATTTAATATAGCAATAATTTAATATAATATTACATTTTAGTACACTGCCCTTATTCGATGTGACTAATTACTTATTCCTTCTTTTTTGTGAAATAGTTGTTTAATGGTACCTACTCTATAGTATTTTTTACATAGGATGGGCAGTGACAGTTCTAATTGCCAAACGAAATTAATATTTAATTCAATGGTGAATCAAAAAATGATAATTTTGAGACGGCTAAATAACATCTTATTGCTAAAAACTCTATAAGTAATAATGAAGAAGCTAAATCAAATGCTGAAGTTAGTCAAGTAAGTAAATTGGCAGAGAATGTTCCAAAAAGTAATGTTTCTGTTGGAAGACAGACCGGCAAGGATAACTTAAATGCTGTCTGTGTAAAAGGCTACAAACGCACTGAAGATGGAAGATGTAAACAAATATTCTAGCCCCAAAATGTAAATTAAATATGGGTATAATAAGTATCTTACTGTCTTGTGATTGAAGTTATGATTAAAAATGTTAAGGCCTAAAACCATGCCTCGGGCATGCCTCTCATTGCCATTGAATATAGTATAATTTCGTTTGGCAATTAGAACTGTCACGACCCATCCTATGTGAAAAATACTATACGAAGTTATCGTAACACGTCGCGTTTGGTCATAGTCAATAAGGGCCTTGAATGCGAAAACATACGCTTAAAAACTAAAAGGACCCGGTTTTCCCTTTGCGATATCTTAGCACCATTTAATCAGCTACCATTTAAAACTACATGTAAGTATTTTAATTAATAAAAACATTATGATTTTTCACGTAAGTAATAAATGTAAGCCCACAACCGAAAAAAACCCAGACTGTTGGTAACAAATAATCAATTACTGGCATGAACTGTAATCTGTCGCTGTGTCTTGAAGCCGTACAGACAATTTATATTTTATATGGTTTAATTTTTATTTAATCAAATCATTGCCCAGAAATTACCGAGAAAAGTAATCATTTCTTGCTTATTTTGATGATACATAAACGGATTTGATGAACGTATAGATAGATTGTGGTATGTAAAAAACTGTTTACGTTATCTTACTGAAAAAAATACATATTCCAATTTTTTTGCCTGACTCGTTGGTCTAGTAACGAATAATGCGTTTTGCGATTACAAGCTGCTGGTTCAAATCTGGACAAACGTAATTTTTCTATATAAAATTCCCATTATAAATCCGGAGTCTGGAATTGTGCCCGGTATATGGCAATAGGCTGGTCCCCTTATTACATGGGGCCTAACATCGCCGGCAAGAAGTGAACTGTGTACACTCTGCGCCCCCGCTTGAGAAAAACATGTGTGACGGTGTTTTGTGTCCAAATTTTTTTTCAGCTTCATTTCCTAAGAGCAGTCTTTACCGTCTTCGGTTTTAACAGGTGATCTATATTCATTGATGATCATTTGTTCCCAACTAACGTCCTAAGCCGCAACCAAAATGTTCGTGCTCTTGTATTCAAACAGAGAGGATGTTTTCAAACCACATAGGCGATCCTCTCTGGAGCACTTTCTTTTATCGTCAGGTACTAGGAAGCTATTGTTTGCTGCCTGACTCTTTTAGTATAACAATATATACATCTAAATATATTACTATTCATATCATAAAATACTATATGTACATAAGTACGAACTATAAATTTCATTATACACTGTACATTTATAAAAACTTATAAATAAAGTAAATATATTACTTGTTTAAATATATTATTCTTGCATTGCACGTCCGGCCATTCTCTCTACTTACAACTAAAACTAAATGTAAATAAAATCGATGTATTCAAGAGGTATTGTTACTTATAACGTTACAATATTAAAACAATAAACTAAGATGGATATAACGTATTGCACGTGATATTGCACATGGTTCGTTTCGTAATCTATCAATTATTAAAAATAACAGGTATTATAAACAATCATCAGAGTTTTTAAACTTTTTACCACTATCTCCCGAACTTTTACTAGTAAAACTGTAATTGTTCTCTGAACTTATTTGCTTTCTGAAATTATCGAAAAACACCGAATGTGTCTCTATACTTTCGGCACCAGATTCACTCCGTGCTTCGTTTTCAGTATCGTCACTCTCACTACAACTCACAATTTTTGCAATCACTAATTTCCTTTGCACATGTCTTGAACTAGTTGAGTCACTGCTTAGGTAACCGGAGTCTTGTACGTTGCCTTTCTTTCGTCGAAATCGCTTAGAGTGGCCTTCTAATTTAGACCCTTTTACGAAAGTGTCAGTGTTGATATTGCTATTTCGGCCTGATCGCCTTCTGACGAAACTCCTGCTTGCGTCACCCACTTTTCTTGTAACGGGCTCCATTATTTCATATTCCGAGGATTGAGATAAGACAGAAGCTCTCATTGGACTGCAGGAAGGTCCATACAGTTCAGGAGTAATTGAATTGTGTGAAGTGGATTCAATAGTTGTACTCCTCGTAAATGTCCTCGGACTGAGGCTTCTGCCACTGGAGTTTTTTGAATATGTCTCTATGTTTGGTGCTATATCAATTTCCACCTTTCGTGGTGGAAACGATGGTTGTTCATAGATAGGATCATCTTCAGTAGGTGGTAATGGTGGTAAAATATCAGGTCGTGCTAAACTCTTAATTTGTTTAATAGTTGGAGGTGTGCATTGTCGTTGCCGTTTTGAATGTCTTAATTCTAAAGTTAGTATACGACCTTCTTCCGTTGTCCAGTCTTCAGCTTCGTGCCAAGTATCGTCCGTAGATTCCTCGAGACTTTTAGATCCACTGTATACTTCTGGCGATAATTTTGGCCGATCACAGATATTCCGTTGTTCATATTCATTTCTAAGACTGTTAAATTTAGTAGTATATTCAACTTTATCATTAATTTTTTTAAATGTACCACTACTTCTAAGTTGTATACGTTGTTGGGAAGTTGGACTTTCATTGTTATTAAGATTGCTAATAGGTTCTTTTGTGCTTAATTGTATATCATCAATAATTTCTTTGTGTTTTGGATGTTTTCTATCTAAAGTATCGGGTTCGAAGCCATCAGATTCATGAATTTTAATATAATTTTCAGGGGAATCTTTTACTTCTATTGTTAAGCAACCAGGTTTTTCTTCAGAGTCTTTTATATGCGATATTAATTTTCTACTTCCTATAGAGCAGTCAGAACCACTAGGTGATGTTGGTACGCTGCCGAAGTTATAATTATTATTTACATAAACTTCACTTACTAAACTATAGTCATTGCTCTGGATAGAAGCTTTTTCTGTTTCAAATGATGCAGGCTTGTGATTGTTCTCAATCGTTTCGTAGTGATTTTGCTCTACGCCAACTTGACGAGGTGATGGAGTGGTGCTGGTACTACTCGATGATA
This sequence comes from Phalera bucephala, assembly GCA_905147815.2. Lineage (NCBI taxonomy): Eukaryota > Metazoa > Arthropoda > Insecta > Lepidoptera > Notodontidae > Phalera > Phalera bucephala. Next base: position 16,122,343 of record LR990625.1, read on the forward strand.
CTTTATATACAGCGTTTCTCATAGTGAGTTCTTCTTCTAGGGGCAAAGCAGCACTTAAACTCGGACTAGCTTGCGACGAAGGCACTTCTGGAAAGTCAGTGGGCGTTGATATTCCCTTTTTGTTAGAGCTTCGTTCCAGACTGTCTGTTTCGTAATCATTTCCCGAGGGACTTTCGGAAGCATTCCTGTTGTAAAAATTTTGAATAATGCCACGTGATTTAATATTATTAAATCTTTCTTCATCTGAACTACTTTGATTGAAGGATTTTGCGCAATTTTCGAGTGCAATAGCCTCATTTACCATATCAGGCAGTGCATTTTTATTGACATAAGGTATACTCCTTCTCTGATATTCTGTGTTGTTTCGAAGACTTCCAGAACGGTAATCTGTTAGCCCAATTGGCCTAATATCGTCTATTCTTGCAACAGTTTGACAGTAGTAGTTAAAATCGTTGCGTTGAGTTTCCATATTTTTAAAATCTGGTAACGGCAAATTGTAGTGTCGTGTTACTGGATCAGATCTAACGGATAAAGTTGAAGATTTTTTAGGTCCTAAATTATCGTCTGTTAAATACATTGAATTGGATCCCGTGAAACTGTTTTGTTTTCTCACTTTACGTCGACCTTCAGTAACAGGAAGCGATAAAACGGATTCTGCTAAGTTATTTTGATTGGTTGGCAAGTAGTCATTAAAAGATGATTGTTTTGCGGTGGGAATATTTTCCAGCCACTTTCTGATACTATTTTGTTTATCACCTTTGCTGCTCAGACAGTTTGAACAAGCTGGAATACTGTATGTTATTTCTTGGATATCATTGTTATCTGTTTTGCATCCTGGACATCCTATGCAATTTTTCTTCCTGCTATTTTCCCTTTTCAGACTAATTACACTTCCACTTCTCTGGCTTCCAAGACCCTGATACAAATCTAAGCTGTTTGGATTTGTAGAATACGTTTCTTCCTCTGGTATTTCATTTAAAATAGGTTGAAAACGTTTTGCTGCCATCTTGTGTTTTGCGATTGATATTACTTCTCTAATTTTGACCAAGAATTCAAGCGCTGCGGCCGGTGGTTCCTGTAAATAGAGTTTTACGATTTTAATTACTGCAAAACTAATCAAACCTATATTTTAAAATTTGATGGACTTACAGCCATTAGTTGTGGTTCAAAGTAAGCAGGATTAAAGTAAAGTTTTCTGCGTGTTGTTCCGACTGGTCTCGCAATTTCTCGGTCATCGGTCGTCTCTACGATCGACACGTGTTCGTCTGGGAGACGCTCAATACCAGATTCATCTCTATGACTTATTTCAGAACTATCATTATTGAATTTGATGTCACTACGATGTTGATGGATTACAGCCGAAATCGTTCGATTCTGAAACAAAACAATTGTTATATTGGGCTTTGTTACTTTTGAAATATTAAGTTTTAATTATTTTTTTCACTTACGTTATACAAATCGTCGTCCCTTACGTTACCATCTACAAAATCTTCTGAACCAGGAATATTACTGCTAGAGTCATTAGAATAACTTTTTGATTCATGGAACTGGCGATTTATATTCAGCAGTGGGTTTTTCTTAACTTTTCCGTCGTCTTCCATTAAATTGGGCAATGTTTGAATTCGTTCGTTATTAACCCGTACGATATCTCGTTCAGTTATCGCAGAGCCGTCTTTTTTCTTTAACCCTTTGAGTCTTCTGCTGCCTTCGTCTGATGTTGCCTTACGGCGTTTTCGAATGTGTAGGAATAAGAAAACAGACGCAACGTAGACGAGGCCTAGAAGTAAGGAGCTGACACCGATGGCTACATATTCCGTCACAGTGAGCCCTGAGTTATTAGTCGATCCTGATGTATGAGCGTTAGGTGCGAACTGAACTTCAGTTATATCTGGAAATAGACAAATGATTTTATCTATATGTGCACTTGATTTGAAGCGTTCAAAAGTGTTTAATTTTTTGTTTGCGCTGGAAATGATTCCCATATCATGGGGACGTGTTCATACACGAACTCCCAGATTTAAAACTAATATCTGTGGATCACACAAGAATGTGTACGTTGCAGGGATCCATCGAGACCGTTTGGACTCCAACCGTTGCATTAATTCTTAAGACTTCATATCCTCCCGATAAGCACTATGTTTTGTTCTTTTTTTAATTTATATCAGTGTCGCAAGCGTGATATTTTACGTGATATTTTACGTGATTTGTCATTTTGACACGAATCTTTCTTCGACCTTCCCCTATGCTTCTACATTGGTGCTACTCATCCCTCCTCAGCCCATGCCAGATCCATTGCAAACTATACTCGGTCACGTGTACCACTTTCATCTTACTCCTTATCTAAACTCACCTACACCTTACCATCCTACTTTCAATCTGAGGCCTATAGACATTTTAAAAGAACCACTACTTCTAAGTTATATACGTTATTGAATCTGGTTGGACTTTCTTTATTATTCTATCTGTCTATATCATCACGCCAGATCCCTTGCAGAATAGGCATGAATAAATAAAAATTCCAATGGGTTCTTTTCTTACGTCTCATACATGCTAGTCAGTACGGAGACTCTAAGAATTTGGTTATAAGACCTTATGCGCTAATTTATAAGCAAGTAAAGACTCACTGGAGTAAGTTCTAGGCGGTGTTCCTTGCACCCTGAAAGCCACGCAAGGCGTGAAAACTCCCCTCAAGTCGAGGGGGGAGGTAGGTGATGCTGCAACATCCCGGCAGAGAAGCCGGACTACCGTCAAGCGCCCTGACATTCTTGCCCGCACCTCATCTTCACCGCCCCACTGTCAAGTCCCAAAGAAAAACATATATAAACTTATATTCTACCTGTTCGGCTGTGCCGGGATTAATTTTGCTGTCGCTGCTTCATACGGGTGGTCGTAAAACGCGAAATAAAGGAATAAACGCTCTTAAGCAAATTGTCATACAAAAAATTGCCTACGTATTACCCGTCACCCGTCTTTACAGACGGGTAATCAGTCTGTAAAGACGGGCGGAATATTTTAACGATCTTTATTAGGTGCTACGCCTTTTTATCGTCACGCCCATAATCCGTAAATGGGGGTGGCAGATGTGTACTATGTACACCCGCATATTCCTGACGATGTTAGCTTTCGTTGTGAGTCTATTGCTATTATATCAGGCGCAATTTTAGACTTCGAACTGCTATCTCAATATAAAATGTTTCTATTGAAAAACTATTCTTTGTCCAATCTAGAATTCGAAGTCAGGACGTTGTGGTCGCCAGCCGCACTATGCGCAAATAAATGAACCCATACGCGATGTCACTTGTATATGTAGTAAAGGCTGATATTTTCAATTATGCCATGTGGAAAAAACGCGTTACCTGTAGAAAGGTTCTGCCTTCATCGCGAAACAGGTTGAACGGTACATCGGCATCTAACGTATTTCGAAGGTCTAGGAAACCCTTTCTTGTCAGGAACTGAGCACCCGATACCGCGCATATTGGTGTTTTAACATCTGAAATAGGGCATAACTGTAGGATTTTTTTTTACTAAATCTGAAAAAAATGGTACAGAAAAGACTAATTGCAATACTCGAACTGGCTGTATTAACTCTTGCCCCGAATCCCTTCAAAGCAGGAGGCCTCCCCCAAGGATCGCCACGGTGACTGGCTTTGTGATATATGCATCAAGTTTTTTCCTGCCTTCACCAGGCCATCGGTTCACCTTGTGGAAGGCCTGCCCACTCAACGTCTTCTACACCGCCACTCAAGAACCTCTCTGCCACAATGTCCCCCAGTTCTACGAGCAGTGTGCCCGGTCTACTGCCACTTAAGTTTGGCAATTCTGAAGCCTACATTAGTTAACTTTGGCTCTCCGGCGGATCTCTTCGGTTATGGTTCGATCTCGCAGTGAAACTCTTTTGTAGTGCGTCTGATTTCGCAGGGGTGTGGAAAAATATTTAAATAATCGGTTTTATTTCGCGGATTCCGATCGATAAAGCTAACAATTGCTTTTAGCTAAAGCTGTTTCTTTATAACATTTCACACACAACAACTGTTTAATACCACAACGCAATCATTTGCAGCTACGCCACAGATAAAGCTTTAATGTTATACACCTAGATGGTGACACTGTACACTTCGAAAATAAAAAAAAAACACTATAAAAAGTGGGTAATCTCTGGCAGCTATAGATAAAGTTTCAATATTATTCACCTAGATGGCGACATCGTGCATTATTGTTACTTGGAAATTCAAAGAGACTTACTTTGAAAAGTAATTTCTTTCGATGGATGTATAATCTGGCCTTTCAACGGTAAATACACGAACGGGATACGCTGTTCGCCCGCCCCGGTCCCGAACGTAGCCAACGAGCACTCTGCGAAACAAAATATTTGCATACATTAGACGACTCACTGGAATAAACATACGCAAAGCAATAAACATAAAAAAGTCAAACTTTTAATACAAATATTTGTCGTATTCTAAATTCTTTTACGCTTCTACACTTTCCGTATCGTTAACGTCTCATTTTAAAAGGACCTTCGCACGGACGATTTTTCAACGTGTTAATCAAGCACTGGAATGAAATAAACCGCTAACAGTACATTTTTATGAAAACGTTTACAGCGCTTCAGTACAAAGCGTTGAAAAACCGCCCGTCCGAACGAGGGCTAATACTGGCCGGTTAGTACTGTTAAATCGACGTTATTATGTAATGAAAATATATGAAATGTTAAAAATATGTTCCTTAAAATTATACTTTGTGACCTCTAATTACAGTTAAAAGTGAAGTGTAGCATTGAACTGGGTTGACACGTTTTTGATAATTTGCTTCGAAAAAATTTATTAACTGCGTAAAATTCGTATATCGACGCATCCGTGCCGGGAAACAGCTATTTCTTATTTGTGTAATTGTAACGTGTCACTAACTTATCAAGATTCCCGTCGCGATAAATGTGATAATCGCCTTCGATATCGTCTTAAAGTGAAATTTACCACTGAAAATGATTGCATTTAAATTGGTGCATTATGAAGAAAAATATTTGCATTATTCGTGCAAAAATGTTGTTGCGTGACATTTTTAGTGTTTAATAATTCGACTGCTAACAAGATTCTCGAAAATGATTATATTAATTTTACTTAATGTGTTTATATTTTGACAAGTATTTGAAAATAAAATCCCAGTTATAACAAGTGGGAAAAAAGAGCTAAGTTCCGTATGAAGGGTACGCGGTATTGAAGGCTTTGCTAATACGATTGGGATTTAAATGGTTGTCAAGTTCTATATACATTCCAGTCATGTGTTAGGCATGGGAATTTGAGCTTACAACCATGACAAAGAATATGTATGGCTTGATTTCAGTTAGAGTTGAGTTAGTCTAATGCGCGTAGCGATCACAAAAACTAGATATTTTCCAGTAACAGTCTGGAGTCTGGCATTGTGTCCGGTACAACGGTAATAGGCGTGGTCCTATTACAACATGGTCCATAAAAAGTGGGTGTACACTGCCACTCCCACTTGGGGAACATGAGCGTGACGGTATCTGTTTGGTTTTTAATGGTAACTGGCACACGGACACAAACGATACGTGCGGTTTCGTCCATGGCCCTAATTCTAGTAACAGATTCTGCTAAAACCAAATGTTGTTCGCCGCCGATCCACATTTTCGTACCTGCGTAATCATTCTATAGCATTTAAACGCCGTTGATTAGTAAACGTTAAGGTTTCGCCACATGACGCAGCGCGACTGGAGCGCGGCTTGGGGAGTGGTAATGTACTGTAATGTACGGGAGACGCCACACAGCGCAGCTCCGCTCAACGCAACGGCAAACGTCACGACCGAACGTAGACGAGAGCTTCTGTCACGCTCCCGTCGCGCTCCGTTGACTATTTTTGTTTACGTAGCCCCACGCTAGAATTTATTCCTTTGTCGTGGGTGCGTTTACAAACATGAAAATTCACATACACAAATACCCAGAGCGAAACAAATAATTGTGGATCACACAAAGATTTGTCCTGTGCGGGAATCGAACTCGCGACTATTAGACACAGTGGGCGGAGCGGCTTAAGCTCTAAAGCACTGCGCTAAATCGTCCGACAATTTGAGCAAACCTTTAAGATTAATTTTCAGCGGCGTGTTTTAGTAGAATTGTAGCCCAGAGGGTTTTGAAGGAACAGATTGATGTCAGCGTGACGAGTTGATATGTCATCCTTTCTACACTACAAATTTAAAGTAAAGATGAAGGTGAAGGCACTCTTTCTCAACAACGGTAATGTAAATTAATTCTAAGCCCTTTGTTCTTTTCCAAACTTAGCTAGACACACTATGGTGTCTATTAATACGCTCTATAAGTTTTTCACAGACTCGACGAATAAGGCAGATATGCACGCTATATAAGTAGAAAATAATGTTTGCATGCCACACATCAAACAATGTTAACGTGAAAAACTGGCGGCTTTAGCTTCTTAAGTCTGTGTCTTAACGATTTTTTGCCTGTAAGTCTTATTTTCATCAATCGCTTATCAATCGCTTTTTATTAAGGTAAGGCAATTATGTCATTAGTCTGTCTTATTGAATAGATTTCTCAGATAAGTCTCCTCTTAAAGTTGCGTTATGATTCATGTCGCATTTGCTTTCGTTTTTATTTCTCACGAGATATTGGTACCAAACCAATCTTACCAAACTTACCTGCCTATAATTTCTATGGATAACATTCAATCAGTTACGGTTTTTAAAAAATGCAACTTGGAAGTACGAGAATTTTCAGGAAAATAGCAGGTAGGCATGCATATTTCCGAAAAGCATAGCAACGGTGCGGACTTTTGTTTTGTGATTTACTGTAGAACACTTGATTTTCCATTCTATAAACTTTTTTTATTAGATATTTTATATTAGTATCAGTGATAGCTAGTTAGACCGTTGGACTGTAAAGTCAGAGGTCTCGGGTTCAAACCCAGGCACGCACCTCTGCCTTTTCGAAAGCTTGCGCGTATTAAAAATTATTTATCACTTGCTTTAACGGTGAAGGAAAACATCGGGAGGAAACCTGCATGCCTGAGAGTTTCTCGAAGGTGTGTGAAGTTTGCCAACCCGCACTGGGCCAGCGTAGTGGACTATGGCCTAAACTCTCTCAATTTGAGAGGAGGCGCGTGCCCAACAGTGGGACAGTTTCTTAACAGGGCTTATATTATATTTTATATTAGATATAGTCTTTGCCAATTCGAACGTCTGCCACTAGTCTGTTTTGATATTGTTTGATGAAAATACCTTTTTTTCAGTCTATAAATAGATATGTTGCAATTGTATAAACTAAAACATAAATCTAGTTATGCAAATGATTTATCAATAATTAGTAAATATCAATATGTGTGTAATGCTCCATAAAACAAAATAATATCGCGTGGCCTTTGAGCTATGCATTAGGATGCGACTTAAAACCTGTGTTGCAAAGAATTTTGTTAATAGGATATAAATTAATTTTAAATTTCAAATGCACTTACAAAAACTATAAATACTACAAATATTTTAAGATAACTTCATTGCCGAAAGAGTGGTAAGATTCTATTGGCACAGTTTGCTTTGCTCCAAATGTATCTCAACAGCCATTGTTACATACTCCTACATCGATTTTAATAGTTACGTAGTCATACCACAACGGTAATTCTACCCAAAAGGATAGTCAGGTTATTATTATCATTATGAATCACTGTTATCCCTCTGCTGGGCAAAGGCTTATCTCCACTTTTAACTCCTCTGTGTAGTTGCTGCCTTAAAACAGTAGCTAACAGTGTCCAGTTCATCCCGTTATATCCATCTGGACTTACCGCGTTGCCTGTTTGATTCGTAGGACCGTTGTTATTTTAGCCCACAGGTCTTTTGCCATGTGGCAGATATGTCTAGCCCAGTCCCACTTAGCGCCGGCCTATACAAAGTGTTGGTGTCCAAGCTTCTGAGCAGAACTACGAAGATCCGGATCGACAGGACCGTTATAAGATCAATATTATTGTATGGGTGTGAAGCTTGAACACTAACACTAAAAGAGAAAAACAAGTTACTTGCGGCGGAAAGAAAGATTCTTCGGAAAATCTTGGTCCCTGTCCGAAACTCAGATGGAAGTTGGAGAGTCCGCAATAACGCCGAAATCGAAGAACTCATGGCTGGCCCTAATATCATAGGAGAGACCAAAGCATACAGACTCCGATGGCGTGGCCACATTCAAAGAATGGGAGAAGACCGTAGTGTAAAGAAGGCTGGCGTAGTCTGGGCCGACCAATCAGCCGTCGACCGGTTGGTCGTCCCAGGTATCGCTGGAAGGACATGGTTGAGGAGGATCTGCGTGAGCTCTAAGCCGAAGACTGGCAGGGAATCGCGCAGAACCGTGAGAAGTGGCGGAATCTCGTTTCGGAGGCCAAGTCTCACTATGGGTCGCTGAGCCAACGGAGTAAGTATGTAGTCCCACTTAAAATTGGCCAGTATTTGACATTGCTCAAACTAATTTAATCGCTATTACAATATTCACACAAATCTACCTGTAGCTACAAACGAATACTAAACATAATAATATTAAGAGTTAGGTAACAAAATAAATGAATTCTAAATTGATCCACAATAAAAATGTATCTCAACAAATTGATAATGAAGTGTGCATAAATAATTAGGGACCTCGAACTAATGAACGTATTCTATGCACTTTATAAATTAAACATACATACTATATCTGTAGAAAGGTCGTGAGAGCAATAAAAATGATGAGAACACAACACATTTTAAGTCTTATATCAATAGCAGAGGTGCGAATTCTAATAACACACAACTGCTTTAAATTCTGCAAAACCGAATCGTAATCGCAACCGACCAATGGTCTTTAGTTACTGCTAGAATGCCAAAATAGGTCTTTGTGCTTTGCATTATGCTGATCGGGCTGGCTCTGCCTTAAGGTACAGCCTTGAATACATTTTATTTTTATTCTAAAAGTCCTTGATACTTTGTCTTTATGTGCTTTGCCTAAATAAAGTTTATTCTTTCTAAAAGCTGTTCATCGGCAACGTTTAAGATTCGATGTCGGAAATTTTGTTGATAGAATTAACGCCTTAATCTTTTAATCATTCCCACGAAAGCGAAATGAGAGAATTAGTGAGTGGCCAATGATAGTTATCAGCATCGCCAATGATTCTGCAAATGTATTATTAACATGTTGTATTTGATAAAAGACTTTCTCAACACATGTTCTTCTAAACGAGCTGCAAAGCAGTATTTTTAGCACATTGGTATATCTTACATGAGATACGTGGACCGGTGAAGATAATTAAAGTTATACGCGACTATATTATTAAGTTATGTGCAAATTCTTTGTAGTGAGAAATTTGCTCCTGTAGCCAATTTAACTTAACAGTCTAACGCGCTCACAGAAAATGAAAAATACGGGACGGAAACGTCATAGGAAAAAGTCAGAAGAACGCGCTATCGATTGCGGAAATAGAATGGATAAAAAAGGCTACAACTTAGCTAGGTCCGTTTTCGTGATGATAGATATATGGTAAGTTCCATTATGGTACGTAGATGGTATGGGCCGTTTTGAATCTAAAACTTTGTTAGCTCACACCTAATACATAATTTTCAGTCAACAATAAAATCAGAATTATCAAATCAGAAACCGGGTGGTGGTCTGGTCTCGTCAGCTAAAACAAGATTTTAAAAACCCTGCAGGAATGAATGAAAGTCGTACCGGGTAAGTCGTCAACGCACAGCTCCCGATCTTCCCTGAACAAAGGCGCGCGCTGCGGACACGCGCAGGTGCACTCGCCGCGCGTCTCCGCGGCCGATGCGCGCGCTCCGTGCTCGGCGCATAGCGATGCCGTGCACTCGTTACCTGAAATTAAGCGTTTTGAAGATATTGAATTCTTAGATTCTAGAACTAGTACTCGAATATTATGCATGAAATAAAATTATTTTTATTTTAAATTCTCGAAGTTTCGAGTCCTTTACACGGCAACCATGATCACGAGAAGGACTCTTTCACGTCCAGGAGCAGTCATTCACACAAATTTCATTTGCTTTTGGTTGACTTTTATTGTGATGCAATCGTTTTAAAAAATATGTAGTCTCCAGTTGTTAACATGAAGATATTTTTATAGATGGAGATTCTTATAGATGAATATCTTATAAATGATGAAAGGCTCTGTAAGAAAAAGTTGTATATTTGCAAATTGAGAGCCTGTCAATTAGGTTTTATTAGACCTAAAAATTACGTTCTGTAATGTATTAAATGACAGGTAGGTAAGTACCTGATCAGTTTGAATAAGATACCTAAACAGTACTCTTATTCCTCTCTATTTGTGATCAAGTAATGCTGTCTCACTCAGACTAGATGGAGAGACGATCTTAGGGCAGCTGGCAGAAATTTGATGAGAATAGCCGAGTATTGTACCTACTCTTTTTGGTGGTTTCTTCGTTGTTGATCGTTTTGTCTTTACATCTTCATCGGGCAAGAGGGCGAGCGTGCAACACCTAAGCTCTAGCTGGAAGAGCAAGAGGGTAAATATTTATAGAACACCTCAAGGAGGATAGGCCTCGGCTTGAGCTTTTTATAAATGTATCGCCATGGTGCTGTGACCGGCCGGCAGCCAAGGGCCGCCGGCGAGATCGGTGTCTGAACCTGCGTGTGGTATCTGTATCCGAAAAGAGCGTAAGTACTCATTGTCGTGCAACTACGAGGTCCTATGTCCAGCAGTGTACCTACTGCTATAAGCTGATGATGTGTCTCGCTCGTACATGTATACAAACCTGTGAGTGTGAAGGTGTCGCCAGTTTCGCGGCGTGCCAGGTCACCGAGCTGCGCGGCCGCAGCCGTGGCCACCAGTAGCAGCAGCGCGGCGGCCATGCTACCCCCCGCCGCCCACGCCCATGCACCCGCCCCACACCCGCATCGCTCTTAAACCTGAAAAGAAAGAAACATGCTCAAAATATATTCGGATCTTGTGTGCAGTATCTATTATATATGTATAGTACCGCCCCAGCTTCTAATGGGTAAATTATACACAAAATTGGATCATTCCGTTTATTGGTGAAACCCGTTTGAAATTCCGTTTGGTAGTTATTGAGTTTATCACGTTCAGACAGACAGACCGACAGACGCGGTGGTAATCGGCGGTAAAAATCATACACATAGGGTAAAGAGGCAGATGATCGGCTTATTTCGGCGCTGTAGGTTGTAGTCTCTGTCACTCAGTACATTGTCGCTTTCAGCCTAATGCTATATCTATGTTTTACAGACAGAATCTTTAGCCGATGTTCATTATTTATTGCCACTTATAGTACTAATATAGTAAAGAGAAGAGATTTGTTTGTTTTTAATCGATAAACTCTGAAACTACTGAACCGTATGTGTGTGCGTGTGTGTGTGTGTGAATGATCTACCGCTGTCATTAAGTGAACATCACATCATGACAGACGCAGAGTTGCCGTTTGCTTTAAATTAACTTCTTTTTTTAAATAGTAACCGTGTGGACTCACTTTTTGTATATCTCCTAGGATGTAGGAAAATTTTACTAAATGGTAACAATAATTTTACACCAACGTTCCTTGAACAATGTCATCCACGACCCAAAAGATCCTTGTCGGACTATACGTGCGTGCCTATTCGTAAATACGAATGTATGCGAAATCACACTTAGTCATTGGTAAGTACGTTGCTTTTTTTGGAGTATAGAGTGAAAATTAGTAGGTAGGTACCTATCAAATGACTTGTGAGTTTAGACTTGGCATTAAGTAGTTAAGTTTGACACGTTGACGAAGATCACCTGCTTTCTCGCCAAAAAATGTAAATAATTGATCAATTATAGACACGTGTCTATAATTGATCAATTACTTATGAACAGCTTCATTTTTATTCAGAAACAAGTTCATTGTAATAATGTGGTAGGAATCTTAACAACATATCTTTTTTATACGTAGCCTTTTACAGAAACATTGAATGTATACCGCTTATGTAGCGGTAACCTATACCGAAACAAAAAATTTGTGGGTGTCAAAGATTTGTTCCGTGCGGGAATCGAATCCGCGAGTAGGGACTTACTCTACCTAACGAGTGTTTTGGCCTACGCTCTAAGAGAAGCCGTCTATTTCGATTTAATAACAAAACCGTGTTAATTGAATATCAATAGAAGTAGAACTTGTTGTACTCTATGTCTTTTTAGGTATTTACGAGGTTTTAACAATTTATATATATATATATATCACCTTTCGGCTTCGTCATCAGATCCTGAACACTATTTAGTTGTATAGTACTTCTCAATACCAATCTAATAAGCCTAAACTCGAGGGGTTTACGATGTATAGTTCACATGTTCCTATAGCCACCTTCCGACTCCATCATCAGACCAGCTATATTGTTCCATATTATTACATTGTCATCAGACATACGTTTGCAATATGCCAGATTTCAGCTCAATCGGATACCCGCAAGTGGCCGGATCACAAGATTTGAACCGGAAAGCCAGACAGACAGACAGACACACGAATATTGCACGTTAAATAAAAGCTTGTAGTAATCTTGTTGCCGCATCTAAAGGGCAAGTAAAGAGTCTTCGTAAACGACGAGCGTGTATTAGACGAACTATGAGAATGAAGGAAGCCATAGAGGTCTGTTAGGAAAGAACCTATTGGAACTCTGCATTCTGCGTACCCCGCAAGGGATCTGGCGTGATAATATAGATAGATTATATAAATCAATGATAACATCGACCTTTGGCATACTATTGCTACATTCAAGAGCCTTTCGTAGGATAAATATTGTGATGCACATATAATCCTACAAAAGGCTTTTAATCTTGAGTAACCAGCTCTTGGAGCAGTTCATTCGATTATCACCACCAATCCAGTTCTAGTCACAAGAAAAATGGTAGCTATGTCCCGATGGTAGATGATCCCTACACTGTTTACCTATAAATTTCTTAAGGTACCTTTTCCTATAGCGAGAATAATCTGTATATTATATCATCATCGTACAGTTCTTATAATACGACATAAGAACGAACGCAAATTCAAGTGAAATAGTTCGATACAATATGAAATATAACACGTGCGGTGAAAGCCGGCTCGTCGATGCAAAAATCAGCTGCATTGTTCGATTTCACTTGGTTCTCATGATTTCCTTCATACAACAAGCGATAGTATTCGTTTAATAGACTAACGGCAAAGCTAAAAGAAGAAGAAGTTATTATGACTCTTTTTATTATTAGGTACCACGATTTGCTTAACTTGCTTTCTTGTTTCTCTGTTTGTTCGGTATTTATTATGCAATCAAATTAATATTAAGTTCCAGATGAACTAGAGACTCGACACTTTAAACATAGCTCAGAATTGGAAGACAATTATTGGAATGTTAAAGATTACAGACTAAAAAGCAGAAATCAATTATTAAAATTAGAAAAAAAATCTTTTTAATATTATTTAGGCACCACGTTTTTTAATCAGACTCAAATTATAAAATAATTTAACATGACTAGCGTAAAGCGTCTATCACGTACCTACCTACTACACAGGAACTTAGTGGTTTCGTGCTTAGTTAATTTGGCTATCAAAGTCTAAGAAAATGTTAATTAATTCTTCTAAACTGGAAGTCTGGATATCGTATGAAGCATTAATCTAATCGGTCTTGTTTTATTAACGTTACGTACATGTTGTAGGTATACAGAACCCGCATTTTAGAAGTCAAAATACCGTAAGTCCACATAAGTAAGCACACAGGTTCCACAAAATCGTTTGTTTAATGACGGTAACAGTCCATAAAAACTGACGGTGATTCTTCAAATTCTTCAAACATACATTCGAAAACACACAAATTCCCAATGTACGCACGTGCCCATATTGACTTTTCGTAAGTCCGAGTTTCCGCGCGATCAGCTATTGGTAGATGTTTACTTAACTATCGTTTAAAAATCGCACTTAAGAGTACTAAAAACGGTTTTCAGTATTAAAACAGTGACATACTCAGTATCTATTGACATGACACAGATCAGTTTAAATTACTAGACTGTCAATAGCAAATTGTGACCCACAAATTCTTTATCAGGCATAGAAGGCGGTGTCTCGAAGCCTGAAAATTTTAGTAACATCACTTCAATATGCCTAGTTTTAGAATATCTAGGGAGACAAAAAGGTATGCAAAGAAAGAACCGGTTGGAACTCTATACTCTCTTCTTGCAAGGGATCTGGCGTGATGGTTAAGAATATGTAATACACTGTACAAATGTAAATAAAATTTATCTTATCTGAAGGGAAAGTCAAGTGTTTCCGTAGCCGGCGTACGCGACGGATAATTTACAGCCTTTAGGTATATGTTTATTATGTTTATCAAAAGATGGTGTAGTGAAAACGAGTTACGGTATTTTGTAGGGTATAGTAAGTCCATTTACTTATACTGGTCTCTGATTGACAGTGAAAAACTTGCGCAGCGGTGGGCCTGCAGTCTCATCTTGTCGATTTAAGCAGCCAGCAAGCCTGTCCATCATTTCTGAGAATATCAGTTTCTAACATATTATCACCAGTTTGAAATATGGATCCTCATATCTCCGTCAGACAGACATGCGGCGATTTATTATTGTTATTCATCGTAACTCGCTAATAGGTTTCTTAATCTTTGAATGCCAGTTTAAATTAGTACCTGCTTACATATTTGAAATGAAATTGTTTGTTGATTGAAGATCTTTTCTGTAATCTTTTTAAACGAGAAAACTGTTTGAATGGGATTTTTACTTAAGTAATCTACAAATCAAACCCAAATAACCCCATATTTATTAATAGAATGTTTCACGTATAACCTATAGGTATCAACTTATGAGCATATAGGTTGATCGATGATGAATTAAAAAATTAACACCGTCACACTTACATGTCACCTTATACCAATGAGGCAGTTAACCAGGTGTTACTGATTATTCCTTTTATTCATCTTTTTCGAAAAGTCACCATACGTTATACCTACTATTAGGTATAACTACTGGGTTGACACATGAAGAAAACTACCAATGTAGTAAGTAGATAGTTCATATATTAAGAAATCATTTATATTGCAAATAGATAGGTACATGCTTATATAGACAAATACCACTACACTGAAATGTCGTAGTTAAATGTTAGTTTATCCAGTGTTTGTCGATTTAAATGAATAGTTGCAAATATATAAATGTTTATAAGATAAAAACCTCCAACGTAACGATACCTTTTACAAATTTCATAATACATATTTAGCGCATCCGATAACTGTACTGTTAAAACTATCGATATTTATTTTCCCGCTGGTTGCTTGAGTTGATGGGCTATTGTTATTGAGGAAACTAGATATTTTGGTGTAAAACAAAGGCTACACAGGTTTCATTTAAGTTTTACTGCTTGTCATTGGCTCGGGGTACGGGTTTCCAGTAAAGAAGAGGCGATTTGTGGCGCAAACTGAATAGTTTGAGGGCGAATACCACCTTACTGTATGCCACAACAGAATGACGAAGGCAAAGAATTAATAATGAGGAAACGCTTAGTATAATAGAAAACCATTGTTTTTGATTAAAGAATACTTACTTATCTTAACGGTATTCCTACTGTAGAAGGATCGGGTTTGCTCCCCGTACGGAACAAATCTTTGTGTGGCCTACGAACGTTCGTTTCGGGCCCCTATTTAATAAAACTGACACTGGGACATATTTCTCAGAAAATGGCATAATCTTCACATTATAATGACAAGCGTTGTTTATTAAAGCTATGGATATGGATATACACAAATAAAACAGTTTTGTATGACTTCTTGTTGACAAATTTGTCACTTGGTATTCTGTCATTTAGTTAAACACGAGTCACGGTTGGTACTTGGTATATGAATTCAAGTTTTTAAACGCACCCACCAAACAAAAAAATCCTATTCCTAGTGTAGATCTACGTTTCTTTTAAAGAAAAGTCCTGAGATAAAAGGCACAAGCTTGTCCACACGTTATTGCCTGCGTAATTGAAAGATAAGAATTAGAGAAAAAATATTTTCAAATATATACAAAAGTACAGGTATAGTTTTGCCTAATTGCTATTCGCATAGTATATATTATCAAACTAAGTAGATTCTATATAATATTATTGACATTATTCTACATAATACACAAATGTAATTGTTTCTATAAAATGTAAAAAGAAATCACATCAATTAAAAAGCTCTTGAACTAGAAAGTGTTAACTCAGTTAGTTGTCAAGTTACAAAAAATTGACGATCTCAATAATGACTAACAAAAATATCAGACAAGTTTTAACAAACGGCAAAAGCGTATCAGAGTTAGTGAAACTCACTTAGTGAAAACATATTTCGTAAGTTGCGATGTCACCCTTTCGTTGTACACTTTGCACTTATTCTTAATCATTAAAAGCACTCACTTCCTTTACAAGTGGTTCGTGGAATAGAAATCCAAATAAATTAAGTATTAAGAGAGCTCACTATAGCGGTATGTTTACGCAAACATAGCCCATATCCAGTCATTATAAAGACATCAAATTCATTACGAGCCTGATCATTAGTGGCTAATATTATCCAGTGACTGCTACTTAATATTGCTGATTCTTGGTTGTGAATTCGCATGATTGTCCATATGCAACACCGTCTTATAGGCGCAAGGGTCTACACTAATCGGTGGTCGCTTTTAATTAGTTTCTTTTATATATTACTGATTGTAACTTGTTATGCATGTCCAATACATGTGGATATGTAAATAATTTTAACATTTGTTAATGCCAAAAGTTCTACGCTATTGATCTTGATTGATTTATGATTCTATATATTTATATCCTCACTTGCTTATTTCCAAAATACAGGTTTCCTTATTTAGGTTCAGTACGATTGATTTATAGTTATGGAAGGGAGCTTTGATCTATTGTCCAGTTATTTGACCATTCCTGCTTAATCATCATCATTACTAGGCAAAATATGTCTACTATAACATAAAGGCTTTGTGCTTTACGCCTCCAGTTTTTACTCGCGAAATTCAACATGTTCCCGAGTAATGTTCTTTCCAAATGTCTATAATCGGAACATGGGCTTCCTTACTTTTACCTGACACTCTTTCAAATCAATACAAGGTATAAGGAAATCTTACATAATTTTCTCTTATTAAAGACAATCACATAAGTATCGTAAGTACTTATGTTCACATCACTTTGGCCATCCTTGATTACCATATGCTTATGTATGAATGCAGTAATCGCTACTCTAGTCTGGACCTTAATTCCCTATAACCAATTAACGTGAGGCGTCGTTACGATAATCATTGTATACTGTGTCCGTAGCTAAGTGAATTGTGTACAGTTGTTAATGCTAATAGAGAACGAAAGAATGTACGGGAATGATATTTTAAAACGAAAAGTCACGTGGTCAAAATAAAGCGCTGTCGCTTGAGGCAAGAGAACAGAAACGAAATCTTGTCACTTGACTACGCCCTCTGATACTCCAGTCGTATACAGGATACCATTACTCGATCATCTCACGGAGTTATCGTAACGCGCCGCGTTTGGTTTTAGGGAATAAGGGCCCTGATTGATATTGTCATACGTCAAATCAGCGTTCCGTATGCATCTGACATTTCAGGTGCCTGAAAGCCTAATGGCTATTTCGAATGTTTGTGCAGACTGTATTACGTACTTCATGTTTACTCTGTGGCTATGAAGTAAACAAAGGTTTTCTTTATTAAGTCTTCAATGCGCATGCATTTCGGCCAGGTATAATTATTTAAAGTGTTTAGTATATACTCGTATATAATTATTTAGTTTTAAAGAGTTGTTATTACTTTAGCTTCTCCTTAAAAACGTCTGTGATATGAGAGTTTCAAGACATGCTTATCATAATAAGTAATTAACAACTGTCAATTACTCTGTAATATAAATTAACTATGAGAAGCTCGTAGATAAATAAATTATGGGATAGGCTGCAATAATATTTTTTTTGATTAGTGGGTAACCATCCACAGTCTTTAAAATCTAACATATTATTGAGATACAATCGTATGTTGCCTGAACCATTGCTCCAATACTAGCTCCACCATGAAATACAAAATTAACTCCCACTTTCAAGATCGTTTATCACGTTCTATGAAAGAATGGACAGTACTCCAAGAAAATGTGAGGAACAAAATATTTATATTGTTATCGGTCAATACAACAGTAACTTTGTACAGAACGCAGGTTTTTTTTCTAATACAGTAAATTTCGGTAATGTTATGCTATTATCTTACTCACTCTTACTCTCACAATAAATTTGTGTAGTTTAATTGGGACCAAAATATGTGGCAAAACTATCTTCAAGTTTTATTTTTACATTGTAATTAATAAAGAAAAGAAGAGAGAGTGGTTTAGATAATAAGTAACTACGTGAACTAGCTACCTACTATTAAGACCGGAGCCGCCTTCCCGAAGCCAGCAACTGCCCGGATCCATCTACTGATTTCGCATAGACAGATAGCGCCTGACGCACCCGCCATTACAATCAGGACCACATCATCTTTGACAAAACACACACATGAGAACTCTAAGACATCTTATTACGGTTCTAATTATGTTGGTCAAGACGAATGTAACGGTTATGAATGTTGGTTAAAGGATTTTAAAGCTAATGACCTGATGTTAAGATTTACGGTGAGTGCATTAATAGTTTTGGTGATTGTAGTATGCGGTAGCAAAAATTATAGTGGTCGGGAGTGCCTTGGGCAACGGAGATTGACACCGGTACAGCTGGTTAATTGTAAGCCATTATTTGCTTCTAGTAGCTAGATCGTACTTATGATGATTAATGATTATCGACAAGGATACCATATATTTGTATGATTTACATTCCGCCCGTAGGGACGATTAGTTCCGAAGCATAGTTTTAGCTGTACGTTCTGTCATTTTAAGAATAAAATACCAAAACGTTTCCTCTAGGTTTTAAGGGCAGGGGTCAGTGTGAGTAGCTATACATTGCCGTGAGTATCGCGAGGATGGTTGGACGCTTGAACCGAATCGATGGAGTCATAAAAGAGAGGTACCAGAGCGTTTTGTTTAGGGATCTCGGATCCCCTCTGCCGTGCCGAAGGAGGCTACCATTGGGGTTTATTAGTGTATTCAAAGCCTCACATACTTTAATCTTCGCCACAGAGAACTTGGAATCTTTAGATTTCTTCGCGAAATACAACAACAATAAATGTCCCTCTACCTATTTTGTCCACGTATTGTGTATTGTAAACGTGTAAATATGAAAAACAAAATCGAGAATCGCCACCCGACTCCAAGGGGCTTAACACAATAATATTGACCTTAGCGTGACACTAGCCAGTTGACATGCTATTCTTGTCACACCACAAATTTACTTAATAAACATGAACGTGACAGCAAGCTTACTCGTTAGCGTCACGCGAACGTCAATCTTTTCGCGTTAAGCCCTCTGATATTATAATAGATTAACCTATTAGAATTCAACGCGGTCTGTAACTTGGTGTTGTTTTAAGTGCAACAAGAATTTTTAAGAGAAACCTTCGGTATGATAATGAATTGTATTCGAAGCACGTATCCCAACCCTCGGATAAGCTCTACACTCGTTAAATAGTGCACTAATCTACACCATTCCTTATGCGTGCTCCGTTTCAGAATGGCACCATTAGCTTAATTAACTGTTATTGTTAAAGGAATTAGATTATTTTATTTACCGTAGGTTTATCGTCAAACTAACACCAATCGGTGTGTGTAGTACCTACGTATAATGAATATAAAAACAGAAGAGTGGATGGCATCGTCCAATGATTAAGCGCTTGATTTGCTCTACCCACTGGATTGAGTAGTCGCGTGTTCGATTTCGGCACGGGACAAATATTTGTTTCGGTCTGGGTATTTGTATATGTGAATTTCATGTTAGTAAACGCATCCACGACACGTGAATAATTCTTAGGGTGGGGTAACGTTTTTCTCTTTAAATAAAAGCCAACAAGTCTGGTGGCGTATAATGCGCGTAGTGATCCCGATGTTCTAGGTTTAAATCCTAGGTCGGAAAAAGTTTTTATTTTATATCTGGAATTTTCCAGTATCGATCCGGGGTCTGGAATTGTGCCCGATAAAATGGCAATGTTCTCGTCCCCTATTAGATGGGACCTAACATCGTCGCCGAAAAGTGGGTGTTCACATAGAATACCTCTGCTCTCCTCGCTTGGGAAATGTGGATGTGACGGAGCTTATTTTCTATTTTTCTATTTTTCAGGATAAATCTATCTATCTATCTATCTATAACCTCACGCCAGATCCCCTGCGGGGTAGGCAGAGAGTACAGAGTTCCAACAGGCTCTTTCCTTACATACCTCTCTGGCTTCCTCGACTCTCATAGTTCGTCTCATACACGCTCGCCGGTTACGGAGACTCTTGACTTTTCCTTCAGATAAGACTCGGTTTATTTGGTCGTGGTAAGATAGTCTAGGTCTTCCCCGGTACCTGCATCCTTCCACTTTCACATTGTATATCTGTTTTGTCATTGTTTCCTCTGGCATTCTTTCTATATGCCCGAACCAACGGAGCATGCCCTTTCTCATCTTTACACCGATACTATCTTTCATACCTACTCGCTGTCTTACTACGCTGTTGCTAATGCGGTCGGTCAGCTTCACTCCGCACATCTTCCGCAGAGCTCGCATTTCTACCGCATTTATCCTACTTTCATTCTCCTTCTTACATACCCAGCTCTCGCTACCATATAACAGCGTTGGGACAAGAACTCCGTTATGTATGGCCAGCTGCGCCTTATGGCTTAAGTGCCGGCTCCCAAGTAGCTTTCCCATCGCTCCATTCACTCTGTTCCCTGCACTCACTCTTCTCTCTATGTCAGCGGTGTATTTCCCATCCTTACTGAAGGCGCATCCAAGATCATTCACTTGCTCCAGCACATCGTTACCAACCACAAACCTTACATTCGTTCTGGTTTCTTCCCTTTCAAAAACCATAATCTTGGTTTTCTTCACATTCAAGTGTAAGCCATTGATCATGCAGTCGTCTTTCATAACTGTGACTAGTGTTTGCAGATCAGTGGCAGTTGGCGCTATTATAACCGCGTCATCTGCATAAAGTAGATGGTTTACCACTAAGTCACCCATTTGTACACCTTCATTCATCGCTTTCAGTCTTTGAATACTTTTATCCAGATATATTATAAACAGTCTAGCGGACAACACGCAACCCTGCTTGACGCCGATTTTAACATCAAACCAGGGTGACCTGTTACCACCCACCCGTACGCATACCTTGCAGTCCACATAAGTGGACTGGACGGCTCGCAACAGAGTGCCATCTATACCATACTCTGGCAAAATGTCCCAAAGTCTCTTTCGCACAACTTCAGGATAAATGCAATCGAAATATGAGTTCTGCGGAATATTTGCGTTGCCAAGCTGACCGTATTCACAACAGCGTAGAAAGAGAGCAAGTAGGTATGCAAGATAGTATCAATGTAATGACGACGAGAAAGGGTATGCTCCTCTGGTTCGGGCATATAGAAAGAATGTCGGAAGAAATAATGACAAAATATACATTGCGAAAATGGAAGGATGTAGGTACCGGGGAAGACCTAGGCTATCTTACCATGACCAAATAGACCGTGTGTTATTTGAAGGGCAAGTCAAGAGTCACCGTAACCACCGAGCGTGTATGAGACGAACTATGAGAGTGGAGGAAGCCAGAGAGGTATGTAACGAAAGAACCTGTTGAACCTTTGTTTTCTCTGCCTACCCCGCAAGAGAACTGGCGTGATAATATAGATAGATAGATTTTCCATTCCATTAATAAGTAGAGACAAATACAAGTTTGTATTTATGGAGATATGAAAATCAAAGTAAAACTATTTATTTATTATAAAACCTGCAGCATTATAAAGCTTCAAATTGTCAAAGTTATTTTTTTTAAATTTAACTTACCGACTTATCTACCACTGGATATTAACTTGGTCGACAATGAGAAGATCTGGCTAGCTTAACGGTATTTGCTTGCACCAATAGTTTCGGTACGTTGCAGTAAACTCAAAACCGCAAATCTAAAAATACTGCCTCGTTACTCTAGTGGCAAAGTACATAGCTTTGTGATCAGGAGATCCTAGGCTCAAATCCCAGCACGGACAAATGTAGTTTTTCTAACGAAAAATCATCTCTGCCACCCTCGCTTGGGGAATATATGCGTGACGGTGGATGTTTTTTTAAATCTAAAAATAAAGAACTGTCATAGGTACAATACTATTTTTCGGATTTTATCGCGGTTTATTTTTGATTTTAAGTTCCCGACGTTTCGAATGCTTTGCAGCACCCATGGTCACTTAAAATCAAATATAAACCGCGATAAAATCTGAAAAAATTGTTTTATTTCATGTTCGCGTAAATCTAAGAACTCAGTATAAAAAACTGTCGATAAAGCGATGCATGCATCTCCATACAGAAAAGCAAGAACCGGGTTTAACATCCATTGATTTGATTAATCATCAGTGTCATTATATTAGCAGGCTGCAGCAATTTATCACACCGGGAGTCGAAGCTTGACTACTGGCCACACATGGTGACGAGATGTTTCCGACATAATCGTAATTTGATTGGGTTTGCGGTTTAAGTTACCTTCACACTAGCGATAGTCGCGCGAATGCTCGGCAATTGCGTTATTTCCAATATGTATAGGAAAGCAAAGTAAAGTAAAATTCGTGTTAACCGTGTGTCGTAGGTTCATTGAAGAAAATAATTTTAGATAATATTTCAATACGTATTACCTTTAAAGCTTATCTGAATAAGATATACCTAAGCGATATTCTTTACTGCTGTGGGTAGTAAAAACACTCAGTTTTTACTACCCACAGTTTACGCTATTTTCACCCGTCTAGTCAGTCATTTGTGTCAAAGCTGACCGTGAATACATACCATTTTGTATGTTACTTTTGCGTTGCGTACAGAGGTATTCCGGGCTTACAAAGAAAGTGAAGGATTTGTTGCTCCCGTGTCGTCTACAAAAAGATTGTTTTCCGCTAGCGACATACAATTAATTATAAAATAAACACAAAAACACCATCACGACTATATTTCCCAAGCGGGGATACCAGAGGTGTACTGTGAACACCCACTTTTCGCCGACGATGTTAGGTCCCGTGTAATAGGGTGCGAGCCTATTGCCATATACCGGGCAAAATTCCAGACTCCAGAGATTTTATTTTCGATATAAAAACTACATTCGTTCGACCTAGGGTACAAGGATAGGACTATATCAGCGATACTATCTGTGTATATAGTCTAAGCCTATTATCTCGCGATATTTTTCTCCACTGCGTATATCGCTTAATATCCGAATCCGACTTTTGATTATGACCATTCCGAGCCTCTATCGAGCAAAATCGCATAACTAGTGTGTAGATGACCTTACCACCTCGCTATTTATTATCAGATCTCGTACCGTACTTTACCGAACAGGTCAGAAGGTTTACTAGACCGGATACATTAATACCGCGGATTGCCTTATCATAACATCGGATGGCTATTCAATTACATTGTGCTTTATGATTTGAAAGATAGCTTTTTAATTTAAACTAGCTCAGCCCCGCGGTTTGGCCGCCGTTTAATTTAAAAGAAATTGGATGGTTTTCGTCGGATCATACTTCGTTTTCGCTTAGCCTTGTTTCTGACTTTTTTCTTTTTGCTTGGCTATAAGGGTTATAATAGGGCTGTCTAATGCGTAAAAAATAATCTAATCCGACAGGTAGTTCCAGAGATTAGGGCTTTCAAACAAATAACAAAGAAAATTTAGCTTTGTTATGTTAGTATAGATAGGTAGGTCTTGTTTAATATAAACTGCATAATGTAATCATATAGAACGACGAGTTATCATTGTTATTATATTAAACTACACGCTTACACTTATATGACTAGGATTTGTGTTAACTAGGTATTTTATCATTCCTGAAAAAAATATCAATATTTCTATCATATTTTTTCGATTTCTGCATTATATATATAGTATATATTACACACATTTCAATTCACTACACTTGACAAATGCGCACAAAAAGGTACCTATATAACACTTAAATTTCCGAGCTTTATACATATATCTTTTTATTATGAATTGATATTTGATTGACATCTGTGAAGCCTCAGGAGGGTCTAGAGGAAAAGCAGCGTTTCGCAATTGTGCCTGACATGAAGCTGATCTGGATATCTATTTGGGTCAGCCGTGAGACATATATTCATGTGTATTACTTCGTTGTGTTCCTTTTTTGTATTTTTTCCTCTTTTGTATTTTTTTTGTGACAATGTTAATCGTTTGTACTTTTTGTAATTGTATGGTTATATTGCCAATAAGGATGTGTCATATCAGCTAATTATCGTGTCTCTCATTCTGTGACAAATAAAATTTCTTTCTTTCTTCTTCTTTCTTTCTTGAGTACTTTCCGAAGTTGTTTCACATGACGATATGAAACCTCACGAATTTTTGTTGCACTTTTTATCGGTGTAATATGTATTTTAAAAATAGGTACGTGTTTAGACATCTATCTATCTATATCATCACGCCAGATCCCTTACGGGGTAGGCAGAGAGTACAGAGTTCCAACAGGCTCTTTCCTTACATACGTCTCTGGTTTCCTCTACTCTCATAGTTCGTCTCATACACGTTTGCCGGACACTCCTGACTTGTCCTTCAGATAAGACCCGATCTATTTGGTCATGGTAAGATAGTCTAGGTCTTCCCCGGTACCTACATCCTTCCACTTTCGCATTGTATATCAGTTTCTTCATTCTTTCTTCGGAAATTCTTTCTATATGCCCGAACCAACGGAGCATACCCTTTCCATCTTTACGCTGCTTTCTTACTACGCTGTTGCGAATACGGTCGGTCAGCTTTACTCCGCACATCTTCCGCAGAGCTCGCATTTCCACCGCATTTATTCTACTTTCATTCTCCTTCTTACATACCCAGCTCTCGCTGCCATATAACCGCGTTGGAACAAGCACTCCATTATGTATGGCCAGCTGCGCTTTTCAGCTTAAGTGCCGGCTCCCAAGTAGCTTTCTCATAGCGCCATTCACTCTGTTCCCTGCACTCACTCTTCAGCTGTCAGCGGTGGTGGTATTTTCCATCCTTACTGAATGGGCATCCAAGATATACAAACTCATTCACTTGCTCCAGCACATCGTTCCCAACCACTATCCTTGCATTCGTTCTGGTTTCTTCCCGTTCAAAACCCATAATTTTGGTCTTCTTCACATTCAAATTTAAGCCAGACATAAATGTGAAAATGTTTTGTTGATCTTAAAAATTATATTAAAGGGGTTACATTTATTTTACACATCAGCTTAGTTTACAGTGCATGTTCCATCGCAGAAGCTATTAAATGTTCTGTTTATTTTGTAATGAACACACCTATTATCACGCCGATAATGTTAGTGCTCAATGTAATACGACTCGAGGACTGCTACAGACAATTACTCGATAAAAAATATAGACCAACGACGCAGGAAATACTGGAAGGAATTAGGCAACTAATTTAGTAAGAGATGCATTTTAGTTCTATCTATACAGATATACATATGCAATTAAATGGCTCATTCAGATTATTTCAGAAATATCACTTCTGTAAAAATTGTAGACCTACAAAAATTACTGGCCGTAATAATTTTAAGGGAACCACAGAGGTTTTCCTTTACAGTACCTAAGGTAATTATTATCTTTGTGTAGAACCCTTAACACTCCAAGTAATCCATATTAATCATAAGTCGGCATTGTTCACTTTACGAGTTTCCAAATAGAGTTTCGCGAGGCATAGCTAACGAGATGCTCAAGTTAAGAGCCCACTTGAGACAGTTCGGTCAGTTGTCGGCGTACAGGGACGCAAACAACGAAATATAATAGGAGGGTACATATGATTTATATGGACGCAAATATTGACCCTGAGATGGGGAACCCGTAGAGAGCGCCCACTATTTAAAAGATGATGGTTCCATCTGTGTTTCGTGGAGATTTAAATTTTGAACAGTGGAGTTACATAGTAAGTAGGTATTTTAGGTCTCGTTCTCACATACGTACACACGTTCCCGGGTTAGGAAGACACTAAAAGCCTTTATTTTGACTTAATTATGTCAAATAAAGGCTGGTTTTGAATTCCTTATAACTAACGCTAGCTAGCGTTTATGAAATTGGTTTACTAATGTATGTACGCCGTACGTACCAGTGACAGCAAGGTACACCAAGGTAGGCTTGTTCCTTGACTTTTCTCCCTCTGGATCTAACGAGACTCATGTTAACAACCCGTGTTAAATTTGCATTGTAAACATGACAGTTACAAACTCGTACAATATACGTGCGAAATCAATCTCATAAAAAGCGTGTTAAAAAAGAGACGAGATTGTATTCCCTTCACCGCTTAAAAGTGCCGATTAATAAAAGGGCGAAATACCTAATTAATTTTGGTAATTTAAACCGTCTATGTGACTGTAGGTATCGAAACATTTATTTTATCTATCTATATTCATATGTAACATTAAATCGGTATTTAATCATCACTTTAGTCAAGCATCCGGGTATTTTCAAGGCCTCTAAATTTAAGTCTGAGCGTTGTAAAGACGACGAAAATAGTCTGCCTTATTTATATGACATATATTTCTTATACATTGTAATATAAAAAAAATCCTCCTTCACTCTCATAGTTCGTCTCATATTCGCTTGCCGGTTATAGATAATCTTAACCTGCTTTATTTAGTCATGATAAGATAGTCTAGTTCTTCCTCGGTATCAGTGTTGGGTATTCATCATCATCACCAGCCGAAAGACGTCCACTGCAGGACAAAGGCCTCCCCTAAAGATCGCCACAACAACCGGCTTTGTGCTGTACGCATCCAGCTTCTACTTGCGATCTTCACCAGGTCATTGCTTCACCTTGTGGGGGGCCTGCCCACTCCACGTCTTCCGGTACGAGGTCACCACTCGAGAACTTTTCTGCCCCAACGGCCGTCAATTCCACGAGCGATGTGCCCCGCCCTCTGCAACTTAAGTTTGGCAATTCTGAGAGCTATATCGGTGACTTTGGTTCTCCTGCGGATCTCCTCATTTCTGATTCAATCTTGCAGAGAAACTTGGAACAACTTCGAGCTTTCCATTGCCCTTTAAGTGACCTTGAGCCTCCTTATTAGGCCCATCGTGAGAGACCATGTCTCAGCGCGGTAACTCATCACTGGCAACACACACTGATCAAAGACTTTTGTCTTGAGACACTGCGGTATTTGGGACCAGAAGATATTACGTAGCTTCCCGAACGCTGCCCAGCCGAGTTGGATTCGACGATTGACCTCTTTCTCGATGTTGGACCTACCTAATTGGACTGTTTGTCCCAGGTATACATTACGGTCTACATCCTTGAGTGAAGAGTCTCCAACCTTCACAGATTTCTATAAATTTTTAATTGTAGGATTAATTAATTTAAATTGCAATTGAATTAGTCTTTCTAAGATACTCCGGAATATCAATGACTTTAAGACGTCAAACGCGTCAGTCTCTCTTGTGACCATGGATGCGGTAGAGCAATCGAAAAATCGGGAATTAAAAACCAAAACCAAACCGCTATAAAATCCTTAATATATTAATTGCAATTTGATGTTTTCACAATTTTTTCATCCGCCATTCTTTCTACATATCCTAACCACCGGAGCACACCCTTTTTATCTTTATACCGATTCTTTCTTTCATACATACTATACCAGGTATTCGTTAATACTTACTATCCTTGTTAGAGCTTCTATCTTTGAACAAATATACCACTTCGTCGATTATGAATGTTATTCAAAGCGGAATTAAATCGATGGCAATACAAACGAACCGACCATAAAAACAAAAAGTAAAGTTCACAAACCCCACAGTTCAAATAATTATTGACGCGTGCCTATAGGGTCAGCACACACGATACTTTTAGTATCGGCGTTCGGCGATTTTGCGTCTGCATAGATGCAACATCGCGTTTCGACGACTGAGTGCATTCGATCGCGGAATCAAAATGGCGCGTTTGTGCATTGTGTATCGGTGTTGCATCGGTGCGCGAAGAGGTGAATGAAGCGAGGCGGAATGTAAACTCAAACTCAAATAATTTTATTTAAACCCTACCACTTGCAATATTTTTTTATCTAATCTAACTATTATTCTACCATATTCATTGGATCATAACGCGGCCTCTACTAAGGCAAGAAACTTAGTGGAACTTACGTTTTTTATTAAGTCTCTTATTTAATAAGTTTTAATGTTTTGTGTTCTGTGTACACCATTTATTTTTATTAAATGTTCGTTAAGTTTTGAATTGTGTGTTATAAATTAATACTTTAAATTATCATTCTCTTCTTTCTTTCTATTTTGTATCATATTAAGTGGCTACATTGTAGTGTTTAGACGCTGCGTCGAGCATCCCAAAAAGAACATAAACGTCGCGACTGGGGTTTATACGTATGTATGTATGCAGTAATAAGTGTTCGGGTGCGGCATCGAGCTTCCGAAAACTAAATCGCTGGACGCCGATGCAAAAAGTCGCTAGTCTGCTATAGGCCGTAAACTTATGAAATATTTTTTACTGGACTATTGACAGTGACTACGCCTTAGCGCGTGCTACAATCTCTTTAGCTTATTGTAATTTTATTTTGCTATGAGAAAGAGACGCAGATATACGCAGTTAATAGCACCGTCTCTTTCCCACCACAAAGTAAGGTAATACTACTAAAGAAGTTGTGGGTTGTCCCTCGGGTGGTCTAAAACTATGAATTAAACAATATGAAGACTGGGTCTTGACTCCTGATGTAAGTAGTATAATAAGTTATGATGGAATTTAATCCTTTCTTGTATCAGCATTAAGATTCAGAGCAGTTTATCTAACTATACCTTCACGCGACATCCATTGCGGGGTAAGCACCCCTGCTTTGCAGTGTTCTAACAGGTTTTTACCTTACAGACGTTCCTCCTAAATACGTAATAATGTGTAGAGAAAAAACTGGAAATTGAACGTTTTGACATAATCTTTAAATAGGTTTCTATTTAACACGTTTTTACCTACTTGCCTCCATTTATAGCTAAACTAACACTGAGAAGTTGCTATTATTAGAATAAATTTTAATATAAGCAGACTTTTCTAATCTATGGAAATCTAATATTTATCAAACACGGATAGACAAATATAATGATGTTTGCTGATCAAAGACTGCCACGCACCATTAGACATGTATGAAAGATGCAAATTAAGGCAGTCACACATCTTAACGACTTAAAATCAACTCAAATCAAAGTAAAGGATGTTATTTCATGTTATATGATGTTGTATGGTAACAGCTCTTGAAATCAAGAAATTTAAATTACTTCTACAGTAAAATGACTTAAAATTATCTAGTTTTAGAATATCCAGGGAGAGAAAGAGGTATGCAAAGAAAGATCCTGTTGGAACTATATACTCTCTACCTACCCCACAAGGGATTTGGCGTGATGATATAGATAGATATGATGGTATATCGTGTCTTGTTCAACAACACATCGGAAGAAAATACGAGTAGTTGAGGATCGAACATAGTACTATACAATTGAAGAGACTTATGACCAGCAGTGGACAGCTGTAGGCTAATAACGATGATAAACAATAAACAATAAAATAAGAGTAGTAAAAGACGCGTAGACCGCGCGTTGGCTAAGAAGATTGATTTTGAAAATTATAACTAGAGTTAGTAAGCCAGCGAGGTGTATAAGTTAAGTACCTATAGGACCTTTGCCTACCTCCAAGGGACCTGGCGTGATGAAAATAATAGATAAATAATTAGAGTTGTTAAATTTTGAGTATATTTGGTGTTGAGTCGTAAAATGTGTGACTGCCCTTAAGTTTTCGGTGAAATGTTTGTCGGTTGCGATTGCGCACCGTTTGTAGAAGTTGTCGGGCAGCTAGCGTTCAAGAGCACTCGTCTTTCTAAGAAATATAAAAAGTAGACACTTAAGTACACGGTAGTTACATTTTAAAACGCGTTACTACATACATTTGGCAGAGTTTTATTTCTCTGTAAGTTTACGTGCAAATATCGGTGTAGTCAATATTTTTCAACCATCGACTTATTTTTATCAAACATTTTTTTTTTGGTTCTCTCATATCCTATAATATCACTGCAACTGTTTCTCAGTACACATTCCCCAATAATTTTATGGACAATTTCATACAAACGACGCACACGAAATTAAATAACGAAGGACATCAGAACTTGGTGCCCATTCGATTATCGCCTCCGATATCGAATCCAGACCGTTGTAAACTAATTAGAGCCCACTGTTACGTGATATTTGTCGTATTGATTTCACTGCCACTTAAAAATCGAATAAAATGTAGGGCCGTAAAGTTTATTGACGTTATAATGTAGAATTCGGTATGTAAGGTCGATGATTGGTCGCACGCTATCGTGCCACCGAGGCGGGCGGCGCGGGCGCCTGTAGTTAACGCAATACGAAATATATTTTAAGAAATTCAACGAAAATAATATTAAGCATAATACAATTTTTTTGTTCTCTACTTAGCTTTTTATTTTTTAATGAATTTTATTGTGCCAAGGTCTGCTAGTGTTCTTAAAAATAATAACAGTATTAGTGGGCGCGTTGAAAATGGCAGGTAATTTTGGAAACCTTTTTGTTTTTATGCAGTTATTGATGTTTAATTTACCCTGTTGATACTTTGAGCAAATAATTGTTTTGTTTTTATTGTTCTTGATTTTTTTTTTAATCCAGTAGGTACTGCTGTTAAACGAAGCGGAAGTAAAGATGTTAAGTCTCACAATATGCCATGAATATCTAAACGATAAACGATTTTCTAACATATTACTATATAATATTAGCCCTGTTAAGAAAATATATAGACACCTATTCCCTTAGCAGATGTGGCCGAGGTATATACTGCTTACAACCACTTAGGCCTTGGACACGAAGTCAGCGGGAGCGGGGCGGCGGCGGCGGCGGCGCGGGGAGCGGCGCGTTTCAATGCATACATTTATATGGAACTGGCCTCGAAGGCAGCAGCGTATGAGCGGTGCGTACCAATCTAGCGGTGCCCGCGCGTCTGCATTGACGTAGTGTTGAGTTGTAGTATTCTTTGTTTGTTTTTTAACGACGGAAGTTTCAAAATGCCCGCCGACGTGTTGTAGCAAATTATTACAATGATTTATGATAGAATTTGATTTGATAGATTTGCTTCCTCGCTCGGTTGTAGGAATTTACATCTTCTTTTGCCCACAATAAATCAAACTTTAGGAAGGAATTAGTATTAAAAAGATTTTGTCGTCGCTGTTTAGACGTTTCGTTCGCGAACAAAGATACTAATTTCTCGTAACACAACACCACGCCGCTCTAGCGCCGAGCGGTCTGCCCGCTGGCTTCGAGACCGTGTACAGCATTGCCGCGCCGCTCCCCGCGCCGCCGCCGCCGCCGCCCCGCTCTCGCTGACTTCGTGACCGAGGCCTTATGGCCGACTATGTCAGTTCTCCATATTATAAAGACGAGCCATTAACCATTCACTCTTAATGCCCAATTACGGAGTAGGTAAATGATGAAGATTCCCAACCACGAAGTAAATAATACTGAAGCTTTTTCTGTAGAAAAATTGCACTTTGTTAAACCAAAGACAACTAAGATCGCCACGGGTGCTTTGCACCACTAGACCGACGAAACAGACATACGCAAGTAAAGAAACAAATTCCTTATCAAAATATAAAGTAATTTTCAATAAAAATATAGTCTTGATTTTTCAATTCTGGATTATATACCCCTGTGATCAATCAAAATGCGCACGCGTCGTTTAACACTCATAATGATCGGACCAGTGCAGGCAATTACAATCCATCACATACAGACGTCTAATTAGAGATGCTTACTACCACATGGATCACCTCTACCAGTAATTAAATTTTCTACTTATAGAAATGATGATGCACTTGATCAATCAACACTAAAGCGCTTTTATTGTACTGTAGGTCGTTAAATCTGCTTAGAGTAATCGAATCAGGTGAAAATGTTTTAATTGAAATAAATTATTTTCTATCTCTATCTATCTATATCATCACGCCAGCTCCCTCGCGGGGTAGGCAGAGAATACAGACTTCCAACAGGTTCTTTCCTTTCATACCTCTCTGGCTTCCTCCACTCTCATAGTTCGTCTGATACACACTCGCCGGTTACAGAGACTCTTGACTTGCCCTTCAGATAAGACACGGTCCATTTGGTTATGGTATGATAAGTTATTGTAATTTTATAATTTTAAAGTCAAAAGTCAAATATCATTTATTTGTTCAAAAAAGCTCTCATTATGACCAAATCTCTGATTATGACAGATATTTTCAGTCCTGAAAAGGAAGTGATAGAAAACGTATATGCTTCGGCTTTCTGGCGAGTTAATAGTTTAAAAAAATCATTTGGAAATACTATCATTAAGCATGCAACATTATTTCAAGTTGGTATCTCTATACTTTATCTCTATGCATTTTGTATATTGAAAGATACTGAATTGTAATTTATTCACTAAAAGCTTTGATGCATCATGATAATACTATGATAGTTAATATGTTCCGCTTTCGAGAGATTTTAATGCAAATCATACATTTGTTAAAGCATACAAGATAAGGTTAAGAAATGTCTTTAAGTTTTCTTTTCCTACTTAATAATACAACTTAGTAGAATACGAACGAAAATTAAATGACGATTAGAAATTCTCGTCTAATTCAGAGTCTCCGTAACCAGCGAGTGTGTATGAGACGAACCATGAGAGCGAAAGAGGGGTCCGTAAGGAAAGAGCCTATTGGAACTTTATACTCTCTGCCTACCCAGCAAGGAATCTGCCATGATTATATAGATAAATAGATAGAATAGTGGATAGGGCTTTGCCACATCTAGTGGCAAAGCGCATCGCTTAGTGATCACGAGGTCCTGGGTTCAAATCATAAGTGGAACAAATGTAGTTTTTCTAACGAAGACTTCCGAGTATAAGTCCGGAGTCTGGAATTTTGTCCGGTATATGGCAATAGGCTCGCCCCCTATTACATGGGACCGATTCGCGACGAAAAGTGGGTGTACTCAGTACACCTCTGCGACCCCCGCTTGGGGAATATAGGCGTGACGGTGTGTAAATAGATAGAAATCCTCGTTTTCCAAAATCAATTTTTTTATTCAATTTCTTTACCATCATCATCAGCCTAAAGACGTCCACTGCAGGAGAATGGCTCTGCATCCAGCTTTCACCTGCGACCTTCACCAGGTCACAGTTATGACCTGTATTCATATTCAAAAATACCTACCTATGAATAGTCTAGAAAGAAAAGGATAGGTAGTAATTACTTAAGACTATCACCCAACTACCACCATATTGGAATGTCACTCCATTATTATCATTTCTATATAAAAACTTTAATTGAATACAATACAATCATGGCTGTCTGTCAAATAATCGTCTCATTATTTCTGTCAAACTATGCGAAGATGTTACCGTGTGAACGTGTTCTGATCGTGACATGTGACGTTAAGGCAATTGTCGATCGGCTGCGCCGGCGCACCGACGCCGTTCCCATGGTAACGGGGCGATTTGGCGTATGCACGTGAGATGGCAACTCTCTATTAGCGAGCTAGTACGTAAATCTTTTTTCGCATTGAACGTATTGTAATTTGGAATTGAACTTTAGCTGTACCAATCACTAGCACATACTATGAGGTGTTAGTTCTATATCATCACGCCGTTGTCTTACGGAATAGGCAGAGTGTACGAGTTCCACAGGTTCGTTTCTTACAGAACTGTCAGTCTTCCTATCAGTGTGGCTTCCTCCACTCTCAATGTACGTTTAATACACGATCGCCGGTTACGGAGACTTTTGAGGTGCCCTTCAGATAAGACATGTCTATTATGCTAGTTCTTAGACGATTTTAGAAAAAATACTACTTGCATTTTCTAATACAGACAATGGCTTTTTCCAGTGGTTAAGGGCTTAAGTTGCTTCGCCCACTGGATTGAGTGGTTACAGGCTCGAACACTGCCTGGGACAAATCTTTGTGTAACTCAGAAATATATGTTTCGGTCAGCGTGTTTGTGTATATGAATTTCATGTAGTGTTGTAAAAATGAGCGCGGTAGTTGAGCGTTTAGCGCTGAGTCGACGCTCACGAGCGTTGAAACACGTAGAAGACGAGAGCGTTTTAAGCGCCGACTCGAGCGTTTTTACAACACTAATTTCATGTTTGTTAACGCATCCACGAGGCATTAATAAGTCCTAGAGAAGGTCTACGTAATTTTTTTTAGTAAATATATATTTAGGTTTTAAATTTATTTATTTATTATACTTTATGCACTAATGGTACTGAGGTGAGGAGGACTTAATGCATGTGATGTCTTCGCACTAGAATATTATAATTGCATAATATATAGAAATTAATATTTAACATTTTTGTTGAGTAGTTACGTACAAACCTAAAATAATTTTCATTGGTCTTCTTCTTCTTGGTGACTTACCTACTCTTCGCATCGCATTTGGCGCCATGGTATATGTAGATAGACAGGAAAAAACTTACTAATATAAACTACAAACTATTCCTATTAAAAGTTATATCAAAGCATTTTCCGATTTATCTTTTCATGGTCCATAAAATAATTCAAGCGTCCACTTTGCTACCATAATATTATCTTGTTTATAAAACTTACGAATTACTTGTCCATTGATTTAATAATATGTCGAGGAGCCCATCAACACTTTAACTACACTAAATAAAACCGTGCGGATCTTTAAATTTTATAGCTCATGTGCAGCAGTAGCAGATAATTTACACACCCTCGGTGTTGCCATAAATGCCGGAATAAACTCGTACCGATTTAAATGTTACTCGAATTAATAAGTGCAAGAGGCAACTGATTTAACTTGTAATTATGGCTGTTTGTAATTCAACGAATTTTATCATTTATCGTCGCGTTAATGTCGATTGATTTAGTGGTCAATTTGTTAGGTAATTCGTTTTATTTGATACGATAAAATGGTTAAAATTTTTCATTCGAGTGGTCAAAGGGTTGTCACTTAATATTACCTAAATATACACGTCTACACGATTTTTTATACACTGCCTCGTTGGTCTGGTGGCAAAGCGCATCGCAACCCAGGACCTCGTGCTCACAAATCACGAGGTCCTGGGTTCAAATCCTAGGTCGGACAAATGTAGTTTTTCTAACGAAAAATTCCCAGTATGAGTCCGGAGTCTGGAATTGTGCCCGGCACCCGGCACCCGGCTTATATGGCAATAAGTTCGCCCCCTATTACATGGGAACTAACATCGTCGCCGAAACGTGGGTGTACTCAGTACACCTCTGCCACCCCCTCTGGGGAATATAGGCGTGACGGTGTGTATACACGTCTATTAACAGAATCCCACATAAATTTGATAAATAGGCGCAAGAAGAAAGTCGATTTCTAAACCTGCAAAGTACATAATCAAAATATGCTCCGTAAAGACTGTGTCAAAGAAAGGGTTTGTTTGATGAATTTTGCACTTAACTATTGCTGGCGATACCTACAAAATATTGCAGGCCAACGTCGCATGGTAGCCAACAGTGAATGTCGTTCCTTTGCTTACCTTGACCATGTCCGTTATTACGGTGATTTATTAAACACTAGCAAGCCACCTCGGTTTTGCTCGGGTAGCACGGAAAATTTTATAGTTCGGCCAATATGCATAAAATATACATAAATTATATACTTAAAGCTTCTTCGTAAATTAGTCTATGTATTTATGACTTCCAGCCTCCCGAACAAGCCGGTTTCCGAAAAGGCTTCAGCACCATAGACCACATTTATACGCTGCGACAGGTCATACAGAAGACTGAAGAGTACAACCTGCCACTATGCTTAGCGTTTGTGGATTATGAGAAGGCCTTCGATTCGATTGAGGCTTGGGCTGTACTACAGTCTCTCCAGCGGTGCCAAGTAGACTACCGGTATATCGAGGTGCTGAAGAGTTTGTACGAAAACGCTACTATGTCAGTCCGCCTTCAGGACCAGAGCTCGAAACCTATTCAAATGCAGCGTGGTGTGAGACAGGGAGACGTTATATCCCCAAAACTGTTCTCCGCCGCGCTGGAAGATGTCTTCAAGCTTCTGGACTGGAGAGGACTAGGTATCAACATCAACGGCGAGTATATCTCTCACCTTCGATTTGTCGATGATATCGTGCTCATGGCTGATACCCTGAAAGACCTCAGTACCATGCTCGACGACCTCAGTAGAGTCTCTCAAGAAGTAGGTCTTAAAATGAACATAGACAAGACGAAGATCATGTCAAACGTCCATGTAGTACCAACTTCTATAAAGGTTGGAGACTCTACGCTCGAAGTTGTTGACGATTATATATACCTGGGACAAAGAATCCAATTAGGTAGGTCCAACTTCGAGAAAGAGGTCAATCGTCGAATCCAGCTCGGTTGGGCGGCGTTCGGGAAGCTACGTAACATCTTCTCATCCCAAATACCGCAGTGTCTCAAGACAAAAGTCTTTGATCAGTGTGTGTTGCCAGTGATGAGTTACGGCGCTGAGACATGGTCTCTCACGATAGGCTTCATAAGGAGGCTCAAGGTCACTCAAAGGGCAATGGAAAGCTCGAAGTTGCTACAAGTTTCTCTGCAAGATCGAATCAGAAATGAGGAGATCCGCAGGAGAACCAAAGTCACCGATATAGCTCTCAGAATTGCCAAACTTAAGTGGCAGTGGGCGGGGCACATCGCTCGTAGAACTGACGGCCGTTGGGGCAGAAAGGTTCTCGAATGGCGACCACGTACCGGAAGACGTGGAGTGGGTAGGCCCCCAACAAGATGGACCGATGACCTGGTGAAGGTCGCGGGTAGAAGTTGGATGCGTACAGCACAAAGCAGGTTGTTGTGGCGGTCTTTAGGGGAGGCCTTTGTCCTGCAGTGGACGTCTTTCGGCTAAAGAAGAAGAAGAAGAATTTATAAAAACCTAATGAAATCCCGTCAAGTAGTTTCTAAAATAAATCCGAATATACAAAGAAAATGTAGCTGGTGACTTCAATTTGCCTCACAGCCGTCGAGTTTTTTTTACATCATTTAGACTTTCCATCGTCGATTTAGTGGTTTGTATATTAAAAAACGGTTAGTATATTAAAAATGTAGTTAGTATATTAAAACTTTAATTGAAATCAATTTAATTTCCACGTAGTATTTTATATTTACATAAATACAACTAACTTACGTGAAAATATTGCCAGGTTTACGTATTTTCAGAAAGTTTTATTCCTTGTGTTCACTTTTTAAAAATCTCAAGATGTTGGCGACTCGCATACAGCCCGTAGGCAGTTAGGTAGGTACACTTATCATCAAGTTCAGATTTAAGGGCAATTAAATATTTATGTTGGTAACATTTATTCAATAACGCTGTTATTGGGGCTTTCAAGATCTCAAATTAAGAAGGTAAACTTCCTTGTACGCTTTTAATGTCGTTTAATTTTAACTACTTAAGCCTTGGATGGATCAATTTCTCTTTGCGCTGTGTACTTATTGGAGGGATTTTTTTATCTTCGAAACAACCTATTATTTAGGATCAATAACAGTATTATTTTAATTAACTTAGAGATTAGAGAGTTATGTAGTGAGATACCCACCGTTGTGATCATCAATCAAAGCAACATTTTCTTGTATCTATAAATAAGTATCGTTGTAGAATTTTGAATGGCGTATATGCATCTAATTCATAGATTAGTCATTTTGATTCTCATAAATCACTACATGTGCTTTTTTAAACGTGCAAAAAATATACATATCTTATTACTTGTTACATACATAAATTTGGCAATATAAAAGCTTCATTAATTTGATACCTCCAAATTTATCTATTTGTATGGATATATCCAATTAAAATGAAACTGTAAATGATATGTAAAAACCACAGAGTACATTTCTTTTGTTTTGATAACGGGCTGCATTATTTTTTACTATTAGTCAAAAAATAAAACGTTTAAATCTGAAATTAAAAATCTCAAGTTCTTGTATTTCTGATATAGATTGTTTATACTTTGTTGCTTTGTTTTATTTTATTACTTTTTTAACACTTGTCAATATCCATATATATGCTCCAAAGAATGAATCACATATATTCAAACATAAAAGGTTTCCGGTCGTCTGCATTTCACTGCGTCACACGAATTTGTTTATTCCCACAGACCACCTACAAACTAGAAAATATTATTGCCTTTGTAAAGTACCTACAAGTGTCGCGTCGGTCGGTCAGTGGTGTTTTGTCAAATGTGGTGTACAATGACCATCGTTAGGCACCGCGGTAACGGCTGTGACCCGGTGACCTACGAAATTCACAATAAGATGTGCCTCCATTGTGAGCGTTTGTTCGCGAGCTTTCACGTAATTTATATAATATTTTTTTTACAAAAAGCATACCTTGAATTACTAATTATTCCTGTGTTGTGGGTACGTTTCCAAACATGAAATTCACATACACAAACAGACCAAAATCACATATAAAAACATTTGTTGATCACGCAAAGATATGCCTCGCGCGGGAATTGCATCTGCTACTAATGTACTACTGGATCGAGAGTAACGGAAGTGACTTACGCTCTTAATTACTGGGCCAAGCTGTCATCAACTCCATTGTCAAATTCCACCGCAGCTTAATAATTTGTTCGCGAGAATTTATAAATCACTTGACATTTTTTTGATAATGTCAAAGGAAGCAGTAGTTTGCAGACTTATAGCGATTATAATGCTATAAGTCGATATAAGTCGCAGAACATTCTCAATTTTTCATATCAATAATATTCTTTACAAACGTGTGTGAATATTGTCTAAATCAAACATTGTTTTTATTCAAATAATGGAAATCAAGCAATGCGAAGCAAACGTATGCAAGTTATTTGAAATACTGAAAATTTTGAGCTACGTTAGTCGTAGAACGTTAAGAACTCGATCGCGAGACGACTGGGCGATGTTCTTGGAACATACTCACTAAGATACTTTGTGCTCGCTCGTTTGTTCGACAACCAGAATAATCACAGCCAAACGCTTTGCATGCGAAAGCTCGCAGTGGCGATGCGCCTTTAGAATTCCTCGTACGAACCAGTGATTTTTGGAACACTCTCCCGGATCTAAAGTAATGCATAAACGAGCAAGTGATGCAAGTTGGGTTTTTAAGAGAAATAAACTTTAGGTTGTTTTGTAATTGTTTTAAGTATCGTATTAGTTTGTTCTTATGATTATCGTGTAGGGCTTATCATAGTATTATGTAATATCACTCAAATATGTTCTCTAATCATAATTAAAACTATAAAAATTTTAATTCAAGAAAAGGGATCTGAAAATATATATATTTTGGAAATCACGGAATTTACAATTATTCTTACAACTCACTTATATGTATATTTGGTACTATACATACCAAGTACCTATTTATACTACAATATCGAAGTGTGATAAGAAGATAAGATAATGGTCATAGTCTCATTTTGACTATATGTAAAGAGATCAAATTTACCCTAGGTTCTTTGTATTTGAGGCTAGTTGCATGATTACAGTTTTAACCAAATTCGTACTCCTGTTAACTTGAAAACAAAAAAAATACTCTAAGCAATACTTTTGACGTCCACCTAATGGCTTAAAATTGTCATAAATAGATTAAAAGGTTAATCGAACTTGTATGGAACTTATTATTTGATCTGTCTAGATTAATAATTGTCACATACCCGTATAAGTAAAGAAAAAATCGTAGCTACGTAGTGCCTTATTTCCAACAATAAACACGTGCGGATTCTGTGTAAAATAAACCGGTTGGAAGTCCAGATTTTTATCTTACGCGGTAACAAACACATCAAACACCGGCCATGCCACTAGGTTAAATTTTCTGTGGTCAAGCTTAATCTAAACGAAAGTTGTTGAAAGCTGGAAATGCCTAAAACGCTGCTCTACAAAATAATTAATGGTACGGCCAAATCTATCTATCTATAACCTCACGCCAGATCCCTTGCGGGGTAGTCAGAGAGTACAGAGTTCCAACAGGTTTTTTTTTTTTTTTTTTTTTTTAAACCTAGCCCCACCCTAGGATTTATTCCTGTATCGTGGGTGCGTTTACAAACATGAAAATTCACATACACAAATACCCAGACCGGAACAAATAATTGTGGATCACACAAAGATTTGTCCCGTGCGAGAATCGAACCCGCGACTATTAGACACAGTGGGCGGAGCGGCTTAAGCTCTTAACCACTGCGCTAAATCGTCTTTCTTTACATACCGGCCAAACGGCCATTACGGCCAAATCATTACTAATAAAGACGGTCTACTACAGGGCTAAGGCCTTCCTCTACTACAGGCTTCTTCCTCTACTACTTCCTCTAAGGCTAAGGTCTACTACAGGGCTAAAGCAACCTTCCTTCATAATTTGCACACTTAGTATAATTTTTTAAAACTCGATGTAAATATCGGAAAAGGTCTTATTAGTTTAGTAGTATAATATATTTTTCTGGCCACTTGATGTCATAGCCTTGGTGTAGGCTGCTCAGTTTACTGGATCAAGAGGCCACGAGTTAATTTTTTTGACACAAATAAATTGCGTGATGACGTGGCTTAATGATGTACATAGATACTCGTAGATAATAACAATAATAATAAGTGCGGTGGTCGT
Organism: Phalera bucephala; assembly: GCA_905147815.2. NCBI lineage: Eukaryota > Metazoa > Arthropoda > Insecta > Lepidoptera > Notodontidae > Phalera > Phalera bucephala. Next base: position 16,163,031 of record LR990625.1, read on the forward strand.
GGGTTTTTAAACGCTAAGACACTACACAACCGCGAGGTGTGCAATCTCAGACAGTACTTTTTGAATGTATCCGTAGTGATGTATCGGGATGTCGCTGCAATCGATAGAGGCCTAATTCCGCTTTCCTTAGCAAACGAGAACTGGCGAAGGCCCCAGGTATTAAGTATTTCGGACTGCACAGCCATATGGAAGGGTAAGGAGCTACACGGACGGTTCTATCGAGCTCTTACAGGGCTTGATGCGGACCAGCTCGCTTCCGTGCCCTGGCTACGCTTCAGCAACCTTTTTGGGGAAACTGAAAGGTTTGTCTTTGCAATTATGGACGAAGTTATCATAACGAACAACTACCTGAAGCACATCCTAAAGGACGGCACGGTTGACATTTGTCGGGCAAGCCACCGTCCCGGTGAGTCTATTAGACATGTAGTTTCCGGTTGTTCTCGTCTTGCTAACGGAGAGTACTTGCACAGACACAACCAAGTGGCTAGGATTATCCATCAGCAACTTGCTCTTAAATATGGCTTTGTGGATTCTGAAGTACCGTACTACCAGTACCAGCCTCTTCCAGTTCTCGAAAGTGGTCATATCTACTGGGATCCATCTATTTTCACGGATAGGACTATTGTAGCCAATAAACCTGATATCATGATAATAGATCGATCGATGCGTCGTGTAATGCTAGTTGATGTCACCATTCCGCATGATGAGAACCTTGTGAAGGCCGAAAAAGAAAAATTATCTAAATATTTGGACCTGGCCTATGAGGTTACCGACATGTGGAATGTTGATTCAACTATCATTATTCCGATAGTCGTTTCAGTCAACGGCCTTATAGCGAAGAGCTTCGATAAACACCTTGAGAAGCTCTCGCTAGGCAGTTGGGTGAAGGGCCTGATGCAGAAGGCAGTAATGTTGGACACGGCGCGCATTGTGAGGAGGTTCCTCTCTTTGGAGCCCTGACCACCGGTAGCTTGAGTCGTAGACCTTGCTGTCGGTGGAGCACATTTTTTATACAATATATATAAGAATATTTGTATTTTGTATTTTTATATATATTTTATCAGAAATTATACTTAATAAATATATACATAATAATAACTTTTATTAAAAAAACAGGGTATGTAATCCTAGTCTGGGGTCTACTAGACTAGGATACCCTGTGTTGTGGGATCTAGTCTAATTCGTCTTTAGGTAGAGAGTGTATAATATCATCTGACATACAGATAATTTGCGGAAAATTACTTAATTTTCATAATTTTCTAATAATTGAGATCTGAGTTTATCTACCTTTATCATCTAGACAGAGGGTAAAGAGTGCCTACAGATAATTATTTCCTTATAGATCTTTCTCACTTCCTCGGTTTCTAATCATTTCTCGCCAATTTCTAGTTACCACACACCTTCGCTACAAGCGATTTTTAAACTGCTTTTCCACCTGAGTAGAGCGCAGATGCTTAGAGGCTGTGTTTAAGCCCGCCAATAGGATCGATAATATAATTAGAGAGAACATAATATTATTATTAACACACACCGTCACGCCTGTATTCCTCAAGCGGGGGTGGCAGATAGTGTACAGTGTACTGAATACACCCACTTTTCGCCGACGATGTTAGGTACCATGTAATAGGGGGCGAGCCTATTGCCATATACCAGGCACAATTCCAGACTCCGGACTTATACTGGGAAGATTTGTTAGAAAAACTACATTGGTCCAACCTAGGATTTGAACCCAGGACCTCGTGAGCACAAAGCGATGCGCTTTGCAACAAGGCAGTCACTTTTACTTACAGTGCTTTTTTTAATTATTACAGCATATAAAAATTTTAAACACCGTCACGCCTATGATCTCCACGCGGGGATGGCAGAGGTGTACTGTGTACACCCACTTTTCGCCGACGATGTTAGGTCCTATGGAATAGGGGGCGAGCCTATTGCCAAATACCGGGCACACTTCCACGCTCCGGACTGATACCTCCGGACTAAACGCGCGCGCATTATAAGCAAATAGACCAATGAGGACAAGTCAAGAGTCTTCGTACCCGGCGAGCGTGTATGAGACGAACTATGACATTGGATAAAACCAGAGAGTCTGTAAGTAAAGAACCTGTTGGAACTGTACTCTCTGCCTACTCCGCAAGGGATCTGGCGTGATGATATCGATAGATAGAAGACCAATGAGTCAGTCAAATTTATACAATTCATACAAACTTATTGTATTGGTGGCAGATTCGGCGAAGTGTTTAAAAGCTTAAGCCGCTCCGTCTACTGCGTCGAAAAGTCACGGGTTCGATTCTCGCACGGGAAATCTCTGTGTGGCCCATAATTATTTGTTTCGGTCTGGGTATTTGTGTATAGATAGATAGATAACTCTTTATTGTGCACCAATAAGATACATCTCAACATAACAAAAAGAACTAAAAGTAACACAAAGGGCGGCCTTATCGCTAAAAAGCAATGTCTTCCAGGCAACTTTGTGTGTATGTGAATTTCCATGTTTGTAAACGCACGACACAGGAATAAATCCTAGTGTAGGGCTACGTTTTAAAACGAATTTTCCGGGTTTCCCACACATGTCTTGCTATGCATCTATGTTCTATCATTTAACCAACCAATGAACGAACAGCACGTGCCCGAACCCGTTGTAAAGTTAGATATTTCGATTCCTCCGTCTTATTTTATTAATTTGTAATCCGGATAGTGAGTGTATGAAATGGCCCGATTCGTTTCGCTGTTGAATTTGGTTACGTGTCGTTATTAGTATCGGAGTGTAACGGACAGATGCGCGTGAGTGTGTCTGCAAACCGTATGGAGTGTTGCCAGTACGTTGATAGGAAATAAAAAAGACTACATTTTTGTACTATTTATGTATCTATATCATCACGCACGATCCTATGCGGAGTAGGCAGAGAGTAAAGAGTTCCAATAAGTTTTTTCCTTGGAGACCTCTCTTTTTTAGTACTATGTTTTTTTTTAAAATACCGTCCCTCAATAGAAATTATCTATCCTGTGATTATTACCGTCACACCTATATTCTCCAAGCGGGGGTAGCAGAGGTGTACTGAGTACACTCACTTTCCGCCGACGATGGTAGACCCCATGTAATAGGGGGCGGACCTATTGCCGTATACCAGGCGTAATTCCAGACTCCGGACTCATACTGGGATTTTAAATAAAACACGTGAGGCTCGAAACGGGGGAGGGGGTTCAGAAAAAATCACGAAATATTCCGAGGATAGAGGGGACGGGGACGGTTATTAACAAAAAAAAAACAAAAAATACCAGTTATTTTATGGGTTACTCTAAAAAAATCACCACCTATTACCAGGGAGAGGGCAGAGGGCGGTAAAAAGTTGCTAAAATCATCACGTGATTAATGGAAGACTCCTTGACTAATAGTAGATACGAATGAATCATAAAAGAACGAAATCTAAGGAAATACTTCACCCGAAAGTCTTTAGCCACATCTTTTATACCCGTGAAATCATTATCATCATCAGCCTATAGCAGTCCACTGCTGGAAATAGGCCTCTCCAAGTGGACGCCAGTGGGTCCGATCCTCGGCTACTCGCATCCAGTTGCTGCCAGCCACCCTACGAAGGTTATCGCACCGTTTTATACCCGTGAAATAATAATATAAAAAAAGAAAAACTAACTGTAATTTAAAGTTAATCAAATTGTAACATCTTGAAAGTGATGTCTAATTCGGTAAACTCACTTTGTTTTCTATGTAATAAATATTGCTTTAAATAATTATAACCTACACAGTTCTATGATAGCTTGTCCATCATCTGCTATCATGGGTTAACTAGACAATCCGTTTAATCCAATCAGTTTAACATATTATGTAGATGTATCAAATCGGCAAACTAACGAATACTATTCATAGCTAATAGACAGCCGTATAACTGACATATTATAAATAAAAAAAAACATTATCTAAGCATGTAGTCCTTATACAGGATGGCTAACATGTTATGGGTCGTATTATAAAAGACAAACGATTCATACTTCTCTGCTGAGCATTTAACAGATGTTTGCAATCATCAAGTTTGAGCAGTGCTCAGCTCGTTCGGTATGAGACAGATGACCGATTGTGGCATGTTCATATTCGTGTCACCGTGCTTCGAAAGGCATGCTAAGCCGTTGGTCCCGGTTAACAATGTGGTAGTCGTCAAGCCAAGTTGGATGCCATATAGCCTTGATAACTTCCCACAGCAGTTAGCCAAAAACATCCACCGATTAACACAGGG